>JARYHS010008074.1:307199755-307255325 GCA_031002005.1 Vandiemenella viatica | reverse complement strand
GTGATAATTGGTAGACAGTGTTTATTTGGAAGAAACTTCCACGTTTAAGTCGGGGTACTGCAACATCTATCGATTATACAGCTCTCTAGCAGTCTTTAAACGGTACACAGTGACACTAATCTGCCTGTTTTCTCTGTTTCCTTGACAATGTTGATTTTCGTATTTGAACTTGAATGCATAAGTATAAAAGACCCAGTAATGGAAATTAGTTTCTTCCCTAGATACATTAACTCAATCGCTTAGGACCATCCAGTATAACGGCAGACCTTTCTTTCTCTCCGCCCAGATACATCCGGAAATAAGGTACACCACTTAAACTGTCGCGCGGCGAATGCAAATGCTTTATCTGCCTCTGCTCCTCTCCTTGGCCCGGCTTCCTCCTAAGCTCCGGCAATGCGTCTTGGAGAATCAACACGCCCTATCAGCCGCACTTGTGGCCAGCGACGAATTGGGGCCCAGAGCTGAGAAATTAAGGCTTTCTCACCCCGTTGGAATAAATCAGTCTGTGAGACGAGCTGTGCAGCACTTAAACCTGACCCAGCTTCTGCGGTCGTGCGTCTTCTCTGATCTGTGGCGCTCCAGGCAGACCTACTTCGCGATAACTCAAACCAGTTCCTGCAGAACACAACTTCTTATCTTTGTCTCGGTACTTTAGTCCTCAGTTTGAACTAGTCTGGAGAAACTTCTACGTTCGGCCTCTTTTATCTGTTCTTCTCCTTCTTCCACAACCACGTAATTCTGGCTTGTTTCAATCTAGCTCACCTGTTTTTGTTATATTACGGCTACTGACGGATAATTGATTTTATTTCCGACAGATATCAGGGGAAATATTCCATAAAAATATATAGAAACATTCTACTTAAATTATCTTCAAATTTTCATAACTACGTTTTCTGGATCTTACTAGATGTCGGTTTTTGAAACTATTATTTCGGCTGTTTTAGATCATTTCATTTTTGAGACCGAAGAATCTCGACAACAGAAGTACTAAATTTTTAGATTTTTATACTTAATAGCTAACCGTACTATGCTAAATAAAATAAAAAATTCTAGTTGTTTATACTACTTTCATTGAAAGCAAATAGTGTTATTTTCAGTCTCGCAGATATGTTCCAGCCTGCAAGGAATTTCGTATGTAACGGCTTCTACTCATATATTTTGATTGTGTCGTGGTATTTACGAAGCTATTTAAAATTTTATATCAGTGGGATACTTACTAGACTTTCAAAGATTTATACATGCCAATACGAGAAATGTGAATCGACTTCAGAATCTGCACTTTACAGCCGTACCAAGATCAAAAAGACACTGTATGTAAGTCATAACAGCGTAAATATCGACGATATGGAATACTGATAACATTTCTTGCGGATACCGAGATTACAAATACCCGCGGTCCAATTAGTAATCGGTTTTACATGCTAAAAAAATCATAAACTCCTCTATGACTGTTTTGTAAAAGATCCATTTCATGCTTTGCAGTTTCATGTGCACCCCCTGACAAGAAAAGTTAACCACCCAGAAGGGGAAGGAGAACGAACGTTCACAGGTTGGGAGGGTACATGTTGTTATTTCAGTGAATATAAAATGGTGTCAGCACATCCCCTAGTCTTGATGCATACACTGATTCTGTAGAGAAGGGTAGGCCCGTCATAAAGCCATTGTATCGTCTCATGAGAAAAGTTGGTTCACAACTGTCGTAGATATCCTGGATACTTGCAATGGGGCGGAGTTGATGTCTGAACTAATTCCAAGCATGTTGTATCGGGGGCACATCTGGGGATTTTGGTGGCCACGGGAGTATCTCAACATCGCGCATACAATTCATAGAGACACGGTGCAATGAGCTATTGAAAAATGGAAGCACGATACCGTCTCATGAGAGATACGAGACGTACCGTTGATCCGTCACAGTTCTCTCAATCATTAATAGACGCGACCTGATGTCATACCGATGGTTCCTCACACCATGACACCAGGAGTAATACCGCTGTGCCTCTCTAAATCAATGAGAGATTGGGACCTCTCCCCAGATCACCGCCATACTCGCCAACGACGATCATCCGAAACGGTGTAGAACCACGATTTGTAGCTGAACACAATACATCGCCATACATCAGTAGTCCAGTGAATCGTGGTTCAGCACTACCTGCAGTACAATGCTCGTCCACACACGGCACATGTCTCTGTGAACTGTCTGCGTGATGCAGGGGGACTCCCGTGGTCAAAAAGGTTCTCAATTCTGTCCTAGATAGAACATGTGTGGGACCAGCAGGACGTCAACTCCGTCCCGCTGCCGGTATCATGATGTCAAGGACCAGTCCGTACAGTTGTGGGCAAGCTTTCCTTAGTAGTGGATACGACGGATATTTGACAGCCTTCCCAAACTAATCAGTGCATGCGTCCGCACCAGACAGGTCACAACGTCACACTGATAAGTGAGCTTATACTGCAAGGTTCTTTGTAAATTTTACTCTATTTTGTATCACCGAAAAAACATCATATACCCTCTCAGACAGTGAAGTTTCATTTCATTTTCCCTTCCTGGATGGTTCATTGTTGTTTTTTTTTAATCTGACAATAAATTCTGTATAATACGTCTCATTAGAGTCGTGGTTGCTCTTTTACACTGGAAACAAACATTGGATGGGTTCTGCGTGAACAATTTAACAAATCGCTTTTGTTAATATGTGATTTCAGTACAAGGCAGTTGGAATTTTAATTATGGCCCAAGCACCAAAGAATTCCAATTGTCATTCTTCACGGCCTTTTTTTTTTTTTTTTTTTGCTTAGCCTAATTCAGATTACATATCAGTAACGTTATTTATTTTTTCCACACGATAAATTATCTGTTAAAATCTTATCAACATAAATTTGAATTTGTTTCTTTGACGTAGCTCTGCAAAAGTAATGAGTTTCAGATATACACAAATCTTTTAAAATCTGTTCTATTTACACTAAATAGAAACTTTATTAACAAGAGAGTGAACGGATAGTACCAAAATAATAACACCCTTAAGATCTGTTGTTCTCATTCTGAGATTAATTATAAAAGTCGTGAATGTAAGCTGCCAGCAAATAATTAAAAAAAAAATCTGGACAAAACAAAAATTTATTTCACTGATGAGAGTACATGTAAAACGTTATTAGAGAACAAGGGTGCCGCAGAAAATCTTGTTACGCTTTCCAGAAGAACGTAAGGTACTACACAAGCAGTTTACACTCACGCTTGTAGTTTCTAGCCTGAGATTAATATCAAAGAGATGCTCTTTACCTGCCCTGAGGTATACGTTCTTTCCCGGCAGTATTTGCATAATTAAACAAGAAGTCAGCCATGTAGCAGTTTTCTCACGTTTCATAAGCTCTTTGCCACTCCGCCGCTCATCTTCTTTACGTCCGTCGACCGTTCCAGCTACCACCCGTTACGTCGACTTAATTAATTTCAACATTTCGTGTCGCGAATAAGTCAGCACGTGGGAAGGAGGTCTTCCGGCCGTAACGGGCAGTAACTCCGTATTAAATTCGGGCGAGGAATGCGGCGTTTATGTTGGCGCGGCATTTGGCCTGGGTGACGCGTGAGCGCACAGCCGCTGCGTTATTATTGAAACGAAATTCTAAATGAATCAGCGTCGTAAAACCCGCCCCGCCCCCCTGCGCCAACGCTGAAATATTCCAGCTTCGTGCCTTGCGTGGCTTAAAATGTTCATTTCATTTCACGGTCGTTTGCATACGAGTTTAAAGTAATAAGTAAACAAAGAAAACGGACTTTAATGTCCACATTTTATCTAAATGTGGTGGTGTAAATCTCGGTGGAAGTTTTTTCCGTGCCACTACCCTCCTTTGCCATTACCGAGTACATTAACAAGTCCTTTGCCGGAGCATATTTGCGTGTCACTCATTAGTTTATTCCTAATTGACTCTGCAGTTATATTCTGCTCTTGCCATTTTAATCTCATACTGCAAGCAGTGGTAAATGATTGCATCACATCTTTGATACCAAAACCAGTAAAAGAAATGAATTAACAAAAGAAAAGCCTTAGCACATGAAATGTTCTGAAGGAAATACAGGTGAAAGGATCTCTTTCAAATGGACGAGAAGTGGTATCTTAGTAAAGTCTGACGCTTTCAAAGTATGTTTCAGTTTAAGATTATTGTTTCAGTCTCTGTTATCAATCTCCATGATGTTTAAAATCTGATCTAGCTCTTTCAACATCTTTATCAGCCCATAGCTAAAATGGGACCTCAGATAAGGGAAACAAGTAACTGATTTTGATTATTTGCGAGGAGAACATCGGTTACCACTTTTTTGGAGGAATATTTCAGACATCTTACTTCAGTACCATATTCTGAGAAACATACAAACGGAACGTGGTGGAAGAGCAGTAACAGGGAGGATACGGGTTCGAATCCCCGTCTCGCCATACAGATTTGGGTTTTACATGGTTTCCCCAAATCACTCCAGGCGAACACCGAAATGGTTCCATCGAAAGATCATGGCCTGTTTCCTTCCCGTACCTAGCCCTCCCCCCCTCTCCCTCCTTTCCACGGTAACAGTAAGATCAATTGTGCTATTCACAACGTTTCACCGGCTTATTTAGCTTTCAGGTGATGTTATATTTCGATGAGAATTCGGCGGTAAACTACGACACCGTAGAAATCTCTTTCACAGACATCAGCTGACGCAGGTAATGAAGGATGTTATTGAAATATTGTGCATAGCATAATTTATCATGCTGAACGTTCGTAAAAACTGCGGGGAAGCAGTACGCCAGAAAAAAACAAATTCTTTTACTTTTTATCGGTGGAAGTCACGATTAACATTATGGATGATACGTAATACATGAGGACCTCGAAGATTAAAGTTTGTGCCATTATCATGGACGTTGTTACTCGTCACTAGAAGTTAACTCGACAAGGTAAAATATGCTCGTGTGCACTCGTTCCGATAAGTGGTCCTTGGTTTTGTCAGTGAGACATTCTAATTTGAATAATCCAACCCACTGAAAATACCTGAGATGTTGAATACCAACAAGCGCACGCCGGTTTAAGCCAGGCACCAAGACTCATGGCTAATAGTTGGCTGATTTGGTTTCGACTTCGATAATCCTTAATTTTTTCAAATGATAAATGTTTTCCCGTTAATAATAAGCCTCGTCCAATGCTGTTGAGGGTGAAGAAAACTTATCAGGAGGCGCATCTGTAACCAAATTCTCGTCTGTCATAAGAATTTGACTATGGTTATAAGCATTGGTTACTTCAACTTTACTTTCCCCCCTAAGCTTCATATATTCAGTTTTTTGGACATAAAGAACACTCTCTTACAGGTTCTTTCATGCAACTATTAAAGTCACCTATTAAATAAATTTAATTTGATTTAATTGTAATGGAGCACACGCTCCGGTAGCAATTTCCCTACACACCCAACCTCCCCCTATCTTGCACTAACCTCCATTTGCCGTCTACAAATTTCAACTTTAAATTCTTTTAACGTTTTCGGTAAGTTATTCATCATTCCCCTTGGTAACTCATTCCAATCCCTGACAGCCCTTGCCTAAAAAAGAAAATCTTCCCACACCCTTGTGCCTGAAATCGAGTGCCAGCTTGTGGCCATGGTCATCTTTTCCCTTCCATTAACTACTTTTCATACCTACTGCAATATCTTTCCATGCCTCATCGCCAGTATACGCCCTGTACACTCCCATGACCCTCCTCATCCTCCTCCTGTCTTGCAATGAATCCCATTCCAGCTCCTTTATCATATCAGTCACTGATTGCATTCTGCGATAATTTCCAGAAACAAATCTAGCCGCCCTTCTTTGCACCTTCTCCAACTCCTGTATTTGATACTCAAACTGTGGGTCCCATACTACACTCCCATATTCGAGCAATGGTCTTACCAAAGTTTTGTAACCCAATTCCTTTACTTCTCTCGTACATCCCCTCATCACTCTCTCCAACAAGTGCAGAATTTTGAAACCTTTTCCTACCACCTGTCCAATGTGTCCTGCCCAATTAAGCTTGTTATCAAATGTAATGCCAAGATATTTACATTTCAAGTCTTCAGCAAGCAATTCTTTCCCCACCTTATATTCATAATTAACCTTTTGTTTTTATTTGTGTATATAATTATCTGACTCTTCTTTGCATTTATCTTCATTCCATGTTTACCAACCCAACTAGATATCCTGTCCAGATCACCCTGCAACTGTTTACAGTCCTCTATCGTTTTGATCCTTTTATACAGCATTATGTCATCTGCAAACAATCTAATTTCATATAGAAAACAATCAACACAATTATTCATTAGAGTAAAGAATAGCAATGGTCCCAATACGCTACCCTGCAGCACTCCCATTTTTACTTCAACTTGCTTTGATACCGCATCTCCTACCCTAACTTTCTGTTTTCTACCTTTTAAAAATTCTTCTACCCAGGAAATCACCTTCTCATCCATTCCAATTGTTTTTATCTTATTTACTACCATTTTATGGCTTACTTTGCCAAACGCCTTTGAAAGATCTAGTGCTACACTATCAATTTGGCCTCCCTTGTCCATTTCATCTGAAATATCTTGCATATATCCCACCAACTGAGATTCGCATGAATATCCTTTCCTGAAACCATGTTGCCTACTTGAAAACCACTTACGTTCCTCACATACATTTCTGATGTGGTTGCATATTAATCTTTCAATTAATTTACCTACCACTGAAGTCAAACTGATTGGCCTGTAATTTTCGACTCTATTTGTCACCCCTCCTTTATGTACCGGTACTACTATCGCATTTATCCAGTCTTGTGGTAAGCAGCAAGTATTCAGATATAATATTTCAAGATAAGGTACAATGTCACATCCGGCTATCGTTAAGATATCTGTAGTAATATTATCTACACCAGCCCCCTTATGTTTTTTCAGCTTGTTTATTTCCTTCAATTTCTTCAGGATGAATTTTAAATTTTTTAGTTTCTTCATTTCTAATCGTATTGTTAAGCTCGTTGTCCGTAATGCTCTCACTAAACCAGTTACTTAAAATGTCTGCCTTTTTCAAATCCTCAGTAACTACTTCTCCATCTTTATCTATAAGCGTCTCTACACGCTCCCTTCCCCTCAGTTTCCTGATATAGCCATAGAAATTTCTAGATGCATCAGTCAGTGGTCCTCCTGCACTGACAATACTCTTCATAAACCCATCTTTAGCCACTTTCTTTGCTGTTGTTAAGTTCTTGTTAAGTTGTTTCAAATATTCCCAACGACCCTGCTGCCTCTTAACTCTGTTATGTTCTATAACTACAATATGATTCGTTTCGTTTAAAATATTATTTTATCTTACGCAAGTATTAAGTGATGAAGATAGAAAATAAATTAAAAGGCTCACTTAATTAGAAAACTAGTTTAGCTCACACTGACAAAGTATTAGACGCAAATCTTTGCGGCTAGACCGGGCGTCTCTCCGCTCATTCTTATGGAGATTTTCACATGCGAATATCTCAGCCATTCAGACCTATTTGATAAAACGAAGGTATTGCGGAACAAAAGGATGATGGAGTAGGGGATAAACTTCAACTTATTTTCTGGAGGTCGAAATCCATTTAAACTAATCCCTATGGTCCCCTGTTGGTAGCAGATCCAGGGAAAAGTTTGAGGTGGTTTCCCGTTTCATTTCCCTTAACTGTCAGTAATACAAAATGTGCAGAGGTGTTAGGGCACGAGTGCAATGAAGACAGTGGAAACATTTCAAGTAACTAGATAATAGCGTTATTGAGATAGTCCTGGTAACCAAAAAAAAAAAAAAAAATTGACAACGGCCGCACTTGTTTTTACTGGCCGGTGGGAAAAGTTATAGCGGTCTTGTTTCTCAGTTGATTAATGCACGTGGGTGGGAAACAAGAGGTGCTCAGTCCGAATTCGAATTCTTACTTTCTTTAAAACTGACCTTCTTCTCTGGGAATTCTTCGCTGTATTAATGTAAAATCGGGTTGGTCCTTCCGTGGTTCTAATTCCATGTTAAGTTCTCCTATGCCGGAGCAATTACCGGGATAGGTTGGATGGCTACGACAGATACGGATATTGCAGCTGGTGAGAAACTCCTGGTCCCTCATTTGCTGTACTGTGAACAACTTTACTACACAAGCTGGGGAAAAAAATAATAATAATTAAATCGTTTCACTACATTCTACAGTTACAATTTTTGGTTTTGGAAAAGCAAAGCAAATAACATTTGCAAACATAAAGTTTGAAATTTATTTCCCTTACTACGTACACGAGAATGGAAGATGGACAGACAACCGTTGAAAGCAATAGAGGTTTTGGTTCAGAGCCCTTAAAATAGATGAAATATAAATGTAGAAATAAAAATGAAGTAAGAACAAGCTCGATTCCTTGTGAAAATGGTCTCAGTATAACATATTATTTAATGAAGGGATCTGAGTTATCAAAATGAATTATCATTCGAACTTCATGAATTTGTGATTGTTTGCATTTTAAAAGATTGAATAGAATCGTAGGATACCTTTTTTACATTTTAATAATCACATAAAACCCCTTTGTAGCCCCCCTGTAGCCGTACGTTTGTAATATTGTGCTATATTTCAATAACTGCAATCATTCCTCGACTCTCAGAGCTCTCAGTCTTCGTATGGAATATTTAACAAACTTTAAGAAGTATGTAGTACTATGCAACAAATTACGAGATTACTATATCAATTTCAGTCAATTGTATCTTCAGTGTTTATTTGTATTTTATTTGATGAGATGGCAGCATTTTTCATCCATAGTAAAGTGGTTTAACATTCTCTTTCGCGGCACACTGTTAAATAAATTTGAGCCAATGCACTGTAACAACTGTCGTGGAATGAGCATATTGAGAATGTAATGGGGAAAGCAAATCGTATACTCCGATTTCTAGGTCGTAATTTAAATCAATGCACTCAGGAAGTTAAATCGATTGTATACAAGTCACTAGTACGTCCTCACTTAGAGTATTGTTGTTCTGTATGGGGTCCCCATCAAAAGGGGTTAACGGAGGCTTTAGAGAAGGTCCAAAGAAGAGCCGCCCGATTCGTGACAGGTATATATAGTTGGAGGGAAAGCGTAAGTGCGATGTTGAAGGAGTTAGGTTGGGAAGACCTGGAACACCGAAGGCGTTGCTCTCGACGGAAGCTAATTGAAAAATTCACGACAGATGTATTTCGGAATGACAGTCAGCAAATATTGCTACCAGCAACATTCATATCTCGAAATGACCGTGAAAATAAGATAAGAGAAATCAGGGCCAGAACCGATTCATTTCTGTACTCATTTTTCCCACGAGCGATTAGGGAATGGAATAGAAAGGATTTACCGGGCGAGTAAACTTAAAATCCGACAGGAGTAGCTTTCGATAAAGCACTCCAGCCATCCTGATCTGGGTTTTCCATGGTTTTCCCAGATCACTCCACGCGAATGCGGGGATGGTTCCTCACAATAGCCCATGGGCGCCTCCTGCCATATCCCTTATAACCCTTCCAAACCATAACCCTTCTCGATAGGTGCTATGCACCCTCCGCCACACACTTATAGTGAATCGCGGAGTAATAATAATAATAATAATAATAACTCTTCATTAATTAATTAGCTACGATAACCAATTAAGCACTTCATATATGGTTACCATTGCTAGGATTAAAGAGTAACTAAGAATTTCATGACTTACAAATTGACTTACGGATCTCTCAATAGTATCTACAGAAACGAAAACTTTATTTACATAATACATAAATAACGTCTTCTTGAGATCCATGAACCAGGAGTTTACTGGTTTTATTTCTTCTACATCTCTTTTCAATATGCGATATCTCTTGAGATATTCTTCATTAATTGTTGACTCCAAAGATTCAGCTCTCCCCACGCAAGCGCTGCTAATTTTGCTATTTGGTTTTAACACAGATATCTCAGCTCTATTCTTCAGTAGGAAACAATCTTTATAACAAGGGCCACAAATATACAATCTAACACATAACTACATCAATAAGGTGTTTTCTTAGAAGCTCCATCTTATTTTGTATATGCTGTGTATGACCGATTCTGGAAGAAAATTGTTTTCATCACGCTATAGAATCTAAGACTGTTGATTGATAGGCTCTTTCTTGAAAATGGATACATATGATATCGCCGATGCAGGACCTTCTCCACGTTTATTCCGGAATGCCAATTTATTTACGGCTAACACCATAAAACGTTTCTTGAATCGCTGGAATTCTTTCAAAACTCAGGAAAAAATCTGTCAGGCTAGCCCACCAACACTTCTGATTTCTTCTCTTTCTAATCATTTCTTCAGCAGCATCTTTTATGACTGCATAAACTCTGCACTTGTGTCTACTAGTTATAGACTACTATGAAATTGCAATGCCTGTTTCAATAAAGATAGGAAACCAGAAACTTGTATTAGAATCTCCGTAACTAATTTTAAACAAATTTCTCCTGTAGAAAAGCTCATTCTGCATAAGTGTGAAATTCCTAAAATGTCTTATGACTCGGTTTCCGCCTTGTGTTGTAGTGATCTAGAGATGCCACGAATAGTGATTTTGCAGAATGCCGAATAGTTGGCCTGCTCTCAGCCGAAGCGCCGAATATTCGGCAGCCGAATGTTTGGCAAAAATGTGTACTGTGTATCTTTCGCGAGTGACTAGCTACGACCTATTTCATGGGGGCATCCATAAACCACCTGCTCCATTT
Organism: Vandiemenella viatica; assembly: GCA_031002005.1. NCBI lineage: Eukaryota > Metazoa > Arthropoda > Insecta > Orthoptera > Morabidae > Vandiemenella > Vandiemenella viatica. The sequence goes on along the minus strand of JARYHS010008074.1, from coordinate 307,244,611 downwards.
TGGCCTCCTGTGAACACCCCTTCCCCCTACGTAGTGCTACCTGGCTTTTGCCTCCCTCCCTCGACCGACTCACGTGGTTTATGGAGTTTTACTGCGCACTGGATATCTCCATAGTTTATTCTTGAATATGCCATTTTAGCTGTGAAGCCGTTTGCTGGCTCACATACTAGTACTAATACTGCAGAAGAAGTCACTGGCATTGCAGAAACATGGAATATTCCTCATAGCAAGATCCATTTACTTGTCCATGACAGTGGAGCCAACATGATAAAAGGTGTACGAGACGCAGAATATGATTCTGCCAAGTGCTTTATGCATTGCCTGCAACGAGCTGTTGCGGAATCGCTAAAATCTCAAACGGATATATCGCAGATGGTAGCTGCTGCAAGACGAATTGCTACCCATTTTAACCATTCTGGTATTGCACAAGAAAAGTTGAAATTCATTCGCCAAGAACTTGACTTACCAAACCGCCAACTAGTACAAGATGTAAACACTCGATAGAATTCCACATATTATTTAATGGAGAGATTAATAGAAAAAAAGCTAGCTGTTTCTTTGTACATAACTGATCACGAGTGTTTAGTCAATTTTACACTTTCTCATTGGCAGCTAATGGAACAATGTATCAAGCTCCTGAAGTCGTTCGAGGAGGATTACGAGAATAACCAGCTCAGGTATTTCCTGCGTCTCTGAAGTGATTCCACATATCGTCACATTGTTGAAATACCTGGGGAAGGAAGAAAATGCATATAGAACACCAAATTTATTGAGAATGAGAACTTCAATACAAGCTGAGCTTGAAACACGGTTCAACTTTGAAGAAAATGATAAGTATCTGGTTGCCACTTTTCTTGACCCGCGTTTCAAAACCAATTTTCTCGGATTTCTTCAAACGCAAAGAGCAAAACAAAAAATTCTTTCAGAAACTCTGAAAATTAATTGTGAATATTCTAACAGTTGCGGTAATGATTCTCTTCCGCGTAGTAAGAAAAGACATATTAATGAAAATGATGAAACCATTGAAATACATGAAAGTTTCTGGAACTGTTTCGGGGAAGTTGCTACTGAAAATGTGCAAAATGGTAATGATGTGGAGAAGAAAAGTGTTATTGCAAATGAGATTGATTTTTATGTGAAAACTGTTCGCCTACATCGGACGGCATATCCTTACAAGTGGTGGTAAGCAAACGCTGAACAGTATCCAAGACTGACGGAATTCGCTCGGATTTACTTATCGTCTCCTGGCAGTACGGTATATAGTGAGAGGCTATTTTCAGAAGCAGGTTTAGTTTATGAGGAAAAGCCCAACCGTTTGCTATCGAAAAATGGTGAAAAAATTGTTTTCATACATCACAACTTACCACTGGTAGATTTTAAGTATTAAATGTAATAATTTGGAATTAAAATAAATACATTTTTGAATAAAATGTGAGTTTTCTTTTTCATGATTTGGTATTCGGTATTCCGCCGAACAGTACGCAACATTCGACCGAATATCGAATATGGAAAAAGTGGCCGAATAGGCCGAATACCGAATAGTAGCCAAATATTCGTGGCATATCTAATCTATACTTGGCAAGGTTACTTTAATAGACCGTGGCACGATAGTAGCATAATTATCTGTGCTTTACTAGCAGGATTACCAGTTGTTTCAAATTTGGTCTGCCGTATGCTCGTTAGCAGATTTCTGCTTAAGAAAGCGGTGATAACAAGAACATAGTAATTTCTTCGGGTCTTAATGAACTACTGACAGAGATTTTTATTTGCCGCGCAATCCGTCTGTCGTAGACATTTAAAATAAGTGTGTAAAATCTGGACTAAGTGTTTAATTGTGGAACAAAAACCGTGGAGCTCATACCTTACAGTTGGGAAATTAAGGGTTTCGAAAATCCAAATAATAATAACCGTGTGGTCGGAATGATCTGGTAACAAGGTTTCTACTGCCCGCGCATTCCACCCCTGTCGTAACCGCCTTAACCTAATCCGGCAAACCTACCGGGTACAGGGGACCTACAGTTTAACATGGAATTCGAACCACAGAAGTGTTCTAGCGTACTTCACATTACACATTAAGCTGTGCCAGAGGTGAAGGCCGGGTTATGGGCCTATGGCAATCCCCACCGAGACAGGGATTCGAACCGGGAACCTTTCACTCCCCAGTCAGACACCTTAACCACTGAGCCACCAGAGTGCTCTGAAAATTCAATAATAAGCTATGCATGTAAGAGTGGATTCATTTGAGCATATGTTAAACCACGTGATGTTTCAGTGATTGGATATTTACTAAGCACCCTCTTCTCCGCGTTCAGGAAACGAAGAATTCGATTTCAGTCAAGTGTGTCGGGAGTATCGTGCGTTGAGGTATTGAAGTGTTAGATTCTTTCCATCCACATGTAACCTACTCATATCAATAGGTTGCAATAGAGGCATCAATCTTAACCTTCCTATCGGACTGACGAAAAACGTTCTGCTATATCTATACGCCGGGTTGAGAGATACAAATACAGAATGGTTGATATGGTTTGTGGAGATAGATTCGAACTTGTTCGACGCTCGATCTTCTGTAACCATGAAGAGATGGCACACCATATAGTTTTGTACTTCCATCCCTCGACGTATAAGATATAAAAATGGAGAGACGATAGTTTGATCCCTCTTTCCGAAAAATTTAACTCTGAGTACAGCACTGTATTGATTTGCCAAAATATTTTTTGATGAACTTAGTCTTTTTAGATCTATTATCCGACTGTTAACTGAATTACTATGACTGTGATTAACTATGGAATCATTTGCCATAGTATTTAATATATATAATTAACGCGATTAACGTATTATGAACGCTTTAAAGAAACCAGAGGGCGTTGTAATCGTTTTTTTTTTTTTCGCTCAGTGATCATTTTCGGCCTTTCAGCCTACCATATGCATACATACAGTAGCTGCTTTACCATTTATGTTCAATTCCATTTGAGGCTTATCATTATTTATTACTGAAATTAGTTTTTAAATAGCGGAAGACTTTTTTTTAAAAAAATAAAGAAATTTAAATCACTGTTAACAAGTTACGGAAAAAGAATCAATAGTTTTTTTAAATTTCAAGGCTGATTTTCTTGGCATTTTGGACAATGTATCGCTCATGGTCGCAGAAATAAAATAATTGATGTTGCAATTTGATGAGAGGAGTAACTGCTAACAAATAAGAAGATAGTTGTCCGAAAATATTGTCTGAAGTTAAAGTTAAGTCGGTGCTTGTCTTAGAAATGTTTACCGGAAGAGCATGGAAGAAAATCCGATTCAAAAAACAAGTGAAGTTATACTAAAATGCTATCAACACACACGGATGCGTAGGTAAAGGCTAAATTGAAGTAAAGAAGATAATATATAATTGTTAAATACTGTGGATGATCAAAATAACGCAGTATTTATGCAGTAGAATTTTTAAAATCTCTGGTCACAGTTGAACTCCCCGCTTTTCGAATGAGAGTAAAGGTCGTCGTTCCGATTCTAAACTTCTATGAAATTATGCAATGGAACGCGAGTAGAAGTGATTTCCATGCAAAGTACCCTGTCCACTTTTGCATTGTTTCCCCTTGCGTTATCAGCCTAAAAATCTTCATCTTTATGATCCCAGTAGAAGAGCTGCAAATATTGCTGAAACAGAGATTAAAAACAATGTTTGCTGTTTGTTATTTCTTTACTCTTCATTCCGACTGAAAAACATTTACACCGTACTATTCTTCTGTAGTTCATATAAGGCTTGAAGTAGTCATCACCCGAATCATCGGCTTAAGAGAGCTGCCGGTACATTGATAGTCCACGTGAGCCAAGTTGCGGGCAACAGTCAGTTTTTAATAAACAAGTGAATACAGTAATGAAAATATATAAACGTACAAAGTTTCTGCCGTTCCATGAGGGAGCTATCTGTCTCTAGCCCCATACTTCTTATCACAAACTTGAATTGTTATCTTACCACATTTGGCTGCTTGTCAAGATAATGCTTTTTTTGTTCCATCGTCATTATTATTGAACCTATATGTGCTGTTGAGATCTGTGGTGTTATTAAACACGGTCCAAGCAGAAGGTAGTTGCATCCACGTTAAGCGTTCTGCTAATTTTGTTTCATATTACTCTGTTAGTATTTCAAATACAAATAGTTTTAATCGGAATATGTGGATCATCCTAGCATTCTCCGATTTAACGGTATAAAAAAGGCTCAAATCTGTAATCAGTAAGCCCACTACGCCGCGGTGGAGTTTTGAGCAAGCGATGACCGTACGTTAACAATACGACAAGAATTTCGGTTGAGTCAAAACTGATGGGAAAGAGAACCACTGTGCATCAACTCGATACAAAGTTATTAATGAGGTAGGCCGGCATCCACAGAGCTGTCGCCCGTGCATAGGAAATTGTGTCGATACGCCACATAAATGAGCAGAGTTGGTAGCTCGGAGAAAGTTGCGGGAGTTTGGAAAAGCCTCAGCTGACGAATTTAGCCGGTAAAACTTTCATCGGAAACGATAGGAGAGACGAACGTACCACCATCAAGAGTGAGACTAAACAGTGCGACAAAGGAGTTCATATGATCCAGCTGGCACGACAGCCATTAGACGTTATCATAAATGCTGTATTAACCAGCCATTTTAACCAGCCCCAGAAATACAGAAACTGAATCTATACACGTATATATAAAAGAAGAAATTCTGACTGACCAATTCATCAACAGTTACAATTTGTAGAGGAAATAGGTTTTACAACACTGTTGCTTCTAAGGAAGGTTTATTAAAAAAAAGGGGGGGGGATTTAAAGGGATGTTACAATTAATTCCATAATATGCCCATACCTCTAAACCATTCATGTTTAGAAATATAAAATTTGTTAGTTAGCCTGGAGAGGGAAAATTTTCTTTTGTGGATATTGGTGTCACAGATTAGAACAAATTACTGAGGGGTGAATAATTTACCAAAAACACTGAAAGAACTTAAAATTCGTAAAGGGCTAAAGTAGGCGGGTACAATAAAATGTATGTAAAGGAAATAGCCACAGAAGCGTACTCTCCATCGATATTAAATTAAATTAATTATTTCGTTTTAACACGTGTTTCAGTGTGTGTTTTTTTAAATCTGACTTGCAATGGAAAAAAATGGATTTGCTAAGATACTAGGGCATAAAGTTTTGATATTTAGAATGTTAATTTTTTATGTATTTTGCAGACAAGGAGATAAAAGTAAGGGCGGGCAGAGTGGTTTCTCAGATCCCCATGAATTGAATTCAGAGACATCAAATTTCAAGTTTAAACATTTCACCTAAAATAATTAAACAGATCTTAAATTTTATTTATATATACGATTATATCCCTATTTGTATATATTTCAGTCACAAAGGGGGAAAACTGTGTAAGTTGACCTTGGGATTCCTTAAATTTAGGGACGAAATTTCATATTTAGATGTTTAATTTAAAATAATTAAAAACATATTTGAACATTTTTAGATTGTTCGCCAAAATGAATGCAAAATTGCGTTGAGATTTGATTTTTTTAAAAATTCTCATAAGCTTTCTCGGGATTCCTTAAATTTACAGACATGGAGCGCAGTGTTTAGATAGTTATTTTATTATTTATATTTGACTTTGAAAAGGAAAAACGTAAATGGGGCCGGTTTAATAAGATGTTCATAACTTGATATTTCTTAGATACAGAGAGGTGAAATATGGCATTTAGGATTTTCTTTTAAAACAATTACACAGAGACAATTTTAAGTTGAAGAATCTCGTACAAAATTGTATTATTAACTAACACTCACTGTTTAATTAATAATCTATGAAATTATATTTCTATAGGCACATATTTATTTTAAAAACTTCATTTGTAGCAAAGATAATAAACGCTGTATATAATATTGGACTTTTTATGATTGAGGAGAATGTGTTGGCTTTAGGCAGTCAAAATTTAACACCGCATATTTTGCATTGAGCAGAAGAAGTCTGGAAAAGATTTTTCTGAAAGATACTATTATGGGAGACTAATTATGATATTCGGTGGCCTGGCGGATCACTCGTTAAGGCGTAGGGAGATCGCAAGTTCTCCCGTTCGAATCCCTGTGATGGCAGGGATTTTCATAGGCCCTTAATCCGAGATTCACCTCTGGCACAGCTTGCTGTGTAATGTGAAATACATCAGAAAGCTTCCGTAGTTCGGGTTCTACGCTAAACTGTAGGTACCCTTTACCGGGTAGGTTTGCCGAGATAGGTTTTCTGAGGAGGAAAGGAACTGGCCACCCTACCTCCTTCGGGTTGAATATCAAGCTTAGTTTTAATTTGGCGCAGATAGTCTCATATAGTGAATGTCCCTTGACAAAGTAACACTGAATGTTTATAGGAAGTTCTTTGAGAACAACAAAATTGACTCATGCAAAGTATTTTCTCTTTCTTTGTGTTCCAGGGGGAACAGAAAAAACTTCCTTACTGCTCTAGTCAAAGCACTAAGTGCCTTTTGTTTTGCACTAGCAGTGGCATCTTCTGATGTTATTGCTGCTTTGATGGAGGGTAGTGTCAAGACTAAGACGATGTTTGTGTTTAACCATAATACATACAGAAAATCTCACGTGCAGTATCGTAAAAACAAGTTACAAACTGCAGTTGCGGAGGGATTGTAAACATATTGTTTGAATCGACAATACTACGACGCATAATGGTGGTTTGGAGGCTTTCAGCAGAAATCTGGATGATATTAAGGGAAATGATGGAGTTTATTCAATGGCATTCTGCAACTAAGTCCACACAGCCAGCTAGTGTGAGTATCATATATGTACCAGTGAATCAATTTCTCACGTATTTATTGTAACCTCCAAGTATGTACACCACAGGACGGACGCGACATTCACTCACACACACACACACACACACACACACAACACTTAACACCCATACTCTCGGTCGGACACGAAGCAGTGACCTTCTGCACGAGGGGCCAGTACCCCAGCCCATGCGCTACCTAGGCTGGCTATCGATAGAGTTATCGGTGTTGTCACCATTCTGCTGGCGGAAGATTTCCGACAGACTAAGCCATTATTCCAAGACGAATGTGCACTGATGATGTGAAGGGTTTCTTCAGCTCTTCATATATAAGAGTGATCCACAAACTATCCGTTATCAACTTACGACATACCAGTTGAGGAATTTTCTGAGACCACTCTCAAAATCAGTGAAATACACATTTGTGTCTCGTTTTTCACTACGAACACATTTTCCACGGAGGTACAATACATACCGGGAAGTCAGAAAGAAGACTTATAGCATGTGTACCGATGACTTCATTATACTGTACTTGTAAAATTACAACTACGTATTATGATCAATTCCACTTATTTATTTATCAAAAATCACCAAAACAAACTCAGTACAGGTAGCTGCATTTTTTTTTCACGTGCTGTTTCTCCTAATTTACGGAAAATGTGTTGATACAATGAAGTGGCTCGTGATTTATCAAAAAATTCACATATATTAAATTGGTTTTTCCAATTATCTATGGATCAAACTGTAAACTGATCCGACACCGCTACATTAGATCATGATTTATTCGAACACCATTGAATTAACACTTTATTAAAATTGTTGAAATCGTTTGTCAGCAAGAGCACAATTCTTAAACTCGATATGTATCTAAACAGTACAATGTATATCAAAACCATCACATTGAAATCAAAGCTCAACTTGTAGCTGCAAGCCCTAGCAAACTTTTTCCCTTATCACTTAATGCTAACCTCAGGGATACAAAACGAATTTAAGGAGATTCAGATGAATCCTGGAGATCTATTACACAATTATGCATCCACAGATCAGGCAGTGCTACCAACTGCGGCATTTCTTTATTTTACTGGATGGTACATTAAGACTATGATTTAAATTTGAGCTCCCTTCGTAATATTGTTGTCAGAGCAGAAGTGTTTGGACAAATCTTCTCTTGAGAATGCCTCCCTAACGTCGTACTGCTGGGAAAGAAATTATTGTATAAAATTAAACTAGACCGAAAGCGAGTACACGTACAAGGCGTCTCTCGGGATCTCTGCGTCTATTAGGTTGGCCTTTATCGCCCGTTTCATCAGCCGCCTATGCAGATGGGCCACGGACTGGCTAATGACCGGCCGACCCTAATTCTGCCGGGCAGAAGAACGCTCTGTTATTTAAAATGTAAATTGCACCACTCGACGCGGAGCTGACCAATTTTGCAGGGAAGACCCCTGGACGGAGAGGAGAAAACTCGGCGAGCTTGACGAGAAAACCCGGAAGGCCTGTTGGTCTGTCCACGACCGCGGCGACGCCATGCCCGCAGAGACCATTAAATCGGACCACGACGCGCGTCCCCGGTCGCTAATGAGAGGACCGACAGCGCTCATTTGGCAGCGGCCCGCCCGAAAAACGCCCGGCAAACGGGGCATTAACGTCTGTGGGGCACCTGGTGCGCTTCAGCGAAACCAGTAAACATTGATTTCAGATTTCTCCATATTCATAGGACTGTACTTCTCCATCACTCAGATTTCTAGTTTTGAAATGAATTTTATACTTCAGAATTAATACTTCCATATTATCTTTTATTTCCCCTCAATCGTTAAACAGCTATGGACTTGCGGACACCAGATAATTGTTCACACACTGTCAAGCAAGAAGGGGGAAGGGGGTGGAGACCTCACTTTTGTTGAAACCAGGTTTGTTAGATCAGGAGCATTTATCCTAATATGTCTGCTACCTTCTGTATATGAAACGTGCAACTTGTGTCGTGCGTTATAGGTGTATTTTGTTTGTGAAATATATGATTTATGAGGTTGAAATTTGACATCGCTTTAGGATTCCACAAAATGACTGCGAGAAACCGCTTAACCGCAGCAATCAGGATGGGCGGTACATGGAGACCAGGACTCGAACGTGTGTATCGAGTTTATTGATTCATTAACACTCTCAGCCAGACTGATACATCTTACGAATATTACTTTGTTTATGGCTTCAGCGCGACTCGATAATTTTTTTATCTGTAAATGACTTTTTTGTGTGTGTGCTGATGAGGGTACTGAAACGTTTACATTTTATGTATTCTCAGATGTAACGTTATGTATTTTTGTTTAATAGTATGTCAGTGATTTAAACACTAAAATCGGAGAAATTTCGTTGTAATTACTAGAAAAGGCGAGAGAAATAGAAGTTACCCAAACGAAGACATACTATACCACGCTACTGAGTAGAAATTTTTCGTGAACACTCGAAACAATAAATCAAATTTATTTTGTTAAATAAATTTTTGGCTTATTTTTCATCGTTGCATCAAAATTTAAAGTCACAGTTTAATGCAACTTTTTAAATCATTTCATGAAATATTCTTCCTCCTTGTTTGAAACGTGAACCAATATTCCTGATTGTATTTGTGGCATAAATATGTTTACAGAAAACTATGATTTATTGGAAACACGATATAAGCCGAGTTTTACAAACTAACTAAAGCGCGCATACCGGGAAAGTAGTGGCTACGTTCCGTTAGTTTTATTGTTTAGTGACAAACACCATAATTTCGCCATTAATAATACCGGGTGGTTATAATTATACTTTCCCTATCTAACACGGAAACTAATTACCATAAGAGTACCAAACTCGGTAGCATTTATGTCCAGAGTATGGGGTGCATGATTTCCATGCGTCACAGCGCCACCGTCCAGTTCCAAGTACTGGCCACCAGGTGCCGTGATCAGTCAGTGAAGTTCATCTTCTTCTTCGATCGAATTATCAGTCGATCGTTTCCAAATGCTTGGCCGGCACGATCACCTGACCTCACTCCCTGTGATTTCTGGTTGTGGGACTACCTGAAGGACAGGGTTTACAGGGGAAGATTCACATATGTGCTGATCTGAAGCGCAGCATATCAAGAGAGGTAACCAGCATACCTATGGACATGCTTCGTTCTGCTGTACAGAATACAATCCTGCGCTTTCAGACTTCTGGACATTCATGGGCGCCATATTGAGCTCCTTTTGTAGCATTAATGGTACCCGTATGTAATGGTATGATGTACCGTAGCAGCACATTAAAAGTACTTCAGGTGAATTGATGCTGCATTATTTCTCTTCCCCATGTCCTTGACATTAATGCTACCAAGTTTGGTACACATACGATAATTAGTTTGTATGTTATACCGTGTTAAAAAGAGAAAGTTTAATTATAACCACCCGGTATATTTGTTCCACCGATAACGCTGCGGTATCGGATTTTGTATATAATCCAGATACTGGTGTGGGTATAGTTAATATCATTACATAATCAAAACTAATTAACTGCGCGATTAATCAAAGAGCCAGTGTGTCAATAAGGACTAATCCAAACAATTTGGATAATATAATCAAATATTTATTTTCCATTCGGCATTGACATTCTGATGGACACTGGTTCGATCCCCCATCCCGTCTATTCGTGTTTCAGTTTCTCGAAGTTATTCGTTGTGAATGCCAGTTCGGTGTCATCACAATGGCCATACTCAATTTTTTTTCGTATTCCCGGGTCACCGTCCTCTTCCGACTATAATGTACAATAGGCCCCCATAAAAGTCATCTTTGAAATTATTACCAAACTGGATTAATAAGAAATAACCTCAGCTGTCTTCACTCTTTATCAAACTCTACGCTGTACTTGACAGTTCCTTTTAGATGCCCCTGTTCGGGCGCAGTGTCAAAAACTTACAGCCTTGTTTGATACCGAAATCCTCTAAAGTCGTCAGTCATTAGTTAATAAACATGCGACATAGGTGTTACTAAGTAAATGATGTCATTCAACTCAATTAGTTAACTTTTACTGGCAAGAGAGTTCCTATTGCAACGGATCTCATAATTTGTAATGCAAAACAGTTCCGCCACAGAGAGGAAAGTGCTCTTTCCACCTGTCCTGTCCAGCCGACCAAAACGCTACCGTCCTAAATCTCAGACGGTGAAATAACAAAGTTCTTTAAACGCCCCATAATCTCTACATACACTGTGCTTTCGAACACTGCGATGGCCTATAATTCCATAAATGATGATGCGACCTAGTATGTGTATTATTATTTATAAACGTTCCTCGGGAAACAAATCGAGTAATATTATTATTGATGCACAATATTTCGGCGACAATGAACTGTGTCGCCATCTTCAGAAGATGCGAAATATTGTACATCAATAATAATATTACTCGGTTTGTTTCCCGAGAAACGTTTATAAATAAACAACGCCGAGAAAAATTGCATTCATTTATATTGTATTACTATTGTTACTATATCCAGTACCATCATTTCATATGAGCTACGTACACTAGAGGGAACGCCGCAACTGGATTGCATAAACGTATTTATATGATACGCTGTGTTTAATTCTTAATTTTTAGACAATTTGTGAGTGACATGTTAATCTGAAGCAAGATTTCATGGTTTTGAAGCACCTTACGACTTCGGTACTACCATCTGAAGCTAACTTTATTTTTTCATCTGTAAGTTAATATTTCCAGAATGTATGTACCTCTTCGTGAAGGATTCGGATTTATTTGTCAATTATATTAGATATCGTTCCTCCTTTGCCGATAACAAGTAGTATTCATAAAAATTCTAGTTGATTAGTAATTTTATTGCATTTTTTCTGCCAAACCATCCTACACATCTCTTTAAAGCTGTACAGTTTCTCTGTCATCATGTCAGTCGAAAGGAGAAGCTATAACCATCCAGCTCGCTACGGTGCTGACTCGCAACTCTGCTGTGACCGACCGCAATTGCGACTGCTACAAGATTTCCTTACTATCTCTCGCAGACTTTGCGGATTTTACCTCGACGGGCTCCGATCTGCACCGTTTTCCAACTGCCACTGCGCAGGCTCTGCTTTTTTTAAGCTGTTCTGGTCATAGAGGTGATCTCACCTACTTTGTACTTCGACCCTCTTTTATGTCTGTCTCCTCAAAATCATTCCAAATGTTCTCAAAGACTTTCCTATTTTTCCAGGCTCCTATGACCGCCAAACAACCATATGCTAGCTGACCCTGACAGTGTAGAGGCAAGCACCCTGGCCTCGAATTACAAGGCTCGTCAGTTCGAATCTGATCTCGAGCATGGGTAGTTTTAATTAAATTTTGTGTTCGTCTAGGATTGTCTTCACTATAGAAAATCATAATACAATAGATATAAAATATGAATTGGAACTGACTAAAAGGTCGGCTGCTATGACGGCCTAACAACAATATGCTAGCCAGTCCTGGCAGTATAGCGGCAAACACTCTGGCCTCGCGTTGCAAGACTCGTCAGTTGAAGTCTGTTTTCGGGCATGAGTGGTTTCAGTTAAATGTTATGGTCGTTTAGGATTGTCTTCGCGATAACGTCCTACAATTATTTGAGAAATGAATGATACAATAGTTAGAAAGATATAAACTGCAGAGAATGAAGACCGCATTTTATGTATTTTACAAGAAATCTCATTGTCTCCAGCCACGAAAATTAAAAAAATCGATTTGGAGACCATAGGTAAAATATGCTAAGTTATCTAAAATGTTCACACTCGGGAGACACTGAAATCGTCTGAAAAATAACACGTATAACTCAAAACATACGCAATGGCGTCGTTGTGTCACCCATTGCACTCAAACATAACCTGTCGACTGTACTCCATGTTAACAAATCTGGCGGTTGTAGTTATGGTATTACCGGATCTATCTTCCTGATGGTGGCCAAAGTTCAGGGGATTTTGTTCATTCTTGCCTAAGTCAGAAAGCAGATTGTGAAAAAAGTTCAGTTTTTTTTATCTGCTTAACGTCTCCCTAACAGCGAGGTCTTTAGAGACGGGAAAGGATGGGGGGCAAGGAATGGGAAGGAATTCTGCCATGGCCTTTTGAATAAAGCATCCCAGCATTTGCCTGGAGTGATTTGGGAAATCATGGAAAACCCAAATCTGGATGCCCGGACGGGGATTCGAACCGCCGTCCTCCCGAATGCGAGGCCAGAACGCTAGCCGTTACACCACCACGCTCGGTAAAAAGTTCAGGCAATGATGTTTAAAGAAACATGATATTTCGAAGGCCAGTTCCGCCGTCTTCTCCAGGGGTAAATCCATAGTGTCCAGTCAACGGACTGAAAGGTAATTTAATTTAAATTGCAATGGAGAGCACGCTCCGGTCGCAATTTCCCTACACACCCATCTTACCCCTTTCCTGCACCCACCTACATTTGCCCTCTACAAATTTCAACTATAAATTCTTACAACGTTTTTGGTAAATTATTCATCATTTCTCTTGGTAACTTATTCCAATCTCTGACACCTTTACCAAAAAAAGAGAATCTTCCTACACCGCTGTGCCTGAAATCGAGTGCCAGCTTATGCTCATGGTCATCTTTTCCTTTCCATGCATTGCTTTTAATTCTTCCACCAATATCTTTCCATGCCTCATTACCAATGTACACCTTGTCATCCAGTGAATTCCATTCCAGCTCTTTTGTCATAACTGTTACTGATTGCGTTCTGCGGTAATTTCCAGAAACAAATCTGGCTGCCAATTTTTGCACCCTCTCCAACTCCCGTATTTGATACTCAAAATGTGGGTCCCATACTACACTACCATATTCAAACAGTCGTCTGACCAAAGTTTTGTAACCCAATTACTTTACTTCTCTCGTACATCCCCTCATCACTCTCTCCAACAAGTGCAGAATTTTGAAACCTTTTCCTACTATCTGTCAAACGTGTCCTGCCCAGTTAAGCTTGTTATCAAATGTAATGCCAAAATATTTACATTTCATGTTTTCAGCAATGTTTTTAGCCCTCTGGTATGCAATTTCAATTTCGCTTTTTTTTTTTGGCTCTATCAACAAATTTAAGCGAAAATCATTTAATCAATATTTCGTTATAGGATTGAAAATTTATTTAAACTTTTATTAGCCATGTTTATTACTTATTTGTTAGTCACTGGGCAGAATCATTGCTAAATTATAAATTGCATCCTAAATATGTACTCTGCCCCGGAAGGTGCTAACAATAATAGAGTACGAATTTGTACAGGCTAAAGATAAGGTCCTGCGTTTTAGATGCTTCAACACTCTGATATTTGACTGCCAGGATATGGTTATAATTGGTAGTGTATTCTTTTTTTAATGTGAAACTATTTGATGAAAAATATAAAAAGAAAACATAATAAGCCATATAAAATAGTGATACTGAATGTCAAATTATAATACCTTCAGAATTTGTCTTATTCGTAGTAAAATAAATTCACTACATTAAATGTTACTGATTAAGAAAATTGGTACAACTATGAGATTTATACCTTTCTACCGAAAATTCGGGTGGCGTTACCTAAACTTTAATTCTACTGTTAACAAACATTGGTATGGTACAATTTGGAAAGATTCTTTAGAAATCTGATCCTCTAAGACTAATGAACATCTTTTTCAATGTACACAGTGTTTTAAAATAAGGAATCCTGGTCATAGTTACCACTGTTACAAGCAATGTTTTTTTTTTTTATGTCCCCTACAGAGCAAATAATACTTAATTACATCGACCATCACGCGCAAAACCATCCTTTACTGTTTGCAATTGGTTCTTTGCTCCAAGTTGGAAGCACTGTTTTGCATACACATTGCTTGCCATTTACAAATTTCTTACTTTGCTTGCACAGCAACCGTGTTTAGAAATAAAAGGCAGTTCTCTTGTTGTACTGCGGAGAGTAGGAAATTATTGCCCTCAGAGTTATCTTCCTTCTTGCCTCGGAAGCGAGCTGACCTGAGGTGCGGGTGGCGGCCGTATTTTGTTTTCTTCTCGTCCGTAATGAGAAGCTCTCAGGCGGCGGAGCAGCAGGTGGAGGGCGACGGAAGGCCATTGCCTCGCTGCAACACGCCACGCCCAAATACTGTGTTACTGTTACTTTATGAGGACGTTGGGCGGATCTTGTAGTGAAATACCCCTTAGCTGCGGCAACCAGAACGCCCCAGTGTAAGGAGCATCGGGCCAAGAAGCTAAGCTAGCTGCATAACATTAAGGCGCTTCTCTCGGTAACACGCGGGCGTGAGTTGCTCAGCTCTCTCGGAAACTAATTAATGCTATTACGTTACAAACCCACACGTCTAACTAAACTGCATTTAATGCGTGAAAGAGCTGCCGCATAAAAATGTTATTAGGGAATGTAGAAGTGTTTCTCTCGGAAAATAGAATTATCTGTTTTACAACTACACTTCACTTATTTTGACAGCAGAATTGCTTGATTACTCTTCCTACGGCCGGAACACTAGTTAAAATGTAACTTGTCATTCGATAGATCACTTGACAGGAAGGGTACAGGGTACTTTTTCAGCTCAATATTATTAAAAATCAACACCTATTTCTTTCATCCACTGTTTATATTGTATGTGTTTTACAGATTTTTAATTTATATCAGGTAATGCAGTACACTTTCTAAACAAATTAAAAGTTTGAATAATTTTGAATCTGTTTAGGGTTATAAAAAAAAATACAAAGAAATTTAGGCAATTTTTTTTCCAAAATGCTTCCTCAAATTGAGGTTCCATTTAAACCAATGTTATACATTTGAAGGAGACCAAATTTTTACCATATATACATGATATGATGGCTGAGGTTTTAGACCTATTTAATTCTATTTATTATTTATATTACCAGGAATAAAAAATACCACATCTTACATTTTAATTAATTTTAATTTTTAGAACATTTTTCCTAATAAAAAATTAATTTTTTCTATAATTTAGTTGAAACTGCAATAAAGCTTAGGTCTACTACATAATTATGGACTATTTCAAGTTACAGAAAAAAATAGTGCAATGCTTTATAAACTTTGGGAAATACCTGATTCTGAAAAATACAACTTGCGGTAAATTGCGAATGAAGATATGAGTCCAATTAAATTGTGCCTCAGAACATTTCTGAAGCATAGTCTTTATTCTGCTGCATTTCGTCATCTTCAAGCTTCCCCTTTGTCATTCCTAGCACTGTTACCAACATATACGATATATTATAAGCATAATCGCTGGAAATAAGAAGTTCACAGTTCTTTTCCTAATAATACTGGTTTCTGTAACTGAAATAAGGGGGCATGGCAGCATACATGACCCTAACTTTAAAATTTAGTGTATATATAGCTCATTTTTCATTTCAAACCCTGCAATGTATACATCAATGTAATAAGGAAAGATTATAGAATTTAATAACGTCATATAAAAAATTTCGATTTTCCACCATTTATAAGTACCCTGTATCCTTAAGTAGTAAAATGGATTTTTGTGTAAAGCATGTCTTTGTTAGTAAGATAAATTTGGTAAGAATGAATAAAAACAAAAACAAATAGTATTGCACTATTTTGTACTCATTTCCATTTCACTTTTTGCTAATGTTAATTTATTATACTATAAAATTTTTCTGTGATGAGTAGCTTACAAAAATCTCCAATAGTGGTAAACAAAAGAGCATTTATAGCAACTGAGAAAACAGATGTCAAGATAGTTCACTGATAGATAATGGAGGATTCTAATAACAAATATAGAAAACTTTAACAACAGTAATAACAGTAAAAGCAATTTCACGATGAGTCAATTTTCCATCTTAATTAATTTTAGCGTTATTTTTCGAGGTTTTTTTTCGCCACTTCAATACCGAATGTTTTGTTGGTTTTCTTTGGTAATTGTATATCTAATTAAACATTTTCTATTATTCACGTATTTACTTAGGTATTGTGGTAGTAATTTTTTCGAGCAAATGGATTTCAGGAAGCTCTAATACATTTATTTAATAACGGCTTATATGTGTTAATTATAAACGTCATTCTTCAAGATGAACTGTTCCTTGCAGCATTGTGTCAGTTATTTGTAAGAATGTTAATTATATTTATTCGCATTACCAATAGACAAGTTCCGCCACTTAACTGAACACTGAAGAACGGATGCGAAATTGCTCTATAAATATTTTTTCATATAGTATACAGCTAGATGTTCAGTACTGACATTATGTCTCATCGACGTCGAGGTCATTAGAAGTGGTAAAAATGGGGGCTAGGAACGGGAAGGAATTCGGTCATAACCTTTCAAAGGAAGCATCCTGGCATTGACGTGGAGTGATCTTGGGAAGCCAGGGAAAACCCAAATTTGAATGCCTGGACGGGGATTCGAACCCGCCTTCTCCCGAATGCGAGATCAGAGCGTTACCGCTCGCCCACCACGCTTGGTTTAGAAACGATGTGTCTGTACATTAAATAAAGACTGATTTCAATGTACACTAATGATAAAGATGACATAACAGTAAAATTTTAAAACTGATCTGTCTGTTTATGTTCACGCATAATCCAATTCACGGATTTTAACTAAATTGCACATAGCGATAGCGTATTTTGTCTTTCAGGATAGAGGATACTTTTTATATCGATAAGTTATAAATTTTCTATGATAGAGAGCACATAACCGTAAAGTCTGTAAAATTTGTTTCTTTCCGCTCATCACGCAAAAACTAACTACTGCTAGCTCAAATCACCAGCTAAAATATTTAGTACTTTTTAGCCCGATAATGTATGAATTTCCTGGTGATAGAAAGTCAAAAACTGTATTTTTTAAATTATTCTTTCCTCACATCTCTCGAAAGCTAATGAACTCATTTCAAAGAAACTTCTCAATGTTATAGCTTATGTCTTCAGTTACCATGTAGGATACTTTGAAACTACATGAGTTTCATAGTTCCGCTTCGGGGGACAAAACTTTAAATTTTGGAATTTCAGTCTGTGTGTGTGCGCCTTACCCAGGAACTTTTTACAGTAGCATATTTCGTCCATGATGCTGATTCCAGATTTTGAAATCTTTGTATGTATGTGCACGTATTAAGGAAAAACCATTAATTTCAAGAAAACTATACATGGAAAACGCTTACGTCACAACAGATATATTTTACATTACATTTTGATGAGACATAGATAGGCTGAGGGAAAATGTAATAATAACATCCCAAAAATTTAACTGTTTTTTAATAGAATCAATCAATTAAATATTAGTAGTTTCCATGATTCCTGGGCATTGAATAGGAAGAAGCGGCTTTATTTCTCGGGTATCGCAGCTTCCTGGTAGTGAATTCCATCGAAGTATGGAAATTATTTATTCTGGCTACGGAAGCCTTCTACTGCAAGCTATGTAGGGTTAAGGCCCTATGAAAATCCTCCCGAAAACAGGGATTTGAAACTGGGGTGTTCCGATCTCCACTCAGATTTCTGCACAAGGCCGCTCTAAATCATTTGCATACAATCAAAATTTAGAAGGAGAGGAGGAGATCCAATAAAGTAAGAAAGAAAAACTCTACTTTCTTCTACCCTTTGCTGGTTTATCTCTCAATCAACAGCGCAAATTCCACGTGGATGAAGTCACGGGCAAATCTATTTTAAAGAAAAAAAGAAATATTAGTGTTGATGATTTCCCTGTATTCCAGACAATGAGCTACAGGCCTATCTTATATGCAGACAGCACAATAAGACCGTAGGGAAAGAATCGCCTGTCAAATAAGATATGTCTATCATCGACGGAGAATAAAATAAATTGCAATCTACGTGAAAGGTGAATACTTTTTAATACCGAGGGCTCGTTGGAGCGTTATTCTACACCTGGGTTTATATGTCGGTTTGGAAGCCTCTGGGGACAATAAGGACTTCATTACAGGGCGCGTCATTATTTCGGTTGACAAGATCGCGATCGATTCGCCTGAGCCTGCTGAAAGAGGTTTTCCACTCCACGCAGAGTATCGGCAGACAGGTGAGTAGGGTGAGGGGAGGGGGGAGGACTGCAGGTGCCGTAGGGACTGGCTTCTTTGCGGCAATCAGAAACAAATCAGTCGACTTAATTTGTGAAATATCGAATAGAACGATAAGGCCGCTCCTTAAAAGCGAGTTTTCTTACAGTTTTACGTATAATAATTGCTATAACGAACATTATGCACAATATAATAATGGATGGATTTTTAGCAGATATATAAAAAATCTTTCCAAAGCACACGTGATATTAACGTAGTTTATTGTCTCATCAAACAAGCTTCACACATTCAGTATTTTAACACGTACAACATTTTCTCCTTCTATAGGCATCGCCAATAAGTTGGAGAAAATGATGCCATTTCTTTTAACAGACCAATACTTTGAATTTCGAAAACATCAGTTCAGCAGTTTCTTGCTGATTTAAAACGGTAGATAAAGCAGATTTATCGTTCAGACTCACGTAATGTTTCTTTCTACATCATGTTTATATGTTACTAGTTCAAAATTGATGTTAAGAATATCATAAATATATCTAATAATAGCAGATAGCATAATATTCTTAGTATAGTTTAGGTTCTTTAAGCGAGCCTTGTTTATAAATAAGCTCAGTTTTTGTGAAATAATAATCTTCTTTTGGTTTGTCAAAAACCAGTACAATGATTATGACTCCTAATTAAGAGCATATGAATTTCTCTATGCCTATTTTGAAAGCCTCGTAAAAATAAAAAAATTATAGCCCTTAGAAATAAATAACATTTTACTTGCTATGAGGTATATAAATCGCCAGAAGTAAGTTATAAAAGAAAATAGTGTGGTTGCTGGCGATAATCTCTACTTCATTGTGGCATTACTCTAGAGAATACGCATTGATAACGTTACGGTGACTATAATGTAACACCTTTCACCACATTCTAAGGCGCAGTTTTACTATATAATGTTAATTAATTTTCATAAATCTTGTGCGACCACCTAGATAGTTTTTAGTGATGACCTAAAGTACGCAATATTCCATATTAGGACTGTAATGCCAATGGTGAACATTTAACGTAACTTGTTGCAACGAACAGAGAATCGTGCATTCCCGAGAGGCATTCACCGGTACAACGTTAACCACGGCGACAAGATGTCGGGGATAAAGGGTTTTGCCGGAGAACTTCCTGTCACCTTGGGGTGGGCAGTCAACAAGAGGCCGCTGACCTGGTGTGAAAAAACCCGCCACCCCAACACGCTCTCTCTCCGCGAAGGTGGCAGAATATTTCCGACCTCTGTGATATACACAAGGGGCGAATCACGTGACAACAGCTGGAAAAAACTGAGTCCCAATCAAAAGCGCTGCCTATAGCTAAAATGCGGGGTATTTTCTGTTAAATGTTATCTTCGAGACTTCAAGTGTGGAGCCAAAGGTTTCCTCGGCGATGGAAGATCGACGACCTTTAATCTGTTGCTGACTCCGAAAGTCGGCTTTTCTCATTAACTTCTGCAGTCCGACTCCTGGTGTCGAGATTCTGCCACTGCCGGCTTGCACAGCGAGGCGATTGCGGGAGCAGATTTCACACGTCGACACAGTCAGTAATGCGATAATGCGCATTTCCAGAACGGACGTGCCTGTAGCCGCCTTTAAGACAGAGTTCCCATACCGGTGGTCATCTCCGAACATCGCAGACTTCAGATGCAGAACTACAATGGTAAAGTGTTACGACCAAGCCACCTGATTGTGCATTCCGTGAAACTTAACCCTTAAGAAACTTTGAGAGAAAAGATTCATGTTCTAACTTTGTAGCTGAAAAGCCCCTGAGCTAGCGGCATAATTTGCCAGAACTAGTTATTTTCAAATGGCATATTGTTAATTCTTGGCGCCCTAATTTATTGAAATGTAAAGTCACAGTATTACGATAGTTATGTCTGAGGTCATAATAATTTGCATTGTACATTGTTTCCAAGTATCATTCTTTCTTGCATATTAATTCTGAGATGGATTTAAAAGTAAATTACAATTGTTTGCTTCCTCATGACGGCTAATTGTACCTCTGCTTGGTGCTTTGTGCTTTGTTAATATTAATGGTAAATTCGCTTGTAAAAGCCAATGATACTAAATAAATGTCATGTTGTGTTTTCCTGTAATCCAAATAACATCGAAATTTTTGCAAAAATCCTTATTTCCACTCCTTCTTAAAATCAAAATTAAAATCCTCTTTATTAATGATAACAATAAATTTATGAATGATAACTATAACGAATTTGCCCATCTAGGACGACTTTCTACAGTGACACATTCTCGTATACTGAAAGTAACAACAAGCATGTTCGCAATGTCTTCACATTCGATCAATAAGCTTTTCAGAAAAGTGAAATTGGTGTTTAATTATTCATCTTGTAATGTAACTTTTATTGCATCATTATTGGGATAGTTTCTGGCAGTTCTATTGACGCGTCTCCGGTAAATAACCATGGTATGTATGCCTCCCCCTTTTTTTTTACTGATTTCTGCATAAACATTTTGTGTTATTCGATCTTTTCAAAGAGAATTAGTTCCTTGAATAAACTGAATCTGCGATATATTTCATACTGATTAGCTGATGAAGACATATACAATCAATTATAAACGAGATTTTAAATAATTTTAACTGAACTGAACTTCTTTATCTTCCTTGCAATGTAGAGAGTTTGCAAAAAGAGTATTTTACAGCGAATATCTGAGAATGATTACGACGAACGCC
This sequence comes from Vandiemenella viatica, assembly GCA_031002005.1. Classification (NCBI taxonomy): domain Eukaryota; kingdom Metazoa; phylum Arthropoda; class Insecta; order Orthoptera; family Morabidae; genus Vandiemenella; species Vandiemenella viatica. Next base: position 307,223,125 of record JARYHS010008074.1, on the reverse strand, counting down.
CTCTGTCCCTTACAGCAGTCCATTCAGATTTATTCACCTGAAATCGCACGTCTGTTGGCGAGTGTCATCCATCGGTGTATCCTCCCACCACTGCTGCAAAGCGAGTCTGAGAGTCAATCGATGAGGCGTAAAGCCAAGCACATCAAAGACAGCCTCACGTTGCTGGACATCCAACATTCATCAAACTCGTCGAAGCGAGATAAATTCTTTATTACTCTGTACCCTACCTTCCTGTAATTTGAGTCTCCCGCTCTATATGGTATTGAATCACTGTTGAAAGAGTGACTCTCCTCACAAGACCCAGTGCGTTGGGGGCGGGTTTTGCGCTCTACTCGACAAATGGAAAACATGGTGCAAAGAATTTGGATAATGATAACAGTGATTTGCAGCGCAGTAACGCCCGATATTTGAAGGAAACAAGCCTGTCAAGTCATTGTCGGCGTGGCTATTACTGAGAGGGTTGAGTAACGGATCGAATGGATTCGCCATACGGAAAGCCTCTATGGACAGTGGGGTTCCCCTTAAAGTGGTTATGAAAACTTCTAAAAGGAAGGCACTGCAAAACTACTCACTACACGCTGAGGCACGATGATAGATGATAAACGTTCAGCAACATTAATTGAAACTGTAGTCAATGTTCATTTGTTATTATGAGACAGATGAAAACATTGAATTTTAAAATGGAACGGCGTTCCTTCATGTGTTTAATAATTTGAGAGAAAATGTTTTGATACAGACTTTTATAACATCATAGTTCCCGAAATTAGGTTACGACACAAAATTCCTAGTATTGTATTTTTATAAAGTCTATATAATGAAAGCGCAAGGAAACTGCATATTGTTTCGACACTCAAACAATTTAAATGGATTAAGGGTTTCTTGTAGTTTACTGATGAGGCTATAGGACAAAGTAGTATCTAGAATAAAATTAAGGACAGAAACCACGTTAGTTCTATACTTTGGTTGGCCAAGATTTCTCATTACAGCAACTCCAAAAAGTGATAAAACCATCGCTTTGTAGTGTTCAAATGAAATTCAGATAACAAGTTAGCTAGAGAAAGTAATCTGTCTCAGCTGACTGTTCACACAGTTTAAATTCTATTAAGTACAGTTTATTAACTACCTCTTCTTAATTAGCTCATATTGATTTCAAACTATTCCAACATATCAATTCACATGTGGTTGTATAGATGCTACAGTAAAAACCATCTACGGTGAAAACTTCGCATCAGAAGGAAAATGTCTGTATGATGTGATAGGTAGGCTTATATGATATTCAATAGAAAGATAATTCATGACATGTTACTATATTATAGGAGTTTTGTTTCATGATGATTACTGCATTGTTTCTGGCAGCAACTGACAAGATACAGAAAAATCGTATGCAGTAACATAGAATTTACAATATGATATCTGATAAAAAATTATTTTGCATACTCATTCACAGGACAGGAATAATAGGCATATCTAATGAATGAAACACGACCATCTTCGTTGAGATCATATTTATACTAAGCTAATGCAAAAACCTGTTTCACATGTTCTAGGAATATATTTACGGTAAAATAGTGTTTCTTTCACAGAGCGTGAAAATAGTTGTCTCCTTTCTGAAAAGTGCTGTGTGAAATTGATTTTTTTATTTATTTTTATTATTTTACTTATGGCCTTACCCCTTGTCGACGTCGAGATCATTAGAGGCGGGACGGGACTGGGGACAAGGAATGGGAAGGAATTCGTCCATGATCTTTTTGAGGGAAGCATCCCGGAATTCACCTGGAGTGATTTGGGGAATCCATGGTAAACCCAAATCAGGATGCCCTGATAGCGATTCGAACCAGCGTTCTTAAGAATACGAGGCCAGAGCGTTAACCACTCACCAACCACGCTCGGTGCGAGATTGAGTCTAGTCTCTGAATGTCAACAGTATGTTACTAAATGTTGGCATACCTTACGTACTACTTCGTATCCCACTCCACGAACCAAAACTGTGATAGCGGTTCCTCGATGAACTCTACTCATTAGATCACCCAGCTTGTATTTCTCGTACGTGTCACACTGGTAATTATAAGGAGGTCCTCTAACGCTGTTATGTTCATTCCGTGTGCAAGTTTGATGTGACAGGCAGTGCTCTAACAAACTGGAGGAAACATACACAACCACTTCAGTTGCTGATCTCTCTGCATGTTGCATGTTCTGCGTTTCTCGGGGTCCTTATTACTTTGATCTTCATTTAACAAGACTTAGTCAAAATGCATCATCTCCCAACACTCTGTAGCGAGGACATCGTTCGGTAGTTGCTTTCTCCTGTCACGTCTCTGCAGGCGAGTATACAGACCTTACACACAAATACTGCCTGCAAAGCATTCGCACCTGCTTCATTCTTTCACAAGCTCCTTATCACTTACCGACATTCTGTTCTCGGTTGCCATTCACTGCAATTATACGTCTCCGAAGCACAATTGGAAACCAGAAGCAGTTAACTTCCCGTAACTCTACGTCCTCAGTGATCAGACTTAGGCTAAAGAAAAATAGTGGCTAGAACACTAAGTTACCAGAATCTACTGATATAAGTACCAAGCGAGACCATAATATTTATTATTCCTATTCCCGTGCTAAGATATTCGTTCGAATACTGATGATCAATTATAAATTTCTTTAAGATAAATCTTTCTGATTATTTTATACTATGCGTTGTACATTTAAAAGAATATTTTCGTTTATCGCAAGACTGGTCTTTCAGGTTTCGTTTCCCAACGGTCTTGAAATCATTACAGACAAATTGCAGAGTGTTTCCTTCATAAGGCCATGGCGGGTTTCCTTCCCTTTCATCAGGTACAGTCCTATTCCTGCACCAATCACCTCGTCGTCCACGAGCCATAAAGCTCCAATGAAAAAAAAAAAAAAATAAGAAGTTAACAGTTTTGAATTTATGGGGAAAATAGTAACGTCAAGTGAAAATATCCTTACATCGTTCAGTCTGCTGCAATACGACTATGTACCTACAGTGTTGGTTCTACATTTCAAAAACTTATGTTTAGAGAACGTCTCTATTTACGACGATCAATTTTATTTCATAAATATTTAATTAATGGTTAACAAAATTTTTATCAGTGAAAAAAGAGTACAAGTAAGAACATGTGTCCATAGGATGATAAGATGCTTTGTCAATAAATGCAGACCTAAAATAGTATCTATTTGTTACATCTTTCTTCAGTCGCAAGTGTTCAAGAGAAAGCAGAAATACGTCTATTAATATTTGAAGTAAATGGGATTTAATTAAAAGGCGTACAAGTGTGAGTCGAACTCAGTACGCTACTGATATTAACAGATATATCGTATGAGATAAGACGGGTCGTAGACGCATGGCACACAACTAATCGCCTGACATGTTTTCAAATTGGGCAACGGACTCCGCTCCACGATTCCCAACGCCGCGCTATTTGTCGCTTCCGCCGCTAGGGCAGTAGTTCAGTTACCATAAAACTGACGATTCCTATAATAGTACGCAATGCAGTCTGACCTGACAGCAATTTCAATAAAATGTTATTAATATGTGGGAAGATAATAGAAAATAAAAACTTTTGCTTATTTTGCTCACAATAATTGTCGTTTAAATAAAGAATTGTTCGATATGGGGAACAAATTTAAAGTTTTTGAGGTAGATTCAGTAGCAAAACTGACCTAACATCGGCGATTTTCACGGTCTCTTACGTCATTACGCAGGGGTTAAAAGAAAATACATATTTTCAATGTCCTTTATTTTTATCAAAACACCGCAGAATATACAATAGTTTAAATGATATATTCAGTTAACGAAACACATAACGTATTCAAATTTGAAGTCTCGAAATTATTCCTTATAAGAGGTAGAAGCTAGTTACAGATAGAATGACAGCTTAGAGTTAGAAATAGGGCTCATTTTTTCGTTGGGTACATAGTCCTAACGAAAATCAGATCATACAGAAAAATTGAGCATCTTTTGACCTAAAACGGTAAGCGTGTAACTAATTCTTTACAACGTAGTGTAAAAAAATATATTAGTTTTTAATTTTTTAAATAATTTTGATTGAATAATGCTATAGAAAAAAAGTTAGTTTTTAATAAAGTATTTACCAAAGTAAATTTTTAGGACACTGTAACAACCCTCAAACCTAAAAATAAATGTAATGGCATTTTATGAAGCATTTGTATTAAACTAGAGTTTGGTTGAATATAATCTGGTATGTTTGTTTTGCAATTTCCTGTAAATCAATGTAAATAGACTTAGTTTTTTGTAAAGAAATTATTTAGAGGCCATTTAATGTGTTTAAGGACAGAATTATGCAAGAGAATTGTTTAAATGTTGGTAATTCCAAGTATTAATGCAAGTTACGATGTCTAAAGGACAATTTGCTACAGTTTAAAATGATTTCTGTGAATAATTTTGTGTTTAAGTATCTGCAATTTCTCCTCCGTGGTTTTCACCGACTAAATTTACAACGGCCAAGAACTGTATTGTCTGTGGAACGTGTGGAAGAAGTGTTGTATGCGATCTCTGGATTATATGTATGTATGTAACCTATATCATTGACGTCGTGTTTTATGAAAATAAACGGAAGTTTCAACTGAACTCTTTCGTGGACTGATTATTTATCAGATTAATTAAACCACCAACAATCTTATAACACGCTACCATAATGTGAAAATTACGCGTAAAATGAAAACTTTAAAATTTTAAAAATCTGCTTATACCTATGGCACAAGTAGATCGGCCGTACGTGATGAATGTATGGTAATTCTCTGACCTCGCATTCTTGAGGACGCAAGCTCGAATCTTCGCCCGCCCTTCCTGGTGAATGCCGGGGTAGTCATGAAAATGTCATGGCTGAATTCCTTCCCGTTTCTTGACCCTCGGTCCTTTCCTGTCTCTACTGAGCTCTACTTCGACGAGGCGTAAAGCCACAAGAAAAAACAAGAGAAAGGTCAAGAATCACGATTGTAAGACTACCTATAACGTAGCAATTAATTTAGTGACGAAAGAAGTTATACGAAGCTGAATAAAGAAAAACGATTATTCAAAAGCTGGGTGCATGACCTGACGTTATCTAATATTTGCTGTGTTGAAAGCACTTTTTCTTCGTGTACAGTGTGAGGAAGCTAATTTACTTGAAATGTAACATTACGTCTCATTATTAATTGCCTTTTTAATTAACTAATGAAAGGTACGTAGATTAAGGATAATTTTAGAGTCTACTGCTGTTCGGCAGAACAGTAATAATAGCTGACTCCTATTTTTTGCAAGACTTAACACACCTGTAAAAACTGTTATTTGCTCCATAAAATTTTTTTGGGTTCCGAATGGAAAATTTAAACCGAGCTTGGTGAGTGAACGGTTAACGTTCTGGCCTCGCATTCGGGAGGACACGTGTTCGAATCCCCGTCCAGGCATCCAGATTTAGGTTTTCCATGGTCTCCCCAAATCACTCCAGGCGAATGCCGGGATGCTTCCTTCAAAAAGTCCATGGCCTAATTCCTTCCCGTTCCTTGTCCCTAATCCCATCCCGCATCTAATGACCTTAGCCGTCGACGAGGCATAAAGCAATAAGTGAAGTAAGTAAAAGTAAAGTTTAATGTTTATAAACATTGTGGTTTATCTGTCAAAGAAACTTAAATTAGAAACAGACAGTGCAAATACATTTAATTTCCCTAGACAGTTTACAAACGTTGCTAAACTCTCGGGCGTACTACTTTTAAAATTCTGCTTGGTTTCACAAACAAATTGATTTTTTTTTTTTTTTTTTTTTTTTTTTGTAAACGATAAATTTTTAGTTCACAACCTAAATTATTTTCTTTGAACAAATAATAATTTTTACATCAATTTTAAAGTTTAGAAATTATGGATGATAACTGTCGAAGAGCAACAGAATCTGAAATTAAGATAAATTGAATTGCTTAGTCGTTGATCTGCATACCTCTCATTAGCTAACTAAAACTTACGCAGATCAAGGATGAAGCAAATTAATTTGACTTTTAGATTTGTGAATTCCAATTCTAACGGAAAGAAGGCAGAATGAATAAATAAATTACTTTAATGACTGCTAAAACATCTAGTAATCATTAAGATAATTTATATCACTGATCTTGTTCATCCTGACACTACCGCCTAAATACGTTGGAGAGATAGGAATCCCCTTGTGATTCACATGTTTGCCAGCCGAATTAAAGCAGAAATTAGATCGTCTGTTTTGCCATACTTCCCTAACGTAGTCTCTGTCCAAAACCTGTCACACTTCCGCGGTGGGTGGGACGTCACAATACACAGCACCTATGTTACCTTTCTCGAAACTCTCAGTCCCTTACTATGAAAACCTCAGCCAACGTTGTAAAACTCTAGATCAGTGGTCCGAAACGCGTGTGGCCAAAAAATGAAAAATGTTCTGGAAAAGTATACCTATTGTAAGGAATTTACTGTCCAGTTTTTTTATTATTATTATTATTTCTGTTTTTGTGTTCCATGTGCCGCGAATTGTTAGTTATCGCCATATTGTAAAAAAATTAAATGTTATTTGTTTATCCATAGTTGTGGTGTGCCGTGTTGAGTCATGTATAATTTATGGCCTGAGCGGGTAGAAGAAGGTTGCTGACCACCGATCAGTACAACTATATTATATTCGACAGCTCAGTCGTAATCTACAATTTGCTCTTCCTACAATTGATGCTATATGCTGGTCTCACTTCATTTTGCTTCGTAGTGTTTCATCAAAATAATTAGCGAAACAATTTTATCGCGGATTTAACTTGTCACTTCAAAATAAAATTAAAACTCTAAACAGTCATCACATCATCAAGCACTTTTAAGTATTTATTAATGTTGTTTCGAAGACTGTATTTTGAATTTAAGAAAGATACTATTAGAATTCGTTGCTGGATTACCAAGATAACACTCCAATTTATACAGGCTGTGAATTACGCTTGACATATGTATTGTGACTATCTACTCTCGAGTCCTGTTACAAATCAGTTGCAATACTCTGCATGTTGCTATGTGTGACCATTCATTGTTATTAAGAGCAGTCATTAAAGTAAAACAAAAAGTATTGTTTCAAATGAAGGAATCAGTTCAATAACAGTAACTTTAGTTGTACGAACGGAGATAACGCTGACAAATATTATCGAATGAAACACAAGGAAATGGTAGTTAAAATGTGTAGTATTTGAGAGAACGATATAAAACAAAAATTATAAAGTTGAAATTAAAATTGTAGGCTACTAGCTCTATGACCTCTTGAGCAAATTTAAGGTGTATGGTACGTGATTCAGTATATTCGATCCCACCTGCAAATTCAAATTTCTCTCAACAGCATGCTTACAATCAAATTTCTCGTCGCCGCAAAGGAGGGCAACTTGTGCAGAATTTCTTTACAGAGCCAAGAATTTCTTTAATAAGAAAATTTCTTTCGAGTTAAAATAGAAATGGAAGAGTGGGCGCTATTTACGATAATCCCCTCGAGATGGTGGGCCCTACGAGTCTTCCTAAATATCCGTCTCGTGTCTGCAAGGACGAATGGGGTAGCTGCCGCGGCATCCCAGAGGAATTGCGCTTGTTATAACGTCTGCACGGATCTCTCTCTCTCTCTGTATACGGACGAGTAATAAGTTGCTAGCTCTCCGGGGACTCAAGAACCCACAGCGGCTGATCAATGCAAGTATTCAACGCACCACACAACAGACCGGCTGCCGCAGCGGCCGGTGTAAATTTAGCTGTCTGTTTGCACATTTCATTGTATCCTCTAAGCCAAAAACTTAACTACACCTCGTCCTTTGTTCTTATACAATGAATGAGGTGTTTCACCTCTCTTGAGTCTCACTGTTAAGCTACAATTATTTAATATTAACTGTTCTAAACAATTCTAAACGCGAAACTATTTTTTTTAAATCCTAAAACTTAAGTTACTACAGACTGTCGCAGTTGAATTCACAAACCGATTATTACATAGTATATTAAACTAGTAATATACTGGCCTGAAAATAGGTAAGTAATTTAATGCTATGCCATTTTATAAAAGGGAACGTTCTGTTGGCGAGAATTTGGAATCCTACTGCTGGCATAATGGCCATCCTAGTTAACATCTATGGGAGGTTTTTCGATACCATCAGAAATCATATATATATTAATTTCCCCCTAAAAATACAGAAATTCAATTGCGTTATGAGTACCTCGTCATTGGTGAATTTAGATAATCTTAGAAGTTAGTAGGGATTAAAATTATTATTATTAATTTTAATAATCTTTATCATTCAAAAATTTATCGGATATTATGATTCTTACATCCTCAGAATTACATTTTGTTGTTGTTCCTAGGTTCAGTTTCTTTCTCTAGCACCCCTATTAATCCATTGACTGAGGGAATGGTCATCAAACTTAACGACAATTTAGGCTTTGTCTGCGGTACGTCTGTGCTAAGGCCTTCTATTTTGGATTACATTTTGAAGTTTCCTTAGTGAACTGTAGGGTAACTTAATATTTCTAGTGAAAATATTTCAAATATACTAACACATCAGTAGTAAATTTAGCTACGATTTCCAAAAGTGAAAGTATTATTTATTTTTCAAGCGAATTTTCCACAGCTCACATGGCTTTGGCACGCCCAATATCACATCTGACCACCTTTTCACAGATTTTATATCTTCTTCTGCACACAGGATAGCTTCACCAGTCATTGCCTGAATGTAAGGGTATATAGTGTGTGCAGAACTGATTATGATGCTATGGCACTGATATAACTGTTTCTTTTTCTTATCTAATAACCGTGTTGACTATTGGTGATTTTATATCTTATTTTCCTGTAATGAATTTTTTAAAAATTGCAGTGGATTTTTAACGTCAACACGAGTGACGTCTAACACAGTACTTGGTAAAGTATTTGGGCGATTACGACGAAAAACAATATCTCTATGAATATATATTTATAATTCATAAAAGTTGTATGTACCCTTCCTTTGTAGGAAAAAAACACTTTTATCATATTGTAAATGTACTTATTTTTTCAATTCATTTCTAGTCTAGAACAACATGGAGAAAAACTAAATAGAAAATTGTATTCTGACGAACTGAAATTGCGTCGTTGAAGAAATGATGACAGTGTGACAATACTGACAATCTGGCTTAATTTACACTATGGAAGTCTGTAGCCCTGTCGAAAGACACACAAACTCATGATGCAAGCATAGCACCCATTTGTGGTGCTCCATGGTGACTTCTGTTTGTATTAAAGAAGAAACTACAGTATACCAGCATACTGTCACCATTGAGATGGTAACATATTGATCTCTTCGGGCTGTCAGATGTTGACTGAAATGAATGATCAGTTGCTTCAAGAATTGTGTTTTATAAATGAAGCTGGCTCGTGTCGTCTCGCCTGGAGCAAAATAATAATTGTTTCTTTGTGGCAGTGCATAAAAATCACTGAAAATAATTAAGATGGTTGGAGATATTCTAGTTTCATTATGGGGGTTATGCCAAACTGACACATGCAGATATTCCCGTGAGTAAACAACGGTGGCGTGTGTTGTTGTTGTTGCAGGTGGTACCGCAGCCACGGCGGGCAGAGCGCCCCCGTGGTGCTGGGGGAGCGCGTGCGGCAGGTGGGAGGCAGTCTGTTCATGCGCAGCGCCCTCCTCGAGGACTCTGGACGCTACATGTGCGTCGTCAACAACACCGTCGGCGCCGAGAGGGCCTCCACCTCGCTGCTCATCACCAGTGAGTGTTCAGTGCTGTAATAATAACAAAACCATAAGATTTTAACAATATGGTGGCAGGGTTTCAAACTCATTGTATCTCTGTTGTGGCCTGGACTATTCATGATGCACTTCACATGAACAAAGAAGGACAGGATAGCACAAGCTTCTACACTGATGAATGTAGGAACGTAAACGTCTCTTTTACTAATCAGATAGATACCACTGAGACACCAATACTCTGCACATAATGCTGCAGACCTACAGTGGATACTCTGGTATTCTTTTCTTAAGGATTTTGATTTAATTGCCAATTTAGAAGTTGACAATTCGATTTTCCTTCTTTCCAAAATAGCTCCAGGATGTGATAAATACCTTGGCTGAATGCGTGCCTAATATTTTTTAAGAGTATTTGCTGAATTCTGTTATTTTAGAAGTGTTTCATTCTACGTTTCGCACCTGTGAGAACATTAGAAGTTTGAAGACAGGAAGGTTCGAAAGGGCTAAGATTTTTTCTAGGAGTCACGAACAACTAACTACTAGAAGTCAAATAACTGACTTATTTCCGGAACTTAAAAGAGATATCCAAAACGGAACAATTGATTCGGACTGAGCTTAATTAAAGAAACTTCAAATGAAAATAAATGCAGGAGATCGCATTAGTGTTTAAGAAAAATGCATTTTATAGCTTTACACTTTGTCGATGTAATTACAGGCGGGGAAAGAACGGGTAGGTAATTGGCCTTATCCTTTTGAAGGAACCATCCCGCCATTCGCCTGGCATTTAAACCAGCGTCATATAGGTTTCAAGGCAACAAGTAAAATGTGCCGTCGGAGACACAGACGTGAAATCTAGTTTTACTAAGACCATGACTGCTTACAAGTGAAAGCGGTTAAATAGATTAATGGTAAGAAACAACTGAGGTACGAGCTTCAGTGACAGCACAGACCAGATGATTTGCAGGCATACGGTCCTTGCAATTCCGATTGAAGAACTTTATAACGCACTGACTGTAGTGGAGTTTTATTTGGCGGCAAGACGATGTAGGAATTGGCAATATGGTAGGTACACTCTGTAGAATGTGGAGTTATTAATTCACGAGGTGACCAAGAATTGAGTCAGTATTTACCGAGCTACACAATTTTCGCTCTTAGGCAATTTCGCATAAGCATAAGCAAATTATGATTAAGCTACACATTTTTCCAACATTTTTTAAGACTGCTTGTTCTAACGAGCAGATGACCCAATGAAGCATTTTAGAGTTTATGATGTTACTTGTTGAATTTGTTTTAAATTATAATCTACAGTTGAATTCCCAAAGATTATAACAATGTTCAACGTCACCACGCTCGACGGACAATACACATGAAGAATTTGTTGATGTATTGAAATACTGATCTCTTTGAAAGAATGAAACTGCATGTATAACAGCAAGCGGTAGAGTTCTTCTTCTGCGCAAACGCTATACTTTCTGGATATCTTTTAGTAGGTGGAGTATATTGTGTTTCTGCTTATATACTGAAGAGCATCTGATAGAGATGACCCAGTATTCTAACGGTAATTTACGATCTTGCGTATCTAAGAACAGAGATAAGTTTGAAGTACATGGGAAGAAAACTATCCTGAATAGTTGCAGAAATCTAGTCAGATATGTGTTATAAGTGATATGTGAATTTAAGAAATATTATTCTTTTTTACTGTTTCTATTATTTTAAAATATTCTTAACTCATCCTGGCTTTCTCATAGTTTATTTTATATTCTGCAGTTGTCTCCATGTTTTGTTAATAACGTCAATCCCCCTGCTTCCATTGATTGCCAATATCCATGCAACTATAGCTTTACGTCTTTGAGTGGTCAATATATCGTCCCTAACAAGTTTCATATCTCGACATATCATAGGACTGAGAAAGCAACGAAACTACAAAAAAAAAATCGATCTAGTCTTATCATTGAATCTGCATGATTATGGAGCGGACTGTGCAGCAGGCTGCTGTTTTCAGGATAATGTAAGCAAGTGTAGCATATTTCTGTAAATACGATAGCTCGAGCTGAAAACAAGCGAATTACACAAAATCTCTAATGAAGTTTCCAGAAATAAGACCACGGCTTGGTAATATTTCTGTAACGCCACTCTCTGATTCTTTTTCCGTATAATTAATTTTTGCCGATGATAAAATCTGACAACTGTACCAGAAAATTTAAAATTCGTTCCTTCAGTACATTTTGCTAAATATAACGCTATTTCATATATTACAACAGTGCCGAATCTACAGTGGGGTGGGGGGGGGGGGGGGGGGGGGAGGGGAGCGTAAGAAAACCGTGGCACCTGCACTGGGAGGTCATTTCAGGGGGAGGTAAAATCACCTCTGAATGTGCGACAAACGGCAAATTCATATGTCGGCAGCCTTGGCGGCGAATTCGTATGGTGGCGACCTTTTGTATTACTGTACTGCAGATCCACCACTGTATCTCAATAATCATTATAACAAAGAAATGATATTTGAAACAGATTAAGTTGTTTTATAAGGTCTTAGATTTGTTTATAGGGATATTAAACATATTCATTATGTAAATAACCTTCTTCAAGAAAAATGTGTTTTTTTTTGTTTGTTTTTTTTTGATTATCAAAAGGAACAGGAAAACAATCTAAGTACATACACGGCAAGGAACGTGTCATTTAACGTTAATATTGATTACTTCGATGCTCTTGGTATTGATTTTCGATTTGCGTGTTTCATTTTTTAAGTGTAGACCGAAATATAGAAAACTTTGCTTCCGAAATCAATGCGTTCTACACTGTGCGAATGGTGCATGTCCTATTGTAAAATGCCATTCTTTTGGCCGAAATACGTATTTGGACCTACCTTCAAGGCAGAACTGCCTCATGACGGGATCTGTACGCGTTTATAGATTAGATGTTTTTTGCTATCGATTTTTGCCCATCTCTGTAACCAAACGAACTGTATTAATGGGAAGATTTTACTATTGTTGATCATACAGTAAGTAATTTTTAGATAATTAGTTGAGAGAGATGAAGCTCAAACTGTATTTCTTCCTGCCCGCAGCGCCTCTGTCGGCGTACATGAGTCCTCAGCAGCAGACGGTGGACGTGGGTCGGTCTGCGCAGCTCAACTGCACCACCGAGGGTCATCCTCAGCTGGCCGTGTCCTGGCTCAAGGACGGACGCCCGCTCGCCACGTCCTCCAGGGTCAGGCTCGTCGCTCCACAGGTGGGTACATGACGTAGTGTGTCTTTCCATCCATTTACGGATTTTTCTTGGGCTTGGGAGTACCAATATCCCAATAAGTTTGGTGGGAAGATATCATCATTACGGACTGAAAGTTGCATATACATAATGTACAAAATCCTGTTTGTAGGACACATGCCCTAGGCATATATATATAAAAATAAAAACACACAGTAACATCCGCTTAAGCATGACATGAAAATAAACAAATATAAGAGGAAAAACTAATTTCTGGATCAAGTGCAGCTTGATGTGCTTTAATTGATCGAGAACCGCTGACGGAATAAATTTCCGTCATTACGTACTTGGAAAGTGTGGACGGAGAGAAAGCCTGAGTTCAGTTTCAAACCTCTAATCATTGCATAAAATGACGGCGATTCGTTCGTCCGACTAGCTAAAAAAACTTGGCGGCCGTTTTGATGAACTTGTGTGAGTGCACAAGCAGGCACCGGGTTTCATTCCCTTCCTTCTTTCATCCTTATAATCGCAGCACAAAGCAACCCTCTATACTTTAAAGACAGTCTACAATTGAAGATTGTTCATATGCCCACCTATAATAATACCTAAAGGACTGATATGTTTAGAAGTTCACGATATCCGTATAGAATGATTGATACAATAAGAGAAAAACTTCCGTAGCACAGGTAGGATGACTCCATAGGAAACGATGATATAGTTTTGGAGTAATGTGGAAACCACCAAATGAGAAATAAATAATTATGTACTTAAAATTGGAAAAAATTGTGTAATTCATCTATCAATTCATGCATCGTATCAGTAGCAAACACGACTTATCATCAGCAAATAGGATTCAGCGTCGAAGGGGCTTGGGATGGAATTCTAATCTGTTACCTGTTTGCCTTTAAATCTTTAAAACGGTACGTCACGGACAACCTGCGTCCTCATGTGTTACCTCTCATGCGACATAGGAAATGAACTCTATGCGTGATACTGAGATTCTCCCGTTGGCAGTAAGATCCCCAGATCTGTCCCTGATATAACTTATGTGGCACCATCTGGACGTCAACTCTGTCCTAATGACAGTTTCTAGGATATCAAGAACCAATTACAACAGTTGTTGGTTATCTTGTCTCAGGAGACGATATTACGGCTGGATGACACCCTCCAAACCGAATCAGTGGATATACAGGGTGGTCAGAAATTCACTCATCGGCGGGTAAGGGCAGTGTTCGGGACGTTGTACTAACGAAATAAATACAAAAAAAAAAATTTAGTAAAAGTCGTACCGTTTTTGAGTTATACGCAGCTAAAGTTGGCCAATAAGAGCGCTGCGCGGGCGAATTCAAACAGCCTTCCACAGGCGGTGTTGCCAAGCGTACTCGATTCATGAGACCGCCAAAGAAAACGGAAAGAAAAACTTTCTTCGAAAGTGGGGATCGAACCTGCAACCTTCAGAATGAGAGTTTGCCGTCTTACCGACTACGCTGCTAATGCGCTAGAATTTCCTTGTTTTTAGAAGCCACTAGGGTGGACTGTTTATTCGCAATCGGAATTGATCGATAATCCGCGACATTTTTCGGGAAGTCGGTGATGGGGCTAAAGGATTTTTTTATGGGAATTGTTTTCTAATTAGTTGATCTGCTTGCTAGATTAATCTTTAATTTTTGTACAAAAATCGTTTAGTTACTGGCACCAAAAAAAAAAAAAAAAAAAAAAAAAAAATCTGCAAACTTAATTTATTCGTTGCAAAGAAGCTTCTTTTATTCCATGTAATCGTATTTCACTAGATTTCAATCATAACATTTTTATTGATTAACGTGAATATCCTTGCTACTATTTTGCAACAATAAAACAAAAAACAATAAACTTTTGGAAAAAAGAACAATAAACCCATTCTATCGTTTGTAACGTAACTTTCTCTGCTGCAAAAAGTCTGTTCTTATTCAAACAAGTTGTAAACATTTTGGTAACGTGTATCAACTCGCTAACGCGCGGCAAGCCGCTAAAGGTAAACAAGCTGTTACTCATTGAAAGCCCTTTTGTCACTGATACAAAACAAAATTACTGTACAATAGTTTCATTTCCAACTTGACGTTATCAGTCACAACATTGAAACCCAACACGGATTTACTTACAATAAGCGTCAACCCGCGACAGTAACCGTAAAATAAATAACCTCTAAAAAATCTTGTTTTTAGTAAAAATGTATCCCAATAAATAACAATAACAAAAAAATACGGTCCCTTACATTTTACAGCAACTGCTCAAAATGTCCTCCCTCAACTGCAATACCGGCACGACAACGCTGAGTTACTGAATTTAAGAGTCTTCCAAAATTTCGTCCGCCGTCGGGCCTGTGGACAACAATACTTCCCGTCTCCATAAACGTTCTGTCAACCAATACAAAAGTGTTGGCCGATGGAATCACACAGTTAGGAAACCGAGTCGTCTAAATCTTAACTGCTTCGGCCCTGTTTTGTCCAGCAGCGCCATACGCCAAATGCATATCGGCGTACTCTTCAAACGAAAATTGATGACGTTGCATGATGACAGTGTCTTTATCGGTAAGTTGCGTTCGACTGCGAGACTGCATGGTCCTTTAGCCCCACCACCGACTTCCCGAAAAATGTCGCGGATTACCGATCAATTCCGATTACGAACAAACAGAACGCCCTAGTGGCTTCTAAAAAGAAGGAAAATCTAGTACCTTGGCAGCGTAGTCGGTAAGACGGCAAACTCTCAATCTGAAGGTTGCGGGTTCGATCCGCACTTCCGAAGAAAGTTTTCGTTTTCTTTGGCGGTCCCATGCCTAGAGTACGCTTGGCAACACCGCCTGTGGAAAGCTGTTTGAATTCACCCGCGCAGCGCTCTTATTGGCCAACTTTAGCTGCGTATAACTCAAAAACGGTACGACTTTTTCTAGATTTTTTTGTATTTATTTCGTTAGTACAACGTCCCGAACACTGCCCTTACCCGCCGATGAGTGAATTTCTGACCACCCTGTATACAGGCAAGATGGGGTGTAACCTCATACCGGTACTGATTAGTGGACTCAATTTGCCAAGTTCCTTGTCAATTTGACCAGATTTGGTAATCACTGAAATAACATCACATACCGTCTACACCCGCAAAGTTTCATTAAGTTTCTCTATTTAATTATTTCTTTTACTTGTTCTGTAATTCTGCTACATATTTTTTAATTGTTATCATTTGATTCTTTTTTTTTTTTTTTTTTTTTTTTTTTTTTTTTTTTTTTTTTTTTTTTTTTTTTTTTTTTTTAACTGGAAATGCCTGTTGTTGATTACAAGAAATGATGCAAACAGCAGGGAGAAATAACAGTTAGCACTGCACCTTTAGTAGCAGAAAAAGATTCATTGATCTTGCACTGCTAGCTTTTAATTCAAATAAAATGTTTAAATATTTTAATTTTACTTTTGTTTCACGTAGACTCTCCGCATCGAACATGTGGAAAGATCGGATAGAGGAATGTATCAGTGTGTGGTGTCGAACAACGACGAGACAGCGCAAGGAACGGCTCAGCTCAAATTAGGAGGTAAGCCTGCTGCATTTGCCATTTCTTCCACCTTTTGCAAACTCAGATAGAAAACGAAAGCTGTTTTCTGTAGTTTTCTTCACTGTCACTGGAATTACTGTTTGCATACTTTATTGTTAATATTAAAATTGGCTTTATTATTAATGTAGTACACTAGCAACTATTTATTACAATAAATCACAGTATTCACAAAACTGTTATAACTATATCTGGGACTATACACTAAGAAGTCATATCATTTTACAGCTGAATTAGCTAGGATCATGTTACAAAGAAAATGTAAATGATTTTAGTTACGTAAGTTGCATAGTTTTATGCTTTTTAATTTTCACAATTTTCTGAAATAATTTTTGTCTTCTTTATTAGAGGATCTACCTTTCATACTTTAAAAAAAAAAAAAAAAAAATAGGAAATGCTATCTGTACTATATAATAAAGTTGTAGAAAAATTGTATCTTTACATTAAATTAGGAAATCAACTTATCAAAATTGAAGTGTGAAGAAGACCTAGACTTTTTGCGTTACAGAAAAGTCATGAGAGAAGATTTTAAAACGAACAACACTAAGTAAAATGTCATGATGCTAGTAAACGATAGGAACGAAGAACTATAAGCTAGAATATGAAGATGCAATCCAACTGCTAGGTAAGAAATAAGATAGCGAAGGACAGCCGAATTGCTAGAGATATAACTAGACAAATTACCCATACTAAGAAAAGATTTCATAGGATCAAAAATATGTTTACATAGAAGAGTATTGCAATGACGTTGAAGAAGAATTGTATAAAGGCCTGCGTGTGGTGCGTTACAGGATGCAAAGTGAATCATGGGAAATTGTAGAGAAATCAAAAGACTTACAGCTGTTGAAGCCTGGCATTATAGAAGATTGGTGAATATTAACTGAGAGGAATTAGTAACAAATTCCGATATTTCTTACGATTCGAAGATTCCAGAAGCTTCTTAAGAAAACAACAGACCAAGCTAACTGTATACATACATCGAAATCTTGTGGGATTGAAGAAGAGAGAGAGCAGAAAAAATTGAAAATAAAAGAGAAAAACCATATAGGTAGGCCACAATTGAGATATATGAGTCAAATAATGAAACGGATTCGTGCTACGAATGAAGGGAAAATCTGAGAAGAAAGAAGAGTGGAATTTTGCCGACCAGCCTGGCGTTTCATAATTACGATTCAAAGAGAGAGTCTGAAACTATCTTACGTTACAATCGTTATTGTACTGATTACGAGAGAGTGTGTGAAGCTGTTATCTTAGACTGTTATTGTTATTTTACTGATGAGTTTCTGGTTCGTTGTGAATGCAGACGCCTCGCCGGTGCTGCTGTCTACGTTCAGTGGTGGCACGATGCGACCTGGCGCTTCCTGGTCCGCACAGTGCGAAGCCGCTGGGTCGCCGCTGCCCTCCATCTCGTGGCTGTTGGATGGAGAGCCGCTCAAATCCACCTCGCCCAGTGATGACCATCGAGTTCAGGTACAACTTCAACTTCATTTTCAGTTATCGTATTACTTTACTTGACACAAAGTCCACTAACAGATACGCCACTAAAATCTGATCTGCTCTTAAGGCATAGGCCTACGTATATCTACATGGCAAATATTTGCCAACATCCTTAAGCCTACATTTCTGATAGAAATGGCAGCTGCGTTGCAGTGCCTTATGCTTAGGTTTCGAAACATAAAAGATGACATCTGGAGACAAGCTAAATTCTCTGGTTACTCGAATGTGGTAGAAAAGTGACGATCATCTAGGAGAATATCAATGAATCTCGAAACTATTTGCGGTAGCTTGAAAAGCGGTCTGTTTCAAGAGAATGACAACCGCAAAACTGTCACATTTCTACACCTCTATTTTATAAAATGTCATGACTGCGGTATCACAAAAGATTTCTCGTCGAAGAACGGATGAATCCTTAATGCAATAAGTTGTGTACCCAATGCCATTGTTATTTCGGCAAATGTCACTGTCACTGAACCCTTTTAAAATTATACACGCCTGTATTGATGCTTCTGCAGTGAAACTCAAGTGGTTTTTTTTTGCGTGATAGTACGGAAAAGTGAGCCAACAGATACTAACGCTTTTAATGGACGTCCCATGCATTGTTAGAGGACGCAGTCTGATAGTTCTACCAGGGCTTTACATCCTGGTAACTTCGAGGTCTGGTGCCTTTCCAAGTAAGGATCCCAACGTTAACCTGCAATGAATTCTGAAAGCCATGAAATCCGAAATCAGGATGGTCGGACCGGGTATCGAACCAACGTCCTCTTTATGTCATGCCCGAAAATTAACCGCTGTTGTTTACAAGATATACCCGTTGACAGTATTGATCTCTAAATAAATTTATTCCAAACAGAGTTATCGTAAGCTGCGGGGAAGCCATTGAGTTACGATGAAATTTTGACAATCTTGATGAATCTAAGCAATATCTTTAAAGACAGAGTTCATAAAACGTTCCTAAAAGGTAAGCAATCACAATGAGTGCAGCAGCAGCCTCTGTAAAATCGGACTCCATATCCACGCTCTAACTTCGATGCTTCGGCGGACTGCGTTGGTATCAAACAAAAGTATACAGACAGGCATCCATTCTGCCTCGCAACCCCTCTGTCCCGATCATGCGTTGCCTTGTTGAGATGTGTAAGTGCCTCTAGAGCTTGCCGAGCTTACTAAGTTCCTCTACAGAGAAAATATAATAAGTCTTTGATCTTATGAATTGATATCGAAAACTAACTGCGAATGACTGAATCTAGTATACGTTCATGAAACTCATGTATTCGTATGAAATGTCTGCAAATACGTTTGAGACTATCGGCACCAGTAAACATATACCAAATCGAACTAACAGAGAGAGGTTAGATAATGGGTATTATTGAAGTCACCTAAATCATACCGCTACTGAAAAATTCCAAATAGAAAAATGTTCGACCACTCTACTAACACATACAGAAATATCATAGCATGCATCCGAGGAGAAAAATATGACACAGTGACCTTTAAAATAACTTTCGCATTCTTCAGACATGAAGCTTGCCCTTTTCCCCTTCTGCCTAGGATTTTACATTCTATTATGTGCTGAAGAAGTTATTAGATTACGTTCCACACCATTGACATTATTTTTGTTTTGTTGGAGATATGATCAAATGCCACTACTCATTTTTAATCGACTCTTCAGTAAAAGTCCATGGTTCTAACCCGTAATATAGCAGGCAGAAAAGAAAAATTACGATGTAGCTTTCTAGTTTTGAGGTGTGATCTGAATGTTAGTTACACAAATTTTCAATTTGCGAATGCCATCATCAATTCTATTAGATTATGTTGCACCGGTGGACTTTTCATGGCTGAATTTATTGAAAACTTTCTCAAAACCGTCTAAGCACGCAAATACATCACATCTCCTGTCACAGATGTGGGACGTAAATTAACGAGAACAGCATACTGCTTCACCGCGGCGTATGCAGCATCTGTTTCCTTCCATTTTAATCCTGACTCTTAATCATCGTTGGAGTCTTGGCCTCAAAAGGTAGGCCTATATATTGCAAGGCGTAACATATTAAGTTGTCAACGGGTGAAGAGAATGATGGGAGTATATAAGAAGTATATTGGACATGAGCCCGATTGTGCTCAATGGGTGAAGAGAGTGATTGGAGTATATAAGAGGTATATAGGACATGAGGCCTGAATGAATATTAACAGAGGAAATAGAAACAGTAACACTTTTATTAAGTAATAGAGCTAGTGACTGGGCTAAATTACCGTGAAATTGCTGAAAAAACTAGCTCAAATACTGAAACATTTTAAAATAGATTTCGTAAAAGGAAAATTTGGATAGTAGAGAAATCGTTTTATAACAATTTAAAACAAAATTTTGTGTAATCCTTCAATAAATAAATTAATAAAATAATTGACACCAGTACATACGCACCATAGCAATTAAATTTAAAAATTAATTAATTCACCTCACACAAAAGAATACGTTGTAATTTTGGGCACCCAGAGCAACGAAATTCTAGTGTAACTGTTACTTGTCCCTCGGCGAAAAGGCGGCGATGACTATCTACCTAATAGTTATTTTCCCCTTTTTTTCAAAGAATGTCTCGGCTTGAAATTGTATCATTTCAAATATGGTTTAGTATCTCAAGGCGACTCTCTCGATGGGATTAACTGATTTACCATTTTTGAATGGTACCATCAGAACTCTGGTTCTCTGGTTAAACTATCAAACACATTTTCAATGATTTCCCAGAATAGTTAACAACCAATGACGAAATAGTTCCTCATCATATACTACGGCATATTCCTTTCCCTTCCTATCTCAGCAACTGAAGATTTTTCTCTCTGTCCCCTAAAAACAAGACACGAAGGAAAGACTTCGAGGAAATTATGAGTGTTCAGAGTGCTAAATCTTCAATACCTGTAAGCGCTCTCTTATAAAGGTTCTAGGGACTCTTAAGACCTATCTGGAACCTTAAGCAAAAGTCGGAATTGATGGGTACTTTTTTCCGGCTATTTCATGAATAGTTCCTTTATAATTAATACAGTCAAACTATCCCACGCGCGCATCCCCAGTTGTCAGGATACTTTTCAATATGCTATAATAAGTATTCGAAAAACTTCTGTGTGACATGCTATTTATTTTGTCCTCATATTTATTGGACAAATTATTCACAACTTGCGTTTCAGAAGCATTGTTGCTACAGAAACACACACGTCATCAAATGAAGAAATCTGGAGGCAAAATATGTTAATCTGCATTGTGTGTTGAAGAGCGGAAGTACTCGAAAACCAAAGTCTAATGAGGGATGAACACAGATATTCATTCCAAGAAACATAAATTTTTTCGGCTAGTACCCGGAATTTTCAATATCACAGTCACTTAAAGAATAAAACCTAGTCTTGTACACTCTTAATTGGCGGTTTAAGGCCTTGTTCTCCTGGCTCAACTCCCCACTTCACCAAACCCTCCCGTTCGTACCTCTCCAAGCTGAAAGCTGTGACCATGTAGTCGAGTGGCAAATTTTACCTTTGCATGTAACGGCAAGGGCAGCGGAGTGGGGATACAGCAGACTGACCTTGAGTCGCCTCTGTTAACTGAACGGACTATAATAATGGATGAAGTCTTCACCGCATTAACGCCAGACGGTATTGCTAAGCGCATTGTTTCAAAAATGTTGCCTGTACTCTTCATCAGGTATTTTAGATGTCTGAGCCGGAGCGTCAGGAAGCCGTTTTGAAAAGTTGCTATTGTGTGATTAAGGGATTTCAGTCAGTGGCACATAACTCACGTCATGAGCTTGAACTTATTCATAAACCAAAAATACCGAAACTAGTGTAAGTTCATTGCACACATTACTCTCGTGTTTGTAGTTACTCTTTCAGACCTGGTCATCTACTGATCCTTGGAAATACAGGCATTAAATCGTTACGCTTCTATAGCACAGGCGACTACTGCTTCCATCCGCAGGTATCTGTACTAGCGGGCGGCGCTTCCGTCACCGGACGTCTCTCTATGACCGGAGTTCGGGCCGCTGACGGCGGCGTCTACGAGTGCGTCGCCAGCAACGCGGTGGGCGTGGCCAGGCACGCAGCGCCTCTTCACGTACTAGGACCACCCCACGTGCGGCCCATGGCAGACCGCAGGGTCGTGGCGAAGGAGGACGCCGTATTCCACTGTCGCGTTACGGGATATCCAATTAGCGAGATCTACTGGGAGAGGGAAGGTAAGCAATGACAAACGGAACATCTTTTTGGTGTACTACTGAAACAAGAATTTCTGAAAAATAGAATGAGGATACTTTCCATAAATACGAGGGTGAATCAAATGAAAACCTTAAATATTTTTAAAATATAATTTATTGTGCAGAAGTGGTACAAAGCTGTATCACTTTTCAACATAATCTCCCCCACGCTCAATGCAAGTCCTCCAGCGCTTACAAAATGCATAAATTCCTTTACAAAAAAATTTTTTTTGGTAGTCCGCGCAACCACTTATGCACCGTGTGGCGTACCTCTTCATCAGAACGGAACTTCTTTCCTCCCATTGCTTCTTTGAGTGGTCCAAACATATGGAAATCACTTGGGGCAAGGTCTGGTGAGTATGGTGGATGAGGAAGACACTCAAAATGAAGGTCTGTGATTGTTGCAACTGTTGTACGGGCAGTGTGGGGCCTTGAATTGTCATGTTGCAAAAGGACACCTGATGACAGCAATCCACGTCGCTTTGATTTGATTTCAGGCCGAAGATGATTTTTTAGGAGGTCTGTGTATGATGCACTGGTTACAGTGGTCCCTCTAGGTATGTAATGCTCCAAAATGACGCCTTTTTCGTCCCAAAAGAGAGTCCCTGCTGATGGTTCTGTTCGTAACTTCTTTGATTTTGGTGATGAGGAATGGCGCAATTCCTTGCTCGCTCTCTTCGTTTCCGGTTGGTGGAAGTGAACCCAGGTTTCGTCCCCAGTAACGATTCTTGCAAGGAAGCCATCACCTTCTTGTTCAAAGCGCCGAAGAAGTTCTTCACAAGCATCAACACGTCGTTCTCTCATTTCAGGAGTCAGCTGCCGTGGCACCCATCTTGCAAACATTTTGTGAAACTGGAGCACATCATGTGCTGAGCCATGACTAATCTTTATACATGCTGCAATGTCATTCAGTGTCACTCGTCGGTTTTCCATCACTATGGCTTCAACTGCTGCAATGTTCTGTGGAATCACAACTCGTTGTGCCTGACCTGGACGAGTAGCATCTTCCACTGAAGTCACACCATTTGCGAACTTCCTACTCCATTCGTAGACTTGCTGCTGTGACGAACATGCATCACCGTACTGAACCTTCATTCTTCGATGAATTTCAATAGGTTTCACACCTTCACTACTCAAAAACCG
>JARYHS010008074.1:307151755-307198755 GCA_031002005.1 Vandiemenella viatica | reverse complement strand
TTCTCTTCAAGAGACAGGTGATATAGTGATGGCTTTCTTGCCATATTATGCTGACTTGGTGTTGTTTCTGACCAATCCTTCATTACCAACAACTTTCTATATTCAATTCTGGCAAAGAAATTCTTAATCCATTGGTACAAAGTCATGGGTATCAGCTAGTAATAAATAAATAAAGAATCAATAATATAATAACTGCACAAACAATAAATAAATAATCAATAAGTGAGGGGTTTACTGTTATGGTCTTATCAGAAAATGAGGCCAAGTAGATGTATGTTGTTCAGGATGTGTTAATAAGCTAGTTCCTATCAAAATAGTTAAGAAGTGTAGGTAGTTTCCAGGAATACTCTGACAGCTCTAATGGTAAAGGAGTTGTGATTATTAGAGTTGTGGGAAGGGGTGTCGGCTGTCACTGGAGCTCTACGTTGCAGGTATAGACAGATTGCCTGCGGCTATTCGTACTGATTGAAAGCTGGTTGGTGATGAGACCGATGTAAAACAAGTTCTGTGGCGACAAGTAAGTTGGTATGTGATGTGTGTAGTGGAGCATGTAGCATGTCAAATGTTCAGTAAGATTTCTTGTGTGGTCGGTTTGAAATAGGTTGTCGTTGCCAAATAATTGCTGCCAGTTTTGCAGTGAGGTAAGTTGCACAGAAAGGATCCATGTGGCAGTTTAAAAGAATCTGAAAGCAATAATTTGGGGACCAGGTTTTTCTTTTTCACAGGTAACTAACTCCAGTGGCTCTCCTCTGCAACCATTCCAACTCCCACATTTAATACCCAAAATGTGGGTCCCCACTAAATCCCCACATTCGAGCAATGGTCTTATCAAAGTATTGTTCTCAGTTTCATTGTACATATCCTCATCAACCATTCCATTAAGAAGGATTATGAAATCTTTTCGTACCTTCTGCCCAATGTGTCCTTGTCCAGTTAAAACACTAAGAAATAATATGTTAAGATACGCTTCAGAAATTTGACAAGTAATTCCCAATAATCATATAAACAAACTCTAGTTGCTTTTTATCTCTGTAACTAATAAGCTGACTCTTTCTAACATTTATTATTCCATCTTTTAATATTAAGAATAATACTGGTTTTTATATTTAGTAAGCACTTTTATTAAAGAAATTAAATCAACTTCGCTTACACATCTTATGTCTTCTTGCAGTCAACCATAGTATAATACAGCATAGAGTATACAAACGAATGAATGCATAGATAATATATTCCTACAGAGTTGCCAATATAAATGTATAATTACCAACACCCCTCCTTACATTTATATTGCAATCTAAAGGTAACACAACAGGTTCATAAAACTTAATAGTTTCATATAGACAACTTACTAATATACTACTCTAATTTTTAATGTTTAAGGATTCTCTGAATTTAATAAATTTGACACTTCCCAAAGCTTTAGTTAATACATCTGCAATATTATTTTCAGACCCTATTTTAATAACATCAATAAACTTTTCTTTGACATTTTCATGAATATAATGGTATTGGACCTCAATGTGTTTAGAGTTCTTAGTAAAATTTCCATATTTAGCTATTGCTACAGCGCCTGAATTATCTTCATACATTTTTACTGGTTTACACATTTTAATAAATACATCATTAATTAGGCTTCTTAGAAAATTGATTTCAGTTACTGCTTCTGACAGGGCAATGTATTCTGCAAAGGTAGAAGATTTTGTCACACAATTTTGTTTTTTTGATTTCCACAAGATAACATTTCCATACAATCTAATTACATATCCGGTAGTAGATTTTCGGTCTAACACATCTCCTGCCCAATCAGAATCCAATATATCAGCATCGTAGTTTTTATAATATTTTAGTTTTAATGTCTTAGTAAAAAACAAATATTTCAACACCCTAAGAGCATACTTAAAATGTGTCTCATTACAACAGTTTTGAAAACGATTTAAATAGTTTACAGAGAATGATATATCTGGTCTAGTACCATAACTAACATACAACAATGCTCCTATTAAATTTCTATACTTGATATCTTCATTTAATTCACATTTTTCTAATTTCAAATTTATTTCCATAGGTGTTTTGTATAATTTAGCATTTTCAATATTATAGCGTTTTGCTAAAGATTCAATGTAACGTTCCTGACTCAGAGTCAAAATGTTATTTTGTTCATAGTTATACTCAATGTCTATACCAATGTAATTTTTTACTCTACCTAAATTTTTCATTTTGAATTTATCTGATAGCTTATTTTTAATATTGTTAATAACATTTTGGTCTCTGCAGCAAATCAACAAATCATCAACAAATAACAAAATATAAACAGTTACATCTTCTACTTTTTTGAAATATAAACAGTAATCATATTTGCATCGTTCAAACTCTAGTTCAGTCAAAAAAATGTTGAAACATTCATACCATGCGCGTGGGCTCTCTTTTAGGCCATACAAAGATTTGTTTAGCTTATAAACTTTATCAGAGCCATCTTCATAACCTGTTGGCTGCTTTACATAAACTTCTGACAAAACTTTACTATTTAGAAATGCAGTCTCTACATCCATTTGATGGATTTCCATAGAATTTTGACAACAATAAGACAGTAAAAGCTTTAAGGTTGGCATTTTTGCTACAGGAGAATAAGTATCATCTACACAGTCAGTTTGTTGAAAACCTTTAACTACTAATCGGGCTTTATACTCACTTTCACTCTTCTTTTTGTATACCCATTTCACATCAATCACCTTTTTGTCCTTGGTTGGCTTGTCAACGAGTGTCCATGTATTGTTTTTCACTAGGCTGTTCATCTCATGGTCCATGGCTGCCTTCCATTCATTTGCATCATCACAGTTCACTGCCTCCTGAAAGTTTTCTGGTGTCATAGCATCACAGTAGTTTACACTGATACAATAATAGCCAAACTCATCAGCAAATCGCGTTGGAGGTTTAACTTGTCTTTTTGATTTCTTTCTGTCCATGTCTTCATCAATTTCTACATCATTGTTACTGTTTGGTGTATCTGTATCATTTCCTCCCACACATTCTGGATTATCCTTTTCAATTTCTTTTCCTTCTTCCAAATTTTCATCTCTCTCATCTTGAAATCCACACAATGTCACGTCTTCTTCTACAATATCACAATGTCTGGCTACTATTACTTTGTTGTTAATTATTACTCTATATCCAGTGTCTGTATAGCCAAGTAAAATTCCAGTTTCTGCTTTCTTGTCCCATTTAGATTTTCTTCTCTTCTGGTATTCGTACAAAGACTCTACTGCCATACATTTTCAGATTCTTCATTGTACGCTTCCTTTTGAAAAATATTTCATACGGACTTTTCTTTTCAATGGTATTGGTCAAGGTTCTATTTTTGAGGTAGGCAGCTGTTTTAATTATTTCTGGCCAATATTTTCTTCCAACTTTTGCTTCTGATAAGAGACATCTTGCCATATCCATTAGAGACCGGTTATACCTCTCTGCAGTTCCATTTAATTCGTGAACATATGCTGGACAAGGTTTTATAACGATTCCTTTCTCTCTTGCAAACTGAAAAACTCTTGAATTTATATATTCGGTACCATTGTCACAACGTAATTCTTTTATTGTCTTATCAGTGAGGTTTTGTACTTCATTAACATATTGCACTAAGCAATCATATACTTCATCTTTTGTCCTGATACAATAGACTTTAACCAGTTTGCTGTAGTCATCTATAAAACTAACAAAGTATTTTTCACCATGGTCTCCTACTGTTTGATGAGGACCATTCAAATCTGTATGAACTATTTGTAGTATATCATCTGCTTTTCTTCTGTTATTATGAAAAGGTAAGTTATGCATTTTATTTTCTATACATGTCACACACCTAAAATATTCTTGTTCAGTCTCTTTAGGCAATCCTTCCAATGTTTCATTCTTGCACATCATTTCTAAATTATTGAAGTTTACATGTCCCAGCATACGGTGTAATTTCTCTTTCACAGTCATTTTACTTTTACTTAAATTTGCTTCCAAGGTATTTTCATTCACATAGCTTCTCATCTTATATAATCTTTCATCTTTAATTGCAACCCCTATCACCTTTCTATATGAGTTGTATATTTTTGCCAATCTCCCCTTTGACACAATTGAGTTTTTGTCTGTAATTCTTGAGTAACTTAATAAGTTTGCTTTCATTTCTTTAACATAGAACACATTTTTCAACATCACTTCTGATTTTTTTCCATAAACCATAAAATTTACCTTTATATTTCCAATCTTTTCAGCTTGTAGTATTCTACCATCACCAGTTTTGACTTTTACAGGTTTCTTTAATGTCTCACAAGATTCAAAGTATTCATCCGTGTTAATAATATGGTCTGTACAGCCGCTGTCAAGTAACCATTCTATTTCTCCTTTTTTTGTCTGATTTTTTTCATTTGTTGTTGTATTATTTGCGATAGTTGTATGAAAACTATTCCCATATTGCTCATGATGATCATATCTGGGTCGCTCATTATTATAATGTCCTCGTCCATGAAAGTTTCTTGCATTATATGTACCTCGTCCTCTACTGACGGAATATCCACGTCCTCTACTTCCAAAATATCCGCGACCTTGACCTCTTTGTGTATATTCAGTATGAGTACGACATTCTTTTTGAAATTGACCTGGTTTAAAACAGTTTGTGTGTGACGCTGATGATGTCTTAGTTTCTGCTCGAAAAGCATTAGAGCTGTCACGTGATGTCTCATTTGATTCTTCTTCGGTCCTTTTCAATTTTATTTTACTTTTCAAATAATCTACTGTTCTGTCCTTTTCAGGGAGCACGTCAATCAAGTCCCCAATATGACTATAATTCTGTGGCAAAGATTTCAGCATATAATTCAGTTTTTCTTGTTCTGATATTACCGCCCCGGCTTGTTTCAGTTCGTTTACACACTTTTCAAAGTCATCGAAGAACAAAGACACTTCTGCGTAGTTTTTCAATTTGACATTTTCGAGGTTATGTCGGCATACAATTTGCAAAGCCGTCGACTTTTTCAGATACATTTCATCAAACTTTTGAATGATTTCGTAGACCGTCTCTAATTCACTTATGTATTCCAATTGTCTGTTCGTTATTGCGCTGTAAATATAGTTGGTAGCTTGAATATCACGATCGTCCCATGTGGCATCGTCGGCAGATGTTTTAGGTCGCATTACTACATCTTTACACTTTTTGAATTGTAGGAACTTGAGAATACGTATTTTCCAATTGCTATAGTCTGAACCATCGAAAATTGGAATGTTAATATCACTATTTTTCGCCGCCATTTTCACGTAGATGATCTTTTATATTTTTCTTGTTTGCACACAAAAAAATCCTTGTTTTCACTTTAGTCCTTTTAACAACCACGCTCTGCTACCATTTTAATATTAAGAATAATACTGGTTTTTATATTTAGTAAGCACTTTTATTAAAGAAATTAAATCAACTTCGCTTACACATCTTATGTCTTCTTGCAGTCAACCATAGTATAATACAGCATAGAGTATACAAACGAATGAATGCATAGATAATATATTCCTACAGAGTTGCCAATATAAATGTATAAGTACCTGGGTGACCGATCTTCGCTCGGTATCTTTCGATTTCTGTTCAGTATCCAAGATTTCGAGTAAAGTTTGATTAAAGTATAAGGCTTGAAGGCTTCCTAGGCGTTTTGAGGTGCACAGTTAACCAAAGAGAACTGTGGTATGCGAGGAAACGAAATGGCAGACAACCTAGCCAAGAAAGCTATCACGGACGGAGTAAGACGCCCACACAAGATACCTGCGTCGGACCACCTGAAGAAATCAAAGAAGCACTGAGATCTAGATGGGAAGACGAGTGGGCACGTACAGCAGAGTACAAAGGAAGTCATTACAGGGAAATCCACCCGCATATACCTAAATCACATTGGTACAAAAAATGGAGGATAACCAGAAAATTTTATGTAACAATTATGCGTCTGAAAGCCAACCATGGAGCCTTTAAGAAACACTTACACCGCATCGGAGCCCAAGAGACGCCTTACTGTGAGTGTGGAGAGGTGGAGGACACCAACCATCTGTTATTAGGATGCCCGATGTGAAGAGCAGCTACAGAGAAGCTCCTCAAGAAACTACGCGACCTGGGTTACGTGGGCCCAACCAGGGTCACCACACTTCTGGCCACTGAGGACGTCAGAACGTATAAAATAATATATGAATTTTTTATAACGATGGGAATTACAATATAGATATGTCTCTGAGATTATGTTGTATATTGTTCTTTCTTGTATTAATTTTAATATGGGACAGGGAAATTGGGAAAGCATGTAATTGTATATGCTATACTGTAAATTAAAGTCTGTTTAGTATTAGTGTAATATACGAAAACATAAAATTTTTTACAATGTATTGTATATGTCATGTTAACTCTGCTTAGTATTAGTATCTGCAAATACATAATGTAAAATTGTATACATAGGATGGCTGTATGGTCAGGAAACTAAAAGCCAATAAATAAATAAATAATAACTAACATTAGTAGGCTTACTGGTACCTGAACCTTCTACGTAGTGAGGTTAGAGCCGTTTTCGAGAAACCAAATACAAAAGTTGCTCCTTTTTTTTTTTTTTTTTTTTTTTAAAATCTTGTTAAAAACTTGAAAATCAAAACGTTATCTACATGTGAAATTTCATCCAAATCGCTAGATCCATTTGCGAGACGGCCTCACAAATTGCTTTAACAAAAAAAAAAAAAAATCTATTAATATGTTAAACAGAAATTTTAATGCCAGTTTGGTATTAATTAATGGTGCGAGATTTGTGGTAATTCAAAGGATTCTACGATAACCCTTGATGATGGATTCTTATGTAACTCGACCAGAAAAATTGAAGGTAAAAAATATATTTTTTTAAATATTTCGCTTAGTTCTCGAGATATCGTATCTCAAAATTGACGTGGTTGGTTGAAATGCGACCTGAACCAGAAGACAAATTTCGCCATAGCCAAGTTTGATGAATTCGTATGAAACTCGTCGAGACAAATCGAAAATAAGGAATTTATTTTTCTGATATCTCACTTAGTTCTGGGGATATTATATCTCAAAAGTGAAGAGGTTAGGATTAGATCCGTCCTGGACCAGAAAAAAATCCACCAAAAGCCCTATGTCTATATGGTGGAAATGTACTTTCAATGTTTTATTTTGTACCTAGTGGTTTTTGTTAGGTTGAAATACGGCCTGGACCAAAAGCAAAAGCGCAAGGAACTATACCTATAACTGATTTTTGACATGCTATATCTCGAAAACCAAGAAAATTTATTATTTATTTTCGATATGTTTCATCGAGTACTATGAGAATTCATCATCAGGTTGTGACGTCAATAGAACATCATCTGTGCTATATTTATTCACTCCGATAAAACTATGCTCATAGCTCGCAGTAATCTCGCATCTTCTGATCAGCATTTCAAAATGATAATAAAACAATTCCCATAAGAAGTAACCTTCGTTATATACAATAAAGCACAAGGTCAGACGATTCAAAAGGCAAGATTCTATTTATCAGAACCCGTTTTTTCGTATGTGCACTCGCACGCGGCTTTTCAGGAATTTGTAGATGTATTAATATTTAATTATGCACTTTATTATCAAACTCTACTCGAAATCTTGAATATTGAACAGAAATCGAAAGATGTTTTATAATTAAGGTGGTAGTATTTAATGGCTAACTAACAACCACTATTTATAGTCAAAAAGTAAACGATGATTACTTTATAACTGGTACCGGTAATATTAATTTCAAAGAAGTTTCTGTAAAGTTATCACCTCTGATAAAACCATTGATAAATTTTTAATTATCTTTCTTTTTAAATGTTTTACAATTGAACTTGCAGTGCTAATATTTCCACGGGTCAGCCAGTATACAAGAACTGTTCGTTTACTTATTCTTTGGAATCAAAGAAACTCTATTTGTAGGCTTTCTGGTAGCTGAATTGTCTACGAGATGGCGCTAGTGCCGTTTTCGATATACGGAGTGACAAAATTGTTCATATTTTGTAAACTCGCTTTTTAGTAGGGAAGACAACTATTCAGGTAATCTTAAAAGTCAAAAAATTATCTAAATACCAAATTTCATCCAAATCGTCACAGCCGTTTCCGAAATCCGAAATATATATATATATACAAGAATTGCTCGTTTAAAGATA
The DNA here is from genome assembly GCA_031002005.1 of Vandiemenella viatica. Classification (NCBI taxonomy): domain Eukaryota; kingdom Metazoa; phylum Arthropoda; class Insecta; order Orthoptera; family Morabidae; genus Vandiemenella; species Vandiemenella viatica. The sequence continues at coordinate 307,190,574 of JARYHS010008074.1, read as the reverse complement.
TAAGATTACCAACACATCTTCACAATCCCAGCTATATTTCCTGTCCAGATCACAATGCAGGTGTGCACAATCTTCTCATATTCTTGTAAATTATACAACATATCTCATTTCCAAGCAACCTAATATCTGGTTGTAAACCATCAACACAAACATTCATTAGAATAATGAATGGAAATTGTTCCAATACACTACCATATGGCACTCCCATATTCATTTTCACCTATTTTGGTTAAAGATGCCCAAAATTAATTGCCAGTTTATTATCCTGGTCCTTTTTTCCTTCTACATGCTGCTTTTTAAATCTTATAGCAATATTTATCTGACCTCACAGCAGTACAGTAATACCCTGCTTTACACGACACCGTTATGTGCGGTTTCGCTTTAGCGCAAATTTCAAATTTTGCGTTAAAATGCCTCATATTATGCGAATTGCTTACTTAAGAATATTTATGTACCTAATGTAGTCATTGGCTTCTCTTTGGTTGTGGGAATCCCCACTTTCTCTGACCATTCTGATCGAAGAATTGGGAATTCCCCGTCCTACGACTTAGTTCTATGGGGATCCCCGCATTTGATTCGTTTGTTCCATATGTTTATCTCGGCTGGCAGTCGTTTTTTAATGTTTGCTCAATATACATAATTTAACACTGCGTTAAAAATGCTGCCTATGAAGAAAAAAGGAGCGTAAAAGTGTATCTTTGGAAATGAAGATTTAGGTGATAAGAAGAATGGAAAATGGAGGCAAAGCAACAATTGTTGGCAGAGATTTTGGTCTGCCAGAATCGACTGAGAATGATTTTTAAAAATCGGGAAAAAATTAAACTTTCCAGCGAAAGTTCAACACCTATAAGTGCAACAAAACTTTCTCGTTCGGGATCTATCCTAGAAAGAATGGAGAAGTTGCTAGCAGTTTGGATCGAAGATTTACCGTAATAAGAACACACCACTGAGTCAAGATCTCATATGCACAAAACTAAAATCTTATGAGATGTTAAAGACAGAAGAAGGTGAAGGGAGTTCCACTCCAACTTTTGCTGCCAGCAGAGGCTGGTTTCATCGGTTCAAGTAGTGTTTCAATCTTCACAATATCCAGATAACAGGTGAGGCCGCCAGCGCGGACACTCAAGCTGCAGCTGAGTTTCCAGACAAGTTTCAAGATTTCGTAGCACGAGAAAAAATTCCGGCTTGTCTCATCTTCAATGTTGATGAGACCGGGCTTTACTGGGGAAAAAATGCCATCTCAAACATTCATTTCTAAAGAAGAATGTCAAGCCAGCGGTTTGAAAGCTGCGAAAGATCGACTATCACTTCTGCTGGGTGGTAATGCCATTAGTGATTTCAAACTGAAACCTTTACTGGTTTACCATTCAGAAACAACCCATGAAATGTGAGGTACAGGCAAGACAAGCCTGCCAGTCGTGTGGCGGTCCAACAGAAAGGCATGGGTTACACGGGAAGTTTTTCAAGATTGGTATTCTAATAGTTTTTGCCCATCAGTCAAATTCTACTGTGACAGTAATGGAATTGAACATAAAGTTATATTGCTCTTAGACAATGCCCCAGGACATCCAACCTCACTTGATACGCCAAGAGGCTTAAAACTGTACGTGAAGTTCCTTCCACCAAACTCTACGTCAATATTACAACTTATGGACCAGGGAGCAATAGCAAACTTGAAAGCTTATCACCGTCGCCACACTTTTAGCCAACTAATTCATGAAACTGACAGGGAAGGAAGACAGTCTATGCAAGAGTGGTGGAAGTCATACAACATCATGAAGGCTATTCACAACAGACGAATCTTGGAACGAAGTTGAAAAGAGTAGTATGAACAGGGTGTGGTGTAATCTTTGGCCAGATGTAGTGGAAGCACCTAGAAGAATTGTCCAAATGCACAGACAATTGCTTGAAGACATTGCTGCAATGATTGAGGGGTCTGAACTTAAAGATGTCGTGGTAGAAGATCTTGAAGAACTTGTAGCAACTCACGATGAACCTCTCAGCAATGAAGATCTAATCGAATTACAGAATAATTCCATAAACGATGAGGAAGAACAAGTAGAAGAGTTTTATCTTCAAGTGGAATACAAAATGCTCTTTCAAAAATTTATTCAGCTTTGGACATATTGCAGAGGATAGTGATGATGACCGTGTGTTATGTGTGGGTGTTATTAACGTATTTTACAAGATCGTAAAAGAAACGCTACCCAAAACAGAATAGATGTATTTTCCCGTAAAAAAAAAAAAAAGTTATAATGCATAAATTGTTCTTAGAATTAAAGTGATATTGCTTCAAATGATTTGTATTTTTTTGCATTAACTTTTGAATATGTTTAATCGTAAACCCCGATATACACGAATTTCACTTAAGGCGTTTTTTTTTTTTTTTTTTTTTTTTTTTTTTTTTTTTTTTTTTTTTTTTTTTTTTTTCGGTACATATCCCTCGCGTAAAGCGGGGTATTACTGTATATGTCTTGTTAATTCCTACATTCCTTTTCACCCACTTTCATTCCTCCATTGACTCCAAACCTAATTTCTTATCATTTAAGTTCCAGTGTGCATCTTTCGGTAATTTCAACATACAAATCTAGCTGCTCTCAAGCATTTGCAATCCATAATGTTGTTCCCATATCATCCCTAAGTAGGCAGTTCTAGCAAAGTTCTAATCAAAGTTTTGTAATTACTTCCTCTCATTATCCTCTCCAACAAATGTTATACTCATTCTCATTACCTACAACCTTTCCAATAAACCTTGTACAGTTTAGTTTAATGTGATAATATATTCCCAAATATTATTTTACATTTTATTCCTTCAAAAATAAAATCTCCATCCACTGAATAATTATACAAAACCTATATTTTCTTTCTTTATACCTAACAAGTTGACTCTTCTTAGTATTTATCCCCAATTCCATGCTTATCCGCCAGAGCTGGATTAAGACAGTGCGGAGCCCACAGCAAATACAAACATTGAATTCTTCACAGGTGTACTGCTGGATTGTGTTTTCAAAACACAATCCAGTGGTACACCCGTGAAGACTTCATTTTGCAAGCATACACCGAGGAAGTCTCCATTCTTACAATAGGCCCTTTGTTCTTTTTAGGTATTGAAATGTAGGACATAAAATAAAACAGCACATTTACAAAATAAAAAAATAAAAACTTTTATTATTTTATGTGGCCAAATTTAGGCATAACACTCAGGAAATCAATATTTCTAAGTAAATCATTTTCTGTATTCATTAATCCCATATCTGTTAGGTGTTCTTTAGCTCATATTTAATATACTTTAAGAATTTTCCCTGCTGCCGTTGGTAACCATCAAACTCAAGTAAATGCATAACACCATTTATACATTTGAGAAACACAATTCTAATGATTTTTTGATTAAGAATGTATAATATTTAAATTATAAAGCAGCAGAAAAGCAAAATGTACCAATTCATTGCCGAGACTGTGTTGCATATCATCTGTATAAGCACTGATGATAATTGGTGATCTTTTCAATATTTCTTCTGATAGTAAAGGCTTTCAATTTCCTAAGCATTCTAAATATGCTGGTCACTTGATGGCAAGCTTTCATGCATTTAGTTAAAACACATAGTACATTATTAATTGTGACAATCAATATCCAAATTTAAAATGTTGTCTAAGTGTTTGATTTCCTACAACTTCATCAAGTGTAGTATAGCTGCTGAAATGATTTTACTTTGAATTTTGCTTGCATTTTCTAGAATTCGACTTCTGATATTCTTCACAGCATGTTAAGACTTTGGCTTTGCCTCTAAATCTAAAAATGTAAACCGCATTGCTTGCACATACTCATCTAATGATTTATGTAGAGTGTATCCTGTGTTAAGGTCTTGATCAGACAACTGCAGAGAAGTGTTAGTGATTAGTTCCATTTCTAGGTTTTTCTATTGAATGAAGGGTGGTGTACCATTCATAACTTATAGAGACTTTAAGTTATAGTTAGTTTGTTATATAGGATAATAAGAACAATCTAGAAAAGACACAAGGAACGTGATAATTTTAATTCGGACAGAAAGAAAAATCTGCAAAGGCTGAATATGCTGTTGACAATGGTCATGGGCCATGATTTAATAAAATGACACACCTTTGCCATGCAGATTATTTTTGGGACAATGTCCTGAAGTAGGCAATAGAGATAAGACTCAATGGTAATGTTATTAATCATAATCAAGGCCTCAACTGAAGCCAAACATCGAAACCAGCAATCAAATTATTGCAGGTCACATGGGATCCAACCATATTATGGCATAGAAGGACTACAAACATGACATCATTAAGTGAGCACTTCCCAGCTTGACTCCCTCTCCACGCATCCACTCCTGACTGGCAGCTCTATATAACAGAATACCGTGCAGTTGCATTCAGTATAGTTGAGTGGGCCTTGACAATGGAAGCAGTGCCAATGTCAGCAGACAATTCGAATTTGATGCGGCTAGAATCCCAAGACGTTTTTTCTACAGCCTAATCTCTGAATGTAAATAAAAAACTGAACCATTCATTACAATAATGAACAGTAATGGTCCAATCCACTATCCTGTTGCACCCCTATTTTTACTTCTGCCTCGATATTTCATTACCCTCCTTGAAAAATTGTTTTCATCTCTTGTTTTGTGTATTCATTACTGCTCCCCTGCCTTTTATAAGTGAAGGATTTACTTTCTGTAGCCTTTGTTATTTAAATAATTGGTGAAGTGTTTTGTGATATTTTTAGTAAAAAACTCTTATTAAAGTTTTCTATTAGTTGTTTCCAAACAATTGCAGTGTATATAATAATTTAATATTAACAATAAAGTGATTGATTGTTAATATAATTTCCAGAAGGAACAATAGTTACTTAGCATTAGGTTATGAGTATTTTAAATGAATTCCATGGGACATGGGACTGAATAATTATTTCTGAGAAAAATGATTTGTTATGATCTTTTATTTAGAAACTTGATCTTTACAGAATTATCTCACCCAGCTGAGCAAGCTACAAGAGAGCACAAAATGGAACTATCAAATCTTGATCGTTTCTGCAACTATAGTATTGAAGTACGGGCATTTACAAGCAAAGGTGATGGTGTTACGAGTCGTCCAGTCTTCTGTAGGACTCAAGAGGATGGTATGGCACGTGTTAGTTTTTTTTTCTCTCTGCTTATCTTTTTAGAAAATTAAGTGATATATCAGAACATTAAAATAATTTTCTGAAAACATTTTCTTAAATTAATTGAATTACCAGGCAAATGTTATACTGGTAGGCAATAACTGGCAGACATAAGTATGCAATTGACATAGACATGTACAGGGTAACACTTGAATTTATTATTTAAAAATTGCATTAATTAAAACTGTTCTTATATGTTACATAATGTTCATTTATTCAACATTGAGTTATATGTAACAACAGAGGAGTGCTTGTTTAATTTTTGCACATGATATTGTCATGTTTAATGTATTTTTTAGATTGGAAACCTATGAAACATCTCTGTCCCCTTTATCATATTTCACATGAAAAAGTTATAATCTATGATTTAATGTTAGATTTACAAGATCTAAAAAACTAATTACTATATGGAAGGTAAAAAATAATTACAAAATATATAAAATCATTCAGTCTTATCATAGCAATCATAAAATAACTCAGCAACAATAAAGCTATATTGCTATGGAAAGGAGATAAAAAAAGGTCAAGATATGCTTTTACTTATAAAAATAGAAATACCTACATGATTGAGCTCACACTGGCATCTGCAATCAATATGGTCACATGAATGAAATTTCAGTAACTGTAAGTTACAACAAATTCAGAAATAAGAGGTTGGGGGGGGGGGGGAGCAACGATAATACAACCATGAGTATAAGAAAGATTAAAATGGTTCGATGATAACCACGAGTATAAGAAAGATTAAAATTACTCATTGCTCCCCCCGTCACCTCCGACAGTCTATTGCGTTCTATGAGTGGCTGCTTCGAACACAAGTCTTGCGCAAGCCCAGCCACCTACCTCTGTTAACTTGAAAAAGGGGTTTTCAACCAAAATATTGTATTTTCTTTGTTTGTGATTTGTTTTGTGTTGCTACCACCCTCATATCTTCAACTTTGGTGAGTGTTGGGTGTATTTTCCCTTTCTTTTCCATGTAATTATTTAAAAATTATGAGGTAAATCGCACATGATGGAGAAACGTGGGAGCGGGAGGTGGGAGGGGGGAAGGAGTCACACTAAATCTTATCAAATCTCACCAAGGGGAATGGGCAGTCCAAATTTAAGAAAAATACCACACATAATTAATGGAAGTCCCCTTACATGTCTTCGCAGCACTGCATCTTACTTTGGTTTCACCACTCAACAAGTGTCCTACTGGATGAATGACCACAAGCAAAAGGTTTATACTGCCAATCAAGACCATCCAGTAGCAATTGTGACATAACAAAATATTCTATAAGAAAATTATATCTTTGTTCCTTGAGCATAGACAAAAATCGATATATCTATCCTTAAAGGAAAGAAGTGTAGGTTGCTGTCAAGATGAGAAATAAATCAAGATTTAGAGGCTAATGACATAGAGACAGATTGGTTGCTTTTAAAACATTCATTGCTAAAGGACCTTGCATCTTCAGATACTACAGAAGTTTGATGTAGTTCCCAAAGGAATACAAATTTTGTATAATAAATTGAAAACTGTTGAAAACAAAAGGATTGGATTCTTTATAGTTATCAGTTCACAAAACATGCAGTTATACCATACAATCAGCCCAAAATATTCCAATAGTCTTAACACCTGGTTCACAGTGAGAACTATCAGGGTTTTCCCTGACACTACTACCTATCAAAACTACACTCCTGGAAATTGAAATAAGAACACATTGACGCCAGTGTGTAAGACCCACCATACTTGCTCTGGACACTACGAGAGGGCTGTACAAGCAATGATCAAACGCACGGCACAGCGGACACACCAGGAACATCAGTGTTGGCCGTCGAAGGGCGCTAGCTGCGCAGCGGTTGGGCACCGCCGCAATCAGTGTCAGCCAGTTTGCCGTGGCATACGGAGCTCCATCTCAGTCTTTAACACTGGTAGCATGCCGCGACAGTGTGTACGTGAAACGTATGTGCAGTTGATGGACTTTGAGTGAGGGCGTATAGTGGGCATGCGGGAGGCCGGTTGGACGTACCGCCGAATTGCTCAACATGTGGGGCGCGAGGTCTCCACAGTACATCGATGTTGTCGCCAGTGGTCGGCGGAAGGTGCACGTGCCAGTCGACCTGGGTCCGGACAGCAGCGATGCACGGATGCACGCCAAGAACGTCGCATCATACGCAGTGCCGTAGGGGACCACACCGCCACTTCCCAGCAAATTAGGGACACTGTTGCTCCTGGGGTATCAGAGAGGACCATTCGCAACCATCTCCATGTAGCTGGGCTACGGTCCTGTGCACCGTTAGGTCGTCTTCCGCTCACGCCCCAACATTGTGCAGCCCGCCTCCAGTAGTGTCGCGACAGGCGTGTATGGAGGGACGAATGGAGACGTGTCGTCTTCAGTGATGAGAGTCGCTTCTGCCTTGGTGCTAATGATGGTCGTATGCGTGTTTGGCGCCGTGCAGGTGAGCGCCACAATCAGGACTGCATATGACCGAGGCACACAGGGCCAACACCCGGCATCATGGTGTGGGGAGCGATCTCCTACACTGGCCGTACACCTCTGGTGATCGTCGAGGGGACACTGAACAGTGCACGCTACATTCAAACCGTCATCGAACCCATCATTCCTAGACCGGCAAGGGAACATGCTGTTCCAACAGGACAATACATGTCCACATGTATCCCTTGCCACCCAACGTGCTCTAGAAAGTGTAAGTCAACTACCCTGGCCAGCGAGATCTCCAGATCTGTCCCCCATTGAGCATGTTTGGGACTGGATGAAACGTCATCTCACGCGGTCTGCATGTCCAGCACGAACGCTGGTCCAGCTGAGGCGCCAGGTGGAAATGGCTTGGCATGCCGTTCCACAGGACTACATCCAGCACCTCTACGATCGTCTCCATGGGAGAATTGCAGCCTGCATTGCTGCGAAAGGAGGATATACACGGTACTAGTGCCGACATTGTGCATGCTCTGTTGCCTGTGTCTATGTGCCTATGGTTCTGTCTGTGTGATCATGTGTTGCATCTGACCCCAGGAATGTGTATATAAAGTTTCCCATTCCTGGGACAAAGAATTCATGGTGTTCTTATTTCAATTTCCAGGAGTGTACATAGATGGGAACTTGAGAACTGGCATATCAACACATCCTAGACACCAGATATACCCCTGGCCTCAACCCACACATGAATCCCACTTGTAAACAGTCACAATTTTACAGTCAATGTTCATAATATATATATCTTTATAATTTTATTTATTTACTTATTTAATTTTATCTCTTATAAAAGTTCAAAATTATATTCTTGAAATAAAAATTCTTTTACCTCAATTGATCATCACAGAGCTTATTCTGTCCAACAATTTCCACTGATCAATTTTCTCATTCCACCACTGGTGCAGTCCTCACACTTCCCTCTTGTTTCATCTTTGGTTCATTTATGTGTTAGGTCTGGATGTCTAAACATCTTTCTCCCTACCGTATCTCTTGACTCAGGTTATTAATTGAATAGGAATTTTAAAGTGTGGTGGTTATTTTTCATTTGTTTTCATCTTGCTCTCCTGCCTTCATCCATGGTAAATGATAGGTTATTTTATTGTATACAGTATGTAACAGAAGTAAGATATGCACAAGATGAAATATATGTGGAGAAGAAGCTGATTAACTTTTTAAGGAATGGTTGTAAAGATTCAACTGGAAGAAGTTTCTAAAAGAAAAGAGAAAAAGCTGTATCTTGATTCCTCTGATAACATATTAAAAACAGCTTTTACATTTAAAATGCCAAAAAAACAGTCAGCTTAGCAGATACACAGATAAACAAAATGAGATTCTTGTATAATTGTAAAGTGGATGAGGAATTGCTTGTTAAAGATGACTATTTTGGTGTATCTTTTGATGGTGTGATCAGCTGGTTAATTTATGTTGGGAAGGCGGCTGGGATAGTTTTCAAAAATCTGGATTTACTGGAACAGTTGATAACGTGATCTACAGAGGAAGTGAGAAAATTTGGGTAAAAACAGGTCAGACCATTGCTTGAGTATGGTGGGGTGGTAAGCATATCAAATACAGAAGCTGGAGGGAGTTAAAAGAAGAATAGAAAGATTTGTTTGTGGAAATTACAACAGAACACAATCAGTAACTGGTAACTGATATAACAAAACACTTGCAGGGGTGGCCTTAGTTATTGCGAGGCCCAGGGTGGCAGATATTTGCAAGGCCCTTGCTCTTTGTGCAAAGTATGTGAATCAGAAGTAGGTGTTTCTGATGATTGACGAAAAATAAGTTTTGATTTTTAAAATATTATATTGAAAGAGTTATTAAAAGTTAACAAACATAAAGACATCAAATTATTAAGGATAAATTGAAGTACATAAATGCCTTGAAAGATAGGGATTTAAAATCGATGTTTGCAGCTTTCCCAAAAACTAAAATATTTAGTTAAGGCACAAAAATCTAATGAATGAATTATGTCATTTTCAATTCAAAGAATGAAAAAGAGCTGAAAACCCATATTGTGTCAACGAAGTCCTCATAATTTTTAACCTTGAAAAACTTCTTTATGTGAACACATTAGGTGTGGTGGAAATAATTCTCAGGACTACTTTGATAGTGGGGTACATTTCAGTCAATGTTTTTTCTATTATATATCTCATCACTGAGATAACACCATCATTTTCTTCTTATAAATGAATAAACATATTCAGTTCTTCACACAATTCTTGTACATTAACATCAGATGTTTCTCCTGCTGTTAGAGGTACTTGCAAGTCACTGCATTGCTTCAAAAATTCAGTCACTAATTTCCTTTAATCTTTTTATGTTATACATGAAAACAAACATGTTCTTATCATGTTTAATTGACTCAAATCTATGGTGGATCATGCAGGCGGTAGGTCAAAATTAACATACAAATAGTTTATTTTGAAAATCTCCTCCACTTGAAATTCAAGGGCTTCATCTTCCCCTTCATAATCAAATTTCGTTCTTTTACGTCTCTTTTTCACTATTGTGAACCTTATCAAAAACATTTTCATCAGCTGTTTCTCTCGCTGTTACCAAGAATGATTGGAAACCATTTTCATGATAATTATCAAGCCAACAGTAAATATGAGCAAGTGTTGTATAGCCGCATCTAGTTGCATTTTTCGTCTTGCAACATTTTTTTATAACATTTATCTTTGTAAGAATGTCATACGATACGAGGAGAGAAACTAGAAATTCATCGGTAGGTATTTCCTTTTCATTAGAGAGACATTCACTAACCAACTGAAAATCTGTTGTATTTTCTGCTAAATCCCTGAAAGCATCAAATATAACTCTTGGTTGGTATTTAGAGGCCTTTACTGATTCTACCCTGCATCCCCTGCTAGTTTCAGAAAGTAGTGTTAGTGAAAAGGATTTTACAAGTGCTTTTAAAATAGCCCACTTATAAGTCGATATGGCAGAAAGGCGATGCTGCATCTCCTAGAATGAGATTCCTGCTATGACTCCCATAGAATAACAAATATGCTGAAGGATTAATCTCAAGTATATGTGTCTGGACACCACCTTTCTATCCACACATATTGGATTCATTATCATATCCTTGGCATCTGCAGTTTTGCAATGATATACCCAGCTGTTATAGTATATATGTAATGAACATCTTAGTTGTGGTTTTTTTGACAGCTAAGAAGCTAATAGAATGTTCTTTAACATTAGCTGTATTTATCTTATATCATCTTATAATAATTGACAGTTGTTCAATATGAGAAACATCACAAATACAATCAAAAATAATTGAGTAATATTTATTATTTACTATTTTGTCAACAATTTGAGTCTTCAAGTGACTTGCAATTAATTGAATCAGCTTATTTTGAATATTTTTTTGGGAGATAATGGTCATTTATCATCTTGTCTGTTACTTGTTTTAGGTGAAGTCATAATATTGGATCAAATCGGGATATTAACTTTACTAAATCTATTAGGTTGTCACTAGTCTCACTTGAATCTGAGTCAGATAATAATCTCTCTATATGACCTCTGAAGGCCTAATTGTGAGATGTTAAACAAGTGTACAAATGCAAGCAGTCTCTCTAAACTGTCTCTTAATCAAACACTGCCTTTCAGGGCTTTTGGTTTACTTTTTGATGGCACTCCTGTATCAGGCTGGTGGTTGGAGAAGTATATGGAGGGAGTTGGGAAATTTCCACTTCTCGACCAAATGATGTATACATATTATTGATTGTCTTAAAAAAGTCTGTTTCCTCGTTCCTCACTTACATGTTCATCAGATGATCATAATATGTAGATTGTGCCATTCTAAAACATTTGTAAAAATTCATTTCATCATCCATCAGATGCTGTGACAAAGGTAGCACTCTATGTTTGGTGTGTGTTTGGGATAGCAAAAATAAAGTACATTATATAGAAAAAGATTACATTTATTTTACTATGTTTGAATACATATTTTTCACTACTTCTATATTTGATCTAATGTCTCAGATGTTTACAGCGTGCGATTGAGGTACGGTGGCTTAAAATTGAACTTTGATTCCGGCAAAGCATTGATTTGTTAATGTGAAGCTGCTAGGATGCTGCATGGTTGGATTTCCATGGTAAAGTTTCTTTTTTATCTGCTTAACGTCTCTCTAACAGCGAGGTCTTTAGAGACTGGAAAGGATGGAGGGCAAGGAATGGAAAGGAATTTGGCCATGGCCTTTTGAAGGAAGCATCCCGGTATTTCCCTGGAGTGATTTGGGAAACCATGGAAAACCCAAATCTGGATGCCTGGACGGGGATTTGAACCACCGTCCTCCTGAATGTGAGGCCAGAACGCTAGCTGTTACACCACCACGCTCGGTTATAGTAAAGTGTAGGTCTCTTGTTCCTGCTAGGATTACCAGCATTAATTAGGTGGATATGATAGAAGTGCATTGCACAGCTGGTAAGAAACTCTGTGACTAGTTCTCTGAGGCTAATGACATACTATGCGGTTGCGGCTGCGGGAATCCGCAACCGCAAACGCATGCGGAAAAACCGCGTTTGCAGGTAGATGACATATAGGTGCGGGAACCGCAAGCTAGAGGAGGTTTCCAGCGCGTTCTTCGTTCTGTGTCATTTCAGCTTGCCCAGAGAATGGATCTTGCTCACTTCATAAATGTCGCGGTTGTTTGTGCTGCTGAAAGTGAAGGCTTCTTGCAGATGCGTCGTAAACGTAGATACTGTGTGCACCCTTACAACCGTGGCCCAGATAAGTTTCCTGCTTTTTATGCAGACATTAGGAAGTACAGTGATAAGTTTTATACCTACTACAGAATATCAGTGTCATCATTCGATTATCTTCTTGAAGTCCTACGTCCCTTCATCACGAAAGAAGATACTTCCAGCATATTCGCTGTATTAAGCCTCGCAGCTCCGGGTCTAAATTTTTCAATTATAAAAAGTTTTTTTCAGTAGTTCTAATGGCAGTTGCTGATGCCAACCTTCGATTTATTTCTATTGATGTGGGGTCTTAGGATCAAGAAAGCGATTCGACTGTATTTCGAGACCGCACTTTTGGTAAAAAGTTATAATCAGGACAACTAAATATCCCACCACCTACACTCCTACCTGGTACTGATGGTAACCCCCAGCCTTTCGTTTTTCTTGGAGATGAAGCGTTTAAATTACACACCAATCTTTTGAGACCTTTCCCTCAGCGTGGAATCGATTCTCGTCGACGGGTTTATAATTATCGACTTTCCAGGGCCAGACGTTCAGTGGAGTGTGCATTTGGACTGTTGGCTAATAAGTGGCGGATTTTTCACACGCCGATTATGGTAGGACCTGATTGTATTGATTGCATTGTCATAGCTTGTTGTATTTTACATAATTTCGTTAGACGAAGTGATGGAGTGAATTATGATTATGATGAAAAGCCCCCATTCCCTGACGTAATGGACACCGGATCAGGTTCTCGTGATCGAGGGATTCAAGTTCGGGATTCTTTTGCTGATTATTTTGTTGGTGCCGTTCCATTTCAAGAAAAATATAATTATTGAAATAAATGCTATTACTTAACTATAAAAATAAATTTTAGTAATTACATTTTTTATTTGCTCTTCCTTGTTCATTTCATCACAGTCCTGGTATAACCCTCTTGCTACAGCCAACCACACCTTCTCTTTTTCAAATTTGTCTTTGTAGACATCACTACCTTTATCCCAAATTGCCTTTTGTTGCTCAACAAGCGCAATAATCTTGTCAGAAGACATTTTTCACTTGTGAGAATCCGCGTCCGCAGTGCGACTGTGCGGCTGGTATGTCACTAGCCACTGCTTTCTTTGTGTTCTCCCCTCCAATCCGCGCCGCAGGTCGGTTCCTGGAATCTTCAGACCGCAAACAAGATGCGGTAGAGATAAACCGCATGCGTTTACCGGAATGCGGTTTCTCTGGTTTGTCATGCCCCGCAAGACAACACGTGCTTGCGGATTCACAGCTACCGCAGCTTGTTGCGGTAATGCGTTTTCCCGCATAGTATGTCACTAGCCTGAGATGACAAAATATATAATCGACTCATTCATTATTAACAAAGACTATAGAGTGGATCGAAAGTAACCTCAAACAAAACAAAAATGTCAAGTGCGAACTGATTGTCATTTGACATTTCATTGCAATCGCCTTCAGAAACACAAGAATCTTTCAATCCAGAATAGCATGTGAAAAACTTTGAATGATGGCTTGTTAAGACTGCGTTTGGACAGTATTTTTGTAAGTGAGGTGATAACATGAGTCAGGTAAAGAAAAAATTTTAACATACATTATCACTTTCGTAGATTATAAAGTACGCCTACACAAAATAAGGAACAATACTCTATAATAGAGTACGGTTGGCAATCCTGGCTGTGACTCCCAACTCTCTTTTAGGGAAACAACCAAATTAAAACGTTAAAGGAGACTAAATGCGGTCAAACTACTGATAAGTGTGAACACAGGATGTGTGAGCATTCACTCGGCCGGCTGTCAGTGTTGCGTAGTACCCATCAAGTGTGACTCGATCTTCCAGCGTAAGGTGACAAGAGTTGACAAATGAAACACAGGGACTGCCTGAGCATAAATCACTAACACTATGAAAGTAACAAAACTGAGTGTTCGAGTGAGTTTTCTAATATGCGAGGTGTGAGATTCAAATAGTAATAATTTATTTAAATTTTTTACACTTAATCTTTATACAAATGTGATACTGAATCAATCTAAATGAGAAATTTTGATTCGGTTCTTATTAATATATACTTTACTATCAGTTAACCAACTTTATTTTATTGTTATCACTAATAACTAAAGATAAAATATTTTTCTTAAAAATATAATCTTTTTCAACATGGGTTGTTGCACGAGGTCCCTCCAAGAGTGAGTCCCCAGGCGATTGCCCTGCTCGCCACCCCCTAAAGCCACCTCTGAACACTTGGGAAGTGAGTCATTGGAAGACATGAGACAATTGGAAAAAAGTGCTTGAATGTATAAGGCACTAACTGGCAATGAATACTGGGAGGAAATGGGCAGAAGAATTAGGAGTAGATGAAGATAATCACAAAATAAGCACCTGATTTCAGGTGTAAAGTAGTAGGGAAATTTTCTTTTTTTAGATAATGGGGTCAGAAATTGGAATAAATTACAGAGGGAAATGCTAAACAATTTATTTAAAACAGTTACAAAATTTAAGAAAAAAATGATGACATGCATTAGTGCAGTGCAGAGAGAGTGTTCATCTCAATTAAATTAAATAATAGTAATAACTTCAGAATGTTTGCTGTATTCAGGTCATTATTCTTACACAAACTGAAAACAAAATGTTTAGTTGCTGCTGTACTAGATATTTAACTGTTATTCTCTTTCTTTGGCTGTCAAACCATTCCATATTTACAGAGCACTTTTATAAGAGAAATTTAAAAAAAGTCAAACGTGTTTTCTTTAAAATATTTCAGTTCCTGGCGAGCCAGCTGACATTAAGGCATTAGTTATGGACTCGAGGACAATCCTTGTTTCATGGAGACCCCCAAAGTATCCCAATGGAAGGATCAGGAAGTATAAAGTCTACATGAGATCACTGGATGGATTAGGTCTGGTTAGTAGATACATTATTTAATCATACTGCTTAAATATTTATTCTGATTAAATGTATAAGACTTGTATATCTTATCAATGATTAGGTCAGAACACATTGTGTAACAATTTAATGAGCTTGCCCACCAAATTACATATGTGGGTGATAATAGGTATGGCAGGTAGTATGCTTGATTATTTAGGCTTGCAGGTATGATTTTTCTACTAAGTCAATTCACAGGTCACTATTAAGTACACATCTGATTTATTTACCAAGCACTTAAATCTTTCCCAACCACCACCACTAATTATACTTATTCATCCTGACCATGGATAAGCCTATACAGTACTTCATTTCCTCTGATTACAAGTTCTGACCACACTTCTGACTATCGAGTCTACACACTGTGTTACCACTTCTCACTATTGCTAGCTTGTCATTCGTGACGAAGCACTTCCCTAACATGATTATTGTATGACATGTTATTACTTTTAGGTCCACTATACAATTATAGAAGGGGAGACTGGCTTGCTATACAATAATACATGCCATGCTGTAACTTGCATCAGACACCCACGGCGGCCAGTTACAGACCGATCATCGCGGCAGCTAGTCTCAGACTAACTCAAAAATTACTCCTTCTCCCTGCATACCTCCACACACAACTGTGCTTTGTGGCAACTCCAACTTTACAAAAAATGTACCTGACTTAATACTGTCTCACCAAAATTGACACAAAACATCGGAACTTTTAAGTGTAAACCCTTCATGGGTAGAAGAGTATGATGTGAGCACTTACATCAGTTTTACCATGTTTATCTACTGACAAAAATATAGACACAAAAAAATGTTTTGTGTCTGTTTTTACCTTTTTATACTTGGATGAATTCCAATTATTGTATTTTGCCAGAGGGTATTCCTTCATCTATCTTTGTTTTATTTCAATTTGCTGGACATAACATTTTGTTTTAATCAATTCTGAATATGTTGATTTAGTAAAAACTTCCTTCACCAATCAAATATACAGTTCACGTGAATGTAGAATCAGGTTAACACAAAACAGTAACACACAATAATTTATAATGACTGTATTAAAATCTTTTTTCTTATACCATTAATATTAAATTAAACAACATCTTAATAGAGTAATCTAAGGAGTCAAAGGTATTGTGATAGTGTGTCCATTAAGTATTTTCTTAATTTGTGAACAAGGAAAAAATGTAAAAATATATATTTACTGTGTTTTCTTTTTGTTTGCATGATAAATGATATTCTTTTATATTTAGTAAGATATGATTCAATTTCACTGTACAACTACTATCAACAAAAAATTCAGTTTCTTTTAATACTTTACTAGGTTTTGCTGCAACTTCTAACGTGTAGAACACTAAAAAAATCATTTTCTCATCAACTTGTAAATTCTCTTCATTAATATGATAATATTTGATAATTTACAATATCCATTTCAAATGCTAAATCATAATCTGCAAATGAGTAAGTCTAATATAAATAATAATGAACGCCAATTTATTGAAAATTCAAACCAAATAAAAAATTCTAAAAGATGGAAGTATTAGCAACAAAAATAATCAGGCTACTATTACTTGTTAATTTTACATATTATCACCAGAATACCTGATGTTGTCCAGTCTCTTTCCTATTAATACACTGTGGGAGAGAGAAAAAGGAGCACTCCTGGTGAATATTGGGATAGTTCCTTTAAAAGGCCATGGCCAATTCCCTTTCTGTTCCTTGTCCCCAGGCCCATCCTACTTCTAATGACCCTGATGTCATGTGGCATAACGCCAGTAAAAAAAGAAACAATGTTATAGAAGTAACACAGTAATTTCATCCTGACATTTGCCTAGAGAAGATTTAACTCCACCAAATTTTTGGTCTGACAGGTTGTAATAAGTTAATCAGATTTCATGTCAATTGATCTTTTTGTTATATGAATTTAACAAATTTATTACCATTTTATCCCGAAGGGATGAGTTTGTGTTGGTTTGCCAATATAGTGTTTTTAAAGAAGCATTTCGAAACATGTGTAACTAGCAAAAACAAAATTGCCCCAGCTATATATGGAGCATAATATAATATCTATTCATTCCCAACCTACCCTTATGGGGATGGGTTGAGATTGATTTACCTCTGCAGCATTTATAGTCACCCAATGAAAAACATGAATACTAAATTTCAGCATAATAACTGCAACCATTGCCAGAACAAAAGAAAATGTAGAAATTGTGAGAGACATCATTGATAGTGTAGTTATCATTCTGAGGGGGTGATTAAATATGATTTAACTCCATCACATTTTAATTTAACAGATTAAAACAGGTGACTCAAATTTCAGGACAAATAGTCCATTTGTTAAATGTATTTAAATAACTCATCCCCACCATACTCAGAAGAGTGTGGGTTGGGGTTGATTTATCTCAACAGATTTTTAGATATTCAATAAAAAATATGTGTACAAAGTTTCCTCAAAATTTTCCCAGTCATTTGGATATGATGCTTGTAAAAACAGACACATGTCAATTTTTTTTGTAATGGATGATTCTTCCATGATGATGTTATAAATTTTCAGAGACAATGGAAAAGGTAAAAATGTACCAGTCTGAGGTAAGGAGCCCTGGTTTGGAAAGAACTGAGTCACAAATTATAAGCGAAAATCTATTCAAGTTCTGCCATAGCCTCATGCAGAGCTCAAACTGAGGTCCTAATTTCAAATCCCTGAACATGGCATACAGAATTCCCACTAAATACTCCCCAATACCACAATTTCCCTTGTTGATGTTGTAAGACCCTAAACTGATACAGGGGTTGTAGTATCGGCTTATACACCTTAACTAGCAGTTCACTTGAAATGAAAAGTTCTTTGATGAAAATGTTCTGACTGACTTTAATAATTTTAAATGACCATTTGCCTAATTAGAAACTCAACTGAAATGCTTTATGGCTGCCACAAAGCTTTATAACGCAAAGCTGAGGAAAGGTTTTACTACGAAATCACAACAGTTCACTTCAAGAAAAATTTTAAGTTTATTTTCAAAGTCACATTCATGAAATATTGCATCAAACAGTTGAGTAGGCGATCGAACACTTGTTTCCAGAAAATTGTAGGTTGTGGAGATAAATCATACTGAACGACCCCTTTAGAAAATTTAAAAGTTCTTAGTAGTCATTAAAGAAGTAGTCTGTTACAACAACACCCAACATGCCGACATTGAGTGCAAATTTCCAACCGCCGCCTTCCCACTCCAAAACAAACTAGCACGTATTACCTCATATAACGCTCCTGAAGAAAAGGCAAAAGACGAAACCATAAAGACAGAAAGACATCCCTTCCACTGGGCTCCAGCTTATATAGATGCCAGCTGTACACTACATGTACACTGTCGCTTAGCAAAAAGTATGTATATTGCACTAAATGATCTAGATTATAAAAAGTGTTCAAACTTTATCAGTGTGTAGACTTATCTGCCAGGTGCTCAAAGGATGTTTAGTGAGAAATTTTGAGTGATTAGTTTAAATTTTGGTTTATTTGCGTGGTGATACCACGTCTTTGAAGCAAGTGGTGATTTCCCCAGTTCTAGAAAATTTACATACTTTTTAAGGTCACCTGCTGAATTACAATTAATCTAAATGAAATTAGTGCCAAAATGTTCTACAAAAATTCCTGAGTTCAAAGATATAAATTTTATAATAATCGGTAGCAAGATAGCAAATTTACAGTTTAGACAAGATTTGGTAAAGTAACTGTTTAGAAGTCATATGGTTTTTTGTTAATAACTCTTAAAGTATTATTTATATCAAAAATGTAAAATTATCGGGATTTTCTTTGAATTTTGTTACGTGTTTTAAAAGTTATTTTATCTCTGAAAGTGGTTGGGTTTAGTTGTAAATAAATCTTAAGTGTACCACGTGTCCTAAGTGAAGAAATAATTTTAAAAACTTATATAAAATAAGATTTTAAATAAGATTTTTAGTTCTTTCAGGAAATCTACATTTTAGATCAAGAAATTACTAGGAATATGTGATAAAAATTGTTAAAAGTGAAGTGCATTTATCGAAGTGTTTAAAAATTTATTTATGATATTTACATGGCCAGAAACTATGAAATTTTAGCGAATTTAACTTTCTTTTGAATTAGTATTATTTTAAAATTACTTTACTTCACTTAAAAGTGTTCAGAAATAGTGAAATGGTCACGTAACAAAAATCTATTGTTTGATAGTCAGCCAATAGTGGATTATCCTATTCCAGGTTGGTTTAAAAGTTTCTTTACTCTTAAAAGTTTATTTAGTAGTTTTATTAAATGTTGAGTGTCTTTACTACTTTTAAAAGTGTTTATATATTAAGTTAGGTTGTGGTATCAGCTTCTACATAAAACGTTCGTCCCATGACCTGTGTATGCAATGAAAACTATATGATTAAATGAAAGCTTCCTCCCTCCTTATACTTGAAGCTAAGAAACTAGAATTTCCCAAAATTCTAAGGTGCTTACAATGTACTAGTAATAGTGCACGTAACTTGAAATCAGGGAGACTGAAAATCCTAAGTCTACAGTACAGTAATAAAAATCAAACTTACCTGAACTATTTACACAACCTGCTACATTTATAACAGTTGTTCAAAATTGTGTCTCCCAGCGTCAAAGTTCTCTTATATACATTCTGTCATCCCCTGTGTCGTTTGAACAATGTCGCATGCACAGGCAGTAGAGTTCCTGCCAGGAGACCCTTTTCAGTCTTGACAGGCATCTCATACATAAAGCTTTTCACATGGCCCCACAAGAACAAATCAAGTGGAGTGAGATCATTTGAATGTGCTAGGCACAGAACATGACCCCCTCTGCCTATACTCTTTTTGGGGAATGTCTGATCCAGGTATTCATAAACCTTCAGTCCAAAGTGAGGTGGGCCTTCATCATGTTGGAATCACATCTGTTTATAAATAACAAATGGGATATGTAATAGGACTCTAGGTAGCATGTCTCTGAAAAATACTATGTACACTGGTACAGTCAGAGGTATCAGAATAATTTTTGCTTATAACTTTTGACTCAGTCATTTCTGGACAAGGGTTCCCTATCTCAAATTGATACATTTGCCCTTCTACATCATCTCTGAAAGTTTGTAACATCATCATGGAATCATCCTATATATAAAGAAGATCAATTTTGTGCATGATTATGGCCATGTGGGTTGAAGTAGCCTTGGCAGTTTTGTCTTTCACTTATCATTATCAATTCAGTATATTTATTTATTGATTTCAGCTTACTTTACTAGTTTCAAAGCCCTTGAAAAATTTATAATATATAAAAATCACCATTAAGAACAGTAACCAGTATCAATGAAAATGATTCAAATGTTTATATTCAATCAATAATGAAAATTTAACTTTTATTTTGTCCAGATGCCCAATTTTTCATTCTAGGATAAAGATCAATTTGACATTCCTGCTGAACAAACATATTACACAATTTCTCATCTGGAATTGCATCATCGCTACGAGTTTTGGGTAAAAGCATTTACCACTGTAGGAGAAGGTGCAGCCTCTAGACGAGTTGTGCAGGCACCAACCAGTCATGTACCAGCCCAACTGGCATCATTTTCACAGCTGGTTACAACTGTTCTGCGTGAAGAACTTCGGCTACCATGTCACTCAGTTGGTCAACCTTCACCTCATCGGCAATGGAAAAAAAAGTAAGCTTTTCTTTTGCTAAGCAGTTGCCTGCATGCATGTATGTTACATTTATATTGTTACTATTTCTTATTCCTCGCCTGACAATTAGAAACAATCCAAGTATCCCTTGAGTTTGCTGCCAGATGTAGATATAAGAACACAATGTTTCAATATCATACCTTGCCTTCTTCACTTGTTCTGACTACGTAAGCTGTTTGAAAACTGGAATAACACTGCTCTGCATGTTGACATGGATCAGCAGACCCTGATCAAGAAAGCAGGATACATTATAGTAATAATAATAACCCATGCTGTACACCAGTAAACTAGAGAAGAATACATTACATTAAAATGCTAGAAGAGTATCAATTCAAACAGGGAAAAGCAATATTGTTATTGTATTTGTGGATTGTATTTTCTAAGGAGGTTAGATGTTCTACATAAATACTAATTTAATCCTATCTCACAAATTACTCTGACCTACATTTACAGGTCAGTTGATGGCCCTATGAGCTGAAAAGGTCCTTTAATTTGCTAATTTCACTGATTATGATGTTGTTCTTGATAATTCTATCTATGAAGACCATTGAAGCATGTTATGTAATATAGTTTTGTATGTACATTAACTGTAACAATATAGGAGAGACACAAATCAGTAACATGTACAACAATAAGTTGCAATTGTTCTTTAGAAGATCCTATAATTGTGGCCAAAAAATTAAATGTTAATTAATCAAAATTACACTCTTGTGAGAGCCAAGATGACACTGACCACATAAACCTATTTGAACAATTTATTTTAATCATTTCTAGATGAAATAGCAAATCTAATAATACAAATGTGCTCATTAGTTTTATATTTCATCATAGATAATACTACAGTTAAATTCTCAAAATGTAATATTATGTAATTGTAATATTATGTTTTTCATTTTGAACTAGGCCTTAATTTATTCTGTATTTGCTATCAAGACAAAGAAAGTATTGTCTTTGTGCAGTAAGTATGATTTTCTGAGGTACTTTTTGTGTTGAAATATGGATAATTTTTCAGTAAGTATAAAGTTTACAATGATGAAACTTGTTAATTTGGTTTAATTGGTCTGGTATAGCATTTGTCGGACTACAGAGATATCCAGACACATCTCTTCATTCAGTTAGGGCTCACTTATGCCTCACCTGATGAGCATAAAATATGTCACGTACCTGTAATTCACATTCAATTCGCAGCCTTCTCTAACCTTTCATTGAAAATCACAAAAAGGTCAGAAATAACCCAAAATATTTTAATAACACCAAATTAGGCAGAGATAGTAAATCACCAGTTATATTTATGTGAACAGTTTCTATTTACTTAGACTCACCGAACGATATCACAATGTTTATCTCACAGAAGACTCAACCTCAAACAGTGTATACCAGGAAATAATTCATAAATGTTTATTTTTATACTCTCATTTATATATATTAACATTCACAGTTCTAATGTTTCTTAAATGTTTTATATCAGCATCTAATATACAAGGACAAATAACTTCATTTTTGATAAACAAAATCGCTACCTTTACTTAACTAAATTTTTTTCTGTTTTGTATATGTAGCACAACATGTTGAATAAAATGTTTCTTCTCTTCTGAATAAAGACCATGGTCTGTTTATTGCTGACTGACCTTAGCAGATTAAACAATAATTCTCAAAACAACAGAATACCTTTCAATAATTTAAGGCTTCGTGAAAATGAATTGGGCTGACTAATACTTTAATACAATGGTTAAGTGAACTAACTAATAATCTCACACACATAAGAATGAATGTGTAAGTAGCACATAATATAAAAATCATATTTTATGAAATTCTGAATTTAACTTCTTCTGAATATTGTTTACCGATAAATGTACAATGATTTAAAATTCCTCATAAAAATCTTTTTTTCCAGTGGCATCAAAATTCGAGAAGACAGTCATATAAACATCAGTGATGAATGGCTACTTCACATCAGTTCTGTGCAAATTTCAGATTCAGGAAACTACACATGTTTTGTAGAAAATGTTTTTGGTAAAGATGAAGTTATATATGTGGTCAAAGTACAAGGTAAATAAATTTAAGTTTTGATGTTATAGTATGTTTCATTAAATTATTATTGACTAGTATGGATAGAACTTGTTATATGTAAAAATATCTTATTCTGAAGAATTAGTTCAGAAACCTATCAATATGGGTGAATAACTTTTTAATTTAACAATAAGTTAATTATGTTATGTTTTACCAGTGTTGGATCTAGCAGGGAACAAACTGATATACTTGTCCTGGTGGCAAGTTAAGGGAGGAGGCAAAATCATCTTTGAAAGGGCAGTTAATGGTAAATTCAACCTCTTTTTTTTAGCTCTACTACCCTGAGTGGCAACCTTAGGGGGGCAGCAAAATCAAAGAATAGCTCTGTGCTGACTAAGGTGGCAAATTCACGTTTGAAGGGGTGGCAATTCAAGTTTTTGCCCCAGCTGAAAAAATTTGTAGATCTGCCACTGTGTTTATATTTATTTACTTACTGTGTGGTTCAGATATGGAGATGATATTTTTATGATCTGGATCCACAGTGAAGATCAACTCCTAGAATTCCTCCATTCCCTTAACAATAGCCATTCCGTTAATTTCACCTGGACCTACTCCCGTTCACACATCACATTCCTCGATGTTGACATCACACTCAGGCAGGGCACTCTTCACACCTCTGTCCATATCAAATCAACTAATCTACAGCAATATCTACATTTTGATAGTTGCCACCCATTCCATACCAAACGTTCCCTCCCCTACAGCCTTGCTATCCGTGGCAAACGTATCTGTTCTGATGCTGAGTCCCTCTCCCAGTATTCCCAAAACCTATCCCAAGCCCTTATTTCCCGCTCCTACCCAGCAGATGTTGTACATAAACAAATTACGCGTGCAATCGCCCACCCTCCATGGAACCACCCCCCTCCCGGCTCCTCTAGCATCCAACCATAGCCCTGTCTTTGTCACCCAGTTCTCGCCTGGTCTCGAATCCATCAATAGAATCCTACAACAAGGGCATGACTTCCTTCGGTCCTTTCCAGAAGTGCGCACTCTCTTGCCAAAAATTCTGCCAACTGTTCCCCGTACTTGTTTCAGCAGACCACCTAACCTAAAAAACATCTTGGTTCACAAATACCCTCCATCTAACTCTCCAAAAACACCTCATGGATCTTTTCCCCGTAATAGACCTCGCTGCAAAACCTGTAACATGCATCCTCCCACTACTATATTTTCCAACCCTGTCACAGGGGAAACATTTCCCATCACCGGACATTCCACATGCTCCACTGCGCACATCATATACCAGCTAACTTGTCACCATTGCAAGAGTTCCTATATAGACCTGACTACACAACAACTCTCGACCAGAATGAATGGCCACAGACAAACAGTTCACACCTGCAATTTATATCTCCCCATACCAGAACATGCTAACTACCACAACTCCAACAACTTCAATGAATGTTTCACAGTCAGAGCAATCAGTGTTTTCCCCGATACAACCGCCGCCTCAGAACTTCGCAGATGGGAACTTGCTTACCAAAACATCCTAGATACCAGACCCCCACCAGGCCTCAACCACAGATAAAATTCCTTTCCTTGACGCATCACTCATTCTCATTTTCCACATCATGAATAAGGTTTAAAACCGAAATATTGAGTTTATTTGTGTGTTCGTTATATATGTTCTTCTCTCGTCGCTGCCTTCAACTTTGGTGAGTGATGAGTCATTTTCCCTTTCCTGGTAATAACATTTGACAAGATTATTCATAAAGTAGATTTATACTTAAAACAATATATTTTATTTAAATCATAATAAGGATGGCAAACCGAGTGTGGTGGTGTAAAGGATAGCGTTCTGGCCTCGCATTCGGGAGGACGGCGGTTCGAATCCCCGTCCGGGCATCCAGATTTGGGTTTTCCATGGTTTCCCCAAATCACTCCAGGCGAATGCCGGGATGCTTCCTTCAAAAGGCCATGGCCGAATTCCTTCCCATTCCTTGCCCCCATCCTTTCCCGTCTCTAAAGACCACGTTGTTAAAAAGGGACATTAAACTGTTACAAAAAAAAAAAAAAAAAAAAAAAAAAAAAAAAAGGATTGCAACTGTCAAAATTAAGATACTGTTGTGGGTTTGTGAGTGTGATATGAACAGAGGGAGCTGAAGTAATATAATGACAAATCCACAATCAGGAATGTGGGCACATGCTTGGTATCAGATATTGCCTTTGAGGGATCTTTCCCATACAATTTGCCACACTGCAACACTATACTCCATCACCATCTCCATTACTGAGGAATGCTGTCCTATCATAGGAAATGACACCTGTGAAACAAACCATGTAATATACTACTTAGCCTGCAACTGCTGGCTGGCTCCTTATATAGATTTGAAAACCAATCCACTATTCATAAGAATTAACAACCACCAACAAATGGTGTTATCCTGGAATTCATACTGCCTAATGCTGTCCCTCATGACACCAATAATTTTAATTCTTGCTCCATGGTCTGTGTTAACAAAGTCCTACAAAACAGCAGCAGTGACTTTGAACTTGGAAGGTGGTAGCTTAATTACTAGCAGTCAGCAACCTGGTCTCAATTTAAGATAATGCCAAGGCATTGCTGTAACTATTCCTTCTCACCATACTCTACTTTCTCCCACCACCACCATCACCACCACCTAACTTCAAGCACTTCTCACCTGAGGTGTTGTTTAACAGCATATATTACTTTTTATTTATATTTACATGGAAAAGAAAGGGAAAATACACCCAACACTCACCAAAGTTGAAGAGAGGTGGGCAGCAGAAACACAAAACAACACACAAAAAAAGAAAAAAACAATATTTTGGGTGAAAATCCCTTTTTCAAGTTAACAGAGAGGTGGCTAGTCTTGCACAAGTCTTGCATTGGACGCAGCCACTCATAGAACACAATTGACCATCGGATGTGGTGGGGGGAGCAATGATAATATAACCGTGAGTATAAGAAGATTAAAAAGGTTGAAAAAATAATAATAATATTAAAAAATAAATAAAAATATAATTGAAAATTTTTGAAAAATATATCAATCTATTGTGAAGGGTGTATAGGGGTGAGGATGGAAGATATTAATGGAAATCAAGGCCTGGGGGATGTGTTGATATACCAATTCCCACCTGTGGAGTTCAGATTGGGAGGTTGTGTCTGGAAGTACCCTAATGGCTCTGACTGTGAAGCAGTTATTAAGGTTGCAGGTGTTGTCAGTACTGGCATGGTGAGCAACAGGGAGGTCCAAGTTTTTGGAGTAAACTGTTTGTCTGTGACCATTCATTCTGATGGATAATGAGTTTGAGGTCAGGCCATGTAGGAACTTGGACAGTGGA
Organism: Vandiemenella viatica; assembly: GCA_031002005.1. Taxonomy (NCBI): domain Eukaryota; kingdom Metazoa; phylum Arthropoda; class Insecta; order Orthoptera; family Morabidae; genus Vandiemenella; species Vandiemenella viatica. The sequence goes on along the minus strand of JARYHS010008074.1, from coordinate 307,164,245 downwards.
GGCAGGTGAGCTGGTAAATGAGATGGGTGGTTGTTCAAGTGGAATGACCTATTATGGGGTAGGTTTCACCAGTAGTAGGGTTGCTATAGGTTGTGGTAGCTGGATGCATACTGCAAGTTTTACAACGGGGTATCTTACAAGGGAAGGATCCAAACGGTAGTTTAGGAGTATCAGAGGGTTGATATTTACGTACAAGAATGTTTTTTAGATTAGGCGGCCTGCTGAAGATGACTCGGTGTGTGGTGGGAAGGATAGTGGGAAGAATGTGGCGCATTTCAGGAAAGGATCTAAGAACGTCATAGCCCAGATGAAGAATTTTTTTAGCGAATCCAGGCCAGGGAAAAAACTGGGTGAGAAAAACAGGGTTCTGGTTGGCTTTAGGTTGTTTGTGTCAGTGTGGGTGACAGCTACCCTTACTCTTAATAGCTGTTTTTGAACTAATTCTGGAGGATAATTGTGGTTTATCAGTGCCTGTGTCACATTGTTGGTGTACAGAGTAAAGGACTCGTGATAAGAGCAGATGTGTTTGCCCCAAATGATTAGGCTGTATGGAATGGAAAGTTTTGTATGATATGGATGGCAGCTATCAAAATGGAGGTATTGTTGTAGGTTAGTGGGTTTTATGTGGATAGAGGTGTGTAAGGTACCATTCTGTACAGAGATGTCTACATCCAGAAAAGTGATGTCAGTCTGAGAGTAGGACCAGGTGAAGTTTAAGGAGGAGAAGTTATTCAGTGAGTACAAGAAGTCAAGATGGAAGTTTTCACCGTGGGTCCAGATCATAAATATGTCATCTATATACCTGAACCACACGGTGGGTGGTCGGGTAACCTTTTGAAGAAAATGTTCCTCTAGTCTGCCCATGATAAGGCTGGCATAGGAAGGTGCCATGCGAGTGCCCATAACAGTGCCTTGAATCTGATGGTAAACCTGAGACTGGAAGGAAAAGAAATTTTTGGTATAGATGAATTGAGCCAAAGAAGTGAGGAAACATGTAGTGGGGAAGGTGTATGGGGGGCGACTATTGAGGTAATGTTCTATGACACTGAGGCCCTGGGCATGAGGGATGTTGGTTTAGAGCGATGATACATCAATAGTGACCAGGAAGCAATCTTTTAGTAGGGGTGTAGCAACTGTTGACAGATGTGTGGCATAACATGGAGAAGTTATAAAAAGGAGTTGGTTGCTAGGGAAACAGCAGCATAACAAGAACCAGTAGGTAAGCAAGAAGATTTAGTGTGAACGTTTGGGGTTGAAGGTATATAGTTGCTTCTTATAGAGGACCTTCGTAATCTTTGGATACGAATTAGTAAAGTGTAAATGAAATAAAGATCGATGAATTAAATGAAAGGTTATCGTCACTCAAGTGTTTAAGGATTAAGTTTGTTTTGAAGTTTCAACCGAAGACTTGGGACGAATATTTATTAGAATAACAATATGACAATAACACATTAAAATACGATGACAAGAATCGTAATTAAATACGACAGATGCTCTTAAAAGTTGGGTGTGTCTCTGACATATGATGGAAGGGCCTGGACGAAAGGTTGTAGGTGCTGTTCAACAAATGCATTCTGTGGGAGACCCAAAGGCAGCAACTATAGGATGTCCAGGATTGCCCGCCTTATGTATCTTGGGCAGGTGATACAGGGTGGGGGTCTGGGGGGGGGGGGGGTCTTAGGAGTCAGAAGGCAAATGGAATGGTGTGAAAGACCCTGTAAGGGACCTTGGAGACTGAGGAAAGAGCGGATTTCTGTGCAGATTGAATTAGAGGGGGCAGTGGTATGAGGTAAGTAAGTGGAGGTGTCAGAGAGCTGCCTGAGGGCTTCAGCTGTGTAGTTGCTTCGATCCATGACCACAGTGGTTGGTGCCTTGTCAGCTGAGAGGATTATGATGTTTTTATTTTTTGAAAGTTCACTCATCGCCCACATTTCAGTGTGGGTCAGGTTGTTGTTTATTTATATTTATGTATTTTATATTCTTTTTCTATATGCTCTTTCTGCACGCCTGTGATTAGTGCTGGTATTTTTCAGTTCTCAGGTATTAACTTCAAATCACTACCGCCTGTCCTCTGTTTGAATTCACCCCTACCAAGGAACATGTTTCTTGCTCAACAGTCACTATGTGAGGCAGTATCCTATAGCATCCATCCTACCTCATTGACTGCTTCACTGTGAGGGAGCAATCAAAGTTTTCCCCAAAACCACCGCCACTTCAGATGTTTGGAGATGGACACATGCATACCAAAATATCCTGGATACCAGATACCCTCCTGGCCTCAACCACCAATAAAATTCTGATTTTTGACCCATCATTCATTATTATAAGTATTATAATTGTTATCATTAAACTAGTTATAATTTTTTTTTAAAAATTCCAAATTTATTTATTTATTGTTCACTTTAACACTCTGTTCCCATTTGTTATATATATTAAATTTATCACCACCTGAAATATATTAATTTTTATGTATATCATCTTAGTTACAAAAGCCAGTCATGCTGTAAGCCTCGGCATGTGCAAACCTCCCAAACCATATAGCTTGTTTGCTGTTACATGAATAAGGTGTTAAACTGAAATATTGTATATGTTTTTGTTTGTCCCGTATGTTTTTCCTTGTCTCAGTGTTAAGCTTTGGTGAGTTAAGAGTCATTTTCCCTATCCTTTGTTATTTATTCTGCCTTAAAGCCATTCTATTTTTTCTTAGAATTATTTCATACGTTATATGTCCACTTAATTTTCAGTATCCTTCCATAGCATCAAAGTTCAACTGCTTCAAGACTGGAAAAGTGCAATAGTAGTACCAGTACATAAAGGAGGGGTGAGAAATAGAGTCGAAAATTACAGGCCAATCAGTTTGACATCAGTGGTAGGTAAATTAATGGAAAGATTGATATGCAACCACACCAGAAAAATATGTGAGGAACGTAAGTGGTTTTCAAGTATTCAACATGGGTTCAGGCAAGAATATTCATGCGAATCTCAGTTGGTGGGATATATGCAAGATATTTCAGATGAAATGGACAAGGGAGCCCAAATTGATAGTGTAACACTAGATCTTTCAAAGGCGTTTGACAGAGTAAGCCACAAAATGGTAGTAAATAAGGTAAAAACTATTGGAGTGGATGAGAAAGTGATTTGCTGGGTAGAAGAATTTTTAAAAGGTAGAAAACAGAAAGTTAGGGTAGGAAATGTGGTATCAAAGGAAGAGGAAGTAAAAATGGGAGTGCCGCAGGGTAGCGTATTGGGACCATTGCTATTCATTATTCTAATGAATAATTGTGTTGATTGTTTACTATCTGAAATTAGATTGTTTGCAGATGACATAATGCTGTATGAAAGGATCAAAATGATAGAGGACTGTAAACAGTTGCAGGGTGATCTGGACAGGATATCTAGTTGGGTTGGTAAACATGGGATGAAGATAAATGCAAAGAAGAGTCAGCTAATTAGATACACAAATAAAAAACAAAAGGTTAATTATGAATATAAGGTGGGGGAAGAATTGCTTCGTGAAGACTTGAAATGTAAATATCTTGGCATTACATTTGATAACAAGCTTAACTGGGCAGGACACATTGGACAGGTGGTAGGAAAAGGTTTCAAAATCCTGCACTTGTTGGGGAGAGTGATGAGGGGATGCGCAAGAAAAGTAAAGGAATTGGGTTACAAAACTTAGGTCAGACCATTGTTCAAATATGGTAGTGTAGTATGGGACCCACATTTTGAGTATCAAATACAGGAGTTGGAGAAGGTGCAAAGAAGGGTTGCTAGATTTGTTTCTGGAAATTATCGAAGAATGAAATCAGTGACAGATATGATAAAGGAGCTGGAATGGGATTCATTGCAAGACAGGAGGAGGATGAGGAGGGTAATGGGAGTGTACAGAGCATATACTGGCGATGAGGCATGGAAAGATATTGCAGTAGGTATGAAAAGTAGTTCATGGAAGGGAAGAGACGACCATGGCCACAAGCTGGCACTCGATTTCAGGCACAAGGGTGTGGGAAGATTTTCTTTTTTAGGTAAGGGCGTCAGGGATTGGAATGAGTTACCGAGGGGAATGATGAATAACCTACCGAAAACATTATAAGAATTTAAAGTTAAAATTTGTAGAGGGCAAATGTAGGTGAGTGAAGAATAGCGGGAAGTTAGGTGTGTAGGGAAATTTCCAGCGGAGCGTGTGCTCCATTGCAATTAAATTAAATACTGCTACAAGTCTTCTGTGCAACCTTCACTTTTAGTTCTTTAACTGTTTGAATCAAATTGTTCATTGCATTCCTGTCTCCCTTATCTTCAAATGGAAAATTTACAACCCTTTTCTCCCAGACATCAGGTTCCAAGAGAACTGGAAACAAGTGATAGTAGTAATTTTTGTTTACAAAGGAGGGGTTACAAATGCATCTGAAAATTATGGGATCATCAGTATGACATGATAATGAAGAGAATAGTACACTGGCATGCAAAACTTATTAAAATAAAGTAAAATAACATATCAACTGCTCAGTGGAAAATAATGAAAGTATGGGAGCATGTGGTTTGAGATTTCCCACATCTGTGCAGATACCTGGATGTTGCATGGAGTGAGGACAGCGTGACTATAGTGCCAAATGTATCTGTCATCACAACATGAGGCAGTTGAAAGAACAGGACAGTCTTTGGAAAGCACTTGTATGGTGAGGTTGTGGCTGAGCGAGGCTGGGTAGATGCGAAACTTGAAGAAGGCGGAAGTGGTACCGGATAGGGATCTATCTTAAAATTCTAACGTGATAGTGTATAGGCTCCCAATGTAAGTGACTTTTATCCAGTTAGGGGCACCCAGGAGTTGCTTGTGACTTATATCATGGTTCATACCTGCAATCAAATTAATTAATTTTGGAAAAGAAGTTTCATGTAATAGATTGTTCAATTATTTTCTGAACATATTGTTTTAAATTTATTGTAATTTTTACAGTTGATATAATTTCAATCCTACCTCCTCCTGCTGATGTTATCAGCATTATAGAAACTGCAAGATTGAAAGACAAGTTATCCTTAGGCCTCGCTAATGGTCAAAGTTCAGGAATTACTGTTATATACTAACTCCAAGATAAGGTTAGGTGCTGACAACACACTATATTATTTATCTCTGATTTTTTTCTAGTATTGGTTATCAGTGAATTGTTAATGAAATTTCTAATACAAACAAATTTGTCTCCACAACTTCTTCTTCTCTACAGCACAGTACAACTCGTATACTTATCCACCTAAAATAGGCACTGTCCTAAACAAATTGTAAGTCCTGCTGTTAGAACTCAAGGACTACATGTTACAGCATAATTATTTCTGTGCCTGTCTCAATAGTACTAATGTGTTTGCATCTTTTTTAAACTTAGTAAATAGGAACTGAAAATATGTGTTGTTTGGCAGTGAAAAAGAAGGATTTGATTGCCAATCAACTTTGGCCACTTTAATGCCTGGAGCAAGTGCCCTGTTTTACCCCCACCACCCTCTCTCCCTTTCCCACTAAAAATTACACTTAGCATACACAGAATACAATTATACATTTCACAGACAGATAGGAACACACCCACTTCCCACCTCACACTATGACAGGCCTAATAGGTGGTATTTTGGCAAAGACGCATGCTCAAGATACAATGTCAGACCTGATATATGGTTTAAAACTGCTCTAGAAGAAAAGAAGAAGATGGCTTGGAGAAATTTGCTGAATATTTGGAATAGCTTCAAAGATTTTACATACTATAATTATTTCCATGCTTGAACATGAAGTGCTAAGTGTGTTTGCACATTACTGTAACTTGTTAGTCAGGAAATTATAGTATTTGTGGTTTGGCTGTGTGAAACAAGGGTTTCCAAGTAGTTTAGATCCTTCCTTTAACAGAAAGTCAACAAACAATGAAGAAAGAAACTATTCTTTTCTTTTCAAACTAAAGAAGTTGGCTTGGAGAATGAAAATGTTTGCTGAATATTTGGAATTGCTACAAATAAATAATGTACTGTAGCTATCAGTTTCTTGAATAGTAGGCAATAATTATTACTATCACTAATACTTTGCACCTCCATACTTAGCATAATTTTTTGGTACTAATACAGTTGTAATCTTCGTTTACATGCTGCTCCAGAAAGCAGAAATAAAGGAAGTAAGTACCTGAGAATACATTCAGAAAATTAAAATGTACAAATAATTACTTTTAATATCAAACCACAAAAATACCATATTTACATCAATATAAGTGAATTTCAACTGACATTAGTCAATTATTGGCATTTACTACATCTCTATCATTAAGTTTTGAAAAATTATAAATGGTTTGTGAATTTCTTAAGCTATAGAAAGGCAAAACAGAGTACAGAAAAATTGTTTAAGTTGAAGGAAGGCAGGCTGTGGAGATAAAGCACTACACCAATTCAAAAACTTCAGTATCATTGGCACGAATGGCCCTTATTATAGAACATAAAGTGAATAGGTCATCCCATAAATATAAGTAGCTGTTTTTTTACCAATAGGTTCAGAGTGGAGATGGTGGTTCAAGAGTGGTGGGCTAGAAAGAATATCATTGGAAATATTAAGTGTTAAAAATTAATTAACGATATGTAATACTCGTAATTAAAAAAAAATTGAACAATATTGCCAGAGTTGAAGGAAGAAGGACTGAAATGATGAGAAATATTACGAAACCATAAAATCAAAATATTTTGGCCAACATCCTTACTCATGGTTGTGGAAGATAAAGCACAAAATTAAGTTTGCCCAAGCTCCTGCAGTCCATTAAGCCTCATGAAAGGTTGTTTCAACTCTGAAGATCAGAGCAACGGCTCAGTAATAATTTTGCTATAATAATGTTGTTTAAACTTGTTGCTAGTAATGTTCAACCATAAATAAAGGAGTCAGTTCAATCAACAGTAGTGTAATCACAAAATTTTACAAAAGTATTACAGAATATGTAGTTTCCAGATATAAAGAAGAAAAATGCAATTATAGAATAGTGAAATCACTGTATTTTATAGTAGGTTTGGATTCAACTCTCATAATGAGGGAGCCATCTTCTTCTTCTTATCATTTATCCCACATTTCAGGGTCTGCTTTACTGGACTTCTTTTTCTATTTATGCCATTTTTTTTTGCATCTTCCAGTGATACACAGACCAGTTGCATGTCCTCCCGCAAGGTATCCAGCCAGCACTTCCTGGTTCTCCCTCATGGTCTTTGGCACTCCGGGCTTATACTGAATGCTGTTTTCACGAATGAAGTGCTGTTGCTGCACAGTACATGACTGTACCATCACAGATGACCCTTCTGCATTTCGATTGGAGCCACATCAAATGCCACCCAAACATTCTCATTCCTGATGTGGCCCAATCTAGTGAATCCCTGCATCCAGTGAATCATCTTCATTTCCATGACATGCAGTTGTTTCTCATTTCATTTCTGGCCAATATTCGGTTCCATACAGTGCCACTGGTACCAATGGTTCTTTTAGTCTTTGATTTAAAGTACAGTGGCTAATGCCAGTCAAACTCCTGTGACCTGAAACTACTTCATCCGAGCTGTGTTATTTCTATTTCAGATGACTGGAAGTGTCTGACTATCCAAGCAGATCAGTGTTCCCAGATATTTTAACTTATTTGATTTACAGTGTTCAACATCATCAGTATTAGGAGATACATCACTTGGAACTCCTCACTCCATATACTCAGTCTTCTGTACATTATGTTGCATGCTGTGTTTGTTGAGGGAAGTTTTCTGTTGTTGGATTTGTTGTTCCAGTTCTGGATGTGACAGGCAACAATTATATCATCAGCATAGCTCTGCAGCAATGGTGTCAAGTCAGAGGATAAACAGGAATGGGGACAAAGTCATCCATGATGATCCAACTCTGATGGGAAAGTGGTCAGAATTTCCTATAGCACATCGAATATAGCTCGTGAAATTCTGATATAGCCGCTAGATCCATTTACGTATGCCTCTCGTACCCCATACTGTCTCAGTGTGCACCAGATTAGAATGTGAGGTACCCTACACAATACCTTTTTGAGATCCAAAAAAGATATTTACAGTGGTTTTCTCTTTTCAAAGACGTAGCATCAATTGCCTCTGTGCCTTTCATGAAAGTGCACTAATTTGGTACATTCTTAAATATGCTTCAACGGCATACTTCCACAATGCGATCAAATATCTTCATTGTTTGGCAATCTAGGCAAATTTGTTGGTCAGCCTAGCAAACACCCTTTCATTTCCATAGGGGTATTGTAACATTGTAACTTTTACAGCAAAAGACATGATTTAGATTCTCTAGAGCCAGATCTAGGGGGTAGGGGGCGGCAACATCAGGGAGGCAGCAAAATAGTGTTTGAAGGGTGGCAGCTTTTGTCGCGGTGACCTGTTTTTCAGCTCCGCTACTGCCATGAGAGTTGACAATGGGGTGGTAGCAATGGGGGTGGCAAAATAATGTTCTGAGAAGTGACAGTCTCACAGTTTTTACCCCAATTCAGAAAATTTATTGATCCACCACTAACATTCATGAGAGTTATTCTGCAAAAAATGCAGACATTTATATTATAGTTTTCAGACTTTTAAAATTAATTATTTTCATTGTGATAACTTTAAAAATTAATGTATTAAATTAAACATTTAGTTTTTCAATCTTTAAAAATAAAACAAAATATTTTTTTTTTTTAATACAGTTCCAGTAGCTCCAACTGATTTACACGCCTCATCCGCAACTGTTTCCAGCATTCTACTCCAGTGGAACCATTCTGCATCTGCTAGTAGTATAGTACAAGGTGAGTGTTTATTAGGTAAATGATGCAGGTACATCCCTTACTCAATGCTTATGTTGTTAAAATCCTGTAACATTTTACTTCTGTTTAAAACTTTAATCATACTAAACTGACTGTATGAAATGATTCTCAGCTTTGTTATTACTTGATAAATGTTATAAGCAAAAAAATTCAATAAAAGTTACAATATTAAAAACAAATATATGTAGAAGATTAAATGATACACAGACATTTCAGCTGTGTGTGTATTTGTAAGGGGGTGCAGAAAGAAAATATTAGGTTAATCACTTTTTTAAATTTTTTGCATATAATGTTTATTGAAATAACTTATGCATTTCTTTTCTGACAGGATACTATCTGAATTTCAAAAGGGAATTTGGAGAATGGGAAAAAATTAAACTGTCAGCTGATGAAACTAGTTTTCTGCTAAATAATTTAAATTGTGGAACTAAATACCACTTCTACTTGCAAGCTTTCAATCAGCTAGGTCAAAGTACACCATCACAAAGCATCACTACAAGGACACAGGGTTCAGGTAATATTACCATTTCTGTATAAATGTGTTAACAAAACTTTATGATGCTTGAAAACACAGTTATTTATTTCCTTTTATTTTTCTCTGGGGTTTAATTGAATAAACCATATTTAACAATATTAATAATAGTGACATCTTTAAGCACCTGGGTAGGCATTAATTACCTCAGAATTATTAGTTGTTTGTTTTCCTTCTAAAATGACTCAACAATCTCTTGGTCAGTGTAAACTGAATCTGTGTCATTATCATGATTTGTATAGAATATTACCTTTCATAACATGTTTCTGCTAATCTTGGAGAGCACAATTGTTGATTTAATAAGTACTATTCTAAATAGTTTTCTCTATAGAAATGGTGAGAAAGCACCAATTTTGATTTATATATATATATATATATATATATATATTAACAACTTGACTTGTTATAAACATCATTAACATTACATATAAATATTTTGAAATGCTTTTCTGCCTCTTAGCATTGCATAATTATGAGGGAAATTTGGAAAGTAACCTCCATTTGGCTATAAATAAAAAAATTGGATAGTAAAAAATATTTTATTATATACATCTTAAAACTACGGCTTTTTACTATTTTTCAATATAGTCACCATTTAAATTCCATAGCGTTTCACTAATTTCCAAATTCCTTCTTCATAAAATTTAGCCACCTGGGCACGTAGCCAATTTTTCACAGCATTTTGAAGTTTGTCGTCATCATCGAAGTGCTGTAACACAACCCACTTCTGCATGTGAGTGAAGAGATTAAAAAAACTAGGCGCCAAGTCGGGGCTGTAAGGGGGATGATCAAAAATGTCCCAACTGAATTGATTAAGAAGCTCTTTAGTCATAAGGGCACTGTGAGGTTGAGTGTTGTCATAAAAAAATATAACACCGAATGACAGCTTACCGTGTCGTTTGTTTTGAATGCTTCGCTTAAGTTTCTTCAAAGTTTCACAGTAGACATCTGAAGTGATTGTTGTGCCACGTTCCATAAATTCAACAAGCAAAACTCCCGCTGCATCCCAAAAACCTGTAGTAATAACCTTCCTTGTTGAAAACGTTTGGCAGGTTTTCTTCATCTTGCATGGAGAATTGTTATGGCCCCATGCAAACGACTGTTGTTTCATTTTGGTGTTTACTTATGCCACCCATTTTTCTTCACTAGTCACAATCCTCTTCAAAACATCTTCTCCTTCCACATCGTAGTGTGAAAAGAAGTTTAAGGCAAAGCCTATTCGTTTGGTTTTGTGGACCTCTGTAAGCAATTTCAGTACCCACCTAGCACAGAACTTCCAGTAGCCTAATTTATTGGTGACAAGCTCGTACAAAACCGTACGAGAAACTTGCTGGAATTGTTCAGAAACTTCAGAGATTGTTAATTTTCGTCAACTTTCTTGACAAGATCATTACTTACAACAGAAGGTCTACCACTCCTCACTTCATCATGAATGTTTGTTCCACCACTTTAAAAAAATTTGACCCATTTCCACACAATACCTTCACTCATAACGTTCAGACCATATACAGTACACAGTTGACGATGAATATCTGCTGCTGAGACGTTTTGCACCAAAACAAATCTTATTACAGCACGCACTTCACATTTTGCAGGATTTTCTATTGCAGTGCTCATATTTTAAGGTTATAACAACTTCAAGACAATGCTCAAACGGATGAGGTTCGTACTGTCTCAGCTGGATGCTTACTGAATTGGGGAACACGCAGATGTAAAAATGGTGGCACCCTGCGCACGACTACTAGTGCCATGCTAGAACGAAGATTACTTCCTGAATTACTCTCATCTAAACAAGATGAACAATTATTTTGGATTTGAGGAATGTCATTAGGTAATGATGAGAAAGTTTCATTGTTGTCATGCACAGGCAATTCCTTTCAAAATAACAAATATTAGTGCATGAGAATGGGTTTTTTACTAACACAAATAAATTCTGATGTGTATACCACTGAATTATGAAACAGCAATTTATGTATACGCTCTACAGTCTAACTGAGATTTTAGCAATATGTAAAATGTGTAAACAATAAAAAAGTTGAAGAGGGTTCAAAGGGGGCAAGTAGCTATTTTGTGGAAATTACTACAGAAAACAATCAGTAACTGATATGGTAAAAGAAATGGATTGGTAATCAATGGAAAACAAGTTAGGTGTGAAGAAATTACTAGGAGAGTGAAAGGCATATACTGTAGATGAGGCCTATATTAATTTTGGTTGAAAAATTGGGAGTAATACATGGAAGGGAAGAGATAATCACAACCTCAAACTAGCACTTAATTTTACATGCAAGGAGAAAATGTTTTCTGTAGGTAAGAGATGTAAGCACCTTTGAATTTTGGCAAATTCTAGTTTTGCTTAGGCGGGACTTAGAAATTTCGATAAGTACAGTTTTCAACTTTAAGTAATTTTCCTGTAATCTTGCTCACAGTTACAATTCATCATAAAAATCATTTTAAAGTGTATTTATCATATCGGGAAACGTTTAGTTTAAGAGATATTCCACATTGTTCAAGTTTTGAAACACGCGATCATAAAAGTAAGAATCCTAAGATTTGTGATAACTTTAAATCCAGTAAAGCTACAACCGATCTTTTATCACCAGCTATAGTCAGCACTATAATATTTTGGCAATAAAACTAAATAATTTGGTAAAATGTAAGTAGCAATTTTAATTAAGAGAAAAAAATAAGCTTTTTTATCTAAAAGAGATATCAATTTAAATTTTACATCAGCAGATAGCCCTAATTAAGACAATTTCATACATATATGGGTTTTCATAAAAAGTTTAAGCATTTGTCCGGAAATTAAGTTTTTGTAAAATAGATTGTCGCGGATTGTTGTGCACGCGCGTAAAATTCTAGAACACTTAGGGATTTTACCCAAATTTGAATGTATCACTACGCGGAGTCTTAAACAGCTAAAACTTTAAAATTAATTACTGTAAATTTCTCAAGAGACTGCCGCTGGACTTCTAGTAGATAAGTCCAGATACTGTCAAAGTTTGAACATTTTTAATAGTCGGGATCGCCAAATAAATTACACATACTCTGAGCTATGCGGAAGCAAAAGGATGTGATACAGTTGCTGACGTCACTGGTTCTAGCCGTTTCTATAAAAAAGACCCCGCCGCCATTATGGTTTGTCTGTTCCTGCCTG
>JARYHS010008074.1:307053673-307150755 GCA_031002005.1 Vandiemenella viatica | reverse complement strand
CACCCTATGATGTCACACAATGATGTCACACATCATTGTTCTTGGTTATTCCCATTATTTAATAACATTTCTAAGCATCCGTGAATAAATTAAGTGACAGAACACTCAAAAAAGTATGTATTGCATTTAGATCGCCATATCAATCATTAGATGCTTATATTTATGTATTATTCTATTGATAAATAGAAGTATTCCTTAAATTCTTTGTCCATAGATATGTTAGATAAAAGTTTTAATTTTCAAAAATCAATGTTAGTGAAAGTTTTGATTATATTGTTACTTAGCATGGGTCACAATTACAACTGGCGTTTGACGCTACAGCAGAGAGCAGACTAATTTAGTCTTTTTTTTTTTTTTTTTTTAATTTAAACTCTGCCCTACTATTGAAAGTATTAAATTGGCTGAATGGAAATAGTTGCACACTAATCGTGAACTACAAATATCACGTGGCATAATGTAAGTTTATAAGATTTATTTTAATCTACTTTGCTTTCACTGAGTAATATTACTGAGGCTATTATTTCTGCAACATGTAACTATGTCAACTATTCAAACATTGTAACATCTGTCTGAATCATGTATAACACTTTTTAAGTGAAGTTTGTGAGGTATATATATATTTTACAGCTCTACGAACAACACATTGAACAATATAATCTGTCAAAGATGTGTAACAATTTCCAGATGAAAAGGACAATTCATGTATGAATCCCAGTGATTATGCTAGAGTCAAAATTTAAATAGCAATGCATTATTGCCACTAAAATATGATACAGTACATGTATTAATATGCGTGAGGATGAAGAATTGTTTAGAGTAGTATGTGGTTAGGTAGAAATGCAACCAGGACCTGGATGGAAACGGAAACTTTTTGTTTGAATGAAAGATGTTCCAAATTCTTCATGGTCTATGTGGCCTAAACCACAATTAAATATTATGTGGCATAGTGTAACTTGTTAAGATCTATTTTTAGCATCCTTTGTTTTCACTGGTGCCATTATTTCAGCTGATGTAAGCTGTGTCAGCCATTGAAACATCGATCTTCATCACTGGTAAAAAGAAAGGAAGGTGTAAGAACCTGTGAAGATTCAGGATCAAGTTTATATTGTGATGGATGAAGACACTGACATGCGATAAAGGGAATTTATTAATTCACGTGTGATTGAAGCTTTGCTTTTCTAGCGGCAATATTATTGGTGTTAGGGTTAGGCTGAAATGCATCCTGGACCAAATTGACAAATGAAGCTTTTTGCTACAGCACAAGGGATGAGGAATTACAGTAAGCTTTAATTTATAACAATTGTATTTAGTTAAGACACTGCAGAGATATAAATTACCATAACACATCCATTAAACCCATAATTTTGATGGGCTTTGGGGCTAGTTAATAAATAAAAATTCTGTAAAAACTTAGTATTTATTTCTCTGATTACACATGTATCTGTACTTTTTTAATACCACAAATGTTTTAAGAAATAACTACTTCTTTGGTTCAAAAATGGCTAAAAAATAATTAAACACAAAAAATAACACGAGAAAAGATGTTATGTCTTAGATACATATGGAACTGGATGAAGCATTGACATATGCAGACTTTTGTTTTAATACAACACAAAAAATTTACAAACTAAAGGATCAAAAATTAGTTACTTATTACCCTGATTTATATAATTACTTATGAGATAGAAGTTTGATAAATGCAATAATATGTATTTTTTGTTTATATTACAGCAGAAACAGTTTACATACCTCCTGTATGTGTAAGTGTTATGAAATCATAGTTAGCAACTGTAGAACCAGCACTGTTATGTGCTGTGACACGCAGGGTGTACCACGTTTCGGGATTTAAATCCAGAACTAGAAACTCAGACTTCTCAATCTTAACATTATTTGAAACTAGAATCCAAGATGGTTCTTTCTTCAGCTTATATTCCACTACAACAGATGTAATGGGACATCCTCCATCATTCCATGAAGATAGATTCAGTGATATAGATGTAGAGTTGACACGTATTAATTCGACAGTACTTGGTGCAACTGGAGCTATGGACAAAATAATGTTTATTGCCTGTTCTTATATGCCAAAAATTACAGATACAATATTTCCATTTTATTTTTAACTTTGTTCTTATTTTTTTAATATCAGATATGTAAAAGAAGAGATAAAAGTAATGATAATACTGTTTTAAATATGAGACATGATATTAATGCTATCAGACCTTGATATTCATTTTTGAATTGAAATATTTATAACCTAACCTTAATTTGAACTAAGTCAGTAGTATTTGAACTAAATCAGTATTTTTAGAACTGCGTGCGAATTTTTAAAGATAAATACCTTTTAAAGAAATAAAAACACATAAACTGGGAAAATTATTTGATAAAATACTATAAATGTTTAAATAACAGCAAAAAAAAAAAAAAAAAAAAAAAAAAAGTATAGAACCTACATTTAGGGTTGCCACCTGTACTCTATCACAGGGTATTGTACTCTATTTCATGTAGGCATTGTCTGTAAACTACAAAAACAATAGAGAACATTGAAATGACCTTTTTTAGCCAACACTCAATTCCACTGGCTTCAGCTTGTAGAAAACTCCATAGAATCATATTATCCATCCTTCGACTGAGTATAGATAATACAAACACTAATTTTAGAGTTAACTATTCTTTGTTTGCCAACATAGAATAAAACTATTGGCTACAGGTTTAATAAAAGGAAAACCATCACATACACACTGGGCTTACCTGCTTTATAAAGTTATGATATATAAAATATGATACTCAAAGTTTAAAGCAATTTTTTACATTTTGTTACGGTATTCTAAAAGAAGAACTGATTTTTTTTTTAGACATGGTTGATGTAAACTCCCATGAAATTAAACAGAATTATTTCTCTGAATCTGGGGACACTTATGAATGTTTCCACCAAAATCTGGGGACACTTTAGTCATTTGCCCTAATGACGTATTGCACTTTTATAAAAGTTATATATATATAGTTATAATTTAAAATAAACATATTTATCATTTTTATATATTTTGTATTTTAAATGATATGGTTAACTGATTTTGTCATTAGTATTTCTCAAAAGAATGAACCTTCTGGAGAAGATCTTGTATGGATCCAAGCTTGCCCAAAAATTCTTGGCACATCATGGAAATGTTTCTTCTCCCGGAAGCTGAAGAAGTACGACATGAGACCTATCAGGTCTTGAAGAAGGCCAAGCCACCTAAGAACAATATCACAATGACAGAGTGTAAATCATTAAATGCTTTACGCCGCAGGGATGACATAGTGGTTCTACCTGCAGATAAGGGAAACGCAACTGTTCTCCTTTCCATGGAACAATATGACGAAAAGTTGATGAGCCTCCTTGATGAGCCTTCTTACATACCGTTGGATGCCGACTTTACCGCAAAAGTTGTGAGGAAGACGATGACTCTCATCAAGAAGGCCAAACTACCGGAAGAAGTGACCAGGAGAATCAAGCCACGCGCTGCAAGACCACTGAGATCATATGGCTTGCCCAAAGTCCATAAGCAGGGTGTACCATTAAGACCTATCGTCAGTGCCATTGGGACACCAACTTATCAGCTTTCCAAGTATCTGACAAGCCTTCTGAGCCCCTTTGTGGGTCATTGCTGTCATCACGGCAGGAACTCGACGGAATTTGTGAATACCATCCAGTTCTTAAAGGTTTCAGATACTGACATACTGGTCAGCTTTGACGTGGTATCGCTCTTCACCTGCATACCAGTAAGGGACGCCGTGATTTTGAACTGGCCACCGCTGACCTCTTACATCCACCTACTTTATGTATGGTGGGAGGTACTATGAACAATCCAACGGAGTGTCTATGGGGTCACCACTCTCTCCAGTGGTAGCAAACAGCTACATGGAGGATTATGAAGAGAGGGCACTAGAGAGTGCCACCCTCAAACCTTCTTGCTTCTACCGCTATGTGGATGATACTTTCTCTGTGTGGCCACACGGAATTGAAGTGTTGGAGGAATTCCTCCACTATCTCAGTGGAATCCATCCTAATATACGCTTTACCATGGAAATAGAGAAGGATGGGTGCCTCCCATTCCTGGATATCCTGATATAGTGGAAACCCGATGGTACTATGTCACACAGCTAATACCACAAGCCTACCCACACTGAGTACTACTTTGGTGCAGCCAGCTTCCATCATCCGGCACAACGCAATGCTGTATTGGCCACACTGGTACACAGAACGAGAGCTATCTCCGACTGCGAACACCTGGTGATGGAAATGAAACATCTTAAGACCGTCTTTGAACAGAACGGCTATTCTCAGCGGCAGATAGAGTGTGCCTTTGCTCAGAAGCCACTAAGACCACTGTCAGAGCAAGAAGAAAAACCAAAAACTCTTGCTTTTCTTCCATATGCGGGGAACACATTGGGAAAAATTTGAAGACTCCTGGCGCGGTATGGAATTAAAAGTATCTTCTGGCCTCCCGCCAAGATACGTGATATGCTACAGTTGGTAAAAGATGACTTAAGCCTGAGGACACCTGGGATTTATTCCATACCAGGTGAATGCGGTAAAGTGTATATCGGTCAGACCATCAGGACGATCGAGGAGCGCCTTGTCAAACACAAACGAAACTTGAGGCTGATGCAACTGGACAAGTCTGCGATAGTCGAACATGCCTTCGACGAAGAACACAGGATAGAGTTCGATAAAACAGCAGTGCCGGCCAGGCCCTCTTCCTTCTGGGACACGGTCATAAATGAGGCGTTGGTGATCTGGCTTAATGACAACAACATAAATAGGGATGGCGGGCTCTTTCTGAGCGAGGCCTGGAAACCTATCATTAGTGATCTCCGATGAGAGCATAGCAGATCTACACTGGCAAATGACACCAGTCAGGTGCAGCAGCGGATCGTGGATTACGCCAGCGGTCGCGGCCAATCAGAAGTGGACACAACAGCATCTCAAACCGCCAACACATCCAGGCGGGAAAGAGCAAGTGGCGCCAGTGGTGGCTGCAGTGGGCCGCATATAAAGCCAATGCTCTCGACCAACCAGAGTGAGCGGGCCTCCAGCTGAATGTATAAAGGAGGTCTGATGGGTGGCCATGCCAGTCAAGGCAGAGACAGTCAGCTGAGAACAATTACAGATACCTGATGAATACAGCAGAGTCAGCTGTCAAAACGTCGTGTTTTTACACCACCATCCGGCTGGACACCCGAGAAGATTTTGTTGCAAAATATTTACATTTCAAGTCTTCAGAAAGCAATTCTTTTCCCACCTTATAATCATAATGAAACTTTTGTTTTTTTATTTCTGTTTCTAATAAGCTGATACTTCTTTGTGTTTATCTTCATCCCATGTTTACCAACCCAACTAGATATCCTGTGAAGATCACCCTGCATCTGTTTACAGTCCTCTACCATATTGATCCTATTATATAGCATTATATCATATGCAAACAATCTAATTTCTGATAGTAAACAATCAACACAATTATTCATTAGGATAATGAACAGCAATGGCCCCAATAGACTACACTGTGGCACTCCTATTTTTACTTCCACTTCTTTTGATACTTCTTTTCCTACCCTAAATTTCTGTTTTCTACCTTTTAAAAATTCTTCTATCCAGCAAATCACTTTCTCATCCACTCCAACAGTTTTTACCTTATTTACTACTATTTTATGGCTCACTCTGTCAAACGCCTTTGAAAGATTTAGTGCTACACTATCAATTTGGCTTCCTTTGTCCATTTCATCTGAAATATCTTGCATATATCCCACCAACTGAGATTCGCATAAATATCCTTACCTAAAATCATGTTGCCTTCTTGAAAACCACTCACACTCATCACTTATATTTCTGATGTGGTTGCATATCAATATTTCCATTAATTTACCTACCAGTAATGTCAAACTTATTGGCCTGTAATTATTGACTCTATTTCTCACCCCTACCAGCACTACTATCACACTCTTTCAGTCCTGTGGTAAGCATCAAGTATCCAGACTCAATTTAAATAATATTTCAAGACAAGGTTCAATGTCACATCTGGATATCTTTTTGATATTGGTTATAATATTATCTATACCAGCCCATTTATGTTTTTTTCAGCTTTCTTATATCCTTCGTGATTTCCTCAGGATGAATTTCAAATGTTTTGTGCTGTTCATTTCCAGTTGTGTTGTTAAGCTCCTTCTCCGAATTAGACCCTCCCGTTTCTGATTCATTGTCCCTAATGCTCCCACTAAACTAGTTACTTAAAATCTTTGCCTTTTTCAAATCCTCAGTAACTTCTTCTCCAGCCTTATCTATAAGCATCTCAGCACCCTTCTTTCTCCTCATATTTCTAACATAGCCTTAGAAATTTCTAGATGCATCAGTCAGTTGACACCCCACAAGGTTATCATTGGACTTTATTAGGAATATATCTAAATAATTTTGGCTCCTAGTGTTAAGCTCTACCACTTGTGTAAATCCTCCTTCCCTTATTAGGTTAATTGTAAATGTCTTTTCCCTTGTATTATTAGTCTTATTTCCTAACCAGTTTATGCCTGGTAAATTTAAATCCCCAACAATAATGACCATTCTATTCTCACCTCTGAAATCTGTGTATGAATTAATTTCTCCGCAAGAGTCTCATCTTCATCTGTAATTCTTCCACTTAGGTAAGCAGCCAACATCTTGATTTTTTCTTTTTTACTACCCCTTAAATCAACCCCAAGTAACTGATGGTCATGATCTATGAACACCAGTGAACTGTGGTAGTTTTTGTTAACTAGTATGAAAACTCCTCCACCAAATGCTTCTCTATCTCTGCAGTACACTCTGTAACCATCCGGAATAACCTCACTGTCTAGTACTTCTTCTTTTAACCAATGCTCTACCCCAATTATTACTTGTGGTTCGTGTATCTCTATTAAGTTTGCAAATTCGATTACTTTGTTCATTATACTTCTACAGTTGCCCAGTAACACCCTTATTACTGGCTTTATATTTGCAGTATTAACCTCCATCTTTCCAGTTTTACCACAATCAGTTATTGTTTCAGCAACTTCATCTATTTCTTTAACATGTGTGATAGTAGTAGGTAGTTGTTTCCAAATCCTTTATTTATTGAAGAGAGTGATGAGGGAAAGTACCAGAGAAGAAGGGAATTGTGTTACAAATTCTTGGACAGATCATTGCTTGAATAAGGTCTAGTAGTATGGAAACAACTTATGGATATCAAATACAGGAGTTTGAAATGGTGCAAAGGATAGTAGCTAGATTTGGTTGTGGAAGTTACTGTGGAAAAGTATGAGTATCTGTTGCAGTAAAAGAGATAGGAATCATTAAATGAAAGGAGAAAGGCAAAGCATTTGTTGAAGGTATGTACTGGTGATAAGGCTTAGTTGGGAATTAGTAAAAGAATTAGGTGTATTAATAAATGGAATGGAACCCATAAGTGTGGCAGAATGCATTCACACTGGATCTGGAAGGTACAACAGGGCCAGCTTTGAGTCCTGAGGATGACATTCCAGCCATCCTTATTGTGGCTTTTAGATAATTTTTTTCAAACATTGAGGTGGATGCTGGGGCTGTCCGCAATCTCTGCCTCATAAACTACACATTACACGAACAAGAATATACTTATCTCAAATGGAAAATTGTTGTATGTTATACAGACAGCTAGCAATAATTAAAGTTTCCCATGAAACTATGACAGGCCTAGCAAACTAGTAATCTGAACGATAAATATGCATTCATAATAAGGAAAATCCTCTAGAAGAAATAAATTCTAGGACTGACCCATGAAAGTGGAAGAAGTCTATAAAATATGATGATATGAAATTGAAGGAAAGAAATAACCATGACAACAAGCCGCCACTTGATTTCAGGCATAAGGGAGTGGGAAAATGTTGCTTTTTAGTCGGAGAGACAGGTTTAAGAATGGAAATAATGAATTTATGAAAGAATTTAAAATTTGTAAAGGTAAAATAAAGGGTGGTGGTGACATTTCACTAATACTATTTAAGAAAAAAATAAAATATAAAAATCATGAAATGGGAATGAAAGCATGTAGGGAAATTACCACTGAGCTAAAAGCTACATTACAATAAACAAATTTACTAAAAAGTATTAATGATGTAAAAACAGCAATATATAATCAGTAATAGCAATACACATGATGAAATCATAGCAACCAAAAAATTTTCAACTAGTGCACATCTTTGAGACACTTCAGTATCACAGTGGTAATTCTTACCATGATGTCATCATTTAAAAAAAAAATAAGATACTTAAAATAGCTATATACAAATTTGACACCACCAAATATTACATATACACTACGCATGTAGACAGCTTCATAAATAAATGGATGAGTGCTTGAAATGAGATTTCCATTACTATCACTAGAAGTATAGCAGTTTTTAACTTAAAATATGGTAAAAACTGGTGTAATTTCATTGAGGGCTATTGTCCATTCTGGGATTATTTTATGAAGAATTTAAAGTGGAACAACTGCTAACATTTATACGTTTATTGTACTTCATCAAATTTCCCTACCTTTAAATAGTGCTTTAAAAAGGAAAACCAAATCTTCATACAATACCTGCATAATTATTCCATAGACTTTTCAGAATTATACCATTCAATTTTATTAAAAAAAAAAAAAAAATCACACACACTGTTTGACTGTATGCTGTGATGTCATATTCATGTGAAAGAAATCAATGTGAGTTGGAAGAACTGCCAATAAATTGAATTCTTAAAATAATTGCAATGGAACACACACCCCCATTACTTTTGCACTTCATGATTCTTTATCTTAAATTCTTTCACATTATCTGATAAATTATACATAATTTTCCTAGGTAGTTTCTCCTTGCATGTAAAATTAAGTGCTAGTTTGAGGTTGTGATTATCTCTTCCCTTCCATGTATTACTCCCAATTTTTCAACCAAAATTAATATAGGCCTCATCTACAGTATATGCCTTTCACTCTCCTAGTAATTTCTTCACACCTAACTTGTTTTCCATTGATTACCAATCCATTTCTTTTACCATATCAGTTACTGATTGTTTTCTGTAGTAATTTCCACAAAATAGCTACTTGCCCCCTTTGAACCCTCTTCAACTTTTTTATTGTTTACACATTTTACATATTGCTAAAATCTCAGTTAGACTGTAGAGTGTATACATAAATTGCTGTTTCATAATTCAGTGGTATACACATCAGAATTTATTTGTGTTAGTAAAAAACCCATTCTCATGCACTAATATTTGTTATTTTGAAAGGAATTGCCTGTGCATGACAACAATGAAACTTTCTCATCATTATCTAATGACATTCCTCAAATCCAAAATAATTGTTCATCTTGTATATGAGGGTAATTCGGGAAGTAATCTCCGTTCTAGCATGGCACTAGTAGTCGTGCGCAGGGTGCCAACAATTTTTACATCTGCGTGTTCCCCAATTCAGTAAGCATCCAGCTGAGACAGTACGAACCTCATTCGTTTGAGCATTGTCTTGTTATAACCTTAAAATTTGAGCACTGCAATAGAAAATCCTGCAAAATGTGAAGTGCATGCTGTAATAAGATTTCTTTTGGTGCAAAACATCTCAGCAGCAGATATTGATCGTCAACTGTGTACTGTAAATGGTCTGAACGTTATGAGTGAAGGTATTGTGTGGAAATGGGTCAAATTTTTTAAAAGTGGTGGAACAAACATTCATGATGAAGTGAGGAGTGGTAGACCTTCTGTTTTAAGTAATGATCTTGTCAAGAAAGTTGACGAAAATTAACAATCTCTGAAGTTTCTGAACAATTCCAGCAAGTTTCCTGTACGGTTTTGTATGAGCTTGTCACCAATAAATTAGGCTACTGGAAGTTCTGTGCTAGGTGGGTACTGAAATTGCTTACAGAGGTCCACAAAACCAAACGAATAGGCTTTGCCTTAAACTTCTTTTCACACTACGATGTGGAAGGAGAAGATGTTTTGAAGAGGATTGTGACTGGTGAAGAAAAATGGGTGGCATAAGTAAACGCCGAAATGAAACAACAGTCGTTTGCATGGGGCCATAACAATTCTCCATGCAAGATGCAGAAAACCTGCCAAATGTTTTCAAAAAGGAAGGTTATTACTACAGGTTTTTGGGATGCAGCGGGAGTTTTGCTTGTTGAATTTATGGAACATGGCACAACAATCACTTCAGATGTCTACTGTGAAACTTTGAAGAAACTTAAGCGAAGCATTCAAAACAAACGACACGGTAAGCTGTCTACATCTACATCTACATCTATATTCTGCAATT
Organism: Vandiemenella viatica; assembly: GCA_031002005.1. NCBI lineage: Eukaryota > Metazoa > Arthropoda > Insecta > Orthoptera > Morabidae > Vandiemenella > Vandiemenella viatica. Next base: position 307,140,451 of record JARYHS010008074.1, on the reverse strand, counting down.
CACAAAATTGTGGGTGGCAGAGGGTGCTCAGCACCAAAGCTAATCTCTTTGTTGTGCATTCCAATCCCTAATGGTACGAGGGAAAAAAGAATTCATATAGGAATCATTGCGGCACCTTATTTCTCTAATCTTATCTATCCTGTCATTCCGGCTCAAATAGGTTGGTGGACGAAGTATTTCACTACACTCGTAAGTGAAAGTGGGAGTACGCATGTTTACCAATAAGTTTAAATGAAACGTGCGTTGTCTATCTACCAGAGACTCCCAGCCTAGTCTACTAATCAGTTCTGTGACGCTTTCATAAGGACTGTAGCAAGCGGTCACGAATCGAGCGGCTCTTCTCTGTACTTTCTCTATACTTTCGATCAACCCCTTACGAAACGGATCCCAAATGGCACAAATATAGTCCAAATGTGGAAGCACAAGAGATTTGTACGCTATCTCCTTTGTTTGTTCATTACAATTTTTCAATATCCGACCTATGATTCGCAGCCTAGAATTAGCTCTACCTACCAACGAATTAATGTGTAAGTCCCATTTCATGTTCCTTTGTACTGTTACTCCCAAATATTTCATAGAATCGACCATATCAATAACTGAACTGTTTAACTCGTATTTCTGAACAATTGGATTCTTTTTGTTAGTTATGCTCATTGTCTTGCACTTTTTACAATTTAGCGTAAGTTGCCACTCAGCGCACCATGCCAAAATAATATCCAGATCACGCTGAATTTCTAAGCAATCGGCCAAATTCCTTACTTTCCTATAAATAACCGCATCATCTGCAAACAATCTAAAAAGGCTTTTCACTTTGTCTCCGAGATCGTTTATAAAAATTAAAAAAAGAAGTGGTCCTATTACACTTCCTTGAGGTACCCCCGATGTAACATCTAGAATAGAAGAACTTTCTCCTTCAACGACGACATACTGCGAGCGACCAGTTAGAAAATCCTTTATCCATTCACAAAGCTGATCCGATATACCGTACGCTCGTAGCTACGCTAAAAGGCGGTTGTGTGGCACAGAGTCAAAGGCTTTCTGAAAATCTAAAAAAATGGCATCTACTTGTGAACCTGCATCAATAACTTTCATTACGTCGTGTGTAAATAGGGCCAGCTGTGTTTCACATGATCTTTTCTTCTGAAATCCGTGTTGATTTGTTGTAAGTAAATTATTATCGTCTAGAAATTTCATAATGTTCGAGCATATAATATGCTCCATAACTCTACTACAAACAGATGTTATAGATATTGGATGATAATTTCCAGGATCACTTCGATCACCTTTCTTGAAAATCGGAGTTACTTGCGCGATTTTCCAGTCTGAAGGTACTTTTCGCTCTTCTAATGATTTACTGAATATATCAGACAGAAATGGCCTGATTTCCGCCGCATATTCTGAAAATATTCTTACTGGAATTCCATCTGGGCCCGGTGCTTTCCCCCACTTCAGGAGCTCTAATTGCTTTATGATACCTGCAGTATCTATCCGTAATGATTCCATCACCAACTCGACACGGCGTGGGAAAACGGGAACACCATCATTATTTTCATCAGTAAATGAATTTTTGAATACAGTATTTAGTACGTTAGCTTTATCGTGGCTTTCATTAACCTCTGAACTTTCACGAAATAGTGCTGGTATATTGCTATTGGTACAATTGACTTTTCGTACATACGACCAGAATTTCTTTGGGTTTTCTGTGAGACTCTTAGAGAGAGAGTTGGAATGAAAATCGTTGAAGGCCTCATGCATTACATTCTTAATACGTCCTCTTAATTCAGCTAAGGTTTCTAAATCACTGCGACACCCCTTCCTTCTTGAGCGTGCGTGTATCCTCCTTTGTTTTTTGAGTAATCTTTTGACTTCGCATGTGTACCATGGTGGATCATCCTCCCCATTTATTAACCGCTTCGGTATATGTATATCCATACCTTCCCTTACTATTCGTATAAATCGATGCCACATCTCTTCAACGGTGTCATTTTTTGACTTGAAGTTATGGTAATTATTCCTCAAGTAGGTTCTAAAACACTCCTTAGCGGCCTTACTGAATTTGTATACAAACCGCCGTTTTCTCCTTTTTCGCTTAGTCATTAGTCTGATAGTTGCAATTACCGCTTTGTGATCGCTTATACCTGTGGTCGTTGAAATTTCGGTGAATAATTCTGGCCTGTTGGTAACCAGCAGATCTAAAATATTTTCGCTACTGTTATGACACCGCGTAGGTTCATTAACTAGCTGCTCAAGATGATTACTTGAGAACAATTCGAGAATTACTTCAGAAGCTGCCTTATCCCTGCTACCTGTAATGTGAACGTAATTACGCCAGTCAATATAAGGCAGATTGAAGTCGCCTCCTAGAATCATAGCATGATCCTGAAAACGGCTAGCTATACTGTTTACATTATTTCTTAACACCTCGGAGATAGCTATGTCGGAATCGGGTGGACGGTAGAAGGCGCCTATGATGAGTTTTGACCCAGCAACTTTGAATTTAATCCATATGATTTCAAAGATCGTATCGACTTCTATTTCATTACATGGGAGAGATTTCCTCACAGCTATAAATACCCCACCTCCATAAGAATGTAATCTGTCTTTACGAAAAACATTCATGCTATCTTTAAAAATTTTGGCGGAACTTATTTCCGGTTTTAGCCAACTTTCTGTACCGATAACGATATCCGCCTCTGTGCTACAAATAATGCTGTCAAGTTCCGGTTGTTTGTTACAAATGCTTCTACAGTTAATTACGAGAACTTTTAACTGTCGAGATTCTTTTATGCTCCTCCTACATTCCTGTGTTACATCTGATTGGGTTGCCCGTAACTGTATTTCGTGTTTTGGGTCTTCCTCCCTCAGCCTGTCATTCGGCGTTATATTTTTTTATGACAACACTCAGCCTCACAGTGCCCTTATGACTGAAGAGCTTCTTAAGCAATTCAATTGGGACATTTTTGATCATCCCCCTTACAGCCCCGACTTGGCGCCTAGTTTTTTTCATCTCTTCACTCACATGGAGAAGTGGGTTGTGTTACAGCACTTCGATGATGACGACAAACTTCAAAATGCTGTGAAAAATTGGCTATGTGCCCAGGTGGCTAAATTTTATGAAGAAGGAATTTGGAAATTAGTGAAACGCTATGGAAAATGCTTAACTTTAAATGGTGACTATGTTGAAAAATAGTAAAAAGCCGTAGTTTTAAGATGTATATAATAAAATATTTTTTACTATCCAATTTTTTCATTTATAGCCAAATGGAGGTTACTTTCCAAATTTCCCTCATAATTATGAAATGCTAAGAGGTAGAAAATTATTTCAAAATATTTATATCTAATATTAATAATGTTTATAACAAGTCAAGTTGTTAATATATATATATAAATCAAAATTGGTGCTTTCTCACCATTTCTATAGAGAAAACTATTTAGAATAGTACTTATTAAATCAACAATTGTGCTCTCCAAGATTAGCAGAAACATGTTATGAAAGGTAATCTATACTATTATAAATCTGTAAGCAAGCTGCGTTTGTAGTGAGGCTTGATCTCTAATAACGCAAAAACTACCCCATCAATTTGCATGGTGTTTCCAAATTTTTAAAGCTAATGTTGCTGATCAACATCTGCAGAAGTAGCTAACGACTAATATGTACCATGGGAAGAAGAAAGTCAGTAAAAAACTTCAGAAATGTGAAACTGTAGACCACAGATAATTATACACATTCAGACGGTCACTCCTTTCATAAAGAGACCTGACAAAATTTAGGATTTTCTTTTTTTTCTTCTTCTTTTTTTTTTTACTTCTGCGATTCATTTTTCTGGACCGCAGTACTTCAAAATAAAAAGAATACGTGAATCAAGTATAATCAGCATTTACTTGAATCGTAATAGGTCTGTTGAATTACGAAAAAGTTGTATTACAAATATTGAAGACGTATTGTCTCTGGTAGACTGTTATACAGTTTGTCTCTGGAACAAAATTGCTACGTGAATTCTGTACAATACAGCCACAATAAGCCAATACTTAATGCGAAATTCAGTTTTTTCTTGAAGAGCGATGTCTGAAAAACAGCTATTATAAATATCAGCAAGTAATAAAACATACTTCTTTCATAATGACTTGTGGGGAATTGCACATATTTGGAAGTACTTTATTCGATTAATATGTCTCGTGGCTATAACGTGCAAATATAACTAGGCATCCGAAAATTCAGGTACATGCGACTCAAATAATTACATAGAAAATACGGATATATTGAAAGAAACTCAAATAAAATTTTTTTCATATCCTAATGCTACACCGCGTAAATTATAAAGCTAAAAGCATCATCCCTTTGGCCTATAACAAGGCATATCAGCTGTCATCACTGTCCAGGTTGCATTTCAATCGATTTACAACTTGCGATAATTTTGCCACTCAGAAATAATTGCTTGAGTTACATGCACATTAGTACATATACTGTACCGTGATCCATTTTGACATTTTTGAATTAATTATATCTGACTGAAATAATGACAATAATGATACGACGGTTTGAAACCAAGATTAACTCCAATTCACGTAAATTTCTATTTTAAAGCAGGAACAATTGATGGTGTATCAACATAAAATAAAAACCAATATCCAAACAGCAAAAAATAAATAAATCAGAAAAAATTGAGATGCTGTGATTATTGGTAACGAATTTTTATTTCAAATATAACTAGGCATCCTAAAATTCTATTCTACACCGCGTAAATTTTAAAACTAAACCCGTTATGCCTGATGCTAAACAAAACGAGTCAATTGTCATCTGGTCCAGGCGGTTGTTTCGCCAGGTACTTACATGCGACTGAAATAATTCCATAGAAAATACGGCTATATTGAAAGAAACTTAAATTAAAAATGTTTCATATCCTAATGCTACACCGCGTAGATTATAAAGCTGCAGGCATCGTCTCTTAGGCCTATAACAAAGCATCATATCAGCTGTCAGGTTGCATTTCAAGCGATTCACAACTTGCGATAATGTTGCCACTCAGAAATAATTGTTTCAGTTACATGCACGTTACTACATAAACTGTACCATGATCACATCTCGACATTTTTGGATTAATTATATCTGACTGAAATAATGACAGTAATGATACGACGATTTGAAATCAAGAGTAGCTCCAATTCACGTAAATTTCTATTTTAAAGCAGGAATAATTGATGGTGTATCAACATAAAATAAAACCAATATCCAAACAACAAAAAATAAAAAACAACAAAAAATAAATAAATCAGAAAAATTGAGATGCTGTGATTATTGGTAACGAATTTTTATATTTCAGCACACTTCCAAGAGGACTAAGTCGTAGATTACTGCTATATTTACATAAATTTATGGCACCGCGGTTATGTTGCAATCCTCGGTATCCACATTTAAAAATAAACTTTTTTTAGTTAAGTATAATGGAAAGAATATTTTTCATTAAATCCACAGATACATCCTTAACAAAGCTTATACCTAGCTATATAATCCCAGGCAAAGTTTACACATAAAATCGCCAAAAAAAATTACACATAATGATTATAATATCAGCTTTCTTAACGTTACAACTGTTATATATCCATTTAAATTTTCGGTACCATGGTTAACGTGGAATCCTCCATATCAGCATTTAAAAATATTATGTTTTAGCTGAGTTAAATATTGCTTTCAGAAATAATATTCGGTTAAATGAGAGTGAAATAGACCGACAACATCGTCTGCAATGTCAAAGAGAACTAGATGAAATAGCTAGAGCAAATGAAAGTAACCTGCACCGAGAAAAGCGATTAACCTATAACCGGGTTCTATACGCTAAATCCATAGCTTCTGAAAGCGCACAGAAGAAAGAACGTCGTTTGAACCGTGAAAGCCTTTCTAAACAATAAATGTTTATACTTCGCACAATAATTACAACCACGAATTACTACTGTTAATTTTTCAGGAACCTTTTCTACTATTGAATCAATTGCATCATGTTAAAATATGAATAAAACAACTCTCTGACATCAGTATGAAAACCGAACCTAACGTATTAACCGAAATTAAATGAAACTATTCAGAATACATTAACAGTTCATGCCTTTCCACGTTAATGTCTGATAAGAGAATAAAATCGGTAAATAATTTCTACACCTGCCAAGGCACGCGCGCGTGAAGCAGCGGGCAAATGCTAGTATTCTATACAAATCATGATAATGACACAGATTCAGTTTACACTGACCAAGAGATTGTTGAGTCATTTTAGAAGGAAAACAAACAACTAATAATTCTGAGGTAATTAATGCCTACCCAGGTGCTTAAAGATGTCACTATTATTAATATTGTTAAATATGGTTTATTCAATTAAACCCCAGAGAAAAATAAAAGGAAATAAATAACTGTGTTTTCAAGCATCATAAAGTTTTGTTAACACATTTATACAGAAATGGTAATATTACCTGAACCCTGTGTCCTTGTAGTGATGCTTTGTGATGGTGTACTTTGACCTAGCTGATTGAAAGCTTGCAAGTAGAAGTGGTATTTAGTTCCACAATTTAAATTATTGAGCAGAAAACTAGTTTCATCAGCTGACAGTTTAATTTTTTCCCATTCTCCAAATTCCCTTTTGAAATTCAGATAGTATCCTGTCAGAAAAGAAATGCATAAGTTATTTCAATAAACATTATATGCAAAAAATTTAAAAAGTTATTAACCTAATATTTTCTTTCTGAATCCCCTCACAAATACACACACAGCTGAAATGTCTGTGTATCATTTAATCTTCTACATATATTTGTTTTTAATATTGTAACTTTTATTGAATTTTTTTTTTTTTTGCTTTTAACATTTATCAAGTTATAACAAAGCTGAGAATCATTTCATACAGTCAGTTTAGTATGATTAAAGTTTTAAAAAGAAGTAAAATGTTACAGGATTTTAACAACAAAAGCATTGAGCAAGGGATGTACCTGCATCATTTACCTAATAAACACTCACCTTGTACTATACTACTAGCAGATGCAGAATGGTTCCACTGGAGTAGAATGCTGGAAACAGTTGCGGATGAGGCGTGTAAATCAGTTGGAGCTACTGGAACTGTATAAAAAAAAAAACATAAAAAAACATATTTTTTTTATTTTTAAAGATTGAAAAACTAAATGTTTAATTTAATACATTAATTTTTAAAGTTATCACAATGAAAATAATTAATTTTAAAAGTCTGAAAACTATAATATAAATGTCAGCATTTTTTGCAGAATAACTCTCATGAATATTAGTGGTGGATCAATGAATTTTCTGAACTGGGGTAAAAAACTGTGAGATTGCCACTTCTCAGAACATTATTTTGCCGCCCCCATTGCTACCACCCCATTGTCACCTCTCATGGCAGTAGCGGAGCTGAAAAACAGGTCACTGCGACAAAAGCTGCCACCCTTCAAACACTATTTTGCTGCCTCCCTGATGTTGCCGCCCCCTACCCCCTAGATCTGGCTCTAGAGAATCTAAATCATGTCTTTTGCTGGAAAAGTTACAATGTTACAATACCCCTATGGAAATGAAAGGGTGTTTGCTAGGCTGACCAACAAATTTGCCTAGAGTGCCAAACAATGAAGATATTTGATCGCATTGTGGAAGTATGCCGTTGAAGCATATTTAAGAATGTACCAAATTAGTGCACTTTCATGAAAGGCACAGAGGCAATTGATGCTACGTCTTTGAAAAGAGAAAAACACTGCAAATATCTTTTTTGGATCTCAAAAAGGTATTGTGTAGGGTACCTCACATTCTAATCTGGTGCACACTGAGACAGTATGGGGTACAAGAGGTATACGTAAACGGATCTAGCGGCTATATCAGAATTTCACGAGCTATATTCGATGTGCTATAGGAAATTCTGACCACTTTCCCATCAGAGTTGGTTCATCATGGATGACTTTGTCCCCATTCCTGTTTATCCTCTGACTTGACACCATTGCTGCAGAGCTATGCTGATGATATAATTGTTACCTGTCACGTCCAGAACTGGAACAACAAATCCAACAACAGAAAACTTCCCTCAACAAACACAGCATGCAACATAATGTACAGAAGACTGAGTATATGGAGTGAGGAGTTCCAAGTGATGCATCTCCTAATATCAATGATGTTGAACACTGTAAATCAAATAAGTTAAAATATCTGGGAACACTGATCTGCTTGGATAGTCAGACACTTCCAGTCATCTGAAATAGAAATAACACAGCTCGGATGAAGTAGTGTCAGGTCACAGGAGTTTGACCAGAATTACTTTAAATCAAAGACTAAAAGAACCATCGCTGTACCAGTGGCACTGTATGGAACCGAATATTGGCCAGAAATGAAATGAGAAACAACTGCATGTCATGGAAATGAAGATGATTCACTGGATGCAGGGATTCACTAGATTGGGCCACATCAGGAATGAGAATGTTTGGGTGACATTTGATGTGGCTCCAATCGAAATGCAGACTGTGATGGTACAGTCATGTACTGTGCAGCAACAGCACTTCATTCGCGAAAACAGCATTCAATATAAGCCCGGAGTGCCAAAGACCATGAGGGAGAACCAGGAAGTGCTGGCTGGCTACCTTGCGGGAGGACATGCAAACTGGTCCGTGTATCACTGCAAGATGCAAAAAAAATGGCATAAATAGAAAAAGAAGTCCAGTAAAGCAGACCCTGAAATGTGGGATAAATGATAAGAAGAAGAAGATGGCTCCCTCATTATGAGAGTTGAATCCAAACCTACTATAAAATACAGTGATTTCACTATTCTCTAATTGCATTTTTCTTCTTTATATCTGGAAACTACATATTCTGTAATACTTTTGTAAAATTTTGTGATTACACTACTGTTGATTGAACTGACTCCTTTATTTATGGTTAAACATTACTAGCAACAAGTTTAAACAACATTATTATAGCAAAATTGTTACTGAGCCGTTGCTCTGATCTTCAGGATTGAAACAACCTTTCATGAGGCTTAGTGGACTGCAGGAGCTTGGGCAAACTTAATTTTGTGCTTTATCTTCCACAACCATGAGTAAAGATGATGTCCAAAATATTTTGGTTTTTATGGTTTCGTAATATTTCTCATCATTTCAGTCCTTCTTCTTTCAACTCTGGCAATATTGTTCAATTTTTTTTTTAATTACGAGTATTACATATCGTTAATTAATTTTTAACACTTAATATTTCCAATGATATTCTTTCTAGCCCACCACTCTTGAACCACCATCTCCACTCTGAACCTAATGGTAAAAACACAGCTACTTATATTTCTGGGATGACCTATTCACTTTATGTTCTATAATAAGGGCCATACATGCCAATGATACTGAAGTTTTTGAATTGGTTTTGTGCTTTATCTCCACAGCCTGCCTTCCTTCAACTTAAACAATTTTTCTGTACTCTATTTTGCCTTTCTATAGCTTAAGAAATTCACAAACCATTTATAATTTTTCAAAACTTAATGATAGAGATGTAGTAAATGCCAATAATTGACTAATGTCAGTTGAAATTAACTTATATTGATGTAAATATGGTATTTTTGTGGTTTGATATTAAAAGTAATTATTTGTACATTTTAATTTTTTGAATGAATTCTCAGGTACTTACTTCCTTTATTTCTGCTTTCTGGAGCAGCATGAAAAAGAAGATTAGAACTGTATTAGTACCAAAAAATTATGCTAAGTATGGAGGTGCAAAGTATTAGTGATAGTAATAATTATTGCCTACTATTCAAGAAACTGATAGCTACAGTACATTATTTCTTTGTAGCAATTCCAAATATTCAGCAAACATTTTCATTCTCCAAGCCAACTTCTTTAGTTTGGAAAGAAAAGAATAGTTTCTTTCTTCATTGTTTGTTGACTTTATGTTAAAGGAAGGATCTAAATTACTTGGAAACCCTTATTTCACACAGCCAAACCACAAATACTATAATTTCCTGACTAACAAGTTACAGTAATGTGCAAACACACTTAGCACTTCATGTTCAAGCATGGAAATAATTATAGTATGTAAAATCTTTGAAGCTATTCCAAATATTCAGCAACTTTCTCCAAGCCATCTTCTTCTTTTCTTCTAGAGCAGTTTTAAACCATATATCAGGTCTGACATTGTATCTTGAGCATGCATCTTTGCCAAAATACCACCTATTAGGCCTGTCATAGTGTGAGGTGGGAAGTGGAAGTGTTTCTACCTGTCTGTGAAATGTATAATTGTATTCTGTGTATGCTAAGTGTAATTTTTAGCGGGAAAGGGAGAGAGGGTGGTGGGGGTAAAACAGGGCACTTGCTCCAGGCATTAAAGTGGCCAAAGTTGATTGGCAATCAAATCCTTCTTTTTCACTGCCAAACAACACATATTTTCAGTTCCTATTTACTAAGTTTAAAAAAGATGCAAACACACTTAGTACTATTGAGACAGGCACAGAAATAATTATGCTGTAACATGTAGTCCTTGAGTTCTAACAGCAGGACTTACAATTTGTTTAGGACAGTGCCTATTTTAGGTGGATAAGTATACGAGTTGTACTGTGCTGTAGAGCAGAAGTTGTGGAGACAAAATTGTTTGTATTAGAAATTACATTAACAATTCACTGATAACCAAAACTAGAAAAAAATCAGAGATAAATAATATAGTGTGGTGTCAGCACCTAACATTATGTTGGGGTTAGTAAATAACAGTAATTCCTGAACTTTGACCATTAGCAGGGCCCACTCTAGGGGGGGGCAAACCGGGCATTTGCCCGGGGCGCTAAAATTTAGGGGCGCCATTTCGGCTGTAAGTGTGAGAAAAATATTAATGATATTAATGTGTTAAATACTCAATTAATAAAAAATCCACATACCGATTTTTTCGTTCGTTAAAAACTTACAGTTCTTAGCTATTTGGGTGCACCCCTAGGGACTTCGAAGAGACGGGGCGCGGTCCACATAGGAGCGCGCCGTTGTCCTGCCGCCTCGGTGTGAATTGCGCCATAGAAGCAACTTCAAAATGCGCCGCGTCCACGACACGTCTCTTCTGTGTGAATTGGGCCTTAGCACGCGAGTAGAACGCTGTTTCGACTTTTGTTGTCTCAACTTGCTTATTATTGCTAATTATTAAAGTGGTTTCATTACACAACAGCATTAGTCTTACTATTACGTTATTAGTAATAAGTGGAAGTTCATAAAATTTACTTCAGGATTTTATAATTTCTAAAGGTAAGTACATCTATGATTAAACTGTTATTTAGTTGGATATATGACATAAGTGCACAACGACATAATTGCACAACGACATAATTGCACAACGACATAAGCGCACAACGACAAAAGGGCACAACAGATGCGCGGTAAGGGGGGGTGGGGGCTGTAACACTTGACCTTTGCTACCTGCGCTGATTCCGACGTTATACTGCCCACAAGTTACTAGACACGGTGAAAAGGAGTGTTTTTAGCAATTGCAGTTAGGCTCTAAAATACGGAATCGATAGTGCTTGACGGGAGATGCTGAGTATTTATTTTATTGAATTGATGAACCAAATCAGTATGGATCTTAGTTATTTTTTTTTTATTTTTTTTTTTTTTGTAACTGCTTACGTCTCTTTTTAACATTGAGGTCTTTAGAGACGGGAAAGGATGGGGGGGCAAGGAATGGGAAGAAATTCGGCCATGGCCTTTTGAAGGAAGCATCCCAGCATTTGTCTGGAGTGATTTTGGGAAACCATGGAAAACCGAAATCTGGATGCCCGGACGGGGATTCGAACCGCCGTCCTCCCGAATGCGAGGCGAGAACGCTAACCGTTACACCGCCCCGCTCGGTTTAGTTATTGGAAATCGAAGTGGAATATTTTGCATAATAATTTCTTCTCGTAATCCGAGCCTCACAGATTTGTTGTAAAAAATAGATATAGGCATTGAAAGTGTTATGGTTGGGTTAAATTACATACGCTATCTTTGATCGCTTGTGAAAATACTATGGTTTAGTGGGTGTGGGACAGTACTTATAATCATTAATAAATAAATAATATTAACAGCTACTGATTACCGATTAGTTACTTCACATACCATTAGTATATTCAATTTCGAATATTAACTGCTAATATATAATAACCCATGATGCTTATTATATATACGAATGCGGTTTCTAGATACTCTAATTGCTGCATTTGCCGTTTCAACAAAAAGAAATTCATTAACTATTTTAGTGAATGTGAATAACTTTGTCAGTTGGTTTAATAAGTGCATTGCGCGACAATCACTCCAAAACATCATTTAAAAATATATATATATATTTTTGTGAACTTGGAATGTATCCCGTTTAAGCCTATAGAAATTGCCATTCTGTATGCACGGTTTCTGCATTTGCAGCAAATTTACGGATCGTATCCTCCGCGAATAAGTTAGTAACACTAGACTTTCTTTATGTTCACAGGGTATGGAAAATATTTTGTGTTATGCATAAATATTTTTCATATCGACTGAGAATATGGTTTTAGCTTATCTAGAACAAGGATAAATATTTACTTTTTATATTATTTTATAGTGTACATTGTTTGAGTTACGTGCGTGCTTCTTCCAAAATGTCTGATGGTCAAAGAAAACTATCTGGTTACCAGCACAAAAAAGAAGGTTGGGAAAGGAAGCGGAAAGGCAGAATCAATCCGGGGCGTTAAAAAATATACTGTATTCAGGGTTTACCAAAACAAATCTTAGAATCCAATATCAGGTCGGGATACAAAAGACGTACAGAATCGTCAGAGAATAATAGCATACAAATGAACAAAGTTTCTAAACCAATTGGAACTGACACCAACGTGAGACTCACAGAAGGCGTTCTAAAACTTAGTGGCCAAGAATTTTACGAGACGCCGTAAGAAGCTTTTTAGTAAGGCAAGGTCCACCTAAACTATTACATATTTACAAATTTCCTTCCAATGACACAGGTCGACATTTTAGCGCAAAATATTATGCACGAATTTTAAGCAACGGAGAGCAAATATTGCGAGATTAGCTACTATCTTTCACAAAACTGCGTTTACTGCTTCTGTTGCAAAATTTTCGGCTGTTTAGTTAGTTCTCTCTCAAAGGAGGGTTTTAAAAATTGGAAGCACCTCGGCGAAACTTTAAGAGAGCATGAAATTTCGAAAAATCATATTCAGGCACAAAAATCATGGCTATAAATGAACGAAAGATTAAATTGTTGTAAAACTGTAGATGCTGCCACTCAAAGAGTTATTACGTAATGCTGAAATAAATCATTGGAATGAGGTGCTTCTAAGAATCGTTGCAATTACCAAAATGCTTGGTAAAAGTTGTCTGGTTTTTCAAGGTACAAGTGACAAGTTGTTTGAGCATAATAACGGTAATTTCTTAAAAATAGTTGAGTTACTGTCTGAATACGATCCCATTATGGTAGAGCACGTGCTTGAGTGCTGTAAAAAGTAGAGACTAAAGCTCAATATCTTGGGAAAAATATACAAACCGGAATAGTAGATATGCTGCATCAAAATCTCATGTTATTAATGAAATAAAAAAAATATTCAAATATTTTTCATAATTTAAACTGTACTCCTGACTTTGGTAAGATACAGCAAATTACTCTTGTAATCAGATATGTTTCAATTAATAAATTTAATCCTGATGTTGAAATTAAAATTAATGAAAGCTTTTAAGGCTTCTTACCAGTCGAAAGATCCACAGGAAAACAAATGCCTGATACTATAGTTGGAGATCATAATGACTTGTGTTTAAATATGCAGGATATCAGAGGCCAGTGACTGTCAACGGGTATAATATGAGGGGCAATAAAGCAGGAGTGCAATCTAGAATTAAACAATATAATTCGCGAGCATTCAATGTTTCGTGTAGTAGCCATTCTCTCAATCTTGTTATTAATAGTAAAAGAATCCTTGGAAGCCGCTAATTTCTTCAATATGGTCCAAAAAATATATTTATTCTTTTCGGCATCTACTTTTCGATGGGCAATACTTTTAAAGCATGTTCAGGGTTCGACTTTGAAAACATGGAGTGACACTAGTTGGGAGAGTAGGATAGAGGCATTAAACCCTTTAAAATTTCATTTGGGAGATGTATACGACGCCTTGCTAAGCATTTACGAAAACCAAGAAATTGATAATTTAATGATTTAGCCATTTTGGCAATTGAATATGAAATTGCTGATGAAGTAAATTTAAAGATGTAATAAAAAATTCGCAAACTGAAAGTAAGAAAAAAAGTTTTTTTGTGATTTTAGCGTATTTGATGTAATCTCGTTTTATTTTCAAAATAATGGCATTTAGATTGTGTGATAATATCCATCTGTAATAGCAATTAAAAATGTAAAAAAATATGGTTAATTTGTGGCTATGTACAGATATTTCATAATTAATTTATCTATTTTGAGCAGCTAGATCAAAGTTCAATAACTTTATTTATGAATATACGATTTTATTAAAATTAAAATTAAATATTTTATTCGATTAAAAATTAATTATTTTTTAATAAAAGATATATAATTCTACATAATCTTAGGGGGCGGCAAATTGTCTATCTGTCCGGGGCGGCAAAACCGCTAGAGCGGGCCCTGCCATTAGCGAGGCCTAAGGATAAATTGTCTTTCAATCTTGCAGTTTCCATAATGCTGATAACATCAGCAGGAGGAGGTAGGATTGAAATTATATCAACTGTAAAAATTACAATAAATTTAAAACAATGTGTTCAGAAAATAATTGAACAATCTATTACATGAAACTTCTTTTCCAAAATAAATTAATTTGATTGCAGGTATGAACCATGATGCAAGTCACAAGCAACTCCTGGGTGCCCCTAACTGGATAAAAGTCACTTACATTGGGAGCCTATATACTCTCACATTAGAATTTTAAGATAGATCCCTATCCGGTACCACTTCCGCCTTCTTCAAGTTTCGTATCTACCCAGCCTTGCTCAGCCACAACCTCACCATACAAGTGCTTTCCAAAGACTGTCCTGTTCTTTCAACTGCCTCATGTTGCGATGACAGATACATTTGGCACTATAGTCACGCTGTCCTCACTCCATGCAACATCCAGATATCTGCACAGATGTGGGAAATCTCAAACCACATGCTCCCATACTTTCATTCTTTTCCACTGAGCAGTTGATATGTTATTTTAATTTATTTTAATAAGTTTTGCATGCCAGTCTACTATTCTCATCATTATCATGTCATACTGATGATCCCATAATTTTCAGATTCATTTGTAACCCCTCCTTTGTAAACCAAAATTACTACTATCACTTGTTTCCAGTTCTCTTGGAACCTGATGTCTGGGAGAAAAGAGTTGTAAATTTTCCATTTGAAGATAAGGGAGACAGGAATGCAATGAACAATTTGATTCAAACAGTTAAACAACTAAAAGTGAAGGTTGCACAGAAGACTTGTAGCAGTATTTAATTTAATTTAATTTAATTGCAATGGAGCACACGCTCCGCTGGAAATTTCCCTACACACCCAACTTCCCGCTATTCTTCACTCACCTACATTTGCCCTCTACAAATTTTAACTTTAAATTCTTATAACGTTTTCGGTAGGTTATTCATCATTCCCCTCGGTAACTCATTCCAATCCCTGACACCCTTACATAAAAAAGAAAATCTTCCCACACCCTTGTGCCTGAAATCGAGTGCCAGCTTGTGGTCATGGTCATCTCTTCCCTTCCATGAACTACTTTTCATATCTACTGCAATATCTTTCCATGCCTCATCGCCAGTATATGCTCTGTACACTCCCATTACCCTCCTCATCCTCATCCTGTCTTGCAATGAATCCCATTCCAGCTCCTTTATCATATCTGTCACTGATTTCATTCTGCGATAATTTCCAGAAACAAATCTAGCAACCCTTCTTTGCACCTTCTCCAACTCCTGTATTTGATACTCAAAATGTGGGTCCCATACTATACTACCATATTCGAACAATGGTCTGACCAAAGTTTTGTAACCCAATTCCTTTACTTTTCTTGCGCATCCCCTCATCACTCTCCCCAACAAGTGCAGGATTTTGAAACCTTTTCCTACCACCTGTCCAATGTATCCTGCCCAGTTAAGCTTGTTATCAAATGTAATGCCAAGATATTTACATTTCAAATCTTCAGGAAGCAATTCTTCCCCCACCTTATATTCATAATTAACCTTTTGTTTTTTATTTTTGTATCTAATTAGCTGACTCTTCTTTGCATTTATCTTCATCCCATGTTTACCAACCCAACTAGATATCCTGTCCAGATCACCCTGCAACTGTTTACAGTCCTCTATCATTTTGATCCTTTTATACAGCATTATGTCATCTGCAAACAATCTAATTTCAGATAGTAAACAATCAACACAATTATTCATTAGAATAATGAATAGCAATGGTCCCAATACGCTACCCTGCGGCACTCCCATTTTTATTTCCTCTTCCTTTGATACCACATTTCCTACCCTAACTTTCTGTTTTCTACCTTTTAAAAATTCTTCTTCCCAGCAAATCACTTTCTCATCCACTCCAATAGTTTTTACCTTATTTACTACCATTTTGTGGCTTACTCTGTCAAACGCCTTTGAAAGATCTAGTGCTACAGTATCAATTTGGGCTCCCTTGTCCATTTCATCTGAAATATCTTGCATATATCCCACCAACTGAGATTCGCATGAATATTCTTGCCTAAACCCATGTTGAATACTTGAAAACCACTTACGTTCCTCACATATTTTTCTGGTGTGGTTGCATATCAATCTTTCCATTAATTTACCTACCACTGATGTCAAACTGATTGGCCTGTAATTTTCGACTCTATTTCTCACCCCTCCTTTATGTACTGGTACTACTATTGCACTTTTCCAGTCTTGAAGCATTTGAACTTTGATGTTATGGAAGGATACTGAAAATTAAGTGGACATATAACGTATGAAATAATTCTAAGAAAAAATAGAATGGCTTTAAGGCATATAAATAACAAAGGATAGGGAAAATGACTCTTAACTCACCAAAGCTTAACACTGAGACAAGGAAAAACATACGGGACAAACAAAAACATATA
This sequence comes from Vandiemenella viatica, assembly GCA_031002005.1. Classification (NCBI taxonomy): domain Eukaryota; kingdom Metazoa; phylum Arthropoda; class Insecta; order Orthoptera; family Morabidae; genus Vandiemenella; species Vandiemenella viatica. The sequence continues at coordinate 307,123,379 of JARYHS010008074.1, read as the reverse complement.
CAATATTTCAGTTTAACACCTTATTCATGTAACAGCAAACAAGCTATATGGTTTGGGAGGTTTGCACATGCTGAGGCTTACAGCATGACTGGCTTTTGTAACTAAGATGATATACATAAAAATTAGTATATTTCTGGTGGTGATAAATTTAATATATATAACAAAAGGGAACAGAGTGTTAAAGTGAACAATAAATAAATAGATTTGGAAAAAATTTGTTAAAATTATAACTAGTTAAATGATAACAATTATAATACTTATAATAATGAATGATTTGTCAAAAATCAGAATTTTATTGGTGTTGAGGCCAGGAGGGTATCTGATATCCAGGATATTTTGGTATGCATGTGTCCATCTCCAAACATCTGAAGTGGCGGTGGTTTTGGGGAAAACTCTGATTGCTCCCTCACATTGAAGCAGTCAATGAGGTAGGATGGATGCTATAGGATACTGCCTCACATAGTGACTGTTGAGCAAGAAACATGTTCCTTGGTAGGGGTGAATTCAAACAGAGGACAGGCGGTAGTGATTTGAAGTTAATACCTGAGAACTGAAAAATACCAGCACTAACCACAGGCGTGCAGAAAGAGCATATAGAAAAAGAATATAAGATACATAAATATAAATAAACAACAACCTGACCCACACTGAAATGTCGGCGATGAGTGAACTTTCAAAAAATAAAAACATCATAATCCTCTCAGCTGACAAGGCACCAACCACTGTGGTCATGGATCGAAGCAACTACATAGCTGAAGCCCTCAGGCAGCTCTCTGACACCTCCACTTACTTACCTCATACCATTGACCCCACTAATTCAATCTGCACAGAAATCCGCTCTTTCCTCAGTCTCCAAGGTCCCTTACAGGGTCTTTCACACCATTCCATTTGCCTTCTGACTCCCAAACCCCCCCCCCCCAGCCCCCCACCCTGTATCACCTGCCCGAGATACATAAGGCGGGCAATCCTGGACATCCTATAGTTGCTACCTTTGGGTCTCCCACAGAATGCATTTCTGCATTTGTTGAACAGCACCTACAACCTTTCGTCCAGGCCCTTCCATCATATATCAGAGACACCCCCCACTTTTAAGAGCATCTGTCGTATTTAATTATGATTCTTGTCGTCATATTTTAATGTGTTATCGTCGTGTTGTTATTCTAATAAATATTCGTCCCAAGTCTTGGGTCGAAACTTCAAAACAAACTTAATCCTTAAACACTTGAGTGATGATAACCTTTCATTTAATTCATCGATCTTTATTTCATTTACACTTTACTAATTCATATCCAAAGATTACGAAGGTCCTCTATAAGCAGCAACTATATACCTTCAACCCCAAACGTTCACACTAAACCTTCTTGCTTACCTACTGGTTCTTGTTATGCTGCTGTTTCCCTAGCAACTAACTCCTTTTTATAACTTCTCCATGTTATGCCACACATCTGTCAACAGTTGCTACACCCCTACTAAAAGATTGCTTCCTGGTCACTATTGATATATCATCGCTCTAAACCAACATCCCTCATGCCCAGGGCTTCAGTGTCATAGAACATTACCTCAATAGTCGCCCCCCGTACAGCTTCCCCACTACATGTTTCCTCACTTCTTTGGCTCAATTTATCTTTACCAAAAATTTCTTTTCCTTCCAGTCTCAGGTTTACCATCAGATTCAAGGCACTGTTATGGGCACTCGCATGGCACCTTCCTATGCCAGCCTTATCATGGGCAGACTAGAGAAACATTTTCTTCAAAAGGTTACCCGACAACCCACCGTGTGTTTCAGGTATATAGATGAAAACTTCCTTCTTGACTTCTTGTACTCACTGAATAACTTCTCCTCCTTAAACTTCACCTGGTCCTACTCTCAGACTGACATCACTTTTCTGGATGTAGACATCTCTGTACAGAATGGTACCTTACACACCTTTATCCACATAAAACCCACTAACCTACAACAATACCTCCATTTTGATAGCTGCCATCCATATCATACAAAACTTTCCATTCCATACAGCCTAACCATTCGGGGCAAACACATCTGCTCTTATCACGAGTCCTTTACTCTCTACACCTATAATGTGACACAGGCACTCATAAACCACAATTATCCTCCAGAACTAGTTCAAAAACAGCTATCAAGAGTAAGGGTAGCTGTCACCCACACTGACACAAACAACCTAAAGCCAACCAGAACCCTGTTTTTCTCACCCAGTTTTTTCCCTGGCCTGGATTCGCTAAAAAAATTCTTCATCTGGGCTATGACGTTCTTAGATCCTTTCCTGAAATGTGCCACATTCTTCCCACTATCCTTCCCACTGCACCCCGAGTCATCTTCAGCAGGCCACCTAATCTAAAAAACATTCTTGTACATAAATATCAACCCTCTGATACTCCTAAACTACCGTTTGGATCCTTCCCTTGTAAGATACCCCGTTGTAAAACTTGCAGTATGCATCCAGCTACCACAACCTATAGCAACCCTACTACTGGTGAAACCTACCCCATAATAGGTCATTCCACTTGAACAACCACCCATCTCATTTACCAGCTCACCTGCCTCCACTGTCCAAGTTCCTACACCGTCTGACCTCAAACTCATTATCCATCAGAATGAATGGTCACAGACAAACAGTTTACTCCAAAAACTTGGACCTCCCTGTTGCTCACCATGCCAGTACTGACAACACCTGCAACCTTAATAACTGCTTCACAGTCAGAGCCATTAGGATACTTCCAGACACAACCTCCCAATCTGAACTCCACAGGTGGGAATTGGTATATCAACACATCCTCCAGGCCTTAATTTTCATTAATATCTTCCATCCTCACCCCTATACACCCTTCACAATAGATTGAAATATTTTTCAAAAATTTTCAATAATATTTTTATTTATTTTTTAATATTATTATTATTTTTTCAACCTTTTTAATCTTTCTTATACTCACGGTTATATTATAATTGCTCCCCCCACCACATCCGATGGTCAATTGTGTTCTATTAATGGCTGCATCCAATGCAAGACTTGTGCAAGACTAGCCACCTCTCTGTTAACTTGAAAAAGGGATTTTCACCCAAAATATTGTTTTTCCTTTTTTTGTGTGTGTTGTTTTGTGTTTCTGCTGCCCACCTCTCTTCAACTTTGGTGAGTGTTGGGTGTATTTTCCCTTTCTTTTCCATGTAAATATAAATAAAAAGTAATATATGCTGTTAAACAACACCTCAGGTGAGAAGTGCTTGAAGTTAGGTGGTGGTGGTGGTGGGAGAAAGTAGAGTATGGTGAGAAGGAATAGTTACAGCAATGCCTTGGCATTATCTTAAATTGAGACCAGGTTGCTGACTGCTGGTAATTAAGCTACCACCTTCCAAGTTCAAAGTCACTGCAGCTGTTTGGTAGGACTTTGTTAGCACAGTCCATGGAGCAAGAATTAAAATTATTGGTGTTATGAGGGACAGCATTAGGCAGTATGAATTCCAGGATAACACCATTTGTTGGTGGTTGTTAATTCTTATGAATAGTGGATTGGTTTTCAAATCTATATAAGGAGCCAGCCAGCAGTTGCAGGCTAACTGGTATATTACATGGTTTGTTTCACAGGTGTCATTTCCTATGATAGGACAGCATTCCTCAGTAATGGAGATGGTGATGGAGTATAGTGTTGCAGTGTGGCAAATTGTATGGGAAAGATCCCTCAAAGGCAATATCTGATACCAAGCATGTGCCCACATTCCTGATTGTGGATTTGTCATGATATTACTTCAGCTCCCTCTGTTCATATCACACTCACAAACCCACAACAGTATCTTCATTTTGACAGTTGCCATCCTTATTATGATTTAAATAAAATACATGGTTTTAAGCATAAATCTACTTTATGAATAATCTTGTCAAATGTTATTACAAGGAAAGGGAAAATGACTCATCACTCACCAAAGTTGAAGGCAGCGATGAGAGAAGAACATATATAACGAACACACAAATAAACTCAATATTTCGGGTATTAAACCTTATTCATGATGTAGAAAATGAGAATGAGTGATGCGTCAAGGAAAGGAATTTTATCTGTGGTTGAGGCCTGGTGGGGGTCTGGTATCTAGGATGTTTTGGTAAGCAAGTTCCCATCTGTGAAGTTCTGAGGCGGCGGTTGTATCGGGGAAAACTCTGATTGTTCTGACTGTGAAACATTCATTGAAGTTGTTGGAGTTGTGGTAGTTAGCATGTTCTGGTATGGGGAGATATAAATTGCAGGTGTGAACTGTTTGTCTGTGGCCATTCATTCTGGTCGAGAGTTGTTGTGTAGTCAGGCCTATATAGGAACTCGTGCAATGGTGACAAGTTAGCTGGTATATGATGTGCGTAGTGGAGCATGTGGCATGTCCGGTGATGGGAAATGTTTCCCCTGTGACAGGGTTGGAAAATATAGTAGTGGGAGGATGCATGTTACAGGTTTTGCAGCGAAGTCTATTACGGGGAAAAGATCCGTGAGGTGTTTTTGGAGAGTTAGATGGAGGGTATTTGTGAACCAAGATGTTTTTGAGGTTAGGTGGTCTGCTGAAACAAGTACGGGGAACAGTTGGCAGAATTTTTGGCAAGAGAGTGCGAATTTCTGGAAAGGACCGAAGGAAGTCATGCCCTTGTTGTAGGATTCTATTGATGGATTCGAGACCAGGCGAGAACTGGGTGACAAAGACAGGGCTATGGTTGGATGCTAGAGGAGCCGGGAGGGAGTGGTTCCATGGAGGGTGGGCGATTGCACGCGTAATTTGTTTATGTACAAGATCTGCTGGGTAGGAGCGGGAAATAAGGGCTTGGGATAGGTTTTGGGAATACTGGGAGAGGGACTCAGCATCAGAACAGATACGTTTGCCACGGATAGCAAGGCTGTAGAGGAGGGAACGATTGGTATGGAATGGGTGGCAACTATCAAAATGTAGATATTGCTGTAGATTAGTTGATTTGATATGGGCAGAGGTGTGAAGAGTGCCCTGCCTGAGTGTGATGTCAACATCGAGGAACGTGATGTGTGAACGGGAGTAGGTCCAGGTGAAATTAACGGAATGGCTATTGTTAAGGGAATGGAGGAATTCTAGGAGTTGATCTTCACTGTGGATCCAGATCATAAAAATATCATCTATGTATCTGAACCACACAGTAAGTAAATAAATATAAACACAGTGGCAGATCTACAAATTTTTTCAGCTGGGGCAAAAACTTGAATTGCCACCCCTTCAAACGTGAATTTGCCACCTTAGTCAGCACAGAGCTATTCTTTGTTTTTGCTGCCCCCCTAAGGTTGCTGCTCAGGGTAGTAGAGCTAAAAAAAGAGGTTGAATTTACCATTAACTGCCCTTTCAAAGATGATTTTGTCTTCTCCCTTAACTTGCCACCAGGACAAGTATCCCAGTTTGTTCCCTGCTAGGTCCAACACTGGTAAAACATAACATAATTAACTTATTGTTAAATTAAAAAGTTATTCACCCATATTGATAGGTTTCTGAACTAATTCTTTTTACATATTACATTTTATAATTTCTATCCATACTAGTAAATAATAATTTAATGAAACATACTATAACATCAAAACTTAAATTTATTTACCTTGTACTTTGACCACATATATAACTTCATCTTTACCAAAAACATTTTCTACGGAACATGTGTAGTTTCCTGAATCTGAAATTTGCACAGAACTGATGTGAAGTAGCCATTCATCACTGATGTTTATATGACTGTCTTCTCGAATTTTGATGCCACTGGAAAAAAAAGATTTTTATGAGGAATTTTAAATCATTGTACATTTATTGGTAAACAATATTCAGAAGAAGTTAAATTCAGAATTTCATAAAATATGATTTTTATATTATGTGCTACTTACACATTCATTCTTATGTGTGTGAGATTATTAGTTAGTTCACTTAACAATTGTATTAAATTATTAGTCAGCCCAATTCATTTTCACGAAGCCTTAAATTATTGAAAGGTATTTTGTTGTTTTGAGAATTATTGTTTAATCTGCTAAGGTCAGTCAGCAATAAACAGACCATGGTCTTTATTCAGAAGAGAAGAAACATTTTATTCAACATGTTGTGCTACATATGCAAAACAGAAAAAAGTTTAGTTAGGTAAAGGTAGCGATTTTGTTTATCAAAAACGAAGTTATTTGTCCTTGTATATTAGATGCTGATATAAAACATTTAAGAAACATTAGAACTGTGTATGTTAATATATATAAATGAGAGTATAAAAATAAACATTTATGAATTATTTCCTGGTATACACTGTTTGAGGTTGAGTCTTCTGTGAGATAAACATTGTGATATCATTCGGTGAGTCTAAATAAATAGAAACTGTTCACATAAATATAACTGGTGATTTACTATCTCTGCCTAATTTGGTGTTATTAAAATATTTTGGGTTCTTTCTGACCTTTTTGTGATTTTCAATGAAAGGTTAGAAAAGGTACCTACATGACTTATTTTATGCTCATCAGGTGAGGCATAAGTGAGCCCTAACTGAAAGAAGAGATGTGTCTGGATATCTCTGTAGTCCAACAAATGCTATACCAGACCAATTAAACCAAATTAACAAGTTTCATCATTGTAAACTTTATACTTACTGAAAAATTATCCATATTTCAACACAAAAAGTACCTCAGAAAATCATTACTTACTGCACAAAGACAATAATTTCTTTGTCTTGATAGCAAATACAGAATAAATTAAGGCCTAGTTCAAAATGAAAAACATAATATTACAATTACAATTACATAATATTACATTTTGAGAATTTAACTGTAGTATTATCTATGATGAAATATAAAACTAATGAGCACATTTGTATTATTAGATTTGCTATTTCATCTAGAAATGATTAAAAGAAATTGAAAAATTGTTCAAATAGGTTTATGTGGTCAGTGTCATCTTGGCTCTCACAAGAGTGTAATGTTGATTAATTAACATTTAATTTTTTGGCCACAATTATAGGATCTTCTAAAGAACAATTGCAACTTATTGTTGTACATATGACTGATTTGTGTCTCTCCTATATTGTTACAGTTAATGTACATACAGAAACTATATTACATAACATGCTTCAATGGCCTTCATAGCTAGAATTATCAAGAACAACATCATAATCAGTGAAGTAGTAGGTATAACAGCAAATTAAAGGACCTTTTCAGCTCTTAGGGCCATCAACTGACCTGTAAATGTAGGTCAGAGTAATTTGTGAGATAGGATCAAATTAGTATTTATGTAGAACATCTAACCTCCTCAGAAAATACAATCCACAAATACAATAACAATATTGCTTTTCCCTGTGTGAATTGATACTCTTCTAGCATTTGAATGTAATGTATTCTTCTCTAGTTTACTGGTGTACAGCATGGGTTATTATTATTACTATAATGTATCCTGCTTTCTTGATCAAGGTCTTCTGATCCATGTCAACATGCAGAGCAGTGTTATTCCAGTTTTCAAACAGCTTACGTAGTCAGAACAAATGAAGAAGGCAAGGTATGATATTGAAACATTGTGTTCTTATATCTACATCTGGTAGAAAACTCCAGGGATACTTGGATTGTTTCTAATTGTCAGGCGAGGAATAAGAAATAGTAATAATATAAATGTAACATACATGCATGCAGGCAACTGCTTAGCAAAAGAAAAGCTTACTTTTTTTTCCATTGCCGATGAGGTGAAGGTTGACCAACTGAGTGACATGGTAGCCGAAGTTCTTCACGCAGAACAGTTGTAACCAGCTGTGAAAATGATGCCAGTTGGGCTGGTACATGACTGGTTGGTGCCTGCACAACTCGTCTAGAGGCTGCACCTTCTCCTACAGTGGTAAATGCTTTCACCCAAAACTCGTAGCGATGATGCAATTCCAGATGAGAAATTGTGTAATATGTTTGTTCAGCAGGAATGTCAAATTGATCTTTATCCTAGAATGAAAAATTGGGCATCTGGACAAAATAAAAGTTAAATTTTCATTATTGATTGAATATAAACATTTGAATCATTTTCATTGATACTGGTTACTGTTCTTAATGGTGATTTTTATATATTATAAATTTTTCAAGGGCTTTGAAACTAGTAAAGTAAGCTGAAATCAATAAATAAATATACTGAATTGATAATGATAAGTGAAAGACAAAACTGCCAAAGCTACTTCAACCCACATGGCCATAATCATGCACAAAATTGATCTTCTTTATATATAGGACGATTCCATGATGATGTTACAAACTTTCAGAGATGATGTAGAAAGGCAAATGTATCAATTTGAGATAGGGAACCCTTGCCCAGAAATGACTGAGTCAAAAGTTATAAGCAAAAATTATTCTGATACACTATTTTTCAGAGACATGCTACCTAGAGTCCTATAACATATCGCATTTGTTATTTATAACCAGATGTGATTCCAACATGATGAAGCCCCACCTCACTTTGGACAGAAGGTTTATGAATACCTGGATCAGACATTCCCCAAAAAGAGTATAGGCAGAGGGGGTCATGTTCTGTGCCTAGCACATTCAAATGATCTCACTCCACTTGATTTGTTCTTGTGGGGCCATGTGAAAAGCTTTATGTATGAGATGCCTGTCAAGACTGAAAAGGATCTCCTGGCAGGAACTCTACTGCCTGTGCATGCGACATTGTTCAAATGACACAGGGGATGTCAGAATGTATATAAGAGAACTTTGACGCTGGGAGTCACAATTTTGAACAACTGTTATAAATGTAGCAGGTTGTGAAAATAGTTCAGGTAAGTTTGATTTTTATTACTGTACTGTAGACTTAGGATTTTCAGTCTCCCTGATTTCAAGTTACATGCACCATTACTAGTACATTGTAAGCACCTTAGAATTTTGGGAAATTCTAGTTTCTTAGCTTCAAGTATAAGGAGGGAGGATGCTTTCATTTAAACATATAGTTTTCATTGCATACACAGGTTATGGGACGAACGTTTTATGTAGAAGCTGATACCACAACCTAACTTAATATATGAACACTTTTAAAAGTAGTAAAGACACTCAACATTTAATAAAACTACTAAATAAACTTTTTATAAGCGTAAAGAAACTTTTAAACCAACCTGGAATAGGATAATCCACTATTGGCTGACTATCAAACAATAGATTTTTGTTACGTGACCATTTCACAATTTCTGAACACTTATAAGTGAAGTAAAGTAATTTTAAAATAATAATAATTCAAAAGAAAGTTAAATTCGCTAAAATTTCATAGTTTCTGGCCGTGTAAATATCATAAATAAATTTTTAAACACTTCGATAAATGCACTTCACTTTTAACAATTTTTATCACATATTCCTAGTAATTTCTTGATCTAAAATGTAGATTTCCTGAAAGAACTAAAAATCTTATTTAACATATCCAAATTTCAGAATATTTGATGCAGTAGAACAAATTTTATATAAGTATTTTAAAATTATTTCGTCACTTAGCACACGTGGTACACTTAAGACTTATTTACAACTAAACCCAACCACTTTCAGAGATAAAATAACTTTTAAAACACATAACAAAATTCAAAGAAAATCCCAATAATTTTACCTTTTTGATATAAATAATACTTTAAGAGTTATTAACAAAAAACCATATGACTTCCAAACAGTTACTTTACCAAATCTTGTCTAAACTGTAAATTTGCTATCTTGCTACCGATTATTATAAAATTTATATCTTTTGAACTCAGGAATTTTTGTAGAACATTTTGGCACTAATTTGATTTAGATTAATTGTAATTCAGCAGGTGACATTAAAAAGTACGTAAATTTTCTAGAACTGGGGAAATCACCACTTGCTTCAAAGACATGGTATCACCACGCAAATTAAACCAAAATTTAAACTAATCACTCGAAATTTCTCACTAAACATCCTTTGAGCACCTGGCAGATAAGTCTACACACTGATAAAGTTTGAACACTTTTTATAATCTAGATCATTTAGTGCAATATACATACTTTTTGCTAAGCGACAGTGTACATGTAGTGTACAGCTGGCATCTATATAAGCTGGAGCCCAGTGGAAGGGAAGTCTTTCTGTCTTTATGGTTTCGTCTTTTGCCTTTACTTCAGGAGCGTTATGTGAGGTAATACGTGCTAGTTTGTTTTGGAGCGGGAAGGCGGCGGTTGGAAATTGTAAGCTACCCTTCGCTCTATTTTTGAGATTCCGTTAAAATCCGACAAAGTTTGAGGTTCACATCAGTACACGATACCATAGTTAAAATCGAGATAACACTTCGAGTACAGTAAAGTAAATAAATAGCACATAGCAAATGTAAATAAACCATAAATTGCAATAAATCAATGATATTCCAGCAGGAAATAGGTTATTCCAAATAAAAGTAAACTTTCACTATCAGACCCTAATATTGGTTAGGGAGATATTCTGAACGGATTTTTAGGAGGTAAATGTAAAATAACAGTAAATATAGTATGTAAACAAACTGTTTATCATAACTACTAAACATATTCCAGAGGGAAATAAATAATTTCACTATAAAGCAAATCTAACCCTAAATTTTTGCCATATACCAGATTTTGGTATTTCTGAATAGGTTTTGATACAGTAAAGATTGTGAGAAGCTAATAAAAGCCAGGCCTCCTAGACCTACAATAATAATAACTTCACAGTAAAATATAGTTCTGAAGAAATTTTAAAGGAATAATTAAATACGATTGCTGGATACCAGACTGGAGCAGGATAACAATAACAGATTGTGATGTAATTTGACCATTTAAAGGTTCCAAAAGTAAATGTAATAATGCCTGAGACAGTTTAGAAGGATAACTGATAAGTTTCTAATAGTTTCTAACCACTTAATAATAACATGAAGTAGTTTTGAAGGAAGTTGATAACTCATTTGCATAAACAGTTTACATAAACGATTTTAGGCCTTTTAAGTAATTTTAGGAGTTAAAAAGTAGATGAAAATGCAGTAAATAATCGTCTCTTGCAGTTTTAATAGGTTCCAAGTGGTTTAAATCCGGAGAAATGTGAAATATCAGTAAAACTAGGAAGCCGGTAAACAGATGTGAATTATCAGACCTTTCAGCATTAATTCAAACACTGATAAATCGTTTTGAAAGTGATAAGAATAGATAAAAGCTGGTAAATACACGTAATTAATTTTCTATAACAATTAAAAGACATTTTACTAACCTGCTGCTTGTTAATCCAATTTCGAAATAGCTCGCCAGAGGCACCATACACAAAATATGCTTTTTCACTAATTTTAAACACTGTCACACGACATAAAGTAAATAATAAATTAAAACAGTCTGAAAGAGAATTAAATTCATCTAAATCTTGCAGTTTCCAGCCGTCTAAGTATTTTTAAATGTTTTTCGAACACACAAAATAGGTCACTCAGCTTTAACATTTTCTTATTTCAAAGCCTACCAAGATTCCGGTTTCAAAAGTAGTTTTCCTTAAAGATCCACTTTTCTAGCTTCACACACCTTAATTTCATGTCATTTAACGCAGTAGAACAGAGGTTAGAGAATTTTCAAATTCACTCGACAACAGCCCACATGGCGAAAACAGAATAATTTTATTGTGTCCAAGATATCACACCCACGAAGATGGGACAACTTTTAAAACACGTATTTTAATACAGGCTACACTTTAGAGATTTTTCCGGCTTGATAAATCAAATACCTTCAGAGTTATACATAGAAATATACTTATAATAAAAATGGCTGAAGTGCGAAATCTCTATTTATAGTAATAACTCAGTCAGTTCCTAACCGATTTAAATAAAATTTACATTTTTGAGCGGTTAAAATCCGGGCTAACACTTTGATCATAGTTTCATATTTATAGCTTATGCCGTTTGAAAATTCCTAAAAATTTCTGAACAACCGGGGAGAAATTTGAATTTGCAGTGACGTCATATCAAAAATAAAAGTTAAAAATAAATTAAAATTTGGCCACCCAACATGACACACGTAAACTCCCATAACTTGTAAACATTTTAGATTTTAAATTGAGCACCTTTGAAGGAAGTTGTAAAAATAAATGTAAGGGAATATTTTAGACTGCGGCATAATACTGCCGGAGGGTAGCGTCCTTGAACGACTTCTATATAAGCTCGTGTAGGGGACTCCACACCTCAGGAGATACAAGCAGGAGTGCCTCAAGGAAGTTTAATAGGCCCTCCGCTCTTCACAGAATACATCAATAAAGCTCCGACCACAGTCAAAACGATGCAAGCTATTTATGCTGACGATACCGCCTATCTTGCACAGTCACAGCAACCATCTCACGTAAACAGTAGATTACAGCACGCGCTTAACGTAGTCGAACCTTGGCTCCCACGATGGCGAATTAAAGTCAACGTAGCTAAATGCGAGGCACTCCTATTTACACGAAGACCTAAGCAAAAACGCATTCACGAACACTGTCGACCGCTAACGCTACACAATCAACAAATACATTTCCGGAACGAAGTTAAATATCTTGGAGTCAAATTTGACGCGAAGCTAACATGGAAGCTCCATATAGAACACATGGTTAATAAAGCAAACATCAGACTCAAACAGCTATACCCTATGCTAAACAGACAAAGCTCACTACACCGAGGTAATGCCCAAACAATGTACTTAGCACTCATTCGGCCACTCATGACGTATGCAGCTCCGGTTTGGGGGTACGCCGCTAAGTCTCACATTAGGAGACTGCAATTAATCCAAAACAAAGTACTCAGGATCATAGCAAATGCTCCTTGGGGAACACGAACAACCGACTTACACCGAGATTTCCGACTCGAGCCAATACAGCAAGTAATTAAGAAGCTTGCCATAAACATGTACGGTAAATCCCAAATGTCGCGAAATCCTTTGATACGCACTATAGGCAGTTACGATCACAACCACAGATTTAAACACCCACGGCCGAAAATATTGCTCAACAGATAGGAAAAAACTAATGCATAAACAAGTAAGAAATCTGTCTACTGCATCAAGGGCCACTGGGGTTAGGGTCCCATTCCCTAACAAACCTGCAAAGTGATCACTGGGCTAAGGAAAGTGGTTACAGTGCGATCGCAGGTGCAGAAGGCAGCCACATACAACAAGAAATCAATCCACAAACAGTATTAGCACAGTATCCGGCGTGGTAGACACCGCGGGGGCGACGGTTGTCGTGGCAGGCTAGCGCGATGCATCCTGCTCCAATATTTCCTGATATGAACATGGTGGGGTTGTCTTACCCGGTGGCGATGACACATGCTGGCGGGGGTGGTCATGGCGGTGGTGTCCGTCATCGTCCTAAAGCCCGGGCAAGTCGGGGGTGGTCATCTAGCAGCACTGTGGCTGTCGCCGTCGGTGAAACCCTTACCGTGTACTCCCGGGATGAGGAAAGGCTCTGCGCGTTGCGGCGGTTGCGCTCTGGCGCCCTCTCGGTGCGAATCACATCTCACCAACACTTACAACACCTGTTGCACACAGCTGTTATTAATATAACGATTCGGCATGTTCCAGGACCATCTCAACGACAGCGACGGCGAGCGGCACCAGCTGATAACCTCAGCGGCGGTGTGTGGACCAGGTGTAGTTATTGCATGATACCATATCCTAACAAAACTAACAAACCCTTCATACATCCAAACTTGTAGCATAGAATCTGTCGCGGTACTGGCAGTATCTTAGCCAGCCGCTCTTATTCCCTACCTAACTATCGCAGAGGTTTTTTTTCCCAAGGGTAAAACCTTGGCACTTTTTTCCCTCTGCCCTGTCTCTTCTTTCAAAAGTTTCTGTCTATCTTATCCGATGGACCCATGTAAACGGGCGGACGCCTGGACGCATGGAATACATCACAATCCCATTCCTGTGATCACCTATAGAATTACTAACTTAATGCATGTGCAGAGGCGAGCAGTAGTTAACAGGAAGGCCGCCATGCTTGGAGGAGCGGGTTTTGGGTGCTCCCCCAATAAAAAAAAAAAAGGGGTAGTCAGTCGTAAGCAGTCCAGGACAGTCCATCATATCGCTTGGAGGAGAACACACGTTTCTCCAGAGTGCTCCGGCTCCGGCGCGCGGAGGCTTATTGACGGGGAAGTTAGGCGTGATGTCATAATGGCCGACCGGCGCCATTTCTAAGTTTGGCAAAAACAAAGTAACATTTTCCGACATTTTTTTAACGTTCAAGTTTCATTTGGGATGTTGTGGTCTGTTCTGTTTCATGATTTGTAATCTTTGGCTGATGATTTTTCTCCGATTGCCATTGCTAACTGTGACTTTTGTAACTTATGTGAAAATTTTTGAAGAATATATTTCAGTTATCAGGATTCAGACTTTCATTTCCACATTAGTACCTTTCTTAAAGGAGGTTAATCTGTAAGTGGCGACCGCAGTAATTATTACAGTTAGCATTCTACAGGGTTTAACACGGTTATAGAACTTTTTCAGAACTTTGACAGCTTTTGGATGACTTCAAGTTTAGGTGCAGAAGCTGATACTAACCCCAATATCAGCCAACGTCCTAACAAAATTTGCACTCAATGTCGGCATGTTGGGTGTCGTTGTAACAGACCACTACTTTAATGACTACTAAGAACTTTTAAATTTTCTAAAGGGGTCGTTCGGTATGATTTCTCTCCACAACCTACAATTTTCTGGAAACAAGTGTTCGATCGCCTACTCAACTGTTTGATGCAATATTTCGTGAATGTGACTTTGAAAATAAACTTAAAATTTTTCTTGAAGTGAACTGTTGTGATTTCGTAGTAAAACCTTTCCTCAGCTTTGGGTTATAAAGCTTTTTGGCAGCCATAAAGCATTTCAGTTGAGTTTCTAACTAGGCAACATGGTCATTTAAAATTATTAAAGTCAGTCAGAACATTTTCGTCAGAGAACTTTTCATTTCAAGTGAACTGCTAGTTAAGGTACTAAGCCGATACTACAACCCCGGTATCGGTTTAGGGTCTTACAACATCAACAAGGGAAATTGTGGTATTGGGGAGTATTTAGTGAGAATTCTGTATGCCATGTTCAGGGATTTGAAATTAGGACCTCAGTTTGAGCTCTGCATGAGGCTATGGCAGAACTTGAATAGATTTTCGCTTATAATTTGTGACTCAGTTCTTTCCAAACCAGGGCTCCTTACCTCGGACTGGTACATTTTTACCTTTTCCATTATCTCTGAAAATTTATAACATCATCATAGAAGAATCATCCATTGCAAAAAAAATTGACATGTGTCTGTTTTTACAAGCATCATATCCAAATGACTGGGAAAATTTTGAGGAAACTTTGTACACATATTTCTTATTGAATATCTAAAAATCTGTTGAGATAAATCAACCCCAACCCACACTCTTCTGAGTAGGGTGGGGATGAGTTATTTAAATACATTTAACAAATGGACTATTTGTCCTGAAATTTGAG
Source organism: Vandiemenella viatica (assembly GCA_031002005.1). Classification (NCBI taxonomy): domain Eukaryota; kingdom Metazoa; phylum Arthropoda; class Insecta; order Orthoptera; family Morabidae; genus Vandiemenella; species Vandiemenella viatica. Next base: position 307,107,965 of record JARYHS010008074.1, on the reverse strand, counting down.
TCACCTGTTTTAATCTGTTAAACTAAAAATGTGGTAGAGTTAAATCTTATTTAATCACCCCCTCAGAATGATAACTACACTACCAATGATGTCTCTCACAATTTCTACATTTTCTTATGTTCTGGCAATGGTTGCAGTTATTATGCTGAAATTTGGTATTCGTGTTTTTCATTGGGTGACTATAAATGCTGCAGAGGTAAATCAATCTTAACCCATCCCCATAAGAGTAGGTTGGGAATGAATAGATATTATATTATGCTCCATATATAGCTGGGGCAATTTTGTTTTTTGCTAGTTACACATGTTTCGAAATGCTTCTTTAGAAACACTATTTTGGCAAACCAACACAAACTCATCCCTTCTGGATAAAATGGTAATAAATTTGTTAAATACATATAACAAATAGATCAATTGACATGAAATCTGATTAACTTATTACAACCTGTCAGACCAAAAGTTTGGTGGAGTTAAATCTTCTCTAGTAAAATGTCAGGATGAAATTATTGTGTTACTTCTATAACATTGTTCCTTTTATTACTGGCTTTATGCCACATGACATCGGGGTCATTAGAAGTGGGATGGGCCTGGGGACAAGGAACAGAAAGGGAATTGGCCATGGCCTTTTAAAGGAACTATGCTAATATTCACCAGGAGTGCTCCTTTTTCTCTCTCCCACAGTGTATTAATAGGAAAGAGACTGGACAACATCAGGTATTCTGGTGATAATATGTAAAATTAACAAGTAATAGTAGCCTGATTATTTTTCATTGTTGCTAATACTTCCATTTTTTAGAATTTTTTATTTGGTTTGAATTTTCAATAAATTGGCATTCATTATTATTTATATTAGACTTACTCATTTGCAGATTATGATTTAGCATTTGAAATGGATATTGTAAATTATCATATTAATGAAGAGAATTTACAAGTTGATGAGAAAATGATTTGGAAATTTTTAGTGTTCTACATGTTAGAAGTTGCTGCAAAACCTAGTAAAGTATTAAAAGAAACTGAATTTTTTGTTGATAGTAGTTGTACAGTGAAATTGAATCATATCTTACTAAATATAAAAGAATATCATTTATCATGCAAACAAAAAGAAAACACAGTAAATATATATTTTTACATTTTTTCCTTGTTCACAAATTAAGAAAATACTTAATAGACACACTATCACAATACCTTTGACTCCTTAGATTACTCTGTTAAGATGTTATTTAATATTAATGGTATAAGAAAAATGATTTTGATACAGTCATTATAAATTATTGTGTGTTACTGTTTTGTGTTAACCTGAATCTACATTCACGTGAACTGTATATTAGATTGGTGAAGGAAGTTTTTACTACATTAACATATTCAGAATTGATTAAAACAAAATGTGATGTCCAGCAAATCGAAATAAAACAAAGATGGATGAAGGAATACCCTCTGGCAAAATACAATAATTGGAATTCATCCAAGTATAAAAAGGTAAAAACAGACACAAAACATTTTTTGTGTCTATATTTTTGTCAGTAGATAAACATGGTAAAACTGATGTAAGTGCTCACATCATACTCTTCTACCCATGAAGGGTTTACACTTAAAAGTCCCGATGTTTTGTGTCAATTTTGGTGAGACAGTATTAAGTCAGGTAAATTTTTTGTAAAGTTGGAGTCGCCACAAAGCACTGTTGTGTGTGGCGGTATGCAGGGAGAAGGAGTAATGTTTGAGTTAGTCTGAGACTAGCTGCCGCGATGATCGGTCTGTAACTGGCCACCGTGGGTGTCAGATGCAAGTTACAGCATGGCATGTATTATTGTATAGCAAGTCAGTCTTCCCTTCTATAATTGTATAGTGGACCTAAAAGTAATAACATGTCATCCAATAATCATGTTAGGGAAGTGCTTCGTCACGAATGACAAGCTAGCAATAGTGAGAAGTGGTAACACAGTGTGTAGACTCGATAGTCAGAAGTGTGGTCAGAACTTGTAATCAGAGGAAATGAAGTACTGTATAGGCTTATCCATGGTCAGGATGAATAAGTATAATTAGTTGTGGTGGCTGGGATAGATTTAAGTGCTTGGTAAATATATCAGATGTGTACTTAATAGCGACCTGTGAATTGACTTAGTAGAAAAATCATACATGCAAGCCTAAATAATCAAGCATACTACCTGCCATACCTATTATCACCCACATATGTAATGTGGTGGGCAAGCTCATTAAATCGTTACACAATGTGTTCTGACCTGATCATTGATAAGATATACAAGCCTTATACATTTAATCAGAATAAATATTTAAGCAGTATGATTAAATAATGTATCTACTAACCAGACCTAATCCATCCAGTGATCTCATGTAGACTTTATACTTCCTGATCCTTCCATTGGGATACTTTGGGGGTCTCCATGAAACAAGGATTGTCCTCGAGTCCATAACTAATGCCTTAATGTCAGCTGGCTCGCCAGGAACTGAAATATTTTAACGAAAACACATTTTACTTTTTTAAAATTTCTCTTATAAAAGTGCTCTGTAAATATGGAATGGTTTGACAGCCAAAGAAAGAGAATAACAGTTAAATATCTAGTACAGCAGCAACTAAACATTTTGTTTTCAGTTTGTGTAAGAATAATGACCTGAATACAGCAAACATTCTGAAGTTATTACTATTATTTAATTTAATTGAGATGAACACTCTCTCTGCACTGCACTAATGCATGTCATCATTTTTTTTTCTTAAATTCTGTAACTGTTTTAAATAAATTGTACAGCATTTCCCTCTGTAATTTATTCCAATTTCTGACCCCATTATCTAAAAAAAGAAAATTTCCCTACTACTTTACACCTGAAATCAGGTGCTTTATTATTATCTAGATCTACTCCTAATTCTTCTGCCCATTTCCTCCCAGTATTCATTGTCAGTTAGTGCCTTATACATTCAAGCACTTTTTCCAATTGTCTCATGTCTTCCAATGATTCACTTCCCAAGTGTTCAGAGGTGGCTTTAGGGGGTGGCGAGCAGGGCAATCGCCTGGGGACTCACTCTTGGAGGGACCTCGTGCAACAACCCATGTTGAAAAATATTATATTTTTAAGAAATATATTTTATCTTTAGTTATTAGTGATAAAAATAAAATAAAGTTGGTTAACTGATAGTAAAGTATATATTAATAAAAACTAATCAAAATTTCTCATTTAGATTGATTCAGTATCACATTCGTATAAAGATTAAGTGTAAAAAATTTAAATAAATTATTACTATTTGAATCTCACACCTCGCATATTAGAAAACCCACTCGAACACTCAGTTTTGTTACTTTCATAGTGTTAGTGATTTATGCTCAGGCAGTCCCTGTGTTTTGTTTGTCAACTCTTGTCACCTTACGCTGGAAGATCGAGTCACACTTGATGTGTACTATGCCACACTGACAGCCGGCCGAGTGAATGCTCACACATCCTGTGTTCACACTTATCAGTAGTTCGACCGCGTTTAGTCTCCTTTAACGTTTTAATTTGGTTGTTTCCCTAAAAGAGAGTTGGGGGTCACAGCCAGGATTGCCAACCGTACTCTATTATAGAGTATTGTTCCTTATTTTGTGTAGGCGTACTTTATAATCTACGAAAGTGATAATGTATGTTAAAATTTTTTCTTTGCCTGACTCATGTTATCACCTCACTTACAAAAATACTGTCCAAACGCAGTCTTAACAAACCAACATTAAAAGTTTTTCACACGCTATTCTGGATTGAAAGATTCTTGCGTTTCTGAAGGCGATTGCAATGAAATGTCAAATGACAATCAGTTCGCACTTGACATTTTTGTTTTGTTTGAGGTTACTTTCGATCCACTCTATAGTCTTTGTTAATAATGAATGAGACGATTATATATTTTGTCATCTCAGAGAACTAGTCACAGAGTTTCTTACCAGCTGTGCAATGCACTTCTATCATATCCACCTATTTATTGCTGGTAATCCTAGCAGGAACAAGAGACCTACACTTTACTATAACCGAGCATGGTGGTGTAACAGCTAGCGTTCTGGCCTCACATTCAGGAGGACGGTGGTTCAAATCCCCGTCCGGACATCCAGATTTGGGTTTTCCATGGTTTCCCAAATCACTCCAGGGAAACGCCGGGATGCTTCCTTCAAAAGGCCATGGCCAAATTCCTTTCCATTCCTTGCCCTCCATCCTTTCCAGTCTCTAAAGACCTCGCTGTTAGAGAGACATTAAGCAGATAAAAAAAACACTTTACCATGGAAATCCAACCATGCAGCATCCTAGCATCTTCACATTAACAAATCAATGCTTTGCCAGAATCAAAGTTCAATTTTAAGCCACCGTACCTCAATCGCATGCTGTAAACATCTGAGACATTAGATCAAATATAGAAGCAGTGAAAAATATGTATTCAAACATAATAAAATAAATGTAATCTTTTTCTATATAATGTACTTTATTTTTGCTATCCCAAACACACACCAAACATAGAGTGCTACCTTTGTCACAGCATCTAATGGATGATGAAATGAATTTTTACAAATGTTTTAGAATGGCACAATCTACATATTATGATCATCTGATGAACATGGAAGTGAGGAACGAGGAAACAGACTTTTTTAAGACAATCAATAATATGTATACATCATTTGGTCGAGAACTCCCTCCATATACTTCTCCAACCACCAGCCCGATACAGGAGTGCCATCAAAAAGTAAACCAAAAGCCCTGAAAGGTAGTGTTTGATTAAGAGACAGTTTAGAGAGACTGCTTGCATTTGTACATTTGTTTAACATCTCACAATTAGGCCTTCAGAGGTCATATAGAGATATTATTATCTGACTCAGATTCGAGTGAGACTAGTGACAACCTTATAGATTTAGTAAAGTTAATATCCCGATTTGATCCAATATTATTACTTCACCTAAAACAAGTAACAGACAAGATGATAAATGACCATTATCTCACAAAAAAATATTCAAAATAAGCTGATTCAATTAATTGCAAGTCACTTGAAGACTCAAATTGTTGACAAAATAGTAAATAATAAATATTACTCAATTATTTTTGATTGTATTTGTGATGTTTCTCATATTGAACAACTGTCAATTATTATAAGATGATATAAGATAAATACAGCTAATGTTAAAGAACATTCTATTGGCTTCTTAGCTGTCAAAAAAACCACAACTAAGAGGTTCATTACATATATACTATAACAGCTGGGTATATTATTGCAAAACTGCAGATGCCAAGGATATGATAATGAATCCAATATGCGTGGATAGAAAGGTGGTGTACTGACACATATACTTGAGATTAATCCACCAGCATATTTGTTATTCTATGGGAGTCATAGCAGGAATCTCATTCTAGGAGATGCAGCATCGCCTTTCTGCCATATCAACTTATAAGTGGGCTATTTTAAAAGCACTTGTAAAATCCTTTTCACTTACACTGAAACTAGCAGGGAATGCAGGGTAGAATCAGTAAAGGCCTCTAAATACCAACCAAGAGTTATATTTGATGCTTTCAGGGATTTAGCAGAAAATACAACAGATTTTCAGTTGGTTAGTGAATGTCTCTCTAATGAAAAGGAAATACCTACCGACGAATTTCTAGTTTATCTCCTCGTATCGTATGACATTCTTACAAAGATAAATGTTATAAAAAAATGTTGCAAGACGAAAAATGCAACTAGATGCGGCTATACAACACTTGCTCATATTTACTGTTGGCTTGATAATTATCATGAAAATGGTTTCCAATCATTCTTGGTAACAGCGAGAGAAACAGCTGATGAAAATGTTTTTTATAAGGTTCACAATAGTGAAAAAGAGACGTAAAAGAACGAAATTTGATTATGAAGGGGAAGATGAAGCCCTTGAATTTCACGTGGAGGAGATTTTCAAAATAAACTATTTGTATGTTAATTTTGACTAACCGCCTGCATGATCCACCATAGATTTGAGTCAATTAAACATGATAAGAACATGTTTGTTTTCATGTATAACATAAAAAGATTAAAGGAAATTAGTGACTGAATTTTTGAAGCAATGCAGTGACTTGCAAGTACCTCTAACAGCAGGAGAAAAATATGATGTTAATGTACAAGAATTGTGTGAAGAACTGAATATGTTTATTCATTTATAAGAAGAAAATGATGGTGTTATCTCAGTGATGAGATATATAATAGAAAAAAACATTGACTGAAATGTACCCCACTATCAAAGTAGTCCTGAGAATTATTTCCACCACACCTAATGTGTTCACATAAAGAAGTTTTTCAAGGTTAAAAATGATGAGGAATTCGTTGACACAATATTGGTTTTCAGCTCTTTTTCATTCTTTGAATTGAAAATGACATAATTCATTCATTAGATTTTTGTGCCTTAACTAAATATTTTAGTTTTTGGGAAAGCTGCAAACATCGATTTTAAATCCCTGCGTATATCTTTCAAGGCATTTATGTACTTCAATTTATCCTTAATAATTTGACGTCTTTATGTTTGTTAACTTTTAATAACTCTTTCAATATAATATTTTAAAAATCAAAACTTATTTTTCGTCAATCATCAGAAATGCCTACTTCTGATTCACATATTTTGCACAAAGAGCAAGTGCCTTGCAAATATCTGCCACCCTGGGCCTCGCAATAACTAAGGCCACCACTGCAAGTGTTTTGTTATATCAGTTACCAGTTACTGATTGTGTTCTGTGGTAATTTCCACAAACAAATCTTTCTATTCTTCTTTGCACTCCCTCCAGCTTCTGTATTTGATATGCTTACCACCCCACCATACTCAAGCAATGGTCTGACCTGTCATTTGTACCCAAATTTTCTCACTTCCTCTGTAGATCACGTTATCAACTGTTCCAGTAAATCCAGATTTTTGAAAACTATCCCAGCCGCCTTCCCAACATAAATTAACCAGCTGATCACACCATCAAAAGATCAAAATAGTCATATTTAGCATCTTTAACAAGCAATTCCTCATCCACTTTACAATTATACAAGATCCTCATTTTGTTTATCTGTATATCTGCTAGGCTGACTGTTTTTTGGTATTTTAAATGTAAAAGCTGTTTTTAATATGTTATCAGAGCAATCAAGATACAGCTTTTTCTCTTTTCTTTTAGAAACTTCTTCCAGTTGAATAATTACAACCATTGCCTAAAAAGTTAATCAGCTTCTTCTCCACATATATTTGATCTTGTGCATATCTTACTTCTGTTACATACCGTACTGTATACAATAAAATAACCTATCATTTACCATGGAGAAGGCAGGAGAGCAAGATGAAAACAAATGAAAAATAACCACCACACTTTAAAATTCCTATTCAATTAATAACCTGAGTCAAGAGATACGGTAGGGAGAAAGATGTTTAGACATCCAGACCTAACACATAAATGAACCAAAGATGAAACAAGAGGGAAGTATGAGAACTGCACCAGTGGTGGAATGAGAAAATTGATCAGTGGAAATTGTTGGACAGAATAAGCTCTGTGATGATCAGTTGAGGTAAAAGAATTTTTATTTCAAGAATATAATTTTGAACTTTTATAATAGATAAAATTAAATAAATAAAATTATAAAGACATATATATTATGAACATTGACTCAGGGGCGCCGACTCTGTGGGTGCTCGGGGGCTCTGGCACCCATGAGAGGTAAATAGCGGGTGCGGAGCACCCATGAGCATAGACATCAACACTAATCAGTAATCGACTTCGAGCGCCGGGAAAGACGTCACGACGAGGTCGCATTTGCTCACGATTTGAATGCGAACGTCATTCCCAAGGAGAATATAAACACTACGCTGGTCATACATAACACTATTTAGTGTGTGGTATGTAGTGGTTTGATTCGTCAAGAGCACGCACACAAACAAGTCAAGCAACTCAACCCAGCGCTGCCGCGCAAATCCTAGCCCGCCATCCGTCGCGCCTCACCCGTCCCCTGTGCTTTTGCGACAGCGGCGGTAGGCTGTCTTAGGTGTCTCATTCATTCCTAGTCGAACTAATAAACAAAACTTGTGGTTTGAGAGCACGCTGCGCTTGATATTATCGCGTTTATTTCGGAAAATTATTAGTTTAGAAAGATAAATTCGTCCTTGGAAATCGTAACCTGAAGAACCCGGCACTAGTAGCTCTCCTCAGCTTAGTACAGCTCAACAGATCTAACCGGAAGATGTTATTTCTGCAAATTCAGTTGAACAGAAGAAAAAGCAAAATTTTCAAAGTAAGTGGCAGGCAATTAATCCATTGCTGCTAAAATGATGGATATATATATACAGGGCGTTCGCCGGGAAACGCAACCCACTGTTAGCGCTACAAGGAAGAAACTGCTCCCGGCGAGCGAGCGCTCAGTTTCCGGCATTGTTCGACCGTCGGCCGCGGACTATTTCATAATAATTACGCTTCATAAACTTCATAAACTTGTGTGCTAAGCATTTAAATGTGACGTAATTCATTAGCTTACCTTATAAAAGATGCTGGAAGTGTTGACCCTCTTGTGTAATGCACATTTCACATCTTCTGAACATATTTCGAGACACACGCTGCCGTAACTGACTTAATGATTTTTTGGGTGACTGTTCTAGTCGAAAAGCGATATCGTCAATTTTCTCCTCTGTGAGAATACGGTTGACCGACAGTCTCTTTTTGTTAAAAAATGAACCCGTTTCTCTTACTTTTTTAACCAGACGCAGAATTGTTGATTTAGCTGGCAGTAAAGAGCCAGGAAATTCGCGACGAAATTTACTGTGACACTTTTTAAACGACTTCTTCTTCACATATGTATCGTAGAGAAATATTCTTTGTTGCAAACTGTAACGTACCATAATTTTACTCACACTCAAACACGGTACAGATTAATAAGAGTATGAAGCCCCAAACCAGCCAAACCGCAAAGAAACGTTTATTCACAACACTGATTAATAAGAGACTGAAGTCACAAACTATCTACAATGCAAAGAAACCGTTCTTAACAATGTAAGGGTCACTGCAATGCACTGTTGGGGCAGCGGAGGTGTTAAACAGTGCGGTGATTCACGGTGCCGGTTGGCGGAAACTGCTGGCGGCACTGACCGAGCAAGTTGCCGACGGCAACAGACTGGGAGGGTAGCGTTTTCCGGCGAACGCCCTGTATAATGTGTTTTACCAAATCTGTAAAGAAACAATTTCTACTGACATTTCTGCGACGAAAACACTAATAACAAGACATGTGTTCATTAAGGCACACACTCAAGGTGATTTTTCATCACTAAATAAAGCTTTAAAAACCATGAAAAGCCCGAATTTCACTGTTTATGTGTGTTGCATAAAGCCAATTAGAACGTGACGTCAATGTACACTGCACGCTATTAAAAAGTAAACGACATGATGTGCAAATAAATCGTTTTTAGTGACCGGAGGCCTAGCCAAAAGAGATCACGAGGACGAATATTCAAACTATATTCGATGTTTAAGTTGTGATCACAGGATATTCTCAAGTTAAACATGTGGCAATAAATATAAGTGGTTGCCACAGGATATCACTAACGAAGTGTGTACAATTCTGAGTAATGAAGAACTGCATAAAATAATCAAAGTAGTATAAAATTCGGTCTATTATTCAGTTATGGTTGATAAAACTAGCGATATTTCTAGTAATGAATTAGTCACATTCTTCTTCAGTTCAGTAGACGCAAAGTGTAATACACACGAAATTTTATCGGCCTCTATAAATATCCGACAAAATTTGTTTGAAATTTTCAATGACTACAGTATTCAGAAGATTCGACATAAATATCAAGATGTGTAGGGGTCTATAAACAGATAGTGCTTCTGATACTGAAGAGCATACTGGCCTTCAACTGTGGATTAAAGCTATGGAAGCAAGGGCAATCCATTTGCATTGCAGCGCTAACTCGTTAAACCTGATTGTTCAAGACAAAATGAAATAAGTATATGTAATAACAGACTTTTTAGCTTGTTGGTTTCGTTCGTGGTTCACAGAAACACCAGGCTTGTTTTGAATCACTACAGTTAGCTGCCGAAGCTTAAAACCTCTCTTTGAGGCCTTCTTGACCATCGTATGTGTCCTTGGAAACTATTCTAAACAATTATTGTGTCTGCTATGTTTTTTGAACGAGACAAAAAGTCAGAAAGATTATACCTACACGAAAGTAAAATGGTTTCTAAAAAGTTTTCAATCATTTGAATCCTTTTTTATTATTATTTCTGATAGAAATTCTCGTTCGTTTAGAAGTTCTAAACGCAACTTTACGGAAGATTTCTTTGCATCTGCAAAAGCTGTAGAAAATATTAATACTGTCATGCTCGTAATATCGTCCCAATGAACTGATTAAAAATTTCAAAACTTTTGGAATTCGACTCCTGACTTTGTTTTTGTATTGGATGATCAACAAATCAACATTAATAACTCCAAAAATAGGGAAGATACGTAGCTACATAGACTATTCATAAAGTGAATCGCACCAATTTTCTTCGCGAGCTGAATGACATAAAAAATATAACTTGTAATTTTAGATAAAGTCATTGGTCGTAGTGACCATCACTTTACTAAAAATGCTATTACGCATTTGAGTAACATGGAACTATTTCTTACTGATCAAAATGATGCAAGCAGCAGTTACATGAAAGAGTTCCACGAATACCACTTTGATGTGGATCGTTTGATTCTTCATTGTGCTCTTAGATACTGCACGAACAAGAAATATCAGACTGAACAATGTGAAAAAACGATTTTATGTATACATTTGATAACGCAAATGTCCGTCATCTATGACGTCGCGCTATGACGACGCGCTATGACGACGCACTATGCCGTCACGCATTATGCCATTGTTCTAAGTTTTGCACCTCATTTAAAAACATTCATAAGCATCCGCGAATAAATTATCTGACAGAACACTGAAATAAAAGTATGTATTGCATTTAAATCGACATATCAATCATTATATGCTTATATTCATTCATTAGTATTAGTTAAAATATTTGGCCACAGATATGTAAGATAAAAAATTTAATTTTCGCAATTTTAGCTGCAGTTTTGATAGATTGTTAATAGAACTGGACGATGCACAAGAGGGTATGAGTAATTTAATTTAAAAAAAAAAATAGTTTGTTTTGATGAGTGTTCTGTTACTTTAATCATTAGTTCGTTTTAACGAAAGTAGTTCCACAGTGATCGCGATCTATACACCATAGACTATAAATAAAAGTAATATTACATAGAGTGACGTAAGTTGTTAAAATTAATTTTTAATTACATTGCTTTACTGATGCAATATTTCAGCCGCATGAAACTGTGTCAGCTATTCAAAGGTTGTATTATCTTTCTGAATCACGAATATATAAAAAGGAAGATGGAAGAGCCCATAAATATTTTCGATTTGGTTTCTATCGCGATGCATTATTACCACTTAAATGCGATATAGTACAAGTATTAATATGTGTGTGATTGAAGTATTGTTTCTCTGGCGGCAAGTTTAGCGTAGTATGTGGAGGTCAAGTTTATGTCGCGATACATGACGTCATTATCAATGCGCATGTGATTGAAGCTTTGATTTTGTAGCGGCCTAGAGTGTTGTTAGGTTGAAATTCAACCTGAACCAGAATGAAAAATTAAACTTATCACAGCAAAAGCACGTTGAATTTAGTTATTATCAGTTGTTTAAGCAGCTTTCATAAGCGCTGTCACGTTTTGACGTCATGTGTCACGATGTAAACTACTCCCGTATGTGGCTGGTTGAAATGCAACCTGAACCAGGATAGCAACCGAAACCTTTTGTTATAGCGCAAGTCACTAGGAATTGCATTTATTTTCTAACATTTCTATTTATTTAAACAATTGCTAATAAATTAATTGCTACAAGACAGAAAGAAAAGTATGAATTCTGTTTAAATTGGCTTATTAATTATCAGTTGATTTTTTTGGTACTAAAAACATTACTTGGTTTCAGCGAAAGAAGTTCCAAATTGATCGCGATCTATGCGGGCTAAACCACCATTAAAACTCATATTACATAGCATAATGTAAGTTGTTAAGATTTATTTTTTGCATCCTTCGTTTTCAGTGCCGTCATTCAAGATGACAACTGTAACTTTTTGCTACATCACAAGGGACGAGAAATTACAGTACATTGAGCTTTATTTTATAACAATTCTATTTAGATAGGCAACTAAGAAGAAATTAACTGCCAGAATACTCCAATAAACCCGTCATTTTTGCCGGGCTTTGTGGCTTGTATATATATAATTGGGTATTGCGAATCTGTCATGCCTAAAATTATCAAATTGTTAAAATCTTTTCAACAATTCCAGTACCGGCATTCACCGCAGAACGATCATTTTCAGCATTACAGAGAACAAAAACTTGTTTTAAGAGTATTATAACTCTGAAAAGATTGAATGATAACGTAGTAGTGCACGTAGACCTAGAAATAGCGGATGACGTGGACCTACAAGATGATATTAATACATTTATAAATAGAGCTGTGATTTGACGAAATAAGTTTGCATTAAAAAATCATTATGTAAATTATAAATGTAGCTTCTTAAAAAGGTATATTAATGTTGATCATACAATTCTAAGTAAAGCTGTGTGCATTAAGTGTATACTAATACATATTTCCGCTAATAAATATTATGCTACACACTGTTAACATGGTTTAAATTTTATTATCATCATGGATATCGGTTCTTTATAGTTCAATCTAGTATTTTTTATGCATCTTCTTTTCTATCTCCTGTGTGCATTAATTACTAGCTGTACCCGAGACTTCGTTCATGATAGTGATCCTTGCGGGCACAAATCAAATCTATACTATTATAAATCTGTAAGCAAGCTGCGTTTGTAGTGAGGCTTGATCTCTAATAACGCAAAAACTACCGCATCAATTTGCATGGTGTTTCCAAATTTTTAAAGCTAATGTTGCTGATCAACATCTACAGAAGTAGCTAACGACTAATATGTACCATGGGAAGAAGCAAGTCAGTAAAAAAATTCAGAAATGTGAAACTGTAGACCACAGATAATTATACACATTCAGACGGTCACTCCTTTCATAAAGAGACCTGACAAAATTTAGGATTTCCCTTTTTTTTTTTTTTAGTTCTGCGATTCATTTTTCTGGACCGCAGTACTTCAAAATAAAAAGAATACGTGAATCAAGTATAATCAGCATTTACTTGAATCGTAACAGGACTGTTGAATTACGAAAAAGTTATATTACTAATATTGAAGACATTTATTGTCTCTGTTAGACTGTTATACAGTTTGTCTCTGGAACAAAATTGCTACGTGAACGCTGTACAATACAGCCACAATAAGCCAATACTTAATACGAAATTCAGTTTTTCCTCGAAGAGCGATGTCTGAAAAACAGCTATTATAAATATCAGCAAGTAATAAAACATACTTCTTTCATAATGACTTGGGCGGAATTGCACATATTTGGAAGTACTGTATTCGATTAATATGTCTCGTGGCTATAACATGCAAATATAACTAGGCATTCGAAAATTCAGGTACATGGGACTCAAATAATTACATAGAAAATACGGATATATTGAAAGAAACTCAAATAAAAATTTTTTCATATCCTAATGCTACACTGCGTAAATTATAAAGCTAAAAGCATCGTCCCTTTGGCCTATAACAAAGCATATCAGATGTCATCACTGTCCAGGTTGCATTTCAATCGATTTACAACTTGCGATAATTTTGCCACTCACAAGTAATTGCTTGAGTTACATCCACATTAGTATATATACTGTACCGTGATCCATTTTGACATTTTTGAATTAATTATATCTGACTGAAATAATGACAATAATGATACGACGATTTGAAACCAAGATTAACTCCAATTCACGTAAATTTCTATTTTAAAGCAGGAACAATTGATGGTGTATCAACATAAAATAAAAACCAATATCCAAACAGCAAAAAATAAATAAATCAGAAAAAATTGAGATGCTGTGATTATTGGTAACGAATTTTTATTTCAAATATAACTAGGCATCCTAAAATTCTATTCTACACCGCGTAAATTTTAAAACTAAACCCGTTATGCCTGATGCTAAACAAAACGAGTCAATTGTCATCTGGTCCAGGCTGTTGTTTCGCCAGGTACTTACATGCGACTGAAATAATTACATAGAAAATACGGCTATATTGAAAGAAACTTAAATTAAAAATGTTTCATATCCTAATGCTACACCGCGTAGATTATAAAGCTGCAGGCATCGTCTCTTAGGCCTATAACAAAGCATCATATCAGCTGTCAGGTTGCATTTCAAGTGATTCACAACTTGCGATAATGTTGCCACTCAGAAATAATTGTTTCAGTTACATGCACGTTACTACATAAACTGTACCATGATCACATCTCGACATTTTTGGATTAATTATATCTGACTGAAATAATGACAGTAATGATACGACAAATCAAGAGTAGCTCCAATTCACGTAAATTTCTATTTTAAAGCAGGAATAATTGATGGTGTATCAACATAAAATAAAACCAATACCCAAACAACAAAAAATAAATAAATCAGAAAAATTGAGATGCTGTGAATATTGGTAACGAATTTTTATATTTCAGCACACTTCCAAGAGGACTAAGTCGTAGATTACTGCTATATTTACATAAATTTATGGCACCGCGGTTATGTTGCAATCCTCGGTATCCACATTTAAAAATAAACTTTTTTTAGTTAAGTATCATGGAAACAATATTTTTCATTATATCCACAGATACATCCTTAACAAAGCTTATACCTAGCTATATAATTCCAGGCAAAGTTTACACATAAAATCGCCAAAAATTTTTTACACATAATGATTAGAATATCAACTTTCTTAACGTTACAACTGTTATATATCCATTTAAATTTTCGGTACCACGGTTAACGTGGAATCCTCCATATCAGCATTTAAAAATATTATGTTTTAGCTGAGTCAAATATTGCTTTCAGAAATAATATTATTTATTACTACCACAGATATTCTATATTGTAACCAAGTTTATGCTCATCTATATACTCGCAGCCAAAGTTCACGCATAGTGATAATTGCAGCTGTGAAAACGTTTTAATTGTTAGTGCTATGAGTTGGGTAAGTATAAAAGTTTATGATATGCCCTTGCGAAAGAGATCTAATCTGTCGGGGTCAACTTCTGCAGCTAAAAGATGTCGCCGAAATCGGCTAAATGAGAGTGAAATAGACCGACAACATCGTCTGCAACGTCAAAGAGAACGAGATGAAATAGCTAGAGCAAATGAAAGTAACCTGCACCGAGAAAAGCGATTGACCTATAACCGGGTTCTATACGCTAAATCCATAGCTTCTGAAAGCGCACAGAAGAAAGAATGTCGTTTGAACCGTGAAAGCCTTTCTAAACAATAAATGTTTATACTTCGCACAATAATTACAACCACGAATTACTACTGTTAATTTTTCAGGAACCTTTTCTACTATTGAATCAATTGCATCACGTTAAAATATGAATAAAACAACTCTCTGACATCAGTATGAAAACCGAACCTAACGTATTAACCGAAACAAACGAAACTATTCAGAATACATTAACAGTCCATGCCTTTCCACGTTAATCTCTGATAAGAGAATAAAATCGGTAAATAATTTCTACACCTGCCAAGGCACGAGCGCGTGAAGCAGCGGGCAAATGCTAGTACAATAATAAAATCCTGTTTTCTAATAGAAATGCACAAACCATTGATTATCTATCTATTACTATTATATAGCTGAAATTCTTTGAAAAACTTTGTAAGGCCTAACCCATTTTAATGAAGTTTAGTTTGTTTTTTGGCTTGAAACAGAATTTAGAAAATGCAAAATCTTTCTTTCCTACTCTGTCTGTTTGTTCGCTTATAACTTGAAATCTACTGGGTGGATTTAGAAGCAATGTTCACTTTTATGTAAGACTATTTGGTGCCTGAGACTTCGTTCATGTTCGTCAGGGGTTTTAAAGGTTGTTATTTAATTTGCATAAAACCCTAAATATTTTCTGGATAAAAAGTAGCTTATGTTATTTCCTGCCAAATCAGCAACCCGCCAGTGAAAGTATCGTCAAAATTATTTCACACTCTCGGCCGGTTCTTTTTTTTTTTTTTTTAATGTGTCATTAAATGAGCATGAGCACCCACGAGGTTTTCCAAAAGTCGGCGCCCCTGCATTGACTGTAAAATTGTGACTGTTTACAAGTGGGATTCATGTGTGGTTTGAGGCCAGGGGTATATCTGGTGTCTAGGATGTGTTGATATGCCAGTTCTCAAGTTCCCATCTATGTAGTTTTGATAGGTAGTAGTGTCAGGGAAAACCCTGATAGTTCTCACTGTGAACCAGGTGTTAAGACTATTGGAATATTTTGGGCTGATTGTATGGTATAACCGCATTTTTTGTGAACTGATAACTATAAAGAATCCAATCCTTTTGTTTTCAACAGTTTTCAATTTATTATACAAAATGTGTATTCCTTTGGGAACTACATCAAACTTCTGTAGTATCTGAAGATGCAAGGTCCTTCAGCAATGAATGTTTTAAAAGCAACCAATCTGTCTCTATGTCATTAGCCTCTAAGTCTTGATTTATTTCTCATCTCCATAGCAACCTACACTTCTTTCCTTTAAGGATAGATATATCGATTTTTGTCTATGCTCAATGAACAAAAATATAATTTTCTTATAGAATATTTTGTTATGTCACAATTGCTACTGGATGGTCTTGACTGGCAGTATAAACCTTTTGCTTGTGGTCATTCATCCAGTAGGACACTTGTTGAGTGGTGAAACCAAAATAAGATGCAGTGCTGCGAAGACAGGTAAGGGGACTTCCATTAATTATGTGTGGTATTTTTCTTAAATTTGGACTGCCCATTCCCCTTGGTGAGATTTGATAAGATTTAGTGTGACTCCTTCCCCCCTCCCACCTCCCACTCCCACCTTTCTCAATCATGTGAGATTTACCTCATAATTTTTAAATAATTACATGGAAAAGAAAGGAAAAATACACCCAACACTCCCCAAAGTTGAAGATAGGAGGGTGGCAGCAACACAAAACAAATCACAAACAAAGAAAATACAATATTTTGGTTGAAAACCCCTTTTTCAAGTTAACAGAGGTAGGTGGCTGGGCTTGCGCAAGACTTGTGTTCGAAGCAGCCACTCATAGAACGCAATAGACTGTCGGAGGTGAGGGGGGGAGGAATGAGTAATTTTAATCTTTCTTATACTCGTTGTTGTATTATCATCGAACCATTATAATCTTTCTTATACTCATTATCGTTGCTCCCGCCCCCCCCCCCTCTTATTTCTGAATTTGTTGTAACTTACAGTTACTGAAATCTCATTCATGTGACCGTATTGATTGCAGATGCCAGTGTGAGCTCAATCATGTAGGTATTTCTATTTTTATAAGTAAAGGCATATCTTGACTTTTTTTATCTCCTTTCCATAGCAATATAGCTTTATTGTTGCTGAGTTATTTTATGATAAGACTGAATGATTTTATATATTTTGTAATTATTTTTTACCTTCCATATAGTAATTAGTTTTTTAGATCTTGTAAATCTAACATTAAATCATAGATTATAACTTTTTCATGTGAAATATGATAAAGGGGACAGAGATGTTTCATAGGTTTCCAATCTAAAAAATACATTAAACATGACAGTATCATGTACAAAAATTAAACAAGCACTCCTCTGTTGTTACATATAACTCAGTGTTGAATAAATGAACATTATGTAACATATAAGAACAGTTTTAATTAATGCAATTTTTTAAATAATAAATTCAAGTGTTGCCCTGTACATGTCTATGTCAATTGCATACTTATGTCTGCCAGTTATTGCCTACCAGTATAACATTTGCCTGGTAATTCAATTAATTTAAGAAAATGTTTTCAGAAAATTATTTTAATGTTCTGATATATCACTTAATTTTCTAAAAAGATAAGCAGAGAGAAAAAAAAACTAACACGTGCCATACCATCCTCTTGAGTCCTACAGAAGACTGGACGACTCGTAACACCATCACCTTTGCTTGTAAATGCCCGTACTTCAATACTATAGTTGCAGAAACGATCAAGATTTGATAGTTCCATTTTATGCTCTCTTGTAGCTTGCTCAGCTGGGTGAGATAATTCTGTAAAGATCAAGTTTCTAAATAAAAGATCATAACAAATCATTTTTCTCAGAAATAATTATTCAGTCCCATGTCCCATGGAATTCATTTAAAATACTCATAACCTAATGCTAAGTAACTATTGTTCCTTCTGAAAATTATATTAACAATCAATCACTTTATTGTTAATATTAAATTATTATATACACTGCAATTGTTTGGAAACAACTAACAGAAAACTTTAATAAGAATTTTTTACTAAAAATATCACAAAACACTTCACCAATTATTTAAATAACAAAGGCTACAGAAAGTAAATCCTTCACTTATAAAAGGCAGGGGAGCAGTAATGAATACACAAAACAAGAGATGAAAACAATTTTTCAAAGAGGATAATGAAATATCGAGGCAGAAGTAAAAATAGGGGTGCAACAGGATAGTGGATTGGACCATTACTGTTCATTATTGTAATGAATGGTTCAGTTTTTTATTTACATTCAGAGATTAGGCTGTAGAAAAACGTCTTGGGATTCTAGCCGCATCAAATTCGAATTGTCTGCTGACATTGGCACTGCTTCCATTGACAAGGCCCACTCAACTATACTGAATGCAACTGCACGGTATTCTGTTATATAGAGCTGCCAGTCAGGAGTGGATGGGAGGATGCATGGAGAGGGAGTCAAGCTGGGAAGTGCTCACTTAATGATGTCATGTTTGTAGCCCTTCTATGCCATAATATGGTTGGATCCCATGTGACCTGCAATAATTTTATTGCTGGTTTCGATGTTTGGCTTCAGTTGAGGCCTTGATTATGATTAATAACATTACCATTGAGTCTTATCTCTATTGCCTACTTCAGGACACTGTCCCAAAAATAATCTGCATGACAATGGTCATGGCCCATGACCATTGTCAACAGCATATTCAGCCTTTGCAGATTTTTCTTTCTGTCGGAGTTAAAATTATGACGTTCCTTGTGTCTTTTCTAGATTGTTCTTATTATGCTATATAACAAACTAACTATAACTTAAAGTCTCTATAAGTTATGAATGGTACACCACCCTTCATTCAATAGAAAAACCTAGAAATGGAACTAATCACTAACACTTCTCTGCAGTTGTCTGATCAAGACCTTAACGCAGGATACACTCTACATAAATCATTAGATGAGTATGTGCAAGCAATGCAGTTTACATTTTTAGATATAGAGGCAAAGCCAAAGTCTTAACATGCTGTGAAGAATATCAGCAGTCGAATTCTAGAAAATGCAAGCAAAATTCAAAATAAAATCATTTCAGCAGCTATACTACACTTGATGAAGCTGTAGGAAATCAAACTCTTAGACAACATTTTAAATTTGGATATTGATTGTCACAATTAATAATGTACTATGTGCTTTAACTAAATGCATGAAAGCTTGCCATCAAGTGACCAGCATATTTAGAATGCTTAGGAAGTTGAAAGCCTTTACTATCAGAAGAAATATTGAAAAGATCACCAATTATCATCAGTGCTTATACAGATGATATACAACACAGTATCAGCAACGAATTGGTACATTTTGCTTTTCTGCTGCTTTATAATTTAAATATTATACATTCTTAATCAAAAAATCATTAGAATTGTGTTTCTCAAATGTATAAATGGTGTTATGCATTTACTTGAGTTTGATGGTTACCAACGGCAGCAGGGAAAATTCTTTTTCAATGTTAAAGTATATTAAATATGAGCTAAAGAACACCTAACAGATCTGGGATTAATGAATACAGAAAATGATTTACTTAGAAATATTGATTTCCTGAGTGTTATGCCTAAATTTGGCCACATAAAATAATGAAAGTTTTATTTTTTTATTTTGTAAATGTGCTGTTTTATTTTATGTCCTACATTTCAATACCTAAACAGAACAAAGGGCCTATTGTAAGAATGGAAACTTTCCCGGTGTATGCTTGCAAAATGAAGTCTTCATGGGTGTACCACTGGATTGTGTTTTGAAAACACAATCCAGCAGTACACCTGTGAAGAATTCAATGTTTGTATTTGCTGTGGGCTCCGCACTGTCTTAATCCAGCTCTGGCGGATAAGCATGGAATTGGGGAAAAATCCTAAGAAGAGTCAACTTGTTAGGTATAAAGAAAGAAAATATAGGTTTTGTATAATTATTCAGTGGATGGAGATTTTAGTTTTGAAGGAATAAAATGTAAAATAATATTTGGGAATATATTATCACATTAAACTAAACTGTACAAAGTTTATTGGAAAGGTTGTAGGCAATGAGAATGAGTATAACATTTGTTGGAGAGGATAATGAGAGGAAGTAATTACAAAACTTTGATTAGAACTTTGCTAGAACTGCCTACTTAGGGATGATATGGGAACAACATTATGGATTGCAAATGCTTGAGAGCAGCTAGATTTGTATGTTGAAATTACCGAAAGATGCACACTGGAACTTAAATGATAAGAAATTAGGTTTGGAGTCAATGGAGGAATGAAAGTGGGTGAAAAGGAATGTAGGAATTAACAAGACTTATACAGTAATACCCCGCTTTACGCAAGGGATATGTACCGAAAAAAAAAAAAAAACACGTTAAGTGAAATTCGTGTATATCGGGGTTTACGATTAAACATAGTCAAAAGTGAATGCAAAAAAATACAAATCATTTGAATCAATATCACTTTAATTCTAAGAACAATTTATGCATTATAACTTTTTTTTTTTTTTTATTGGAAAATACAACTATTGTGTTTTGGGGAGCGTTTCTTTTACGATCTTGTAAAATACGTTCATAACACCCACACATAACACATGGTCATCATCACTATCTATTCTCTGCAATATGTCCAAAGCTGAATAAATTTTTGAAAGAGCATTTTGTATTTCACTTGAAGATAAAACTCTTCTACTTGTTCTTCCTCATCGTTTATGGAATTATTCTGTAATTCGATTAGATCTTCATTGCTGAGAGGTTCATCGTGAGTTGCTACAAGTTCTTCAAGATCTTCTACCGCAACATCTTTAAGTTGAGACCCCTCAATCATTGCAGCAATGTCTTCAAGCAATTGTCTGTGCATTTGGACAATTCTTCTAGGTGCTTCCACTACATCTGGCCACACCCCGTTCATACTACTCTTTTCAACTTCGTTCCAAGATTCGTCTATGTTGTGAATAGCCTTCATGATGTTGTATGACTTCCACCACTCTCGCATAGACTGTCTTCCTTCCCTGTCAGTTTCATGAATTAGTTGGCTAAAAGTGTGGCGATGGTGATAAGCTTTCAAGTTTGCTATTGCTCCCTGGTCCATAAGTTGTAATATTGACGTAGAGTTTGGTGGAAGGAACTTCACGTACAGTTTTAAGCCTCTCGGCGTATCAAGTGAGGTTGGATGTCCTGGGGCATTGTCTAAGAGCAATATAACTTTATGTTCAATTCCATTACTGTCACAGTAGGATTTGACTGACGGGCAAAAACTATTAGAATACCAATCTTGAAAAACTTCCCGTGTAACCCATGCCTTTCTGTTGGACTGCCACACGACTGGCAGGCTTGTCTTGCCTGTACCTCACATTGCATGTGTTGTTTCTGAATGGTAAACCAGTAAAGGTTTCAGTTTGAAATCACTAATGGCATTACCACCCAGCAGAAGTGATAGTCGATCTTTCGCAGCTTTCAAACCACTGGCTTGACATTCTTCTTTTGAAATGAATGTTTGAGATGGCATTTTTTTTCCCAGTAAAGCCCGGTCTCATCAACATTGAAGATGAGACAAGCCGAAATTTTTTCTCGTGCTACGAAATCTTGAAACTTGTCTGGAAACTCAGCTGCAGCTTGAGTGTCCGCGTTGGTGGCCTCACCTGTTATCCGGATATTGTGAAGATTGAAACACTACTTGAACCGATGAAACCAGCCTCTGCTGGCAGCAAAAGTTGGAGTGGAACTCCCTTCACCTTCTTCTGTCTTTAACATCTCATAAGATTTTAGTTTTGTGCATATGAGATCTTGACTCAGTGGTGTGTTCTTCTCATTTAAATCTTTGATCCAAACTGCTAGCAACTTCTCCATTCTTTCTAGTATAGATCCCGAACGTGAAAGTTTTTTTGCACTTATAGGTGTTGAACTTTCGCTGGATAGTTTAATTTTTTCCCGATTTTTAAAAATCATTCTCACAGTCGATTCTGGCAGACCAAAATCTCTGCCAACAATTGTTGCTTTGCCTCCATTTTCCATTCTTCTTATCACCTAAATCTTCATTTCCAAAGATACGCATTTACGCTCCTTTTTTCTTCATAGGCGGCATTTTTAACGCAGTGTTAAATTATGTATATTGAGCAAACATTAAAAAAAGACTGCCAGCCAAGATAAACATATGGAACAAATGAAACAAATGCGGGGATCCCCATAGAACTAAGTCGTAGGACGGGGAATTCCCAATTCTTCGATCAGAATGGTCATAGAAAGTGGGGATTGCCACAACCAAAGAGAAGCCAATGACTACATTAGGTACATAAATATTCTTAAGTAAGCAATTCGCATAATATGAGGCATTTTAATGCGAAATTTGAAATTTGCGCTAAAGCGAAACCACACATAACGGGGTCGCGTAAAGCAGGGTATTACTGTACTGCTGTGAGGTCAGATAAATATTGCTATAAGATTTAAAAAGCAGCATGTAGAAGGAAAAAAGGACCAGGATAATAAACTGGCAATTAAATTTGGGCATCTTTAACCAAAATAGGTTAAAATGAATATGGGAGTGCCATATGGTAGTGTATTGGAACAATTTCCATTCATTATTCTAATGAATGTTTGTGTTGATGGTTTACAACCAGATATTAGGTTGCTTGGAAATGAGTTATGTTGTATAATTTACAAGAATATGAGAAGATTGTGCACACCTGCATTGTGATCTGGACAGGAAATATAGCTGGGATTGTGACGATGGAATAATAAATGTTAGAAAGAGTCAGCTTATTAGTTACAGAGATAAAAAGCAACTAGAGTTTGTTTATGATTATTGGGAATTACTTGTCAAATTTCTGAAGCGTATCTTGACATATTATTTCTTAGTATTTTAACTGGACAAGGACACATTGGGCAGAAGGTAGGAAAAGATTTCATAATCCTTCTTGATGGAATGGTTGATGAGGATATGTACAATGAAACTGAGAAAATTTGATAACAAAAATTTGATAAGACCATTGGTCGAATGTGGGGATTTAGTGGGGACCCACATTTTGGGTATTAAATATGGGAGTTGGAATGGTTGCAGAGGAGAGCCACTGGAGTTAGTTACCTGTGAAAAAGAAAAACCTGGTCCCCAATTTATTGCTTTCAGATTCTTTTAAACTGCCACATGGATCCTTTCTGTGCAACTTACCTCACTGCAAAACTGGCAGCAATTATTTGGCAACGACAACCTATTTCATACCGACCACACAAGAAATCTTACTGAACATTTGAAATGCTACATGCTCCACTACACACATCACATACCAACTTACTGGTCGCCACAGAACTTGTTTTACATAAGTCTCATCACCAACCAGCTTTCAATCAGTACGAATAGCCGTAGGCAATCTGTCTATACCTGCAACGTAGAGCTCCAGTGACAGCCGACACCCCTTCCCACAACTCTAATAATCACAACTCCTTTACCATTAGAGCTGTCAGAGTATTCCTGGAAACTACCTACACTTCTTAACTATTTTGGTAGGAACTAGCTTATTAACACATCCTGAACAACATACATCTACTTGGCCTCATTTTCTAATAAGACCATAACAGTAAACCCCTCACTTATTGATTATTTATTTATTGTTTGTGTATTTATTATATTATTGCTTCTTTATTTATTTATTACTAGCTGATACCCATGACTTTGTACCAATGGATTAAGAATTTCTTTGCCAGAATTGTATATAGAAAGTTGTTGGTAATGAAGGATTGGTCAGAAACAACACCAAGTCGGCATAATATGGCAAGAAAGCCATCACTATATCATTCTACCATTGAACCTGTCTCTTGAAGAGAATCAATTTCCAACATATTTAAAAATAGAAAAACAAACGAAGGTGAGGGAATTGGGGGGGGGGGTTGTTAACTAAGGGCAGCTTTATTTTACCTTGGTCTTTTCTTCTTTCTTCAGTATTAGCATTCAATTCTTGGGTTCTAATAACTTTAGCTGTTCATGCTCTGCTAGAGCTACAATTTAGCCTTTTTAAGCCTGCAAAGGCATGTCAAAAAAGAAGGCAAAATAAACTGGTGCAAATGTCCTGTGCCCTCCCTATAGATTTTCTTGTCAAATCCCGTCAATATTGGTATAGGCATAGGCAAACGTAACAAAAGACTTACTTCTGCATTTATAGTATTACTACTGCAGATCACACACACACTGACTGCGAATCACCCCTGAGGAATCAATATAACGTAAAAAAGTGTACACCTACGGCATTACAATAGTACCTTGCATTTCACCCCTAACTTTGTGATTTCTACAGTTTAACATTCAATCCGAATTACCGACGGCCCAGGTGTGACTCTTACGATCAAAACAATTTTTAAAAATCTTAGCCTCCCCGGAGATTGGAACCAGAGACCATGAACCAAACATTAGTAAGCAAGCGCTTTAACCACTGAGCTAACTGACCGCTACACGGAAAAACAGTACACTGACCTCCATATCCAACGCGTCTGTCTATCACCATTCAATAATTTTTCTAAATTATAAGACAACATATATTAATTATACAGATAATTTTTCAACCAAATGTAGACAGTATTTTTCTCCTCGTTTCAAAGGATAAGTGTACAAAATTTCATCGAGAATTGAAGAAAACTGTGGATTTGTTTAAAGAACAAACAAACTAACTAACAAACAAACATACATACGTTCATCTTTATATATATAGATTTAATCTTGAATATTTGCATGTATTGATGATTTAAGCCTCCACTAGTTATTCCATAGTTATTGATAATTTATTTTACATTAATCAATCCCCACTCCTCCCACCCAGTTATACATGGCATACTCAGTCGTGTAGTAAGTCGAACATGTGACACTCCTCTCTTGCCAAACAGATCTTAAGTTGAAATACTACAAAATTGTGTTTGTCTCTTCTTTTGCACATTTACTGCTCCTCTCCTGCCTGATTTTGGTAAGTAATGTCTATACTTTCCCTATCATTTGCCATTTAATAGCTGAATGGCTTTTCACTTATCAGTAGTAGCAACAATTTCTTAAATATTTACTTGTGAGCAAAGTAAATGCATGTTTTTTAATTTGATAATAGTGACAATGAAATTATTGCTAGGCAATGAAAATAAGGAAAGAAAGGGAAAATAAGTTCTTTAATTATGTATTTAAAGGTTACTAATGACTAATGACAACGGTATTATTTCTCTACCTTTTCTTTTTTTTAACTAGGGGTGAATATTATTTCAAAAGAGTACAAAATATATGAGCCATTTTTTTAGCATAATTATGGGAACTGTAGTGTCAC
This sequence comes from Vandiemenella viatica, assembly GCA_031002005.1. Taxonomy (NCBI): domain Eukaryota; kingdom Metazoa; phylum Arthropoda; class Insecta; order Orthoptera; family Morabidae; genus Vandiemenella; species Vandiemenella viatica. The sequence continues at coordinate 307,082,314 of JARYHS010008074.1, read as the reverse complement.
ATGATTGGAATCAATATGTGAGCATTTAACTTCCTCACTGCATGTCTTACATCTTTACATGAATCTAGTTCATATCAAGATACAGTGAACTGTGTTTGTTGCTGCCCACTTCATTTAATCTCTGGTAGATGTTGGGTTTATTTTCTGTATCCTGGTTTGTTTCCATAATGCCTGAGGAATTTTTCTCCTCATTATTATTGATAAAATAACCCACAAAGTATATAATAATTCAAAACAAATTAAAGAAACCCTTATGGCAGAACAACAAACAAGCACAATTCTATTTGATATAGAATTAGCATCTTTAAAAAGATAATCCCACAACTATTCAGTTTCATGATTTTTCCTATTTAGCTCTTATAATGTTGATACCCATAAAGTTTAACTGTACCTGTGTAACTGGATTCTATGCTTTCCTCCCATTGGTTATGAGTACTTATGGTTTTTATCTTGTTGTTATTCAAGGCAATAATCAGCATCCTTATTTATAATTTGTTATATAACCATTTGTTCCTCATGTAACTTTATACTTTTCTTGTTATTACATATCATTGTTCCATCATCTTTGTCAAATGATAGTTTCTTATATTGTTTTATAGGCTATACTAACATATGATTGATTGTCTTGTTATATTAGTACTGAAATTCCCTCATAAAAATCTATTTTTAAATGGATTGTTCCTCTGGAACCAAATAAAAACATTTATTACCATCCCAGTCAGCCAGAGATCTGTAAAGCACCTTGTATCCTTTAAGAATTCCATTAATCTCAGACTGTGGTGGAGATGACCAAATAACCAAAATACTTTGTGGAGATAAGGAAGTACATTGGACATCAATAGGAGGTGCCCCAGGAACTGGAATAAACAAACATAAGCAATAATTTATTAATTATGTGGCAACTGTGATTTTCTTTAAAGTTAACGTAATTTTTATATTTACTCCAATCTATATTATCATAAATGGAACATACAAAGTAATTGTTAAAGATCATAATTAGTGTTGCAAACTGAAAAAAAAACAAAATGTTTTTTTTCAGCATTGTGAAAAAAAACATGAAAAAAAACCTAGCACCCGTGTTTTTTTTCTAAATTTTGTTTTTTTTCAGAAAACAATATATTTGATAAATTATAGTTTTATTTAAGGAACTTCCATTTTACAAGTGTGTTTTAAGTCTTACTGAATCATATAATGTCTCACATAATGATTCATAAGTGTATCTATATAGGTAACATAATTTTATTCATCCTCTGTCAGTACCACATTCACTAGTATCAGCACTACCAACACTAGTTCGGTCGGTGTCGGAATTTTCTGTCTCTTCTTCTGTCTCCTCTAGATCCATAACTTCAGAAATAGTTAATTTTTCTTTTACTGGTTGTTCTTGTATTGTACGCACAAGATTTTGAGATTGCAATTTTAAATTGTGAGCAAAGTACACACTGTGCATAAAGACTGCGCCAATAGTTCTGTATTACGGTATTTTAAGTTTGAATTAAAATCTATTATCATACAAAACAGGAGCTTTACTTCTTTTCAATCGTTTGTTTACACCAACGATTGCAAGGAAACGATTCATAATTAGGGACCGTGCACAAACTACGTGGCTCGGTCCAGAGGGAGGAGGGGTTAGCTGGAAGGCTACGCTGGGCTATGTGGGGAGAGGGGGAGGGGTTCCGAGCCAGGCCATGTAACTTTCCTTTCGTAACATTTTTCACAGTTAAAATGAGGAACTGAACTCACAACAGCATGTGAGTATTTATTTCCCTCAGTTAATTATATCCGTATGTAATTTACAATAGTCTGACAAGAGAAAACAGTACAAAATGTCTTCTGGAATCAAAACGAAAGAAAGCTACGTGCTTCGTGAGCGGGGAGGGGGGGGGGAGAGGGGGGGAGGCAAAAGACACATAGGGCTACGTGGGAGTTCACAGGAGGCCAAAATGGAGCTATGTGGTTTATGCACGCTCCCTTACTGACAATTCAATGAGTCAGTACCACTATACTCTGAGAGTTAACAAGTATATGAATATAAGGAAAGCCCAATAAGGCAAAAAACCGTGGATAAATTTTAAATTCCTAATTTTTTTAAAAGATCTGTAGGTAATTTTGTAGGGCTGTCAACACTATTTCAAATAGCAAGTATCAATCCAAACAATGGGGAATGGGGATTCCTTCTCGCGCAACCTAGTCTCTTCGGGAAATCCCCGTTCATAAAGAAAATTTCAGTCAATTTTGCCAATATTTTCGTAATTTTTTTTCCAACTGAACCAGAAAAATATAGTAGATTTTAAACTAAGATAAGTACTTAGAATAAACTCTAAACAGTCATTTTAAACGATAACTGCCTTAAAAATTTGAGATTTAGTAGCTGTGAAAAAAACGTGTTCCAGAAAAAAAACATGTTTTTTTTCAAAGTTTTTTTTTCATGTTTTTTTTCAAGCCAGAAAAAAAACCGTTTTTTTACAACACTAATCATAATCCACAAAACTGGCATGGATATTGCCAGACTTATAATAGTGAATTGTAATGATTCTTTTTTTATGTTACATTAAGCATAATGCAAGGTAATTATGGTTTGAGAACAAGGAAATGGTCAGAAAAATGATAATTAACTGGAGGGTCTTAAAATTTAAATACAAATTTCAAAATCTAGACAGGTTAAGATATCAAAGCTATGCATATTAATATTAGGATAAATCTGAAGATTTGTAAACTTAATTGCTATACTCAGAATCATTTGTCTCTGGTGATCATCATACTGTATGAATTTAGGGTTTCTAGTAATTTCAGAGCAATGGTATCTTTGAGGGAGTTGCTATCATTTTTTGTCAAAAATCCAAATCAACAGCTAGTTGCCTATGTAAGTGGACAAATAGGGTTACACAAAACAATTCTTTCCAGATCCTACAAAGGATGTTGCAAAATGAATATCGGGATTTGAGGCTTTGCAGTATTTTTATTACTTCACTTACAATTAAAGATGATACATCAAATGAAAGAGCAGATCAAACCAATTTTTATCTACAAGTGTTCAATGTAAACACCATTCATCACATGGTTCACATTCATTCAAAAGGAGAGTTCTTCCCACACTTTGGTAAATGTGTCTGGAGAAATTGATGCAACAACTACTACAATCCTGTTTCTTAAGTTGGATAGGTCAGCTGGTAGTGGAGTGTGAGAACCAAGCTTGCAGTGGGGTGAGTGCATAACTGTGGATATTTCAGTTCTAGCTTTGCAAATGTATTTGGTTCCACTTAGTTTAAATAATTCCAAACTAAGAAAAGGTGTTTGAAAATAATGTACACAAGTCTATTTCTGGTATACATAAATTATATTCTTGAAAAGTTTTGCAAAGTTACAAACTGAAATGGCATCAGACAAATTCTGTGAAGATATAGTTGCAGATTCGATTAACCGATTCGAGCCAGACCACAGCTTATAGTTCGAAGTACAATTAGCCATCACTTGGAAGCATTTCAAAGTTCAACACACACTTCTACTATTCAACTTGTTTGTCCACGATTGACACTTAGGTGATCCCGATGCACCCCATGGCGTAAAATGCTGCTTCACTGTTGCATTCCAATAAAACTGAATACGCAAACCTCCATTAGGCAAAATAAAACGATAACACTGTAGTGATCGATATGAAACTTGCCGACCGACTGAGCTACAAGGTGTAGCACTCACTGTTTCTGGAAGACTGGGCGACTACGAGAGCTACTGCTACTGTGTGAGTGAGTACAAAGAAAATTCTGGGCAGATATTTGTACTCACGGACCATCGGAATGCCGGGCTCTTCCGCATCCACATGAGAAAATGCTGGAAAATGGATCAGATTCGTCTCTCATGCCTGATGATTTCATCAGATCTCTTCACTTTGAATGTTAAAAATGTTTCTGCCGTTCTGGAATTTTGAGAATTGCTAGACTTTGTGAAAAACTTCAAGTTTAATCATTATGAAAAATTTTGTAACTTTAATATTATGATGTGATTACCAAGATCTATTAATAACTTTCCTAATTTTATAGCTACTAAACTGAAACAACTTTTATTCTACTACTAACTTGCTGCTCTTCTAGCTGATATCAAATAAAGTGTGTTTACTATTTTCAAAAGTGGTATAAAAATTTTCAAACAAAATCTGACTAATTAAGGATATCAACTTGAAAGTATCTTTAATCAAATCTACATATTTAAAAATGTTTATTGTGTGAAATTAAAGTCTCTAATTGCTTTCTTAGAATTTTTACAATCTTTGAAATATTACTCCAGGTGAATGCTTGAGAATATTGCAATTGAAAATACTATCTTAAAACAGTGAAGACCTGATTTCTAGCTTGAATTAACATAGTAACTGGCTTTAAAAATGATGTGCAATTCTATTCAACTTAACTCGTTCTGAGAGAAAATTTTGTTACACAGTTACAAAATTTATAAGATACTTGACAGGAGGTTTATATGCTTGATCCTTAATGAACCCCCAAAGATAAAAATCACATGGCATCAGATTGGATGAACATGGAGGCCATGCGAAACAAGGCCTGTCATCTGGCCCAAGGCATCCAATCCAGCAGTTGTGTATAACATTATTTAACCAATAATGTAGTGAGTTATGACAGTCTTGCTGCAAAATTAAGTTCTCTGGTTCATCATCTTGCAGTTGAGATAAGAGTTATTTTTGTAGTACATCAAGACAAGAAACACCCATTATAGTTGCTTCATAAAAAAGGGCCTTTAAACTATAGCTGAGATATGACACAAATATATATATATATGGGGAGTCTCATGGCAACTGCACCACATTTTGGTGATTTTCTAACCCCTAGATGTGCCACTTAGAGGAAGATGACTCATCACTGAAAATGTCATGAAGTTGTCATATGAAAGGTGGTCTGTAGGCTTAAGAGCTAGTAATGGCTGTAAATGATAAGGATATCAATGTAATCATCTCCTTAAAACTCTTCATACAGATGTCATGGGAATTGTAAATTAATGATTAGTTTATTAACAGTTTTCCACGGGCAATGTTCGAAAGAATTTCTCACTAGGTCAACATGTTCTGCAGTTAGGCTTGTTTGTCCCATATTCTTTCCTTTACAAAGACAGCTCTTGTCTTCAAACTGGGGATACCATCTACAGATATTATTATCACTTGCTGAACTGTTACTGCAGATTCAAATCTTGCATACTGTAAATACACATAAAAGCTCTCTGTTCAGCATTAGCCATCTTTACTATTAGTGCTTTCTAGAAGATAGAGGAGACACTGCTTCCACATGTGTTCAATGAAACTGTTGGGTTTGATCTTTCATTTGATGTATCATTTATAATTGTAAGTCAATTAATAAAAATTCTGCAAAGACTCAAAATTCCGATATTCATTTTGTAATTCCCTGTATATTATTGCATTGGATAGGAAAGGCAGGAAATAACATGACAAGGCAGAGAGACATTGTATAAGTACAATTGCATCTGGAATCAGCAGAGTGGTTCTAGATTTCATAAAGATCACCCGATTCCTATGAAGACAGCAATTTAAATGTCATGTGCTTATTACACAATACTATGAAGACTGCATGGCATACATCACATGATAAATATTGTGAACAGCATTAACTGAACAAAAGAGTTCAGACTGAAACTTCTGAACTGAAATTTTGCACAAATACAACATGTTCACTATATTATTGGGTATCAGAAAAGTAATTATGTTATTAATGGTGCAGTAGGACAGTGATGGATCAATCATGCCGCAGCAACTGTTAGTCAGTCAGTTCAAATAAGCCAGCCATACTTTAATATATTATCTTGAATATGATGTTTGCAAATATCCACCTTCTAGTGTTATTTAATCCTAATCTTTTACACTCCACACACTATATTACCACTACTATTATGACCATTCCACACCCTTCTCTAAACTTCAAATATTCATTCATTTTCTTCTCAAAAGCATTTCTTTGTTGAGAATAAAGTAATCAACTAAGACAATTATCTTTCCCTCTATGTTGACCAAGAACTTTTCCCTACATAACTAAAATCTATCATGTATAATTATCAGCAAATTGTAGCAATAATTTTTAACTGAAATACATAACACTGGTGTAGATATGGCAATACAGAATCCAATTAAATAACATCTTCATTAGAAAATCTTGGTTTTGAAACACTTTTATTAGGAAGCAAAAAGTTTGTTGTTAGAAAATCTTACTTAGATAATAAATATGTTTAAAAGTGATTTTAAGATAATTTTCCACTCTAAAACAGTTAATAAGTCAATTGATAGATAGAAAGTAGCGTAATTTTGGTTGTAACAACATGTTAAAATTTGGGAAAGTTTCATGGGTTTTAAAGATCGCTTTTTAAATATAATTTGGTATAGCAAGACATGTGCTTCATGAAAAAGTTATATATTTCAGTGTTATTCGGGAATTAATGAAAAGAAATTATGTTCTGAGTAAAGTTTATTTAAATATAAAGATTTTTCAGCAAGTTTTGTTTCAAAATATTAAAGCATTAAATTGTAATAAAGTGAAATAGGTTTTGGTGCCAGAAACGCTTGGACAGTGTAGCTCGAAATTGAAGTGCATTCGTTATTAATACTATTTTTAAAATTCATAATAAATCAGGGAATTTACTTAGAGATTCCAAATTTTTACAGCAACCGTTTTTCAATTTGGAAATTTGTTTAAAGTTATTTTCAAGTCAATATTATGAATAATTTAAGTAGTCAAACTTTATACCACTTTCAAAATTAAGTAAAATACTTTATTTGATATCAGATGATAGAAGAGCAACAGGAGAATAGAATGAAATTTGTTTCAGCTTGATGAGAGTAATATTTCGAAAGTTATGGCAATCACATCTAAATGATTCTTTTCTGTCGAAAATGTTAAAGTTACAAATTTTTTTATAATAACTTAATTTGACGTTTGTAATAATATCTAGCAACTACCAAAATTTCAGTGAGATAGAACTATTTTTGTTGTCAAGGTCAAATTGTATGGCGAAATATCGTCAGAAACTTATCAGTTTTCTGATGTGATTCGTGGGAACTACCGGAAAGCTTGGTTCCCAGGGGTGGATTGCATAAATACCCCCTCCAGAACCTAGCCTCTTCCCAGTTTTGAAGCAGCAGTCTAGTCATGCAGTACCAGCTATGTAGAGCAGTAGCTAGTTTGGGCTAGGCTATTCACGGTTATAGCTGAGACAAGGTGTTTACCTAGCCACCAAGGTAGACTTTGTTCCTCACAGAAGGTAAAGGCTCATAGTGGTTTTCTGTAATTGCTTAGGTGAATATTAAATGGTTTCTTGATTGTGACCCAGAAACTATGCATTCCACAAGAACATTAACACAAAAGAAACAGAAAGATGTTTTTGTGGTTTGCATATAGACAGCACCTTGTTTCTCCTCAATATACTGACCAGTGTCAAAATATGAAGGTGGTATGGAAATCTGTCAACCTTTCCTTTTGAAGATTAGATTCAGGAGTTCAAGTAGTAAAAAACTTTGAAGACAGAAAACATAATTAGTTGTTGTTGTTGTTGTTGTTTTTCGGGTTTTAGGGCGCGTCGACGACGGGGTCATTAGCGCCAACATAATTAGTTCACTAAGTTAGAAGTCTTTTACCTTTACTTACTTCGTGACATGAAGGATGTAAAATTATTCATTTATTGGTAAGGAGGTCAGAAACTGAAATCAAATTATTGAGGAATACACTAAACATTGCCAACTCATACAATTATAGAACTTAAAGTGATTTAAAAAAAAAAAAATATTAATAATAATAAGAAAATGTGAAAGTAGGGATGTAGGGAAATTGCCATTGGGCACAAGCTCAGTCACAATTCACCAATACTAACTGATGTAAATTTTACAGATCATAAAAAGAAAAAAAAAAAATTACCAACAAAGTTTGAGTTAGTAACAAAGTGATAACAGCATCTATTGCCTAAAAAATACAATACTGCAGAAAAATGGAATGATAATTCCAAAGTAAAGTAAGAATTACCAGAAAAAAGTATTCTTCTATAATCATTAGTTTAATGAACTGTACAGTTCAAATGTTGATATCAAATTATTTTTGTGTATACTAGATTAAATATTAATATGAGCTGAATTTTGTATTGACTACCATCTTCATCAGTAGTTGCTGTGATTTCCTGACTACGTGGCCCAGCTCCAGCTCTGTTGTATGCTTGTACCAAAACACTATATTCTGTGAATTTACGCAGATTGCTTAAGGTATTATGCAATCCCATTCCAGGAATTACTTCAAAAGTCTTGTAATGGAATGGTTCTGATGAATTGGTTACCCTATAGCCAATGTAGTATCCTAGTATCTCTCCATTTTGCAGTCTTTCCTCAGGAGGCTGTGAAACCAACATACAGCTTTATTGCTCAGGATTTAAGAAGTAAATTAAAAATAATAAAAATCATAACTTAATAACTATCTTTATTGTTTAGAAAGCAACATAATAATTTTCTCATAAATTATTTGGTTAGTAAAGGTTCAGTAAATATATTTTTTATCTTTTGTATAGTGCCTATGCACCTATGCAACAGATTTAGTTAAAGGCTACAGAAGTGTTTTTTTTTGTTTTTTTTTAATTACTTTTAAAGAAGATGCTATACAATAGTCATATGAATACTTTGCAAATGCAAAAGAATCTTGACTAAGAATGTTAATCTTGCATTTTAATACATATATCTGTTTTCCTACCATTTGTTATTTTAAGTAATAGTTTAGTTCTCCTTTCTTAATGTTTACATATTTATTTATCTCGTTTCATGGATCCCTGCTGAGGAATATTTTAAACTTATCAATATAAAGAAATCTTACTATATTTCCTCATAAAAGATGGGACTGTAGAAGTTATAGAAGTACATAAACATTATAATTCCTACCTTCCAACTCACAATAAGTGTTTCAGAATTCTTCACTCTAATTCTTATATCTCTTGGTGGAGCTTCGGGGACTTCTTCAAGTGTTGTTACAGTCACCACTTCACTTGCATTTGACACACCAACTGAATTCTCAGCTCTCACTCGAAAATGATAGGCACAAGCAGGTCTCAGATTTTTGATTGATGTATTCAGCTGGTCTCCATCCACTAACACCTGGAGAACATTCTGGTGCCAAGGAACTGCCAACAGATGTACACACTGCTAGAAATTACACAGTGTTAAAGATTAAAAATTTTGTATGTGTAAGTTAGTTGAGTCTTATGGACAGTTCTCAATACGAGAAATAAAAGTAGCCTACCTGTTGTATTTCTGTACTGGATGATGTAAGATGTAATACCGCTGTTTCCATCATATGGTTGTTCCCAACTCAAATTCACTACACGACTTGAGTAATTATTGACACGGACATTTATAGGTGGTTCTGGTGATTCTTGTATAAGTAACTTCATTTCTGATCTGTCACTGCCATATTTGTTTGATGCTACACATACAAAATCTGATGTGTCTTCCCTGCGGACGTGTCTGAATGTTAGAACTGATGCTATACCTTTGTCTAAACTTTCTTCTTTTATGCTTATTCTTGGATGTGATTGTGGGTCAAACTCTTTTCCATTATGATACCATTTTAAGGATACAGGCTTATCACCATCTGCTACACATTCAACAGTGACTGTACTTCCAGTAACTGCTGTGACATTTCTGTACAGGGAGGAGAATTTTGCTGGTACTGGAATAAATTATAACAACAGCAATGAAAGTATAAAAATTATAAGCAATAGTACTTATAATGCTAATGATAGCAAACTATATATTTTAGTAAAGATTACTTGAACTTAATAGACATATAATATTACGTATACATAAAATTATACATATTCATCTCCTGATTGTATTTCAAATGCTGTTGTTTTATTTGAGGTTAAGGCCATAATTTAACTGAAGCATTGTCATCTTGTCCATCTTAATTTCTATAACTATTTTAGAAAACTGAGAGGAAGGGATGATATTGAGACACTTTTAGATAAGGATGGACAAGAAGTTATGGAGGATTTGAAAAAGGCAGAGATTTTAAGTAACTGGTTTAGTGAGAGCATTAGGGACAATGAATTAGAAACAGGTGGTTCTGAATCAGATAACGAGCTTAACAAAACAATAAGAAATGAGCAGGCCAAAAATTTTGAAATTCATTTGAGGATATCATGAAGGAACTAAGAAAGCTGAAATAACATAAGGGGGCTGGTGTAAATAATATTACTAAAGATGTCTTAAAAATAGCAGGATGTGACATTGTACCTTATCTTGAAATATTATTTAAATTGAGTCTTGATACTGGCTGCTTACCAGAGAATTGGAAAAGTGCGATAGTAGCACCAGTACATAATGGAGGGGTGAGAAATAGAGTCGAAAATTATAGGCCAATTAGCTCAACATAGGTAAATTAATGGAGAGATTGATATGCAACCACATCAGAAATATATGTGAGGAGCGTAAGTGATTTTCAAGTAGGCAACATGGCTTTAGACAAGGATATTCATGTGAATCTCAGTTGGTGGTATATATGCAAGATATTTCAGATGAAATGGAGAAGGGAGGTAATATTGATAGTGTAGCACTAGATCTTTCAAAGGCTTTTGGCAGAGTGAGCCATAAAATGGTAATAAATAAGATAAAATCTATTGGAGTGGATCAGAAAGTGATTTGCGGGATAGAAGAATTTTTTGAAAGATAGGAAACAAAAAGTTAGCATAGAAAATTTGGTATCAAAAGAAATGGAAGTAAAAATGGGAGTGCCACATGGTAGCGTATTGGGATCATAGCTATTTATCATTCTAATGAATAATTGTGTTGATTGTTTACTATCAGAAATTAGATTGTTTGCAGACGAAATAATGCTATATAAAAGAATCAAAACGATAGAAGACTGTAAATAGTTGCAGGGTGATCTGGACAGGATTTCTAGTTGGGTTGGTAAACATGGGATGAAGATAAATGCAAAGAAGAGTCAGCTTATTAGATACACAAATAAAAGAAACTAAAGGTTTATTATGATTATAAGTTGGGGAAAGAATTGCTTATTGAAGACTTGAAATATAAATATCTTGGCATTACATTTGATAACAAGCTTAACTGGGCAGATCACATTGGACAGGAAAAGGTTTCAAAATTCTGCATTTGTTGGAGAGGGTGATGAAGGGATGTACGAGAGAATTAAAGGAATTGGGTTACAAAACATTAGTCGGACCATTGCTTGAATATGGTAGTGTAGTGTGGGACCCACATTTTGAGTATCAAATACAGAAGTTGGAGAAGGTGCAAAGAAGGGCTGCTAGATTTGTTTCTGGTAAATATCGCAGAATGCAATCAGTAAAAAATATTTTAAAAGAGCTAGAATGGGACTCATTGAGAGACAGAAACAGAGTGAAGAGGGTCATGGGAGTGTACAAGGTGTACATTTGTGATGAGGAATGGAAAGATATTGGTGTAAGAATTGAAAGTAATGCATGGAAGGGAAAAGATGACCATGACCACAAGCTGGCACTTGATTTCAGGCACAAGGGTGGAGGGAGATTCTCTTTTTTTAGGTAAGGGTGTCAGAGATTGGAATAAGTTACCAAAAGAAATGATGAATAATATGCCAAAAATGTTGAAAGAATTTAAAGATAAAATTTGTAAAGGGTAAATTTAGGAGGATGCAAAAAATGGGGAAGATGGGTGTTAGGGAAATTGCCACTGGAGCATGGGCTCCGCTTCAATTTAATATAATTTAATTTAATCTTTGCTATTCATCTGACTAATATTAGTAGGCTTATAGAAGCACACAGATAGTTACCAAAAACAATAAAAATTAAGATCACTAATGATCATAAAATGATAATTACTGAGTGATTAGTAGAACCAGTTAATAACTTACCATGTACAGTAAGGTAGACAACTTTGCTCAATCCAGAATCAATGCCATTAGAAGCTTGACATAAGTAATAGCCCCTGTTTTCTGGTTGGACATTTTGGATCCAAAGACTACCATTCTGCAGTATCCTGTAGAATTGAAACTGGGTAGAAATTTCACTTGGCTTAGGTTTCAGTTTTTGTATTATGATAATTTAGTTTCTCCCACAAATAAAACGCAATGAATACATAATTTCAAAAAGTGCTTGCAGATTTTTCTTCAATTTCTTTTTTTTATATTGACTTTGGTTCAGTTTTTGCTGTTGTTTGTTATGATTTTTTGTAAATGTTATATCACACATTCCGAGCTTTATATTCATGATGATTTTGATGGCAGTATAAATTACTGTCCACAATATTTATTCATAATATTGATGTACCTCACCATGCTATCTCTGTATGAGTTCACATTTCCTCTCCAGGTCTTAGATAATATAGTAAGATGGCTGCATAAGATTGTTTACTCATATAAGTAAAAAAGAAAAGAGTTGAAAAAAAAGCATGAAAATTTGAAACTAATAACATAGCAAAGCAGGAAAGCAAATAAAAAGTAATCATGTAAGAAATATGCAAGAAGGTAAATTGTAAACATACTTGTAGTTGCTCATAGTGAGGCTAAGCTCCTTGTACAGAAGAGGTTGAGAACCTGTGTCTTTCTTCCATTGAATCTTTGGAACAGGGGATCCCTCTGCAGCACAGGGTAACATCACAGATTTTCCTACTACTATCTCTGTATCTGTAGGCTCCACTCTCCATGAAGGAGGAACTGAAAATGAAAAAAGAGTTGCAATTAGGTGACTACTTATATGGAAAATGCTGTACCAACTTTCAAATATAATACACAAGTATAAATTCATATGTGTATGTATATCATAGAGTGGTTTGTGATTTAATAATAGCTCAATTAATATCATTCATGTGCTCCAAAAATAACAAACAATTTTATCAAAAATATTTACTAATTCCCTAATAATCCTACAGTCCCCTTCAAAATAGTCCACTTCCAATATATTGGTAATGGAATTACACCAGCAACATACGAGGGAAGATCAGAAAGTAACGCACAATAATTTTAATATGTACCACAACCAAACAAATCACAAATTAACTACCGGTACATCTTTTACCTACTTTTGTAGATAGTCACCAATTTTCTCAACACATTTATTCCATCGTGGTACCAGTTTCAATATGCCCTGTTCATAGAAGTCCATTTGTTGGGAGTGTAGCCATCTGTGAACTGCTGATTTCACTTCCGCATCTATTGCAAAATGTTGGCCGGCCAGGAATTTCTTCATGGAACCAAACAGATGAAAGTCAGACAGTGCTAGGTCCGGACTGTATGGTGCATGATAGAGCACCTTCCACCCAAAAGTGGCGAGTTTCTCATGAACAGGAACAGCAACATGGGGACCTGCATTGTCATGAAGAAGTTTGACACCATTGGCATTAATGTTGCAACGTTTATCACGAAGGGCATGACCCAACTTAACCAACAGTTTCATGTAGGCTGTAGCATTTACAGTGGTTCTGTGTTCAGCAAAGTTCACCAATAACATGCCAAACATGTCCCACAACACTATCACAATCACTTTCTTAGCCAATTGAGTCACTTTGAATTTTTTTCATACTGGGGAACCAGCATGTTTCCACTCCATAGAGGCCTGCTTGGTTCCAGGCATGTAGTAATATGCCCACGACTCATCACCAGTGACAATTCCTTTCAGAAAGTTATGTCCTACTGTGGCGTAATGCATTAAGTGATCCAAGCTTGTCATCATTTGCTTGCCCTTCTGGTTGTCTGTCAGGTTCTTGGGCACCCAGCGAGCACTAACTTTACGGAATTTAAACATGTCATGAACAATGTCGTATACTGCACCACTGGAAATGTTAAATGTCTGTGATAAGGTTCGCAGGTGCTCATGCCGGTCATTCAAGGTTGCTGCCTCAATGGCGCAAGCATTCTGTGGAGTTGGCAAATCACTAAGGTTCATGTGGCCCTCTTGGAAGAATGCACACCACCTGGAGACATTGCTATGGTCCAGACAGTTGTCCCCATACATGCCTCACATGTCAATGTAAATTTCACTCAGTGAATGCCCTTTGGCCCATAAATATTGAACTACACTTCGCTGCTCTTCACACATGGATGACAGTAACATGTGCGCCATGTTTGTTTCATAAATCATGCTTCTTTCGCTAAAGCTGTATATGAAAATAAAATTCCCTCTATAGCACAAACATCAAACTATATCATCTTGAAATTTCAACATTCCAGCTGCAATACCAGGGGAGAAAAAAAAATTGTGTTACTTTCCGATCTGCCCTCGTATTTTTACCATGCACACTCTCTTATAGCCTGCATCTCAATCAGAGATTTTGTTTTTAACATCTCTACTGTCTCAAAACATCTTCCTTTCAAATTTATCTTTAGAAAAACGCTTTGGAAAGCCATATACAATGAGAACCATGACTGAGGCACAACAGTGATAATTTTTTCCTAAATTCCAATCCTTGGTCCTTACTGATTGTGGTGGGTGAGCAGTTAACCCTCTGCCTTTGCATTAAGGATGCTGGTTCGAATCCCTGTCTCGGCATCCAGCATTGGGTTTTCCATGATTTCACGAATTGCTCAAGGTGAATGCTGGGATGCTTCCTTCAAAGGCCATGGACAAATTCCTTCCTGTTCCTTGTTCCCAGTCCTTTCCCACCTCCAATTTCCTTGACATGGATGAGGCATAAAGCCTTTAAAAAAATCCTTTGCGTTGTCATGAAAAATTGATAACACATAAAGTAGGAGACTGCTTGTCGGGTTATAGCACAATGGGGCTATGTGTACCCTATGTTCATTAGCTATGGAGCCTCTATTGGAATCCTGATGAGTGACAGCAAATTGGTTTCATGCAGAAGCCATGTTAGGTCCAGCAAGACAATGGTGGATGGTATCCTGCTTTCCGTGCAAAAAGACTAGTATTAGGTCCTACAGATCAAAAAGGGACTACATTGGTACCTATGGAAACCTTTCCAAGTCTCATGTCAAAATTCTGGTACTGGAGCCCTGAGTATCCTTTAACTGAAAAACAAAACTGATAACTTTATGCAAAGGATGAGGCTCCTCAATCTAGGGTTGAGTGAAACAAAGTAAAAGAAAACAGGATCAAGAACTTTGAGACAAGAAAGGAAGTTGTAGTGGAGTAGGAATGAAAGTATCATGAGGAACGGAGTGGGATTTATTGGACAACAAATACCTGAATGGACACTGACTGATGGACATTGTCAGTGAAAGAATAATCAAACTGACTTTGGGTGTATTGGAGAAAAAAACAATCATTCTGCAGGTTAACACCCCTAAAAAGGGGGGGGGGGGAGAGGCAAAATTCTTAGATTGTCTGGAAGAACTTATTATGAAAACCTCACTGTTGTGGAGAACTTCAATGCACACATTGGAGAATACTAAAGTGGCTATGACACTGTATTAGATTGTCATAGTTCTGGGAACCCAAAATCTAGAAGGCAAACACTTCCTTGATTTTTGTATATGAATTAATACAGTTGGTAGTAATAGTAAATTTGAGAAGAGAGATTTTCATCCAATAGTGCAATATAGCTGGGAGGAAATAGTTGGTACAGTAATAGGCTGTATACTAGCTGATAAATCAGTTTGGGAACCTATACAAGGTGTCAAGGTCATCTGCAGTTAGAAGCTGAATGAATGTCATTGCCTACTTGCTGACATAAAGAAGAAGAAATCAATGAAAATTAAAATTGATAGAATCCCCCCAAGATGAAACTATGAAAACTCTCAGAACTAGATAAAAAAAAAAAACAGAAATACATTGAGGAACTAAAAAAGAAAATACCAAGAAATGAAATACTGTCAGATAATAAATAATGGGAAAAATTAAAACCAAGAAAGCCATAAAAGAGCGAAACTAGGCAAATTCTGCCCTATTTAAAGTAATAAAGTTTGGAGACATCCAAGAAATATAGGATAAACTAAAATCATATTAATGTTTGTGATAACTTTAACAACAAGAAAGACACATGTGATTACTATGAAATTTATTCCACAGAGTATGGAAATGACAATACACAAATGACTAGAATCATAGAAATGTGCATGCTCCTTGACGATGAGAATTCAGTACAGTGTCAAGCTGCCATATACTGCAATCATAGCATCTAGATCTAATGGACTAGAATCAAGGAGAGCCTGAATATGCTCCTGGGGAACACAATGCCACACTGGTTGTAGGCTTGACTGAAAAACATCAATAGTGGAGCATCAAATCAAACACATTGCCTACTGACAATATCCCAGTCATGTTTGTCGCATGCCATTCCTGGATTTCTAGCAGTATCGGTGGAGGTGAGGCAATGTTGAGGTTACTGTGATATTAGTGGGTAACATCAGCAGTAATTGTGTATATAAAGGAGGCCATTAGGTAGCAAGAGGGGACCGTGGTTGGTCGAACTTGGTAAGTCGGACACGGTCGGCGGACGTCGCACAGAAGTTATCGCCGGCCCGGGTGGACCCGCCCGGGCCCGAACACCGGACTCTGAAGCCTCGCCACTGCCTCGCCCTCTTCTCTGCTCTAGCACTGTAAATATCTGTATCTATTGGTCCGTAGTACTGTTCTATTGTATATAGCAGGGACTATGTTTCTTCTTAATCGTTCCTTTCTATGAAAGGGTTGTAAATATACATCTGTATATTCAATCACTTTTCATTCATAGCAGTAATAGAAGCAAGCACCCCCACACTGTAAACCATAATAGCTGTTAGATTCCTCTGAATAGTCAAGCTACTTGACTAAATTTTCCCATAAGAACCTACATTTTGTCCCAAGCCATTCGGGGGTTGGTAGACACTCCTTAATACCATTTGAAGTTAGCTAAGCCCTTCTGGTATAGTCCGTGAACACATTTCCATGAATTCTATAAGAGAACAGGAATGCGACATGTTTGATGGGCAACGTGGCAGGTAAATTTGCAGTGATGAGAAGCAGAAGTCTTGCACATTCCTCACAACATATGGCCGGGAATTGTACTGCGTAAATATGGAATGTGGAGATGTCTGCAGGAGGGGTAGTGCCTTGGGCTCGAAAACTTCCTTGATACTGGCATTGCATTCAATACGTAGGAGGCGGGATGAAATGTTATCACATCATCACACTTGACGTTCATCCACAATGTCGGTCAATAATGCCAAACCTGAATGCATTTACCATGGTAGTGTCACTGTAGGAGAAGTTAAAGCAGAATTAACTCGAAAGCAGTGCAATTTACAACTCAGCATACCAGTGATGGCTTTCACATGCCAATTGCAGTCTAGGGAGTTTGTAATTTCTAGATAATGGACACAATGGCATATGTGCCACCAGTCCAGCTTTTAGCAGAAAGCGAGGAACCATCAAAGCAGACATTTTCACACCAGTTGCAATGTTCCAACGTTGAGCCAACACTGTAGACAAAGCTGTTCAATTGGTTATGGTCAGGCAGATAAGATGGCGGACAAAAAGCATGTGGTCATATTGTGTCATCCCACACTGGCTCGTCGCTGTCACAACCCTCTGCTATCCACTGGTTCCACACACGCATAAATACCAGTAGCAGTGTGCTCTATATGAACTACAATGTCACGGTGTGACAATGCCGTTTCCCGAAGACCCTGTTCAAACCCACTAACATGCTGATTTGACACCATTTGATATTGCTGAGGCATTATGGCACTTTTTTGCAGGTTTCCACTTCGTTTGATGGCTATGTGCTCACTGGGCATGTCATACTGTCCAGTGACGAAAAAGAGGTCACTGCTGGACCTATTTACACACCACCTCTCTGCAATATTAATCACTTGTTATGGTTTCATTGTTCTACACATCCTCCGAATTTGGAGTGATTAAGATAATTCCTTCCAGGTATTGCAATTTTTGTAAACAGTACTGGTAGTCTAGGAAAAGAAGACAGAAAAATAGAAGGCTAAATAAGAGCTTACAGACAAGATAAAATCTAAAAAAAAATAAAAAAATAAAAATATAAGAATAAGAATTACAGAAGTGTAATATTTCTCTCCTCAAGGTTTATGAACCAGTGCTTAAAAAAAGATAAGAAAAATAGTTGAACCAAATCTAAAGGAAGAACAACATGAATTTTGTTCTGATCTCTGGTTTCTTACTCGCGGAAGTTGTGATTTGATACCAGCTCTTTTAAACTACTTTTAATATTAAATAATGTGTAGAAATATTTGTCTGGTGGTGTGTTTAGCGAATTTGAGTGTAGTAACACTGTGTAGTAAAAGTATCATAGTTTAAGTAGTTGAAAAAGGTTTTGGTTCGACAAGTTTGAAACACGTGTGTCTTGTTTACATTATACTAATACCCGTTAAAGGGAATTAATATTTTATCAGTGAAGGAAACAAGGAGTTACTAACAGGTTTATTGTTAAAATTGGTTTGCTTGCGTGGTAAAAGGAGAAAGGTGTGCCTTGTGCAAATTATATTGCAAAATAAGGAAAGGTATTTATACGTTACGTTTCAATTCTCTTCAAGGGCTCATGTTTTGTTTTGTTTTGTATAAAATGTCAATGAGCATGAAGTGTGGTGGCTGTCACAGGGTTATAAAGCAGGGAAACAGCTGTAATGATTGTGGAGTTCGTTTTCATCCGAAATGTTGCTACATGGAAGCTGAAAATGCGCTTCACTCCCCTTGGAGTTGTTCGACTTGCAAAAGTAGCAAGGAAAAGAAGGAACTAGAAAGTAGGATCTCTTGTCTCGAATCCACAGTGGCTGAATTAACCAAAGAACTCAATGTTTTGAAGGCTGAAAAAGCAGCATTAAATGTTAAGGAATTAGAGTGGATTACAGCCAAAACTGGAAGGAAACACCAGGACCTGCATTCTACAAATTTTCAGTTGGAAGTTTCGAATGCTTTTGGGGTGTTGGAGAATCTAACTGAGGATGTATCAGATACCACAGCAGGGCTGTCTCATTGCAACAAAGCTGTAAAAAAGCACACATTGTGCAAAGCTCGTAAAAAGAAATCCAAGAAGGTGTTATTGCTTGGAAGTAGTCACGGTAGAGGCTTAAGTGCAATGTTACAGTCAAGCCTGGGCTCTGATGTTGAGGTGTGCAGTATATTTAAGCCTAATGCAGAACTTGGCAATGTTGTGGATGAAATTTCAAACCTGGGGAAAGATCTTACTAAAGAGGATCATATAATTATTGTTGGGGGTCCTGGAAATAGTCTGTCCAGAAATCTCAATTATTGTGTTGAAACAGACATTGACAACATTGCTAAAAACACCACTCACACCAATGTTGGTTTGTTGACCTCTTCAAGCGTTATGATCAACCCTGGATGCGTGGTCATGTACAGCGTACACAGGCAGATCTGAAGCGTGCATTGTGTCAGGCTGACCGAACACACATTGGTCTGATAGATGTTTCTTGCATAACACGGAGTGACCATACCTCCCATGGACTCCACCTGAATGTTCGGGGCAAGCAGAAGCTAACGCAACTGATTGCCAGTAGCATCAGGAGAGGCAGGTTGGATGTGAACCCCATCCCAGTGGTAATTGGTGGTAGGACTCAGTCTTTTTTAGGCCAAACGTCAAGAGTAGGAAGAGTTATTTAAGAAATGTACATAATGATATTACAGTCAAAAATAAAGAATGTCAGTCTAAAATAGCTTTGTTCCATCAGAACATTAGGGGTATCTCAAGCAAACTTGATGAGTTGATAATATCTATAGAAGAAACCCAAAAATCATTGAATATTAACATAAATATTGTATGTCTGACAGAACATCATCTGAAGAATTCTGAAATATGTCTCCTCCCATTTGTTGGATATAGATTAGCTTCATGTTATTGCAGGTCAGAGATGAGAATGGGTGGTGCAGCAATATATGTAACAGAAAATACTGAAACAAAATCATTAGATGTAAGTAAATACTGTATAGAACAAGATTTTGAATGTTGTGCAACACAGTTAGAATTAGAAAACAAATATCTTATAGTGCTGACAGTTTATAGGGCTCCCACAGGAGACTTCAGTAAATTTTGTAATAAACTTGAAGCGGTTCTACTAAATTTATCACGAACTAAAAGGGAAATTATCCTCTGTGGAGACTTCAACATAAATTTTGCTGTAGAATGTAACCAGACAGATTATCTTCTAGGAATGCTTAGATCATTCAATCTCTATCAAACTGTAAATTTCCCAACTAGAATACAAAAAGATAGTAGTACCATTATTGATAACATTTTTGTAGAACACAATAAATTAGAAATAAATGGAACAATTCCAATGGAAAATGGTTTGTCAGACCATAATGCTCAAATAATTACTTTGGATATTGTGGGAAATGAAAATAACAAAAAGAAAGGATTTGTCAGAGTTAGGCCATTAAAGAACAATTCAATAAAAACATTAAATGATGAACTTCTCAATGAGGACTGGAGCACTGTTTATAAATTAAAAGGGGTAAATAATAAATTCAATTACTTTCACCAAAGGTTTTTGGAAATTTACGAAAGGTGTCTCCCTACAAAACTAGCTCCAATTGGTCAAAAACGAGTAAACAAAAATTGGGTTACAGTTGGTATCAAAACATCTTGCAGACATAAAAGGGAATTGTATGTAAAAGTTAGGAATACTGATAATATGCTTCTCAGACAACATTACAAAACTTACTGTAGAATTTTAACCAAAGTAGTAAAAGAAGCTAAACGTTTGGCCATAAACGATGAGATTAGTAGTTCAGATAATAAGATAAAAAGTGTTTGGAACATTATTAAAAGAGAAACAACTGTATCATCCCTTGAACATAAACCTATATCTATAAGCATTAATGATAAACTTGTAAATGACCCCTCGTATGTAGGAAGTGCTTTCAATAACTACTTCTTAACAGTTGCTGAAAAAATAAAAGGAAAATGTATTGGGAATATGGATGCTATAGCAATACTTAAATCCTTGTCACCAAAAGCAGCACCTATGTCTCTATTTCCCACCAGTAAAAATGAAATTGAAAAAATTATTAAATCCCTCAAAAATAAAAATTCATTTGGTTATGATGAGGTTTCAACCCATGTAATGAAACAATGTAACACCAGCATTAGTAGAGTTATTAGTCACATTTGTAATAGTTCTTTTGAAGAAAGTATCTTCCCTGACTCACTCAAGAAGTCAATAATCAAACCGCTTTATAAAAAGGGTGATACCTCAAAGATTGAGAATTACAGACCAATATCACTTCTACCAGCATTTTCAAAAATCTTTGAAAAAGCAATGTACAGAAGGGTGTATGCACATCTACAAAAGAATGACCTACTCAGTAAAGTACAGTTTGGTTTTAGACAAGGCGTTTCAACAGATTCAGCAATTTTTGCTTTTGTAAACAACATACTGGAATCAATGCATAAAAAACTAAATTCCCTAGGTATATTCTGTGATCTTGCTAAGGCTTTTGACTGTGTTGATCATGATATTCTACTAGGTAAATTAGATCACTATGGAGTTAGTGGTAAGCCAGGACTTTGGTTTAAATCATACCTGGAAAATAGAAAGCAATGTGTATCACTGAAAGATGCTAATACAGGAGATGTTATAAACTCAGAATGGGGTATAGTTAAATGTGGTGTGCCTCAGGGTTCAATTCTTGGCCCTCTGCTGTTCTTAATCTATATAAATGATCTTCCACATATACTAGGTGATAATGAACACATAGTGCTCTTTGCAGATGATACTAGCATATCGTTGAAAGATCCATCAGCACAAAACCTCGAAAACATAGCAAATGATGCTATAAAGAAAATTAATAGGTGGTTTAATGCCAACAAACTAATACTTAATGTAGAAAAGACACAGTTACTTCAGTTTGTTACAAAAAATAAAACAAAGGACAGCTATAATGTGATATCAGAAGGGAAAACAATCAATGAAAGCAGTTTCACAAGATTCCTGGGTGTATATATAGATAACAAATTGAACTGGAAACAACATATTCAACAACTTCTTAAAAAACTGAATTCTGCAACATTCTCACTGAGGGTAATATCTAGAATAGCTAATATAGAAACCAGAAAGTTAGTATATTTTGCATATTTTCATTCCCTGCTCACTTATGGCATCTCATTTTGGGGAAACTCGTCACAAGCACAAAGGGTATTTAAATTACAAAAGCGTGCTATAAGAACTATTTGTGGAGCAAACCCATGGACGTCGTGCAGAAATCTGTTTAAAAACCTGGGTGTTCTAACCATGCCAGCACAGTATGTATACTCTGTATTATCATTTGTAGTGGAAAATCCTGAACACTTCAATCTTAATGCTGACATACATAGCCATAATACTAGGAATAAATATAATATTCACAAGGATTACAAATCACTGTCAATTGTACAGAGAGGGTTAACATTTACTGGAGCTTCCTTATTCAATGTCTTACCAACAGAAATTAAATGTTACCTACAAAAACCCAACTACTTTAAGTCCAAACTGAAAGAGTTTCTGCTTCAGAACCCATTTTACTCTGTGAAAGAATTTTCTTCTTGGAATTTGGTAACTAAGAATGACTGATAAAATAGTATATATGGTGTATGGAAGGGGAAGGTGACAAAGTTGTCCACAATTACTAAAATGATATATGGTTTTTCTTTCTGTTGAAACTTTTGACAATTTAAGTAATTATTGTGGTTTACAAAATTCCACTCATATATAGTAACTAACATGGGATAGCATGCATTCAAAAACTGCTGTGAAAAATTATCATACTAACAGGTTGTTAAGTAATTGACTGCTTATGAGTTGTTGGTAATATAATTGATATTGTTAATAAGTGTGTGTACTGTTCCACATAAATAGCAACTAACATGATATAATATGTAGTCGCAAATTACAGTGAAACTTATCATGGTTACTGGTTGTAAGAAAATAACTGATTATTAGATGCTGGTAACAAGTGTATACACTGTTCCACATAATAAGTATTAATTAACTCGGGATTGTATTTGTAGATAACAGGAGATATTGGTTATACTAATGGGTTGTAGCTAACTTGTTGTCAATATATAATAACATTATCAATTATATAGTAATATTGACATTACAAATAAGTGTATGTACTGTTCCACATCCCCGAGATTATTCTCACATGGGATCAAAGTGAACATATCTATCTATCTATCTATCTACCAATCCACTTTAGAACTTATCTTTGCTGCAAGGATACTATTTAAGAACTACTGAAAAAATGAACCAGTCATGGCCATATCTCTCGATATATACAATTCTTATGATCACATTCCACATCATGACATTAGGAAAGTGCTGATTAAGAAGGGTTTACCAGAAGGCATTATGGAAAGAATTAAACAACTGTACTAAAATTATCAGAATAAGTTAAAATACAAGCTGCTAGATCAGGTTGTTTTGAGACTATGTGACACCACAAGATGATTTAAAATTATAATTAGGAACTTTAAGTAGCATTTAATTAGAATGAACAGCATTAAGTAATTTCAATTAGGTAGCGAGAGTGATGCTGAGAGATTTTATTTAAGATTTTCAGTTGGGCTACAGACTGCTGACATGGCAGCTAGACCACGATGAAGGGGTCCAGCACCCAGTTCCCGCCAGCAGTCTTGGCGGGGAGCAGGGTGGTATAATAGTCACCCCACAAACACAAAAAGTCACCTCTGGGGGGGGGATAATATCGGTGGAACTCTGTGCTTCCTCCCATTTGGCAGAGATGGTCCACCTGCCAAAGGGGAGGCATGAAGCCAATGTTGGTAGTAACTTTCCTCCCAGTAGGTCTAAGCCCACCGGAGTACCGTTAGCTGGGTATGATAAAAAGCCCCAACGAGACGATAGTGCTCTCAGTCTTGTGCAGTTCTGGTCAGTTTTGCTCAGTGTTGAAGAGTTGAAGTTCGCAGATCCGTTCCATGCTGTGGCCCTGCCGTGAGTGATGTAAGTTCGGTTTTTATGTTTTGTTCCTCTCTCTCTCTCTGTGCTGAACACTCACTCTTGCTACATGTTTATAGTGATGAAACTAAGAACATTAGAAGTAAATATATAATTTTCTTATCAAGATAATAATTTAAAATTGAATATATGTGTCTGAACAGAGGACTGATAGTGTATCAAAGTGTTCTTGTTATCAGAATATAAATTCAAATTAGTGTGGTACATCTACCTAAGTTTTATTTCTTTGTAACAGTTTCGCCCTTTCACCTTGTGATCTGATATATAATGAATGCAGTCAATCTCCGGCAATGAAGTCGGATGATAAATCATTAATCAAGTAGCTGAGAATAATTAAAAAGGAGGGGAGAGAATGTTACAACTAGAAGTGGAGTATAGGAAGCATGAAGGACGAAACTATCAAGTTAGTTAAAAAGGAAGACAAAAACATTAAATCCATAGTTTCTGCGGATGATGATATCATTTTGAGGAGGGGGGGATGGGTTGGGGGGAAGGATGGGAGGAGTGGAGAATAAGTGCAACAAAGGCTTAGCTGGTGGAAATATCAATTTGGTAAATTTGGGTTTAAAATAAGTGAGACCAAATCTGCAAGCTTGGCAGTAAGCATGGAAAGCAAGCTATTAAAATTAGGACAATATGAAATCGAAACTGTTTCGAACTTTAAAATCCAAGAATTATTGGCCCACAATTGCTGGTCATTTTTTCAGATCACCTCTTGCAACTTCCAGATTATACTTCTTGATGAGTGTAAAGCCTATGGGTGTGGATAATCAAGTTGAAACCATAATAAACATAAATTTAATGCACCTTTTTTTTTCCCCTTTTTGTTCTTCACTCTTCTGGACACTTCTATAGCGATGTTTTAACTATATTTTTTGTTTCCAATTAACACTTCTGTATCCATGTTTTGAGGCCTATTATGAAACTTTTAATTAATACTGGGTGACATGATAATTCTGCTGTATTATTGCTTTTGTTGAAGATTGTAGGAATAAATTTGGTCTGCCATCAAGTCCAAGCCTATAAAGTTAATAAATTGTTTTACATGGCCAAATTGTAATAAGCATAATATCCACTCCCCTAGTCCAAGCCTGTAAAGTTAATAAATTGTTTTATATGGCCAAATTGTAATAAGCATAATACCCACTCCCCTTTTTTTAACACAACATTCATTGGTAGCAGCTGATTAGGACGTCCAGAGATGAGAATGTAATATTCAATTGTGGCCTACTTAGAACTGTATGTACAGTTCATAAAACCTTGATTTTAGCAGTATCTCATTGACAAAAGATTTGTGCAACTATTTGAGAATTTTAATAATCTTTATTACAGTTTCAAAGAAAAAAATGAAAATTTTCAAAATAAAGGACTGCCAATCAGTGGTAAAAGTGCAGTCAATAATTCGCTTTCAGACACATACCACAAGTCCAATACTGACGAAAAAGGATGTGCTTCTTGGAGAAATTAAGTGCCAACCTAAAATAATAAGTTTTATCAAATACAGTGAGAGAAATTGTGAAGATCTCATTACCTTTCAATAAAACCTATTATTGCAGTTTGGTTAACAAATGGAGAAACTGACGTCCGGGTCATGTGTTATTATCAAAACTAATGATCATTTGCAGACGCTAATCCTAATACTGTCAAGGAGTAATAGGTGGAACTCTCAGTCATTCTGGAGAATATCAGCCTGGAAATTGTGACTAGGCCTTACAGAGTGATAGTGTAAACTTGATGGTAGCATTACTGTGTGGCAGTGGTTCCAATTAGTTTTTCCTGAGTATTATTTTGAAAAAGGAAATCAACCTCACTTGCCACTATTCTGGGCATTTTTGACGGGTTGTTCATGCCTGTCATGCTGCATTCAGCCCAGTCTTCTTTCACAACAACATCATTATAGAAAAATAATTCAGACAGAAACAGTTTGACTGTCTTAAAATATATTTTGGCGATACTAATTTTTGTAATTTTTTTCCAGTTATCTTGGTTATTACGTAGCCAAGAGGTTACTGCGCGTACCCCTTGAAGCAACCTCAAGTACCCCTGGGTGTATACCTTCCACTAATTGGGAGCCACTGCTGTACGGTATAGCGACTAGAGCATAGTTTTGACGGGAACACAACTGTAGCTCTAGACAGCCTGCATTTTTATTTCTTCGCAAAAAGGTTTTGTTTCATTTTACAAGCATTCAGAGCATACTATTTGCAATTTAAGTATGGCATCAAATAATACTATCTGTTCTTCACTTCCAGTGATGGATAAATTTTTCTTTCTTCTTGCAAATAAATTTTTTTTTCTTCTTGCAAATAAATTTTTTTAAAGTTTTTTGTACTTTTGAGGTGAATAATTTCAATAGTAGGATTAAAACCCAGTAAATTGGAGAAACTTTTATCATCAATACTATGTCCCTTCAAAGTAATCTCTCCAAATAAAATACAATTGTGCTAACGCTTTTTCTAATCTTGGAAGCACTTTCGGAATAGCATTCAGCTTCATCAGCAATTCTGTTTTTATGATGTCAATGGTGGAAAACGTTGTCTTTTTAAGGTTCCCTTCATCCTTGAGAATAGAAAGAAGTTACAGGGTAGGGTGGACATATTGGGTGAATGTGGTGGATGAGGCAAAACAATAGTTTTTTTCCCAAAAAATTATGAATAACCAGTGAGGTGAGAGCATTAGCATTATTGTGATGCTGTTTCCATGAGTGGTTTTGCCACAATTCTGGGTGTTTTCAACTGATTGTTTCACACAAACAGCGCATAATGTCCAGGTATTCCAGGGGCGGATCCAGGATTTTGGTTTGGGAGGGACTTGAGCGGACTTTGGTTTGGGGGGGAGGGGGCTTGAGTCTGGCAAAAGGTAGTATTTATAGTCTCCTCAGTCCTCAAATACTTAGAGCCAAAAAAAAAGTCTCCAAAATTACAATGTCGGAGACAGACCTAGATACTTTTTTTGGGGGGGGGGGGCTTGAGCCCCCTAGACCCTCCCCTGGATCCACCCCTGCCAGGTAATATTCCTCATTAACTGCTTGGCAGGGAACCATGATGCACAATGCCATTGGAATCAAAGACAACAGTGAGAAGAACTTTCACATTTGATCAAACTTGTCTATTTTGTTCGGTCTTGGATCCTCAGGCAGTTTCCATTGGAACGATTGGGCCTTCTTTCAACGCAGTACCCATAGACCCATGTTATGACCATTTTAAGACCTTTTGGATCATTGTTGGCTTCATTCAGTAATTACTGAGCGTTGTCTAAGCGACATTGTTTTCGGTTAAAATTTGACAATTTTGGAACAAACGTTAATGTTGAAAAAAAAAAAAAAAGGTTGGCATGAGCCAAATGATATTCCTACATCATCAGCAACCTCTCTTATAATGATATGTTGATTTTACAGAATCTTTTTTTTCTTCATTTATTTGACGTTGACATCGGCTGTAGATGTGTTACGCCGTCACGACAGTCGTTATCTTCTTCAACGTCTTCTTCTCTTCTTGAAACGTCTGTACGACTCTTGTTTTATTCGTAGTAGATTCGCCTAAAGCTACTGTTAACATTCTGAATGCGTATTGCACTTTATTTCATATTTCAAGCAGAATTTTATTCAATTTCTTGATCAACATTTTTAAAAAGTACAAAATCGCCGAACATACCAAAACATTCATTACGACTGTCGAAAATAAAATAAACATTCAAAATGGTTTGCCAATTGGAACATACTTAAGGAACATGTTTACCATTAAAGTTAAAAAAAATGAAAGTCTTGTTTATAAATCCTGCTAAATTTAAAATTCTTGTTATTTTCTGTTCAGACCTCATACAATACAGAATGAAGAAAATTGATGAACTGGCATATATAAAGATTCGTTATCATACAGAAAATAAATCAATGATATTAAAATGGAAATTACTAAAGATGCTTGATTCAATCATTGACTAAAGTTTGTATGATTTACTCTTGGTCAATGATAACATAATTTTTTCAGATCTCTTAATTTTTTTAATAGAAATCTCTTTGAAATTCTATTATTTTCAACCAAAGAAAATAACACATGAATATAAAAGATGTACTTTTTGTGCTGCCATATGTGATTTCAGACCTGTCTCAAACTTACCATTTACAATAACTTCCACTGTATAGCTCCTGGTGGCAGCAGCATTCGAAGCTTGACATGTGTAGTTTCCATTGTGTTTTATAGAAAGACTGCCAAAACTCAGAGTGCTGGTATATTCATCAATTACTTTTTCAGTAACACCTTGGTCCTCTGGAATAGCAGCACCATTTTTTAGCCACTGAATCACTATTGGAAAGTCTCCCTTGCTCACAACGCATACCAGATGCATTCGCATGCCTAGTTGAAGGTCTGGTTTAATAGAAATTGGATCTATTTCAGGTGCCTCTGTAAAAGTTTAAACAGATTTTATTAGTTAGGTATGAAGTGAAATGGACATTTTTTTGGAGCCTTTCATTTGTTATCACTGTAAAAGAATAATTTGGTACTAATATTTGACATACCATAAACAACAGTGTGATATTTTTTTCTGGCTGATCCTATGTATGCTATTCAATACGATGATAATAACAGGGAAAATACTTATAGACAATTAGAAAACAAAGAACAAAATTCAAAGCAAACCCATTGATTAAGAGAAGTGAAGGCAGAAATGAAAAACAAGAAACAAAACATTTTACAATATTCGGGCTTAATTCTTAGTAATGCAGAAGGAG
>JARYHS010008074.1:307023673-307052673 GCA_031002005.1 Vandiemenella viatica | reverse complement strand
ATTTTACAGCTACTAAACTGAAACAACTTTTATTCTACTACTAACTTGCTGCTCTTCTAGCTGATATCAAATAAAGTGTGTTTACTATTTTCAAAAGTGGTATAAAAATTTAAAAACAAAATCTGACTAATTAAGTTATTAAGGATATCAACTTGAAAGTGTCTTTAATCAAATCTACATATTTAAAAATGTTTATTGTGTCAAGTATCTAATTGCTTTCTTAGATTTTTTACAATCTTTGAAATATTACTCCAGGTGAATGCTTGAGAATATTGCAATTGAAAATACTATCTTAAAACAGTGAAGATCTGATTTCTAGCTTGAATTAACATAGTAACTGGCTTTAAAAATGATGTGCAATTCTATTCAACTTAACTCGTTCTGAGAGCAAATTTTGTTACACAGTTACAAAATTTATAAGATACTTGACAGGAGGTTTATATGCTTGATCCTTAATGAACCCCCAAAGATAAAAATCACATGGCATTGGATTGGATGAACATGGAGGCCATGCGAAACAAGGCCTGTTATCTGGCCCAAGGCATCCAATCCAGCAGTTGTGTATAACATTATTTAACCAATCATGTAGGGAGTTATGCCAGTCATGCTGCAAAATTAAGTTCTCTGGTTCATCATGTTGCAGTTGAGATAAGAGTTATTTTTGTAGTACATCAAGACAAGAAACACCCATTATAGTTGATTCATATAAAAGGGCCTTTAACCTATAGCTGAGATGTGACACAAATACTTATATATATGGGGAGTCTCATGGCAACTGTACCACATTTTGGGGATTTTCTAAACCCAAGATGTGCCACTTAGGGTAAGATGACTCATCGCTGAAAATGTCATGAAGTTATCATATGAAAGGTGGTCTGTAGGCTTAAGAGCTAGTAATGGCTGTAAATGATAAGGATATCAATGTAATCATCTCCTTAAAACTCTTCATACAGATGTCACGGGAATTGTCAATTAATGATTAGTTTCTTAACAGTTTTCCACGGGCAATGTTTGAAAGAATTTCTCACTAGATCAACATGTTCTGCAGCTAGGCTTGGTTGTCCCATATTCTATCCTTTACAAAGACAGCTCTTGTCTTCAAACTGGGGATACCATCTACAGATATTATTATCACTTGCTGAACTGTTACTGCAAATTCATATCTTGCATACTGTAAATACACAAAAAATCTCTCTGTTCAGCATTAGCCATATTTACTACTAGTGCTTTCTAGAAGATAGAGGAAACATTGCTTCCACATGTGTTCAATGAAACTGTTTGGTTTGATCTTTCATTTGATGTATCATTTATTATTGTAAGTCAATTAATAAACATTCTGCAAAGACTCAAAATTCCGATATTCATTTTGAAATTCCGTGTATATTATTGCATTGGATCGGAAAGGCAGGAAAGAACTTGACAAGGCAGAGAGACATTGTTTAAGTACAATTGCATCTGGAATTAGCAGAGTGGTTCTAGATATCATAAAGATCACCAGATTCCTATGAAGACAGCAATTTAAATGACATGTGCTTATTACACAATACTATGAAGACTGCATGGCATACATCACATGATAAATATGGTGAACAGCATTAACTGAGCAAAAGAGTTCAGACTGAAACTTCTGAACTGAAATTTTGCACAAATACATGTTCACTATATTATTGGGTATCAGAAAAGTAATTATTTTATTAATGGTACAGTAGGACAGTGATGGATCAATCATGCAGCAGCAACTGTTAGTCAGTCATTTCAAATAAGCCAGCCATATTTTAATACATTATCTTGAATAAGATGTTTGCAAATATCCACCTTCTAGTGTTAGTTAATCACATTACCACAACTATTATGATCATTCCACACTCTTCTTTAAACTTCAAATATTCATTCATTTTCTTCTCAAAAGCATTTCTTTGTTGATTAATTACCAGAATAAAGTAATCAACTAAGACAATTATCTTTTCCTCTATGTTGACCAAGAACTTTTCCCTACGTAACTCAAATCTATCTTGTATAATTATCAGCAAATTTTAGCAATAATTTTTAACTGAAATAACTGAATAAAACTGGTGTAGATATGGCAATACAGAATCCAAATAAATAACATCTTCATTAGAAAATCTTGGTTTTGAAATACTTTTATTAAGAAACAAGAAGTTTGTTGTTAGAAAATCTTACTTAGAGAATAAATATGTTTAAAAGTGATTTGCCGGTAAAGAATTTTGTCACATAATTTTCCACTCTAAAACAGTAGAAAACAGTTAAGAAGTCAATTGATAGATAGAAAGTAGCGTAATTTTGGTTTGTACAACATATTAAAATTTGGGAAAGTTTCATGGGTTTTAAAGATCGTTTTTTAAATATAATTTGGTATAGCAGGACATGTGCTTCATGAAAAAGTTAAATATTTCAGTGTTATTTGGGAATTCATGAAAAGAAATTATGTTCTGAGTAAAGTTTATTTAAATATAAAGATTTTTCAGCAAGTTTTGTTTCAAAATATTAAAGCATTTAATTGTAATAAAGTGAAATAGGTTTTGGCGCCAGAAACGCTTTGACAGTGTAGCTCGAAATTGAAGAGCATTTGGGATTAATACTATTTTTAAAATTCATAATAAATCAGGAAATGTACTTAGAGATTCCAAATATTTACAGCAACCGTTTTTCAATATGGAAATTTGTTTGAAGCTTTTTCAAGTCAATATTATGAATAATTTAAGTAGTAAAATTTTGTTTTTGAACTTTATACCACTTTCAAAATTAAGTAAAATACTTTATTTGATATCAGATGATAGAAGAGCAATAGGAGAATAGAATGAAATTTGTTTCAACTTGATAAGAGTAATATTTCGAAAGTTATGGCAATCACATCTAAATGACTCTTTTCTGGCGAATATGTTAAAGTTACAAACATTTTTTATAATAACTTAATTTGACGTTTGTAATAATATCTAGCAACTACCAAAATTTCAGAGAGATAGAATTATTTTTGTCGACAAGGTCAAGATTGTATGGCGAAATATTGTCAGAAACTTATCAGTTTTCTGATGCGATTTGTGGGAACTACTGGAAAGCTTGGTTCCCAGGGGTGGATAGCATAAATACCCCCTCCAGAACCTAGCCTCTTCCCAGTCATGAAGCAGCAGTCCAGTCATGCAGTACCAGCTATGTAGAGCATTAGCTAGTTTGGTCTTGTGGCGCGGCAGATTACACACTTGTGCAGAAATGGTTATCTTGTGAAATCATGGATGAAAGTAACTTTAAATACCTTATGTAGCTAAGTAGCTGTGGAGGCGAATGGTTGGTCAGATCTGCAAGATGTTCTTCTGTAAACTTGTGTGATCACCTGTGCAGTTTTGTGACTTTGTAAAATTTTGAGAATATAGTTATCAAATAATAATGGACTAGTGAACATCATTTGAACTTACACCTTTCTGTAGCTTTTGGTTTAAGTAAGCTATGTGGCAACTAGGTCATGATATTTAAGTCAGAACTTTAACATCCTAGGCTATGCACGGTTATAGCTGAGACAAGGTGTTTACCTAGCCCTCAAGGTAGACTTTGTTCCTCACAGAAGGTAAAGGCACTTAGTGGTTTTCTGTAATTGTTTAGGTGAATATTAAATGGTTTCTCAAGTGTGACCCAGAAACTATGCATTCCACAAGAACATTAACACAAAAGAAACAGAAAAAAGTTTTTGTGGTTTGCATATTGAAAGCACCTTGTTTCTCCTCAATATACAGACCAGTGTCAAAATATGAAGGTGGTATGCAAATCTGTCAACCTTTCCTTTTGAAGATTAGATTCAGGAGTTCATGTAGTAAAAAACTGGGAAGACAAAAAACATAATTAGTTCACTAAGTTGGTAGTCTTTTACCTTTACTTACTTCGTGACATGAAGGATGTAAAATTATTCATTTATTGGTAAGGAGGTCAGAAACTGAAATCAAATTATTGAGGAATACACTAAACATTGCCAACTCATACAATTATAGAACTTAAAGTGATTTAAAAAAAAAATAATAATAATAAGAAAATGTGAAAGTAGGGATGTAGGGAAATTGCTATGGGGCACAAGCTCAATCACAATTCACCAATACTAACTGATTTAAATTTTACAGATCATAAAAAAAAAATACCAACCATAGTTTGAGTTAGTAACAAAGTGATAACAGCATCTATTGCTTAAAAAATACCATAATGCAGAAAAATGGAATAATAATTCCAAGGTAAAGTAATATTTGCCAGAAGAAAGTATTCTTCTATAATCATTAGTTTAATGAACTGTACAGTTCAAATGTTGATATCAAATTATTTTTGTGTATACTAGATTAAATATTAATATGAGCTGAATTTTTGATTGACTACCGTCTTCATCAGTAGTTGCTGTGATTTCCTGACTACGTGGCCCAGCTCCAGCTCTGTTGTATGCTTGTACCAAAACACTATATTCTGTGAATTTACGCAGATTGCTTAAGGTATTATGCAATCCCATTCCAGGAATTACTTCAAAAGTCTTGTAATGGAATGGTTCTGATGAATTGGTTACCCTATAGCCAATGTAGTATCCTAGTATCTCTCCATTTTGCAGTCTTTCTTCAGGAGGCTGTGAAACCAACATACAGCTATATTGCTCAGGATTTAAGAAGTAAATTAAAAATAATAAAAATCATAACTTAATAACTATCTTTATTGTTTAGTAAGCAACATAATAATTTTCTCATAAATTATTTGGTTAGTAAAGGTTCAGTAAATATATTTTTTATCTTTTGTATAGTGCCTATGCACCTATGCAACAGACTTTAGTTAAAGTCTACATAAGTTTTTTTTTTTTTGTAATTACTTTTAAAAAAGATGCTATACCATAGTCATATGAATACTTTTCAAATGCAAAAGAATCTTGACTAAGAATGTTAATCTTGCTGTTTAATATGTCTGTTTTCCTGCCGTTTGTAATTTTAAGTAATAGTTTAGTTCTCCTTTCTTAATGTTTACATATTTATTTATCTCATTTCATGGATCCCTGCTGAGGAATATTTTAAACTTATCAATATAAAGAAAGCTTACTATATTTCCTCATAAAAGATGGGACTGTAGAAGTTATAGAAGTACATAAACATTATAATTCCTACCTTCCAACTCACAATAAGTGTTTCAGAATTCTTCACTCTAATTCTTATATCTCTTGGTGGAGCTTCGGGGACTTCTTCAAGTGTTGTTACAGTCACCACTTCACTTGCATTTGACACACCAACTGAATTCTCAGCTCTCACTCGAAAATGATAGGCACAAGCAGGTCTCAGATTTTTGATTGATGTATTCAGCTGGTCTCCATCCACTAACACCTGGAGAACATTCTGGTGCCAAGGAACTGCCAACAGATGTACACACTGCTAGAAATTACACAGTGTTAAAGATTAACATTTTTGTATGTGTAAGTTAGTTGAGTCTTATGGACAGTTCTCAATACGAGAAATAAAAGTAGCCTACCTGTTGTATTTCTGTACTGGATGATGTAAGATGTAATACCGCTGTTTCCGTCATATGGTTGTTCCCAACTCAAATTCACTACACGACTTGAGTAATTATTGACACGGACATTTATAGGTGGTTCTGGTGATTCTTGTATAAGTAACTTCATTTCTGATCTGTCACTGCCATATTTGTTTGATGCTACACATACAAAAGCTGATGTGTCTTCCCTGCGGACGTGTCTGAATGTTAGAACTGATGCTATACCTTTGTCTAAACTTTCTTCTTTTATGCCTATTCTTGGATGTGATTGTGGGGTCAAACTCTTTTCCATTATGATACCATTTTAAGGATACAGGCTTATCACCATCTGCTACACATTCAACAGTGACTGTACTTCCAGTAACTGCTGTGACATTTCTGTACAGGGAGGAGAATTTTGCTGGAACTGGAATCAATTATAACAACAGCAATGAAAGTATAAAAATTAAAAGCAATAGTACTTATAATGCTAACGATAGCAAACTATATATTTCTGTAAAGATTACTTGAACTTAATAGACATATAACATTAAATATACATATAATTATACATATTCATCTCATGATTGTATTTCAAATGCTATTATTTTATTTGAGGTTAAGGCCATAATTTAACTGAAGCATTGCCATATTGTCCATCTTAATTTCTATAACTCTGTTAGAAAACTGAGAGGAAGGGAGGGTACTGAGACACTTTTAGATAAGGATGGACAAGAAGTTATGGAGGATTTTAAAAAGGCAGAGATTTTAAGTAACTGGTTTAGTGAGAGCATTAGGTACAATGAATCAGAAACAGGTGGTTCTGAATCAGATAACGAGCTTAACAAAAACAATAAGAAATGAGCAGACCAAAAATTATGAAATTCATCCTGAGGATATCATGAAGGAACTAAGAAAGCTGAAAAAACATAAAGGGGCTGGTGTAGATAATATTACTACAGATGCCTTAAAAATAGCAGGATGTGACATTGTACCTTATCTTGAAATATTATTTAAATTGAGTCTTGGCTGCTTACCAGAGGATTGGAAAAGTGTGATAGTAGCACCAATACATAAAGGATGGGTGAGAAATAGAGTCGAAAATTATAGGCCAATTAGCTCGACGTAGGTAAATTAATGGAGAGATTGATATGCAACCACATCAGAAATATATGTGACGAGCGTAAGTGATTTTCAAGTAGGCAACATGGCTTTAGACAAGGATATTCATGTGAATCTCAGTTGGTGCTATATATGCAAGATATTTCAGATGAAATGGACAAGGGAAGTCAAATTGAAAGTGTAGCACTAGATCTTTCAAAGTCTTTTGGCAGAGTGAGCCATAAAAAGGTAATAAATAAGATAAAATCTATTGGAGCGGATCAGAAAGTGATTTGCTGGATAGAAGAATTTTTGAAAGATAGAAAACAAAAGTTATTGTAGGAAATTCGGTATCAAAAGAAGTGGAAGTAAAAATGGGAGTGCCGCAGCGTAGCATATTGGGACCATTGCTATTTATTATTCCAATGAATAATTGTGTTGATTGTTTACTATCAGCAATTAGATTGTTTGCAGATGATATAATGCTATATAAAATGATCAAAATGGTTGAGGATTGTAAACAGTTGTAGGGTGATCTGGACAGCATATCTAGTTGGGTTGGTAAACATGGGATGAAGATAAATGCAATGAAGAGTCAACTTAATAGATACACAAATAAAAGAAACTAAAGGTTTATTATGATTATAAGTTGGGGAAAGAATTGCTTATTGAAGACTTGAAATATAAATATCTTGGCATTACATTTGATAACAAGCTTAACTGGGCAGATCACATTGGACAGGAAAAGGTTTCAAAATTCTGCATTTGTTGGAAAGGGTGATGAGGGGATGTACGAGAGAATTAAAGGAATTGGGTTACAAAACATTGGTCAGACCATTGCTTGAATATGTTAGTGTAGTATGGGACCCACATTTTGAGTATCAAATACAGGTGTTGGAAAAGGTGCAAAGAAGGGCTGCTAGATTTGTTTCTGGTAAATATCGCAGAATGCAATCAGTAACAGATATGTTAAAAGAGCTAGAATGGGACTCATTGGAAGATAGAAACAGGGTGAAGAGGGTCATGGGAGTGTACAGGGTGTACATTTGTGATGAGGAATGGAAAGATATTGGTGTAAGAATTGAAAGTAATGCATGGAAGGGAAAATATGACCATGACCACAAGCTGGCACTCGATTTCAGGCACAAGGGTGGAGGGAGATTCTCTTTTTTTAGGTAAGGGTGTCAGATTGGAATAAGTTACCAAGAGAAATGATGAATAATATGCCAAAAATGTTGAAAGGATTTAAAGTTAAAATTTGTAAAGGGTAAATTTAGGTGGATGCAGAAAAGGGGTAAGATGGGTGTTTAGGGAAATTGCCACTGGAACATGTTCTCCACTTCAATTTAATATAATTTAATTTAATCTTTGATATTCATCTGACTAATATTAGTAGGCCTATAGAAGCACACAGATAGTTACCAAAAACAATAAAAATTAAGATCACTATTGATCATTAAATGATAATTACTGAGTGATTAGTAGAACCAGTTAAAAACTTACCATGTACAGTAAGGTAGACAACTTTGCTCAATCCAGAATCAATTCCATTAGAAGCTTGACATAAGTAATAGCCTCTGTTTTCTGGTTGGACATTTTGGATCCAAAGACTACCATTCTGCAGTATCCTGTAGAATTGAAACTGGGTAGAAATTTCATTTGGCTTAGGTTTCAGTTTTTGTGTTATGATAATTTAGTTTCTCCCACAAATAAAATGCAATGAATACATAATTAAAAAAAAGTGCTTGCAGATTTTTCTTCAATTTCTTTTTTTTTTATATTGACTTTGGTTCAGTTTTTGCTGTTGTTTGTTATGATTTTTTGTAAATGTTATATCACACATTCCGAGCTTTGTATTCATGATGATTTTGATGGCAGGATAAATTACTGTCCACAATATTTATGCATAATATTGATGTACCTCACCATGCTATCTCTGTATGAGTTCACATTTCCTCTCCAGGTCTTAGATAATATAGTAAGATGGCTGCATAAGATTGTTTACTCATATAAGTAAAAAAAGAAAAGAGGATGATGTGACGAGTTGAAAAAAAAAACATGAAAATTTGAAACTAATAACATAGCAAAGCAGGAAAGCAAATAAAAAATAATCATGTAAGAAATATGCAAGAAGGTATATTGTAAACATACTTGTAGTTGCTCATAGTGAGGCTAAGCTCCTTGTACAGAAGAGGTTGAGAACCTGTGTCTTTCTTCCATTGAATCTTTGGAACAGGGGATCCCTCTGCAGCACAGGGTAACATCACAGAGTTTCCTACTACTATCTCTGTATCTGTAGGCTCCACTCTCCATGAAGGAGGAACTGAAAATGAAAAAAGAGTTGCAATTAGGTAACTACCTATATGGAAAAAGCTGTACCAACTTTCAAATATAATGCACAAGTATAAATTCATATGTGTCTGTATATCATAGAGTGGTTTGTGATTTAATAATAGCTCAATTAATATCATTCATGTGCTCCAAAAATAACAAACAATTTTATCAAAAATATTTACTAATTCCCTAAATAATCCTACAGTCCCCTTCAAAATAATCCACTTCCAATATACTGGTAATGGAATTACACCAGCAACATACGAGGGAAGATCAGAAAGTAACGCACAATAATTTTAATATGTACCACAACCAAACAAATCACAAATTAACTACATCTTTGACCTTCTTTTGTAGATAGTCACCATTTTTCCCAACACATTTCTTCCATCGTGGTACCAGTTTCAATATGCCCTGTTCGTAGAAGTCCATTTGTTGGGAGTGTAACCATCTGCAGAATGCTGATTTCACTTCCGCATCTTTTGCAAAATGTTGGCCGGCCAGGAATTTCTTCATGGGACCAAACAGATGAAAGTCAGACAGTGCTAGGTCCGGACTGTATGGTGCATGATGGGGCACCTCTCACCCAAAAGTGGCGAGTTTCTCATGAACAGGAACAGCAACATGGGGACATGCATTGTCATGAAGAAGTTTGACACCATTGGCATTAATGTTGCGACGTTTGTCACAAAGGGCATGACCCAACTTAACCAACGGTTTCATGTAGGCTGCAGCATTGACAGTGGTTCTGTGTTCAACAAAGTTCACCAATAACATGCCAAACATGTCCCAGAACACTGTCACAATCACTTTCTTAGCCAATTGAGTCACTTTGAATTTTGTTCATACTGGAGAATCAGCATGTTTCCACTCCATAGAGGCCTGCTTGGTTTCGGACATGTAGTAGTATGCCCACGACTCATCACCAATGACAATTCCTTTCAGAAAGTTATGTCCTACTGTGGCATAATGCATTAAGTGATCCAAGCTTGTCATCATTTGCTTGTCCTTCTGGTTGTCTGTCAGCTTCTTGGGCACCCAGCGAGCACTAACTTTATGGATTTTAAACATGTCATGAACAATGTCATACACTGCACCATTGGAAATTTTAAATGTCTGTGATAAGGTTCGCAGGTGCACATGCCGGTCCTTCAAGGTTGCTGCCTCAATGGCGCGAACATTCTGTGGAGTTGAACTGTTACCGACCACCCGGAGCAAGGCGAATCACTAAGGTTCATGCGGCCCTCTTGGAAGAATGCACACCACCTGGAGACATTGCTATGGTCCAGACAGTTGTCCCCATACATGCCTCACATGTCCATGTAAATTTCACTCAGTGAATGCCCTTTGGCCCACAAATATCGAACTACACTTCGCTGCTCTTCACACGTGGATGACAGTAACATGCGTACCATGTTTGTTTCATAGATCATGCTTCTCTCGCTAAAGCTGTACATGAACAAAATTCCCTCTATAGCACAAACTTCAAAATATATCATCATGACATTTCAAAATTCCAGCTGCAATACCAGGGGAGAAAAAAAATTGTGTTACTTTCCAATCTGCCCTCGTATTTTTACCATACACATTCTGTTACAGCCTGCATCTCAATCAGAGATTTTGTTTTTAACTTCTCTACTGTCTCAAAACATCTTCCTTTCAAATTTCTCTTTAGAAAAACGCTTTGGAAAGCCATATACAATGAGAACCATGACTGAGGCACAACAGTGATGATTTTTTCCTAAATTCCAATCCTTGGTCCTTACTGATTTTGGTGAGTGAGCAGTTAACCCTCTGCCTTTGCATTAAGGATGCTGGTTCGTATCCCTGTCTGGGCATCCAGCATTGGGTTTTCCATGATTTCATGAATTACTCCAGGTGAATGCTGGGATGCTTCCTTCAAAAGGCCATGGACAAATTCATTCCTGTTCCTTGTTCCCAGTCCTTTTCCGCCTCCAATTACCTTGACATCGATGAGGCATAAAGCCTTAAAAACAAATCCTTTGCCCTTGTCATGAAAAAGTGATAACACATAAAGTAGGAGACTGCTTGTCGGGTTATAGCACAATGGGGCTATGTGTGCCCTATGTTCATTAGCTATGGAGCCTCTATTGGAATCCTGATGAGTGACAGCAATTTGGTTTCATGCAGAAGCCATATTTGGTCCACCAAGACAATGGTGGATGGTATCCTTCTTTCCATGCAAAAAGACAAGCATTAGGTCCTACAGATCAAAAAGGGACTACATTGGTACCTATGGAAACCTTTCCAAGTTTCATGTCAAAACTCTGGTACTGGAGCGTTGACTATCCTTTAACTGAAAAACAAAACTGATAACTTTATGCAAAGGATGAGGCGCCTCAATCTAGGGTTGAGTGAAATAAAGTAAAAGAAAACAGGATCAAGAACTTTGAGACAAGAATGGAAGTTGTAGTGGAGTAGGAATGAATGTATCATGAGGAACGGAGTGGGATTTATTGGTCAACAAATACCTGAATGGACACTGACTCATGGACATTGTCAGTGAAAGAATAATCAAACTGACTTTAGGTGGAATGGAGAAAAAAAAACATCATTCTGCAAGTTAACACTCCTAAAAGGGGGGGGGGGAAGAGGCAAAATTCTTAGATTGTCTGGAAGAACTTATTATGAAAACCTCACTGCTGTGGAGAACTTCGATGCACACATTGGAGAATACTTAAGTGGCTATGACAGTGTATTAGATTGTCATAGTTCTGGAAACCCAAAATCTAGACGGCAAACAGTTCCTTGATTTTTGTATATGAATTAATACAGTAGGTAGTAATAGTAAACTTGAGAAGAGAGATTTTCATCCAATAGTGCAATATAGCTGGGATGAAATAGTTGGTACAGTAATAGGCTGTATACTAGCTGATAAATCAGTTTGGGAACCTATACAAGGTGTGAAGGTCGTCTGCAGTTAGAAGCTGAATGAATGTCAGTGCCTACTTGCTGACATAAAGAAGAAGAAATCAATGAAAATTAAAATTGATAGAATCCCCCCAAGATGAAACTATGAAAACTCTCAGAACCAGATAAAAAAAAAATAATAAAAAAAAACAGAAATACAGTGAGGAACTAAAAAAGAAAAAACCAAGAAATGAAATACTGTCAGATAATAAAGAATGGCAAAAATTAAAACCAAGAAAGCCATAAAAGAGCGAAACTAGGCAAATTCTGCCCTATTTAAAGTAATAAAGTTTGGAGACATCCAAGAAATATAGGATAAACTAAAATCATATCAATGTTTGTGATAACTTTAACAACAAGAAAGACACATGTGATTACAATGAATTTATTCCACAGAGTATGGAAATGACAATACACAAATGATTAGAATCATAGAAATGTGCATGCTCCTTGACGATGAGGATTCAGTACAGTGTCAAGCTGCCATATACTGCAATCATAGCATCTAGATCTCATGGACTAGAATCAAGGAGAGCCTGAATATGCTGCTGGGGAACACAATGCCACATGGGTTGTAGGCATGACTGAAAGACATCAATAGTGGGGCATCAAATCAAACACGTTGCCTACTGACAATATCCCAGTCATGTTTGTCGCATACCATTCCTGGATTTCTAGCAGTATCGATGGAGGTGAGGCAATGTTGATGCAACTGTGGCATTAGTGGGTAATATCAGCAGTAATTGTGTATATAAAGGAGGCCATCAGGTAGCAAGAGGGGACCGTGGTTGGTCGAACTTGGTAGGTCGGACACGGTCGGTGGATGTCGCACAGAAGTTATCACCGGCCCCGGCACCCTACTCCGAAGCCTCGCCACTGCCTTGCCCCTCTTCTCTGCTCTAACACTGTAAACATCTGTATCTATTGGGCCGTAGTACTGTTCTATTGTATATAGCAGGGACTATGTTTCTTCTTAATCGTTCCTTTCTATGAAAGGGTTGTAAATATACTTTTGTATATTCAATCACTGTTTCATTCATAGCAGTAATAGAAGCAAGCACCCCCACGCTGTAAACCATAATAGCTGTTAGATCCCTCCGAATAGTCAAGCTACTCGACTAAATTTTCCTATAAGAACCTACACTTTGTCCCAAGCCACGCGGGGGTTGGTAGACACTCCTTAATACCATTGGAAGTTAGCTAAGCACTTCTTGTATAGTCCGTGGACACATTTCCATAAATTCTATAAGAAAACAGGAATGCGACATGTTTGATGGGCAACATGGCAGGCAAATGTCCAGTCATGAGAAGCAGTAGTACCTGTCATCCTTCACAGAAGTCTTGCACATTCCTCACAACATATGGCTGGGAATTGTACTGCTTAAATATGGAATGTGGAGCTGTCTGCAGGAGGGGTAGTGCCTTGGGCTCGAAAACTTCCCTGATACTGGCATTGCATTCAATACGCAGGAGGTTGGATGAAATGTTATCACATCATCACACTTGACGTTCGTCTACAATGTCCATCAATAATGCCAAACCTGAATGCATTTACAATGGTAGTGTCACTGTAGGACAAGTTAAAGCAGAATTAACTCGAAAGCAGTGCAATTTACAACTCAGCATACCAGTGATGGCTTTCACATGCCAATTGCAGTCTAGGGAGTTTGTAATTTCTGGATAATGGACACAATGGCATATGTGCCACCAGTCCAGCCTTTAGCAGAAAGCGAGGAACCATCAAAGCAGACATTTTCACACCAGTTGCAATGTTCCAACGCTGAGCCAAAACTGTAGACAAAGCTGTTCAGTTCGTTACGGTCAGGCAGATAAGATGGCGGACAAAAAGCATGTGGTCATATTGTGTCATCCCACTCTGGCTCATCGCTGTCACAACCCTCTGCTATCCACTGGTTCCACACACGCATAAATACCAGTAGCAGTGTGCTCTATGTGAACTAAAATGTCACGGTGTGACAATGCCGTTTCCCGAAGACCCTTTTCAAACCCACTCACATGCTGATTTGGCACCATTTGATATTGCTGAGGCATTATGTCACTTTTTTTGCAGGTTTCCACTTCGTTTGATGGCTATGTGCTCACTGGGCATGAAATAATGTCTGGTGACAAAAAAGTGGTCACTGCTGGACCTATTTACACACCACCTCTCTGCAATATTAATCACTTGTTATGGTTTCATTGTTCTACACATCCTCCGAATTTGGAGTGATTAAGATAATTCCTTCCAGGTATTGCAATTTTCACAAACAGTACTGGTAGTCTAGGAAAAGAAGACAGAAAAATATAAGGCTAAATAAGAGCTTACAGACAAGATAAAATCTAAAAAAAAAAAAAAAAAAAAAAAAAATTAGGAATAAGAAATACAGAAGTGTAATATTTCTCTCCTCAAGGTCGCAAGGTTTATTAACCAGTGCTTAAAAAAAGATAAGAAAAATAGTTGAAACAAATCTAAAGGAAAAACAACATGAATTTTGATCTGACCAATCCAGTTTAGAAGTTATCTTTGCTGCAAGGATACTATTTAAGACATACTGAAATAACCAGTCATGGCCATATATCTCGATATATAAAATTCTTATGATCACATTCCATATCATGACATTAGGAAAGTGCTGATTAAGAAGGGTTTACTAGAAGGCATTATGGAAAGAATTAAACAACTATACTAAAATTCTCAGAATAAGTTAAAATACAAGCTGGTAGATCAGGTTGTTTTGAGACTATGTGACACCACAAGATGATTTAAAATTATAATTAGGAACTTTAAGTAGCATTTAATTAGAAAGAACAGCATTAAGTAATTTCAATTAGGTAGCGAGAGTGATGCTGAGAGATTTTATTTAAGTTTTTCAGGTGGGCTACAGACTGCTGACATGGCAGCTAGACCACGATGAAGGGATCCAGCACCCAGTTCCCGCCAGCAGTCTTGGCGGGGAGCAGGATGGTATAATAGTCACCCCACAAACACAAAAAGTCACCTCTGGGGTGGGATAATATCGGTGGAACTCTGTGCTTCCTCCCATTTGGCAGAGATGGTCCACCTGCCAAAGGGGAGGCATGAAGCCAATGTTGGTAGTAACTCTCCTCCCAGTAGGTCTAAGCCCACCGGAGTACCGTTAGCTGAGTATGATAAAAAGCCCCAACAAGACGATAGCGCTCTCAGTCTTGTGCAGTTCTGGTCAGTTTTGCTCAGTGTTGAAGAGTTGAAGTTCGCGGATCCGTTCCATGCTGTGACCCTGCCATGAGTGATGTAAGTTCGGTTTTTATGTTTTGTTCCTCTCTCTCTCTGTGCTGAAGACTCACGCTTGCTACATGTTTATAGTGAAGAAACTAAGAACATTAGAAGTAAGTATATAATTTTCTTATCAAGATAATAATTTGAAATTGAATATATGTGTCTGAACAGAGGACTGATAGTGTATCAAAGTGTTCTTGTTATCAGAATATAAATTCAAATTAGTGTTGTACATCTACCTAAGTTTTATTTCTTTGTAACAGTTTCACCCTTTCACCTAGTGATCTGATATATAATGAACCCAGTCAATCTTCGGCAATGAAGTCCGATGATAAATCATTAATCAAGTAGCTGAGAATAATTAAAAAGGAGGGGAGAGAATGTTACAACAAGAAGTGGAGTATAGGAAGCATGAAGGACGAAACTATCAAGTTAGTTAAAAAAGAAGACAAAAACATTAAATCCATAGTTTCTGCGGATGATGATATAATTTCGAGGAGGGAGGGGGGGGGGGTGTGGGGGGAAGGATGGGAGGAGTGGAGAATAAGTGCAACAAAGGCTTAGCTGGTGGAAATATCAATTTGGCAAATTTGGGTTTAAAATAAGTGAGACCAAAACTGCAAGCTTGGCAGTAAGCAGGGAAAGCAAGCTATTAAAATTAGGACAATATGAAATCGAAACTGTTTCAAACTTTAAAATCCAAGAATTATTGGCCCACAATTGCTGGTCATTTTTTTCAGATCACCTCTCGCAACCTCAAGATTATACTTCTTGATGAGTGTAAAGCCTATTGGTGTGGATAATCAGGTTGAAACCATAATAAACATGAATTTTATGCGCCTTTTTTTTTTCCCTTTTTGTTCTTCACTCTTCTGGACACTTCTGTAGCGATGTTTAAATTATATTTTTTGTTTCCAATTAACACCTCTGTAACCATGTTTTGAGGTCTATTATGATACTTTTAATTAATACTGGGTCATCATTGACATGATAATTCTGCTGTATTATTGCTTTTGTTGAAGATTGTAGGAATAAATTTGGTCT
This sequence comes from Vandiemenella viatica, assembly GCA_031002005.1. Taxonomy (NCBI): domain Eukaryota; kingdom Metazoa; phylum Arthropoda; class Insecta; order Orthoptera; family Morabidae; genus Vandiemenella; species Vandiemenella viatica. Next base: position 307,036,511 of record JARYHS010008074.1, on the reverse strand, counting down.
GCAATCAAGTCCAACCCTGTAAAGTTAATAAACTGTTTTACATGGCAAAATTGTAAGAAGCATAATACCCACTCCCCTATTTTTAACACAACATTCATTGGTAGCGGCTGGTTAGGATCTCCAGAGATGAGAATGTAATATTCAATTGTGGCCTACTTAGAACTGTATGTACAGTTCATAAAACCTTTATTTTAGCAGTATCTCATTGACAAAAGACTTGTGCAACTATTTGAGAATTTTAATAATCTTTATTCGAGTTTCAAAGAAAAAAAATGAAAATTTTCAAAATACATGACTGCCAATCAGTGGTAAAAGTGCAGTCAATAATTCGCTTCCAGACACATACCACATGTCCAATACAGACAAAAAATGATGTGCTTCTCAGAGAAATTATGTGCCAACCTAAAATAATAAGTTTTATCAAATACAGTGAGAGAAATTGTGAAGATATCATTACCTTTCATAAAACCTATTATTGCAGTTTGCTTAACAAATGGAGAAACTGATGTCCGGGTCATGTGTTATTCTGAAAACTAATGATCATTTGCAGACGCTAATCCTAATACTATCGAGGAGTAATAGGTGGAACTCTCAGTCATTCTGGAGAATATCAGCCTGGAAATTTTGACTGGGCCTTACAGAGTGATAGTGTAAACTTGATGGTAGCATTACTGTATGGCAGTGGTTCCCAATTAGTTTTTCATGAGTATTATTTTGAAAAAGGAAATCAACCTCACTTGCCACTATTTTTGGAATTTTTGACAGATTGTTTCATGCCTGTCACGCTGCGTTCAGCCCAGTCTTCTTCCCACAACCACATAATTATAGAAAAATAATTCAGACAGAAACAGTTTGACTGTCTTAAAATATATTTTGGCGATACTAATGTTTGTGTAATTTTTTTTCAAGTTATCTTGGTTATTACGTTAGCCAAGAGGTTACTATGCGTACCCCTTGAAGCAACCTCAAGTGTATACCTACCACTAATTGGGAGCCACTGCTGTACGGTATAGTGACTAGAGAATAGTTTTGCCGGGAACACAACTGTAGCTCTAGACAGCCTGCATTTTTATTTCTTCGCAAAAAGGTTTTGTTTCATTTTAAAAGCATTCAGAGCATACTATTTGCAATTTAAGTATGGCATCAAATCATATTATCTTTTCTTCACTTCCAGTGATGGATCAATTTTTCTTTCTTCTTGCAAATAAAATGATTTTTTTTTCTTCAAGTTTTTTGTACTTTCGAGGTGAATAATTTCAATAGTAGGATTAAAACCCAGTAAATTGGAGAAACTTTTATCAGAATCAATACTATGCCCCTTTAAAGTAATCTCCCCTAAATAAAATACAATTGTGCCAATACTTTTTCTAATCTTGGAAACACTTTCGGAATAGCATTCAGCTTCATCAGCAATTCCGTTTTTATCACATCAATGGTGGGAAAACATCGTCTTTTTAAGGTTCCCTTCATCCTCAAGAATAGAAAGAAGTTACAGGGGAGGGGGGACATATTGGGTGAATGTGGTGGATGAGGCAAAACAACAGTTTTGTTTCCCCCAAAAAATTACGAATAACCAGTGAGGTGAGAGCATTAGCATTAGGGTGAAAACGTGCCGAGCAGGTCGCCGTGCAGGTGGCGGTGGCGGTTGCGCTGAAGGCCGATGTCGCGGTGGATGGGTAAAAACATGTCGCACAGCTCGTGGTATAGGGGAAGGTAGATGTCGAGGTATAGCTGCTAGCGTTCACCAGAGTTTTGTAAACCCTTGTAGGTGCCACTCATTGTAAATCGTTAATATTTTGTGTTTAACGAGAGTATGATTTACTTTAATTAACCTGCAATGATTTGTGGAAGCGATAACGATAGGGATGATGATGGTCTGTCAGTAGCCACAAAGTAGTGGCTACTTTCTACGACTGGTATCAGAAGGTTCAGTTAACTGCAAATAAATGAACAGAGACAAACGCTTGGAGAACTTCACCATTTAAATCAGGATCTGAAAAATCATCCAGACTAATTCCGCGCCCACCTATGAAAGACACCACAAACTTTCCTGTAAAATCCTAGACAAACTGAAGTCAAATGTTTGTAACAGTTACCACAACATTCCAATACATGCTGAGGGAAAACCGGTAATTATTGTAAATAAAGTAATGTACCATTTAACAAAACATTTTCAAGTCAAATCTAAAATTTTTCAATCCAAAATCAGAATTTCCAATTTAAATTCAGTTAACAGTTTATTTTAAATAATAATTAACACGAATTTTTTATTTTTGTTTTTACTTTCTTTAAATTTATAATGATTGTAGGACTGAATTGTTTGATGTTCCATTTCCGTCGGTATATGATGTGTAATAATTTCTGAATAGTCAATCAAGTCACTAACAATAGATAATTATTTCAATTAGGGGAAATGTAGGTGGGTGCAGGAAAGGGGGAAAAATGTGTATGTATGGAATTTGCCATCGGAGCATGCGCTGAATTGAAATTTAATTAAATATTATTATTATTATTATAAAATCTGTTGTAATTTATTTACCGCTGACTATCAACTTTTCGGTAGTTGTCCAATTTATAAAAATCTGTACTTACTATTTCATCAATAATTTATTTAAAACAGAATGTAGCATTGTCAATGTCAGTACATTGTAAATTTATATCTGCAGTTGTATAAAACGAAATGACATCCATTAAAATAAATCAATATTTAGAACAAGACAAAATTAAATAACACCACTCTGTATAATACGAAAGCCGAACTGTGTAATCAAGTGTAGAGCTGGATCACGTGGCCTTGACATATCTCAGCCAATCAGAGCCAAGCAGACCTCCAGTGGCGTGCTAGGCGGCGTGGTGAAAACAAAATAGTTTGTTTTCTCATCGACATCGCGAAGAGCGGCGACCAAAGCCGCGAGGTGCGACCGCCTCGGCGTGCGCTGACTCATTACTAACAATGCTTTTGTTTCACGTGGATGAAACATCTAACGCGACCGCCACTGCCACCTGCACCGCGAGCTGCTCAGCATGTTTTCACCCTTAGCATTATTGTGATGCTGTTTCCATGAGTGGTTTTGCCACAATTCTGGGTGTTTTCGACAGGTTGTTTCACGCAAACAGCGCATAATGTCCAGGTATTCCAGGGGTGGATCCAGGATTTTGGTTTGGGAGGGGCTTGAGCGTACTTTGGTTTGGGGGGGGGGGCTTGGCTTGAGTGGATTTTTGTTGGGGGGGCTTGCCTTTAGTGGATTTTTGGGTTTGGGGGGGGGGGCTTGAGTCGGGCAAAATGTAGTATTTATAGTCTCCTCAGACCTCAAATCCTTAGAGCCAAAAAAAAAGAGGTCTCCAAAATTACAATGTCGGAGACAGACCTAGATACTTTTTTGGGGGGGCTAGAGCCCCCTATCCCCCCCCTGGATCCCCTGCCCCTGCCAGGTAATATTCCTCATTAACAGCTTGGCAGGGAACCACGATGCACAATGCCATTGGAATCAAAGACAACAGTGAGAAGAACTTTCACATTTGATCAAACTTGTCTGTTTTGTTCGGTCCAGGTTCCATTGGAACGATTGGGCCTTCTTTCAACGAAATACCCATAGACCCATTTTATGACCGTTTTAAGACCTTTTGGATCATTGTTGACTTCATTCAGTAATTACTGAGCGTTGTCTTAGCGACATTTTTGGTTAAAATTCGGCAATTTTGGAACAAACGTTCATGTTGAAAAAAAAAAAAAAAAAAAAAAAAAAAAAACTGGTTGGAATGAGCCAAATGATATTCCTACATCATCAGCAACCTCTCTTATAATGATATGTTGATTTTACAGAATCTTTTTTTTTTCATTTATTTGACGTTGACATCGGCTGTAGATGTGTTACGCCGTCCAGGACAGTCGTTATCTTCTTCAACGGCTTCATGGCTCTTCTTGAAATGTCTGTACGACTCTTGTTTTATTCATAGTAGATTCACCAAAAGCTACTGTTAACATTCTGAATGCGGTATTGCACTTTATTTCATATTTCAAGCAGAATTTTATTCAATTTCTTTGATCAACATTTTTAAAAAGTACAAAATTGCCGAGCATACCAAAACATTCTTAACCTTTACGACTGTCGAAAATAAAATAAACATTCAAAATGGTTTGCCAATTGGAACATACTTAAGGAACATGTTTACCATTAAAGTTTTTAAAAAAAATGAAATTCTTGTTTATAAATCCTGCTAAATTTAAAAATTCTTGTTATTTTCTGCTCAGACCTCATACAATACAAAATGAAGAAAATTGATGAACTGGTATATATTAAGATTCATTATCATTCGGAAAATAACTAGATGATATTAAAATGGAAATTACTAAAGATGCTTGATTCAATCATTGACGAAAGTTTGTATGATTTACTCTTGGTCAGTGATAACATAATTTTTTCAGATCTCTTAATTTTTTTAAGAGAAATCTCTTTGAAATTCTATTTATTTCAACCAAATAAAATAACACATGAATATAAAAGATGTACTTTTTGTGCTGCCATATGTGATTTCAGACCTGTCTCAAACTTACCATTCACAATAACTTCCACTGTATAGCTCCTGGTGGCAGCAGCATTCGAAGCTTGACATGTATAGTTTCCATTGTGTTTTATAGAAAGGCTGCCAAAACTCAGAGTGCTGGTATATTCATCAAGAACTTTTTCAGTAACACCTTGGTCCTCTGGAATAGCAGCACCATTTTTTAGCCACTGAATCACTATTGGAAAGTCTCCCTTGCTCACAACGCATACCAGATGCATTCGCATGCCTAGTTGAAGGTCTGGTTTAATAGAAATTGGATCTATTTCAGGTGCCTCTGTAAAAGTTAAAACAGATTTTATTAGTTACGTATGAAACGAGATGGACATTTTTTTGAAGCCTTTCATTTGTTATCACTGTAAAATAATAATTTGGTACTAATATTTGACATACCATAAACAACAGTGTGATATTTTTGTTCTGGCTGATCCTATGTATGCTATTTAATATGATGTTAATTACAGGGAAAATAATTATAGACAATTAGAAAACAAAGAACAAAATTCAAAGCAAACCCACTGATTAAGAGAAGTGAAGGCAGAAATGAAAAACAAAAAACAAAACATTTTATAATCTTCAGGCTTAATTCTAAGTAATGTAGAAGGAGACCAAAACATGACATTGAGTATGTGTATGAACAGCCATGTTGATTCTGGGAGGTAAATCAAGTGTAATGTGTGTGGAGGATGAACACAATGTGAACTATAGAATAAACATGTACAACATGAGTGTGCATGCCTATACATCAATACACAATACACTGCCATTTCAATTTATAATATTTTCCAATAGTCGTCTATTGTTTACATTGGATTGTGCCAGACTGTAAGCAAATACTTTAATTTATTTGCAATGGAGCACATGCTCCAGTGGTAGTTTCCCTACTCACCCATTTTTCTCCTTTCCCGAACACACTTATTTTTCCCTCCACAAATTTTAACTTTGAATTCTTCAACTGTTTTTTTGTAAATTATTTGTTGTTTCTCTTGGTAACTTATTCCAAATCATGACACTCTTAACCATGAAAGAAAATCTTTGCACATCCTTATAACTGAAATCAAATGCCATCTTGTGGTCATGGTCATCTTTTCCCTTCCACTCTCTACTTCTAATGCTTACACAAATATCTTTCTGCATCTCAACACCAATATACATGTTTTACACTCCCATGGCTCTCTTCATCTTCCTGCTGCTTCTAATGAGCTCCATTGGAGCTCCTTTATCATATCAGTAACTGACTGTGTTCTATAGAAATTTCCAGAGACAAATCTAGCAGTGCTTCTCTGCACCCCCACCAACTCCTGTATTTGATAGCCAAAATGTGGGTCCCATACTACACCACCATATTCAAGCAAAGGTCTGGCCAAAGTTTTGTAACCCAATTCCCTTTCACTTGTACATACACTCATCACTGTCTCCAACAATGAAGGATTTACATACTACCTGCAGATGAAGGGGCACGTGCACCAGGTGGAAACAACAGGGGAACAGCAAAATTTTATGCCATTGACGGTGACACTCAGGGTGGTGGCAATGGGGATGGAGAATAATGTTCAAAGGGGGTAGCAATCTCACAGTTATTGCTCTGGTTTTAAAAATTTCTTATATCTGCCACTGATTACCTATCCAATTTGTCCTGCTCAGTTGAGTTTGTTATCAAATATTTTTTAAAGTATAATCATGAGGAAAGACTTGCTGGTTCTAACTGCAGAACTTAGGACCATTATCAATAGCCCTCATACGGTCAAAGCTCACGTAACAACATAACAACAACAGCACCTATTTAAATGTGACAAGTAGGAGTTGGAAAGATAAATATGACCATGATCACAAGATGGAATTTGATTTCAGGCATTAGAGAATGGAAACAAACTTTTGTACAAAAGTGTAATAAATTTCTAAGAAAAATGCTGAACAATTTAATATAAACACTTATAGAATTTAAAATTTGTAAAAGGCAAAAAGTAAGGAGATGCTGAAATTGCACTCATAGAATTTTTGATAAAAGTAAAAAATGGGGGTATGGGAAACAGAGTATATGCTCCATCACAATTAAATTAAATTAATTTAAAAAAAAAAAACATGTTTACAAATCTTTGTACAGAATCTGACATGCCTATTAGTTTACACTGATAGAAAAGTAATATTATTGTTCCAGAAATGGTATAACGAAGATTTTTTTTAAACATAAATTTTTACACAAATTATTTCAGAATAATTAAACATTCCATTTCAGTGTAATAATATATTTATATTGAAAGGAAAGATAAAATATATTCACGTAACTTTGTTGTCTGTGGGTGCCCAAGTGAACTAGGACACATGATTCTATTTTTATATCCCAAAATACTATGTTTTTTTGTTTTGTTTCTTTGGAGTATTTTTTGTTACTACTGCCCTCCTCCCTCCAACATTGGTGAGTGGATTATAGTTTATGTACCCTTTCCATAGAAATAGCTCTTCACAGCACTTTTTCCACTTCATAGTTGCCGCCTACATTAATATATTTATACTTTCAAGCTTTTATTATATATAAATCAATGTAATTTATTTCATTTTTGTTAAAAATTTACTGAACAGGAATGTTTATAGACAATACTGAGCACTTATATTCCAAACTACTGCCATTGTTTAAAATTCAAGCTCTGCATTAATGCAAATTTAGTTTTTTACTTACTAGACGACCCGTGCGAAAATTTCGCGAATAAAATACGACGAATAGTGAGGTTGAATGCTTGTAATATAATGAATAGTAGAACCGTAGTTTTGTAGCAAAAAAAATTTTTTAGTGTAATACGTACACAGCAAAATACTTACAACATATGATGAAACAGTTAGGAAAATTTAAAACACACTTTATTTATGACAAACTGTCACTGCCCTTGGTAGAATAAAACCAACCTTAACAAACTGCACACAACATCTCTGTGATATTTGTTGCTGAGCGAATAAAATGATTATATTGGAATTGTATAGCAAAACGACAGTGTTTCCGTAAAAGAAAAAAATATATACGAAAAATTACTTATTGAATAAAAAAAAAAGTTTTTTGTCTTCTCTGTGATATCCGCTGCTGAAATCTGGGGACTTGGCTCTGAACAGTCTCATACGCGCTACCACTTTTAGCAACAAATTCTGAACATTTTTTTCTCAATTTATGATTTTACCTAGCTGGAGACCTTAATTTTTAAAATGATATGTCATTTATCGATTTCAGCTAGGTATCGAAGAAGATAAATGGCATATAATAAAAACAAAAATTTAAAAAATCAACACTTTCTATAACTAATATTGATACTTTTGCTCTTTAAGGGTCGAATTACAAAAAAATTCTTTTATAAAATATGGTGAGACCAAAGCAGCCACATTGGTCTTCAAAATGATACCTCATTTATCGATTTCGGTTAGTTATCAAGCATGGTAAAAAAAAAAAAAAGTTTTGAGAAATGATGTTATTTTTGCCACTTAAGGGTGTAATTTGGAGAAAGCTTTTTTCTTAAAATATGATGTGACGATAGTGGATAATTTAATATTTAAATCGATACGACATTTATTGATTTCGATTAGATATCAAGGGAAATAAATAGCTCATGACAGAAAAATGAGTTGTAAAAGTATTAATACTTTTGCCCTCTAAGGTTAGAATTTTTTAAAATTTCTTTCTTAAAATGTGGTAACGGAACCGAAGACATTACGAAGACCTTATCTTTTAAATGATACCTCGTTTATCAATTTTGTTTAATTGTCAACGGAGGTAAAAGACTTGAGACACAAAAAACGCATTTTAGAAATACTGATATTTATGCCATTTAAGGGTCAAATAACGAAAACTTCTTTCTTAAAATATAATGTGACTATGGCGGAGACCTTAATCTTTACTATGATACCTCATTTATCTATATCGGTTATATATCAAGGGAGATAAATGGCTCGTGACATACAAAAATGCATTATAGAAAAATTTATACTTTTCCCTTTAATGGTTGAATTCCAAAAACATTCTTTCTCAAAATATTATGTCACAAAGGTGAGACATTACTCCTCATAATCCTATTTCAATTATCGATTTTGGTTAGATATCCAGGGAGATAAATAGCTCGAGATACAAAAAAAACGCATTTTAGAAAAATCGCCATTTTTGCCCTTTAAGGGTCGAAAAACGAAAAATTCCTTTCTTAGAATATAATGTTACCACGGCGGAGACCTTAGTCTTTAATATGATATCTCATTTATCTATATCGATTAGAAATCAAGGGAGATAAATGGCTCGTGACACAAAAATGCATTATAGAAAAATGTATACTTTTTCCCTTTAATGGTTGAATTCCAAAAACATTCTTTCTTAATATATCATGTCACAAAGCTGAGACATAACTCCTCATAATCCTACTTCATTTATCGATTTTGGTTAGATATCCAGGGAGATAAATAGATCAAGACATAAAAAACGAATTTTAGAAAAGTTGACATTTTTGCCCTTTAAGGGTCCAATTACGAACAATTCCTTTCTTAAAATATGATGTTACCACGGCGGAAACCTTATTCTTTAATATGATACCTCATTTATCTATTTCGGTTAGATATTAAGGGAGATAAATCACTCGTGACTCAAAAATGCGTTATTGAAAAATTTATACTTTTTCCCTTTAAGGGTTGAATTCCAAAAACATTCTTTCTTAATATATCATGTCACAAAGCTGAGACATTACTCTTCATATTCCTACTTCATTTATGGATTTTGGTTAGATATCCAGGGAGATAAATGGCTCGAGATACAAAAAACGCATTTTAGAAAAATCGACATTTTTGCCCTTTAAGGGCCGAAAAACGAAAAATTCTTTTCTTGAAATATAATGTTACCACAGCGGAGACCTCGATCTTTAATATGATACCTCATTTATCTATATCGGTTAGATATTAAGAGAGATAAATCATTCGTGACACAATTACGCATTGCATAAATATTGATACTTTTGCCCTTTAAGGGTCAAATTCCGAAAACTTCATTTCTTAAAATATGATGTGACCAAAGTGGAGTCCAGAAGCTTTAAAATGACACCTCATTCATTGATTTCGGTTAAGTATGAAAGAAGATACAGGCTTGTGACAAAAAAATACCTTATAGAAATAATATATATGATGGCTAATGTATTTGCTGTTCGTCATGTACACTGAAAATATGTGTGTCATTTTCATTCAGTCATAACAGCCATTTCTTAATCCAGTTTATGATTGGCTTATCTTATGATTTGTAGAGAACCCCATAAATTTTATACAGAGAGTAATGTAATAATAATAATAAAAAAAACACAATTGTAAGCATGACAGCCTACATCACACGTATATATGCAATGATTAATTTATTCGTTATTGAACAGAAATTTAATATAGCATTTAATTATTGACTTAATAGTATTTTGTAATGTTTGTTATACATCTGTAGCTTTGTTTGCATTTACTTCTTAACAACTGCAGCTTTAAAACTGTGAAATGATGTACGCATGTATACCCTTAATTAAGTAATGTAAGTAGAAAAAATATATATATATATTTTTGTTCACAAAATAATTTTACTGCTAATTTATTTAATTACTAACTGGTAAAAAGAAGTTTTGGTATTGTTTTTATAATTAATTTGTCAATTTAAGAGTCAGGTTAATCAGATTTGTGGTAACAGACTAAACAATGTGATATAGAATCTACTTAAAAAAATATAACTGCCACCATTAATATCTAGTTACATAAAAAATTATTTTACTCTCTTCTTCCAAGGTATAAATTAGACCTTGTATTTGGTAAAGTAAAAGACGTACTGTTCCAAACGTAAGCACAAGTAAATAAACATTTGTTTGAATTTTATGACTCCATCAATTTTTTTTTTTTATTTTTATTTTTTTTTTTTTTTTGGGGCACTTTTCATTTTTTTAAATTTATTAATGAGATCTTTGGATAATACAGTGATATAAATAATAAAATCATTTGGAATCTTACCCATGACTTGAATGTTCATTTTGCTCCTCGCAGTTTGTCCATGAGGACTAGTAGCAACACAAACATAGCCTCCTTCATCTGCCTGTTTCTTGACATCCTTAATTATTAAAGTTCCATTTGGAAAAACTTGCTGCCTATGATTTTCTGGTAGAGCTTTTCCTGTAAGCATCATATGTCAATAAATACTCATAATTTATTGATACTGAGTAATTCTACATAGGCATTAAAAAACTGGTGGAATATGAAAAGAGACGAGAAGATGGGAGTGTATAAGACATATATTGGAAAGATATTGGAGTAAGAATTAGGAATAGTACATGTAATGGAAAAGATGACCTGTTGGCACTCAATTTCAAGAATAAAGAAGCAGTAAGAAAGTCAGCGTTTGGAATAAATTATGAAGGGAAATGATGAATTGCTTACTAAAAATGCTGAGAGAATTTAAAACTTAAATTCATAAAGGGCAAAAGTAGGTGGGTGGGCTAAATTTCGACCCAAGAATTTCAAGGCCTTGACCGAATTCCTTCCACTTGTAACGGGCCAAGATTGGCACTTACGAGGTTTAAGAGGTTTGAAAGGAGGGCATATTGTGGACTAGCTCCAGTATGGGGGAGAAAGCCAGTGATTGCCAGAGACAAATCACGTTACCCCGAGGAGAGAGCCGATAGGCCGACTCAGGAGGTCGGGCGGTCTGGCGCGAGTTATTGTAGTAGTCGGTAGTGTAGTGGGTTTGCCGCGATATGTAACTTAAAAAGAGAATAGTGAAGTGAATCGTGGAGTGCCCTGGCCTGGACGAACATGAAAGGAAAGTGTGAACACCAGTAGTGCAAAATGTCTGTCACCCTTTCGGTAATAACAGCGAGAAGTGCATCTAGTTCATGTGAGTAAGTTGTTAGTGTGTGTGACCAACCCACGTGTGCCCCAAATTAGAACCTGCAATCGGAAGATAAAACAAAGTTCGATTTGAATCTGAAAAGGCTGTGTTGGCGAGGCTTTTTGAGGTCATTAAAGTTGGAAACATTTTTAAAACCTTGTGTTCGATCAATCATCCAAACATTTATAAAGTGTTTTTAGTGCTTAAAGGCATAGGATTCTCAGGGTGGAACTCCCTGGGTGGCGACCAAGAGGCGAATGCTGCAAACACCAGGAATATGACTAGGGGAAAGTCGATAAAACCGGGTAGGTGGACAAAACAGGGATTCGGGTTTTATAGCTTGATTTGTGGTGATATCTAGCGAAAACTTCTAGAACTGGTTCCAGGCGGTCGCCATGACAGCGTGCAGTGAGCAGAAATCGTGTAAACTAACCCATTTCGCAGTGGTCATTTTTTTAAAAGTTTCACCTGAAAAGGTTAACAATCCGGCGTCTTAAATATTACACTACCACTCCTAAATACCTAAGGATTTAGTTTTGGTAAGTGCAACGTATGATAGCTCATTGTTTACTTGTTATTTTGACGATTTATCTTTGTGTCTGTGAGTTGTTTGAACATTGCTAACAATACTTCAAAATGGCGTGGTCGGACAAAACCGGGATGCGGGTCATCGGACATAAGCGGGAAGTTCCCGGTTTTGGATGACTGATTGTTTTGCTTGATTAATATGGAATTTACTTGTTTAGTTATTGTTTGAAGATCTATAAATATTTTAAAACTATACAAAAAGCATTGTTTCAATTAAGTTGGGCCATCAGGAAATCCGACAAGAGGCGAGGGAAACAGCTATCATCACTTCATCCCCCTACAAATTAGAACTCGAACTAGAAGATAAAGAAAGGATAAAAAAACAAGATAAGAGAGACTTAGCCATGAAGCGAAGTCTTTTCAAGAAGACAGAAAAAACTAAAAAAAGTGATGTTAAAAAGAAGCCAATCAAAAAAGAACCCTTGACATCAGACGGGGAGGAGGATGAAAGTGACGAGGCATGCCATCTTTTGCGGCGGTTTATATGAACGTTCTAAATCTAAGGAGAGTGCAGAGGGTGGGCGCATGAAGCGTGCAGCAATGCAGATGAACAAGACCAAACTTAAATTTGTGATTTTTGTGCCTAAAAAGTTTAACGCTTAGAGAGTAACATAAATCATTGTTATTTGATGTAGGTTTGAAATAGTTTCTAATTCTATATGTATAATATGCCATATCTTGCTAGTTTTCCTTTAGTAAATAGTGTAATTGCAAACTTACAATACGTTTTTTTATTGTTCTTTACAGTTCCCGGTTTTGTCCAACCAAGTCGGACAAAACCGGGACATTGCAGACTTCTAAAAAATTGTGTTTTATGATCCC
>JARYHS010008074.1:306757764-307022673 GCA_031002005.1 Vandiemenella viatica | reverse complement strand
TGGGACAAACAATGTGTTTCTTAGAAAATCAGTCTACCTCCTAGTGTTTATCTTTCTCTCCCAAAATCATTCATTATCATTAGAACTTTGCACCTCTCCTTCCTGAGCCATCCTGACATTTTCTACAAGAAAATTACAATTTTGAAAGCTACAGTTCCACTTTTACTCCTTAAATTTTGGATTAACTGAAAAGCTAATATCATATTCTTAGTATGTGAATTTTCCTGTTGCATCTGAATATACTTTCAACCATATAGCTTAACTTTTTCTCAAAATTTACTATCTTTATTTCCCTAAAAAACCTATTTCTATTATGACTATGTGCCTATTTTTGCTTATAATATGTGAGTCCATAATGAACAATATGTTATCATAAAAAATTTAAGTTATCTTTGAAACTGAACTATCTTTCTTTGATAAACAGATTTTTCCTTATCACCAACCCAAGTGGTGCAATCGGTGTAAAATTTCCGATACATCTTTAAATAAATTTTTCTTCCTATACAGATTACACATCAAAACTCTCATTAAACTAAGGAAAAAGGAAACTGCTTTAGGCAATATAATTGTAAGGAAAGGGAAAATGACTCATCACTCACCAAAGTTGAGGACAGTGACGAAAGAAGAACATATATTACGAACACACAAATAAACTCAATATTTCTGTTATTGAACCTTATTCATGATAGAGAAAATGAGTCATGAGGCTCGGGAGGTGTGCACACGCCAAGGGTTGCTACAACCCTCAGTGTGTGCACACCTCCTGAGCCTCATGACTCATTTTCTCCATCATGAATAAGGTTTAATAACAGAAATATTGAGTTTATTTGTGTGTTCGTAATATATGTTCTTCTCTCGTCGCTGCCCTCAACTTTGGTGAGTGATGAGTTATTTTCCCTTTCCTTACAATTACACAAAACTCTACTAATTTTAAGCTTTTTCCACAGAATTGAATGTGGCAAAAAGGGATAGACTAAACTTTCAGCTTTCTAAAAGAAAGCTGAAAGTTGCTCTTGATTGACTGCGAGTTTTTAAAGTGCTTTATTATCAAGAAAATGGAAGTAGAAGTAATTTTCTGTGTGACTTGTATGTGATAGGCCTCCTTCCCTCCTTCTAAACAGTTTTGGCAAGGTTATAGATATTTGCCAATTTTTTGATGATATTTAAAACTATTTTTATAATGTTACTAACATCATTCAATAAAAGCCAGAAAAATTGTTTTCAGCAACCATTGCTCCAGACTTGGCAGAACAATCCAGTTATGGAGAAAAAACTTTCTACAGTGAACTTGGAGTGATAATTCCTGCACTAGCAGCTGTTGTAATTCTTATAGCTGCTGTTGTTGGCCTCTTTATATATCTGAGGAAAGGACAGGAATTATTTTCATCCAACAAATTTGGAGGTATTAAAGTCATCATTATATGTTGTACTAGCATAAAAGTTGTACACACTAATAAAGAAAAGAAACCATATACGCGTATATATGTGTGCATAATAACAATAATTAATGAATAACATTACCTACAAACATCATGATTAAGGTACTGAACATGAAGGGTAGGCAATTAATGCATGGGCCTTGCATTAGAGAGGATGTGGGTTCGAATCCCCAGGCATCCAGATTTGTGTTACGCTGCGCGCTCATCCCAACCGGAAGTCACCCTGTCTGAGCCGGCAACTGGTTACCGGCCGACCCGGACCTCGCGCACTATCCAGACCGTGCTCCTAACGACTGACGACTACTGACCTTTTATTTTCACCCGGGTTTATAAAGGAGTGGTTCAAGGTCGCTCCACTCCGGCGGGGTTCTGCCGCGGTCTAAAATATTCCCTTGAGTTTATTTTTATAACTTTCTTAAAAGGTGGTTAGTTTAAAATCCAAAGTGTTTGCGAGTTATGGAAGTTTATGTGTGGCATGTTGGATGACAAAATTTTAATTTATTCTTAACTTTTAGTTTTAATGTGACGTCACGGCAAAATTCAAATAATCCCCTGATTGCTACATGTTCAGAAAATTTAGGGATTTATAAGCGGCATAAGTTATAACCATGAAACTTTAATCCAAGTGTTGTCCCAGATTTTAACCGCTCAAAAGTGTAAATTTTATATAAATCGGTTAGGAATTGATGAAGTTATCACTAAAAACAGAAATTTCACACCTTCGCCATTGGATTCCGTATATATTTCTATGTGTAAATCTGAAGGTATATGATTTATCAAACCGGAAAAATTACTAAAATGTAGCCTGTATCAAATTACGTTTTTTGCAAGCTGTCCCATCTTCGTGGGTGTGATTTTTTAGGCACAATAAAATATTCTATTTAGACCATGTGGTCTGTTGTCGTGTGAATTTTCAAAATTCTCTAATATCTGTTCTATTGTGTTAAATGACATGAAGTTTAAGTATGTGAAACTAGAAGAGTTGGTCTTTAAGGAAAACTACTTTTGAAACCGGAATCAAAGTAGGCATTTGTGTCAAAAAATGGCAAAGTTGAGTGACCTATTTTATGTGTTTGAATAATCCTTTAAGCTATTGAAACGGTTGAAAACTACTAGATTTTGATGACTTTAATTCTCTTTCGGACTTCTCTAATTTATGTGTTACTTTATATCATGTGACAGTGTTTAAAATTAGTGTAAGGGCATCTGTAAGTTGCTCAGTGGCTGACGAGTTGTTTTTAAAATGGATTAACATACATCAGGTTAGTAGAATGTTATCTAATTATTACAGAAAATTAATTACGGGTCTTTATTAACTATTACATGTTTTTACCGCTTCCAAAAAGGTTTGGAAATACTAAAATTACCGCCGGAAAGTTTTACTGTTTACGTCTATATCCCAGTTTCTTAGATTTAGTGATATCTTATCTTTCCTCGGTTGTTAACTATTTAAAACTTATTAAATATAAAAGGGGCGATCATTTAATGCAATTTAGTCTACTTTTTAAACTCTGAAACTATTTAAATGAACTACAATCTGTTATGGAAAGTGCTTATGTTGAGGAGTTAACAAACTTTACAAACTGCTTTAAATCTCACTGAAACTACAATTTATCACCAAGTTACAGTTATTGGAGGTCTAGGCCTGGCTTTTATTAGCTTCTCACAGTCTTTACTGCGTTAAAATCTATTCAGGAATACCAAAACTGGTCTATGGTGGAATTTGTTGGTGAAGATTTGTTTTTAAATGAAATTACTCATTCCCCATTGGAATAACGTTTTATTATTATTATATAAAGCTTGTTTAGGGACTATATTAACTGTCATTTATTATTTACTTTATAGAAATCTGTTCAGCATATCTTACTGGCCTATGTTATGATCTATTTGTGAAAGCTTATTTTTGGTTAAATAACCTATTTCCTGCTGGAATAACCTTGATTTACTGTCATCTATGGGTTATTTAAGTACTCTGCTATCTGTTGTTTATCTCTCGCTGCTTTAAGATGGTTTATTTAGTTGTTTTTAGAATCGGTATCGGTATGATGAACTGAGCTTCCCTTTCCCTAACCTCTTCGATAGTAAGGTGCTTACAGTGTTCACGGCATGCTGTGGTAAGTGTCTTCAAAAAGTGATGAAACCAAGATTAAACCGCATCCAAACATCGAGGGGTTGGGCAGCCACCCCTCATTACAGATGTCGACTTCGTAGGCCAGGCAGACTGCTTAAACCGGACAGATGGTGAACTGTGGTGTGACTAATATCAGACTCTAATGCTGGGCAGAGCACAAGTGTGTCTGAATATAAAGTGCACCAACCACTCCTAACAATGGTCCTCCGCATCCAACGAACCATGCATGTGCCATTGTTAACACCACATCGGGAACTACAACTGAAATGGGCATGTGAACATCATCACTGGACATTGGTGCAGTGGCAGAGCATTGCATGGTCTCATGAATACCGGCATCATCTTTACTATGCCAATGGGAGGGTGTGAATCCGTCTTATTAAAGGGAAACAGCTTCCTGACACCTGTACTGTGGGACAGAGACAAGCTGGAAGTGGCTCAATTATGCCCTGCAGAAAATTCATGTGGGCATCCATGGGTCCAATGGAGCTTGTACATGGCACCATGATGGCCAATAAGTATCGTGCACTGGCTGCAGACCACGTACACCACTTCATGATAACCATGCTTCCCAACAGCAGTGGAATTTTTCAGTAAGATAATGCACCATGTCACAAGGTCTATAGTGTGATGGAATGGTCTGAGGAATGCAGTGGTGATTTGCTGGCCCTCCCAACTCAGCATATCTGAACCCAATCAAACACATCTGGGATGTGATTGAACGTGGTCTCAGAGGTCATCGTCCTCCTCTCGGGAATTTACGGGAATTAGATGACTTGTGTGTGCAGATGTGGTGCCAACTCCGTCCAGTGACTTACCAAGGCCTTATTGCTTCCATGCCATGTCACCATTGTTATCCATCCCAAAAGTGGACATACTGGCTATTAGGTAACAGGTCATAATGTTCTGGCTGATCAGTGTATTCTTTCTTGTTATTCTCACTACCGAACAAAAAATTCTCTTCATAACAAAATATGTTATCTTGTATTGACTGTGTTCCATGTGTTCAAGTTACTTTCAAAGATTACATTTAGTCTCACTTGCCAACCACTATCATTTAGGACCATCCTACACAAGCATTGATGCCACATTGCTCACTTTTATGATTTAGAAAGTATTATCTGTTACTCACTAAACTGTTCCCACTCTGCTGTAAGTGATGTTAAGAAATCAGTACTGTCACAAGTGTCTGGTGGAAAATTATGCAGGCAGCTACCAATGGCTGACTAATATAACTTTAACAGGACTGTAATTCTTAATCTTGAAACCTACAGAGCAGTTTTACTGAGGCCACTGGTCCAGTCAATTAACCAAAAAATAAAAAAAAAACCATTAAGGGAAAAAGACTACCTACATACACCTTTACCAACTGCTCGCAAGCCATAATATAGATTTCTTAAACTTCGGTATAAACCATACAAGGCTACTTTTAACCCTTTTCTATCCACTATCAATGGCGGTTCTAGTCTTATGAGAAAAACATTTTCTTAGAATCTCTATTGAATGTAGCAGCCTATTGCCAGTATGTATTTTGGTACGTGAGGACTAATGCCATCAAATTAAAAATAAAAATTGTAACACAATGAACAAATGCAGTGGAGCAGTACTCATAATTCTAGTAGTCTCCCAAACAGTTGCAATTATTTTTCAAAACTTCTGACTTCACAACCAGGAATACTGCAATGACAACAAACAGATGAGAATGATCTATGGCAATTTTGTTTTTCAAGTGCACACTTTTCTTCATTGAAATATAATATGGTAACACACTCTTGAGAAGTGATTGTGAAATATTGAAAAATTAATAACAAAATAAGTGATTAAGAAATGGGTGGTAATGAAGGAGGCAATGCTCTGTTACTTCCTCATTGCACATAATATTCTTCTGTTGACATATACCTTATCAGTAAAAATTCAGCATTCACTGTTTTTTTTTAATGGTACTTTGATAATAGTATGAAACTGATATTTTTACACTATTTGATTACTGATTTTATGAACTGGCTTATGTCCGTAAGAACTGCATCATGATCACTTATTCCCTCTGTCACCAGACACATCAAATATTTTCACTTCTATGCGAACAGAAATTAATTTTCATCATCTGTGGATACACATGAACTTTAATAGTGACCACTAACCAGTATTAATACTCCTCTGCCAGTTTCTTTTCTATCTCTATAGTATACTCTGTAAACCTCAGGAAAAGGAATACCTTCCTTTAATCAAGACTCAGCACCTGTAACTATCTGTGATTGACATATCTCCAATAAGGTACTAGACTCTAAAACTTTATCCATTACACTCCTACAATTTACTAATAAAAACCTGATTCCTGGTTCGGTTTTGTAATTTTTTATTCTCTCTGATACCCGTCCTTATACCAGCCCTGTTTTTGTATCATCATAAAATTTATTTCCTGAACCCATGATATTGTTTTATAATAAATTTACATTTATATCCTGTTTACATTGATTTCAGAACTGTTAAAATCTACTTTCTCTGATCAGTCTTGTTTCATCCCAGGCTTTCAAAAACATTTTTTTTATTAGAGGTTGAATTATAAAAGTTTATAAAGTAATAAGAAAATAGATACTTAGGAGGGAGAAAAGGAAGAGAAAGTTGTTAACTTCTCCTTCTCCTCTTACATAATATGATATTTTCCTGCCATTATTTTAAGGACCAATTGCATACTATTAATTATTTTTCATGTTTTTTTTCCCAGAGAGACCGCTGGAAACAGGGCTTATGACAGACCTGGAAAAAAAAGCTGTAGCTCCAAACTGTGATAGTAATGAAAGTGTGACAGCAGTTAACATGAGACAAAGAGAACCTGTGTACCTTCCCACTCCAATGAGAGTCTCTCTTGGTCACCGACAAGATATTAGCCCTTATGCAACATTCAGAGTTCCATTACAAGGTACTGGAAATTGCTCTGAATCTCAGGAAGAGTATGAGGCTCATCCCTCATCCATGCATCCGCAATATAGTGAAAAAGTCAACTTTTCAGGAACAGTTAGTATTTATGTTATCACTGTCATTCATACATAATGAATAGTGTTTAACGTGTATGAAAATATTAATACTTTTTTCTAGAAAAAATGGCTTTAGCATGCCAGTAAATCTCAAACTATTGTGCAGTGAAATGGTTATCTGCACCTAAATTTCATTGTAATATGGAGTAAACATGAACTTTTGCAGTGTTTAAATAAATATTTTTCTCCCTTTAATCTCTTAGTCAGTTTGATAAAAGCAATCATGGCTTTCAAACTTACAACAATACCTTAACTAATTATAAGCTCAATTGCTGCTTTCTAGCTCACTAGGCTGTTATACCTTGGGCTAATTTGCCTCATCACTAGGTGACTATGATAAAAACATCAGAAAAGCACAAAAGTAAGGTCTCCAAAGCATTTAGAGATACAAAATAAATTTATTTCTGTAATACATACATCCTTTTAAATGTCCAACAATTATCTATTTTTCTACATAACAATCATTTCAGCCAATGAATTTTTCTACATGCTGTGGCACTATTGTTGTGCAATTCAGCAACAAAGAGGTGAAAGATGAAGTTCAATGCTTCCTCAAAGACACGATGACCAGCTGGTATGACAGTGGCACACAAAATTGTCACAGTGTATACAAAAATATATACTGAAATGGTTATATATAAAAAATGTATAATTGTTCAATTTTTATAATGATGTATATACTACAAGAATGATGCATATATTATAAAAAATGTATGTGTTAAATAAAATTTATTTTGTCTCTAAATGCTTTTGAGACCATACTTTTTGGATTGCCCTCATATACTCAAGAGGATAAAAGATGAAGTAATCACATAATCTTATGTATTTCTGAATTTATTTGATACTTATATCCTCTTACACTTCTCCCTCAAATAATTTACCAGCTATAACCTTCAGATCGTGTCCTTGTAATCTGCTACGTCTAATTAAGTTCCTCATAGCATGTAATATCATCTACCTGTTTCACCCTCACAATTTTTCTACAATAATCTGTATGAAAATATTTAATGCTCTTCTGCTTATGGAACAAGGTTCCACCTCTGTCCATACAATTACTGAATTAAACTATTTGAAAAATTATTTTCTAATACTAAAGTTGTTGTACAATGTTAACAGTTTTTATGTAATACTTTTTACTGGCATCTTGGAGACTGTAAAATTCTTCTATTTCTTGTAAGTTTTTCTGGACTTGTCAGATTGATGATACACTCCTTATAAGAAAAGAATGTTACTTTTTTGCATTTATGCTTGAGGGATTAATGTTCTAAAGAAATTATCAATGTCATTCCCACCAGTATTGCTCCTTGCATTAAAACACCACTGCTCTTTGATCTGGGAGCAAGATTGGTTCCAGGTTCAAATACCTACCATCTGTCCTGATTGTGGTTTATGGTTCATTTTTGACTATCATCTAGTTGAATGTTGGTATGGTCCCCCATCTCTGCCTCATATATTACACATTGCACAAACAAAAATATACTTACTAAACAGTACACATGTTTCACAAATAAATGGCAACACATTTCCATTCCTCCATCAAAATTGTGATAGATCTAGCAAGCCAGTAGCGGATGGATCCTTGCTTTTAAAGTAAGAAAGCAGGTGGGTAAGGACTGATGAAAGACCAGCAGAAGTGGATATGTTTTAAAAATAATTATAATGAATAGATTTATCATTATATATAAAGATGAATGTATATTTGTTTGTTCTTCAGACAAATCCACAGTTTTCATCAAATCTTGATGAAACTTTGAACACTTATCCTTTGAAACAAGGAGAAAAATACTGTCTATATTTGGTTGAAAAATTATCTGTATAAATAATACATGTTGTCTTATAATTATGAAAAATTACTTATAGGCGATAGACAGACGCATTGGATATGGAAGTCTCTGTACTGTTTTTCTGCATAGCGGTCAGTTAGCTCAGTGTTTAAAGCGCTGACTTACTAATTTTTTGGTTGTGGTCTCCAGTTCAAATCTCCGTGGAGGCTAAGATTTTTAAAAATTGTTTTTGATCGTAAGAGTCACGCTGGGGCCGTCGGTTATTCGGATTGAATGTTAAACTGTACATATCACAAAGTTAGGGGTGCAATATGAGGAAAATCGCAGGTAGTTTTGCAATGATGTAGGTGTACACTTTTTTACGTTATATTGATCTCTCAAGGGTGATTTGCTGTCAGTGTGTGTGTGATCTGCAGTAACCTATATATATAAAGATGAATGTATGTTTGTTTGTTTGTTATTCATACAAATCCACAGTTTTCATCCAATCTTGATGAAACTTTGCACACCTATCCTTTGAAACAAGGAGAAAAATACTGTCTACATTTGGTTGAAAAATTATCTGTATAAATAATACATGTTGTCTTATAATTTTGAACTATTACTGAAAGGTGATAGACAAACACATTGGATATGGAGGTCTCTGTACCGTTTTTCTGCATAGCGGTCAGTTAGCTCAGTGTTTAAAGCACTGACTTACTAATGTTTTGGTTGTGGTCTACGGTTCAAATCTCCGTGGAGGCTAAGATTTTTAAAAATTGTTTTTGATCATAAGAGTCATGCTGGGGCCGTCGGTTATTCGGATTGAATGTTAAAATGTACATATCAGAAAGTTAGGGGTGCAATATGAGGAAAATCGCAGGTACTCTTGCAATGCTGTAGGTGTACACTTTTTTACGTTATATTGATCTCTCAAGGGTGATTTGCAGTCAGTGTGTGTGTGATCTGCAGTAACCTATATATATAAAGATGAATGTATGTTTGTTTGTTTGTTTGTTATTCATTCAAATCCACAGTTTTCATCCAATCTTGATGAAACTTTGCACACTTATCCTTTGAAACAAGGAGAAAAATACTGTCTACATTTGGTTGAAAAATTATCTGTATAAATAATACATGTTGTCTTATAATTTTGAAATATTACTGAAAGGTGATAGACAAACACATTGGATATGGAGGTCTCTGTACTGTTTTTCCGCGTAGCGGTCAGTTAGCTCACTGTTTAAAGTGCTGACTTACTAATGTTTTGGTTATGGTCTCCGGTTCAAATCTCTGTGGAGGCTAAGATTTTTAAAAATTGTTTTTAATTGTAAGAGTCACACCTGGGCCGTCGGTTATTCAGATTGAATGTTAAACTGTACATATCTCAAAGTTAGGGGTGCAATATGAGGCAAATCGCAGGTAGTCTTGCAATGCTGTAGGTGTACACTTTTTTACGTTATATTGACCCCTCAGGGAAGATTTGCAGTCAATGTGTGTGTGATCTGCAGTAATAATACTAAAAATGTGGAAGTAAGTCTCTGACTTTTGTTACGTTTTGACAACTAAATGCCTATAACGATATTGACAGAATTGGACATGGATATCTTTAGTGAGGGCACAGGACATTTTTTTTTTTAGCTATGATTAACAGTGGTAGTCACAAAATTTTTGGCCGGGATGCTTCCTTCAAAAGGCCATGGCTGAATTCCTTCCCATTCCTTGCCCCCCATTCTTTTCAGTCTCTAAAGACCTCGCTGTTAAGAGATATTAAGCAGAAAAAAAAAACTAAATTTTGAGAACTTATCGAATGGTGACAGAGAGACGAATATGTGTGGTAGTATATAATGTTATGTTGCTTGCTCAAGCTATGCTTCTCAAACATTATGTTAGTGTATAATTTGTTAAAAAATTTTGTTTACATTTAAAACGTTTTATTTAGTATATATGTCGATTTTCTCTGTCATTTTACCTTGTGTCTGCTTAAATGTTTTTTGGCACCAGTTTATTTTGCCTTCTTTTTCGACATGTCTTGCAGGAATAAACTGGATTAAGATGTAGCTCTAGCAGAGCACGAGCAGTTAAAGTTATTAGAACTCAAGAATCGGATGCTCATGCTGAAGAAAAGTCCAAACTGAAATAAATCTGCGCTTAGTTAACACCCCCCCCCTTTTTCCCCTCATCCCCTCACATTCATTTGTTTTTCTGTTTTTAAATATGTTGGAAATTGATTCTCTTCAAGAGACAGGTTCGATGGTAGAATGATATAGTGATGGCTTTCCGGTCATATTATGCCGACTTGGTGTTGTTTGGGACCAATCCTTCACTACCAACATCTTTCTATATTGAATTCTGGCAAAGAAATTCTTAATTCATGCATACAAAGCCGCGGGTATCAACTAGTACACATATAAAAGAAAATAATGATGTTCATATGGAAATATAATAATGTTCATTGTCTTTTATATTTACAGATCTTTATTTTACTCTACTTTTATTTATTTCTAATTTATTTCCAAATAACACATTAGAAAATTTTCTTTGTCTCAAAATATAAGGCATTTAATAATTATTCTTTCTACAAGATTTTTCCACAAACTCTTCTGCCCACTTGCTACTCTAGGAATGCGTATGTTCTCTGTATTTTGGTTAGCTAAACTTTTAATATTTACAATACAAAATTTCAAATAGTCTACATTTTTTATGCATGGCCTTCCAAATGTGCAAGCTCTATTTCAACAAAATGGACTATTTCTTACCTAAAAAATCATTTTTCAGTACTAATTTAACAGTCAGGTATTAAAGACTAACTTGCTGAAGTCACAACTCTCAGAAATGAGTTAAAGGCCTAATGATTATGTTGAAGATATTCATTTACTAGAGTCTGAGGCAATTTTACTTCATAAATGAGAAATTCATATCCTTTTTTTTTTTTGCATTTTCTATAATTAGTTTACTACTAGCTTTGCCCAGCATGCGTTGCACTGTCTCTTTTTCTTTCTTAAGTGAATACTCATATACATAAGACACATTTTTATGTACAAGATAAATGAAAGCCAATGATTTTTTTATATTATCTTGACCTGTATGTATTGTGAAATGACAGGTGTCTGGATGCCTTATTTCATGCATGTGAATTTTATTTTTATATGTTCGCAGGTAGCAAGAACTTAATTGTTTTGAATGTTATTGAAAATGAAATGCATTATTTGATCAAAATACATAACAACATGAATAAATCTAAAATTACAATAACAAGGCTATTTAATTTCTCAGCTCAATTAAACATTTCACAAGGGTGATTGAAGCTACTTTAATAACAATGGCAATTAAATATTACACCCTTTCCTATAATTGAGAATTAAACAAATAACAAAGGCATGGCATTGATTTTACAAACAAAAATTCATTGAAATTGTTTGCTCTGGCTAAATTCATTACTGTTCTAAAGATTGAAATTCCTATCTGCAAGTTGCCTTGCCCAAGTTATTATATGGGTGAGAAAGCTTGTTTGAATCTTAGTGCATAGTTCAAAGTATTTGGTGTTGTGTTACCATATGAAGTCACACTGTACATTGCACCCACATTGTTTTCCATCAAAAAACCTAAGTTCAGCTCATGAAACACTTATAAATTGCCAACTGATCAGCAATGTGTCCCCTTTGCCACCACTGCATCAGTCCCAATTGTGATCCTTGCCACTTGCCTACAAACATCAGGGATCTTAATCTCCCACCAACAAATGTAGGTTGTTCCAATGATGTCTCGATGTTCTCCCTTTGATCTTCCAATACATCCAAACAAGAAAAATAATTTCAACAAAAAACTTGAAATAAAATGATTTACCTTTGGAGGGCCATGATCATTCTTCTCCCATTAAAGACTAACTTACCTCTTTCCTCTCTCACTTGTTCTCATTGGCTGTGAGATTTCCCTCCATGTTCACATTTCATAGAATTACAAATATTGAATTTATCTGTGTAACACATAGTTTGTCCTGGTCTTGGGTGTTTGTATGGGAAACAATTTATCTGGTGCATATGTAGTATTTGGGCATGTCTCGATTTCCTGCTATCTCTTGTGTCTTGTTTCTGTAAATTAGCAGAAGTTTGAAAATGTCATTAAGACAGAATTATCCATGGTGGATGTTGGAGGCACATATTCCACCTTAGGGCAATGACTCTTTTGAAGGTTTCACTGACTGACAGTTGATGAGGATCAGTCTCCTGAGCTGTTGTTGGCAGAATAGTGCCATTTGGGGTACTCGGAAACTAGGGTGTTTGACTCTGTGGGCCAACAGTGTCACTGGCAATTCATGTAGGCACAAGTAATAACTGTTTGACTTATTTCACTGCTCATCCTGTATCCATACTAATAAAATAATGTAAGATTATTGTAACTTTATGTAATATTACAGTATGAATATAACAGAATCTTTCAATTTAATTTTCACCAACTTCCAGTTGTCAGAGTTGTTTGAAATTTTACATACATATTAAGCTCTGGCAAAAATATAATAATTTCACAGCAACTTTCTGTTATTCTCATTACCTTGATGGTAACAGTAGAAAATGTTTGAATGTGATGAAATTTTCAATTGAATTTTAACTCCATTCCAGATGTCCAAATTATTTGAAATTATGCATCTGTATTGAGAACATATGACAACATAATAATTTCATATCCTGATAATCTCATTACTTTGGGAGTAATAATAGAAAGGTAATTGAATGTAACGAATTCTTGTAACTGAATTTTAATTCACTTCCTATTTTCACATGGGATCAAAGTGAACATATCTGTCTATCTATCTATCTACATAGACAGCGTAGTCATGCATGTTATGGAGAATACAACTTAATTTTAGAATAGATTTTTCTCAGAAATGGTAAATCTTAGAGAAAAAGTATATATAGTAATATTGACATAACTGTATGTACTGTTCCACATCCCTGAGATTATTCTCATATGGGATCAAAGTGAAAATATCTATCTACCTATGATATCCAAATTGTTTGATATTTTGCACATTGAGAAACGATAGAATCAATGACAATGCAATAATTTTCGAGCTACATCTTGATGTTCTCGTAACTTTGTCAGTAACAATAGAAAAGTTGATGAATGTAATGGAATCTTTCATAACAATTTTAACTCACATCCAGATGTCCAAATTGTTTGATATTTTGCACCTGCATTGAGAACTGGTGAGAAAGTTCGATAGCTATGTATTGATATTCTAATTATTTTGGCAGTGACAATAGACAAATTTTTGAATGCAAAGGAATCTTGCATTATTTTGAATATTCACCCACTTCCTTACGTCCAAGTGGTTTTAAATTTTGCACACATATTAACAACCAATGACAAGACAATAATTTCATAGCTGTGCCCTGATATTCTCATTACTTTGTCAGTGACAATACAAAAGTTGTCTAATGTAATGGAATTTTGCAACTGAATGTTAACCAACTTCTAGATATCCCAGTAACTTGAAATTTTGCATGTATATTAAAAACCAATGAAAATTCAATAATTTCAAATCTATGTCCTTAAATTCCCATTACTTTGACAGTAATAACAGAAAAAATGGTTGTCATTCCACTTTTGTGTGGTGACAGCTGAACCTGTCAGAAGCAAATCCTTCCACTAATTTACAGTGAGCTCAAGACTGGCCTTTTGCTTCACACGAGTTTTTACACCTATGAAAACTTACTGCAAGACATCAATAGCAGTTAAATCCTTCAGTTTGTATTTATTTAATGCTTTTAAATCTGTTTCTTGCTCAGTCATGTTGAAATGGCTAAACCAGTTTTTGCTATTATGTCTCGACTAAAAATGAACTTTTCATTTTATAGTAAATACATTCTGTAAACACAAAAACATTTCTAATAGCTAAAGAATAAACTGTATGTGATAACAAGGAATCATAGCATTCATTGACATTTTAAATGCATTAAGAGTTGAGAACTGACATCTGAGCATCTAGAAGTATTTCAACTTATAGAAAATGTTTCAACTGATGCTGCCAATTAATTCTCAGCAGAAAAACAATTAAAAATCTAGCTGAAAAATGATCAAGTGGACAAGAATAATCAGAAAGATCTAGAGTATTTTCAGAGAAAAGGCACTATAATGTATACTATAAAGACACAAGACCAACTTATTGATAATCTATGTGGCAAAATTGTGGACTCTGTTATACATAATGATGTCAATAAGACAGGAGGATTTCCTAAGGTACTGAAAATTTTTGTGGGAGCTAAAGTAATGCTAAGATCAGATATTGACATCTCAAAATGCCTAATAAATGGTAATATTGGTATTATCACTGAAATTATCTGGCCACAGTCCTGAAGTTATTAAGTGTTTGACACGGTCATTCCATCACTCCATGTTGACTTCAGTCCAGATGGTGAACATATTATTAAACCAATAGCGATATAGTTTCTGGCAAAATACAGCTATGGTACTGCTGAAAGGCGAATGTTGCTGCTAATCCTGAGTTGGGCAACTACTGCACACAAAATGCAAGGCTGCATTGTAGATTATGTGGTTATTTATGTGGGATCACATATCTTTTTTGCTAGACAGGCTACAAGTCACTTGAGCATCTCCAGATACATGAATTTGATTGCTCCAAGCAAACAGGAACAGTGGACTTGTTAGATGAAATAGCTAGATTACTTGATTAGATTTCTCGAACATTAATGAAGTGATTTTAATTTCATTGTTAGCAATGTGAGGCAAATGTTAAAATAATATTTAAATAATATTACGGTATTAAAAAATTAAAAACCACTTGGAGAAAAGGAAGTGTGAACTAAAAAGTTAAAAATAAAATTATAGTTTTAAAATAATAAAATACTCGCTTTTATAGCAATGTGGACTTAAAGCTTAAAAATAATCTTTAAATATAAAAATTTTGTTCAACAGCACTAGGATGTCTCACAATTCAGTATAACTTTTTTTTTCAATAAGCTTAACGTAATATCTAACCAAAAAATTAGCTTTAATGCATAAAAAAAAAAAAAAATTGGGTGCTAGAAACCAGCAATATTAATTTTTTATCCATAGCTGTTAATGTATGTAGAGAGTTATGAATTAGTAGAGAGCACCCCATGCTTTTTTTTAGATAAAATTTAATTTTTTGGTCAGCGACTCTATTTATTATTTTAAACTTATTCAAAAAAGTTGTACCGAATTGTGGGACATCCCAGCACTGTTGTACAAAATTTTTATATTTAAAGATTATTTTTAAACTTTTAGTTCACATTGTTACAAAAGTGTGTGTTTTAGTTTTTTATTATGTATTTAATTAAAGTTTAAAAAGTTTACTCTCCAGCTTTGGGATATGTGGTCTTTCATTTCTACAAAAGCAGTGTACTTAGTAATGCTTGGTGAGTGGTTCCTACTGACAGAAAGTTGCTTGTATAAATTAGATTCATGAGGAATGAAGGACAAAAGTGGATGCAGTTTAGTAAACTAAAAATAAAGATTATTCTTCACTTATTTTAAAGTATATGTGCACAAAATTCCTTCAAGTTCAAATAAAAACTATCCATTTTATAATTTCAAGTTTGAATTTCTTGGTTAGCAGCGGTCTGATAAGAAGTGGTCCACACCGTTAGTTGGGAAATTTTAAGGGCTCTCAGAATATCAGAAATATCACTATCCAATTTCACTTATTTCCTTACCGTTTTTGAGATATTTGCAAAAAATTGAATAGTTCTATGGCTAAATTTTGCTTAACGGAGAGTGGTGCATTTTTGAAACCAAATGTAGATAGTATTTTTCTTTTTGTTTAAAAAATATGTGTGCAAAGTTCCATTGCAATTGCATTCAAACTGTGGGTTTGCCAAAAGAACATTGACTAAAATTAATGGGGTGGTGAAAAGGGGAAGAAGGATTGGTTTTTGCAAATCAAATATTGAAGTATTTTTCTCTTCGTTTTAATGTAAAAAACTAACTTAGTCCACAATACGAAGGTTGTATGAATCTTAACCAAGGGAGCATAGCAAGCCGCTGATCACATACAGCTCTTAAAGTTTCCTGCTTCCACCAGAAATTGAACCTGGGAATGGACCAAGATAATTTTGAAAGTAAGATAGTTAACCGCTGAGCCACCAGACCACAATGTTTTCAAGCATACATGTGACAACTACTATAAAAATGAAATAAAAACTGTGTGTACATGTAAACAAAATTGGCAAAAATTAAAGGAGATTGAAAGAACGCAGTAAAGTAAGCAGTATTTTTCTATTTGTTTTAAGTTTATGTGTGCAAAGTTCCATCAAAATCAGATAAAAAGTGTTTGGAGAACAGATGGGTCAAACGGATCAACAAACAAACTTTGATTTCATATATTAGTCTAGCAGTTGTCCACAATTTTATTCATGTGGACTGTTATTATACACAGTACTCTCTTAAAACAACATGGCCAAGGACTACATGGTCCACGCGCTGTATAGCTTACCGAATGTAAATTTTTTTGCATGAATTGTGTCAATGACAAACTGTAATTTAATTCCTAAAATCAACTTGCTCCTGCTCATACGTTAAAATCATGTCACATATTTCGACTGACAGAAGTAACTTACATTTATATGCATATTAGTAATTAATTAATTAATTTAATTTAATTGCAATGGAGTACATGCTCCGGTGGCAATTTCCCTACACACCCAACTTTCCCCTATCCTGCACTCACCTGCATTTGCCCTCAACAAATTTTAATTTTAAATTCTTTTAACATTTTAAGTAAGTTATTCATCATTCCCCTTGGTAATTTATTCTAATCCCTGACACCCTTGTTCCTGAAATCGACTGCCAGCTTGTGGTAATAGTAATCTTTTCCCCTCCATGAACTACTTTTCATACCTACTGCAATATCTTTCCATGCCTCATTGCCAGTATACGCCCTGTACACTCCCATGACCCTCCTCATCCTCCTCCTGTCTTGCAATGAATCCCATTCCAGCTCCTTTATCATATCTGTCACTGATTGCATTCTGCAATAATTTCCTGAAACAAACCTAGCAGCGCTTCTTTGCACCTTCTCCAACTCCTGTATTTGATACTCAAATTGTGGGTCCCATACTACACTACCATATTCTAGCAATGGTCTGACCAAAGGTTTGTAATTCAATTCCTTTACTTCTCTCGTGCATCCCCTCATCACTCTCTCCAACAAGTGCAGGATTTTGAAACCTTTTCCTACCACCTATCCAATGTGTCCTGCCCAGTTAGCTTGTTATCAAATGTAATGCAAAGTTATTTACATTTCAAGTCTTCAGCAAGCAATTCTTTCCCCACCTTATATTCATAATAAACCTTTTGTTTTTTATTTGTGTATCTAACTAGCTGACTCTTCTTTGCATTTATCTTCATCCCAAGTTTACCAACCCAACTAGATATAGTGTCCAGATCACCCTGCAACTGTTTACAGTCCTCTATCGTTTTGATCCTTTTATACAGCTATTATGTCATCTGCAAACAATCTAATTTCAGATATTAAACAATAAACGCAATTATTCATTAGAATAATGAATACAATGGTCCCCATACGCTACCCTGCGGCATTCCCATTTTTACTTCCACTTCCTTTGATACCACATTTCCTACCCTAACTTTCTGTTTTCTACCTTTTCAAAAACACTTTCTCATCCACTCCAATAGTTTTTACCTTATTTACTACCATTTTGTGGCTTACTATGTCAAATGCCTTTGAAAGATCTAGTGCTACACTATCAATTTGGCCTCCCTTGTCCATTTCATCTGAAATATCTTGCATATATCCCACCAACTGAGATTCGCATGAATATCCTTGCCTGAACCCATGTTGCCTACTTGAAAACCACTTACGTTCCTCACATACATTTCTGATGTGGTTGCATATCAATCTTTCCATTAATTTACCTACCACTGAAGTCAAATTGATTGGCCTGTAATTTTCGACTCTATTTCTCACCCCTCCTTTATGTACCAGGTACTTCCTATCGCACTTTTCCAGTCTTGTGGTAGGCAGCAAGTATCCAGACTCAATTTAAATAATATTTCAAGATAAGGTACAATGTCACATCCTGGCTATCTTTAAGATATCAGTCTGTAGAAATATTATCTGCACCAGCCCCCTTATGTTTTTCAGCTTCCTAATTTCCTTCATGATTTCTTCCGTATGAATTTCAAATTTTTAGTATCTTCATTTCTAATCATATTGTTAAGCTCGTTCTCCGAATTAGACCTTCCCATTTCTGATTCATTGTCCCTAATACTCTCACTAAACCAGTTACTTAAAATCTCTGCCTTTTTCAAATCCTCTGTAACTACTTCTCCCGTCCTTATCTATAAGCGTCTCTACACCCTCCCTTCCCCTCAGTTTCCTGATATAGCCATAGATATTTCTAGATGCATCAGTCAGTGGTCCTCCTGCACTGACAATACTCTTCATAAACCCATCTTTAGCCACTTTCTTTGCTGTTATTAAGTCCTTGTTTAGTTGTTTCAAATATTCCCTACTTCCCTGCTGTCTCTTAACTCTGTTATGTTCTCTTTGTACCAACATCTTTAATCCTCCTCACTTCCCTATTATAGTACACAGTTTCTCTACTAATCCTTTATTTTCTGCTTTGGAATGAATTTTTCTTCTCCCTTTCTTATTATCTCCTTCAACTCTTCCCACCTTAACTCTAATGTACTTGTGCCTTCCTTCCATTTGCTGGAAACATTCTCTGAAATATCTCTTCAAATTTGAAATCTGTGCTTTTTTATAATTGTACCTATTTTCCCCTTAAATTTTGGCTGCTGGTCCACTAAATCCTCTAATATCCATCAGAACTGCGTCATGATCACTTATTCCTTCCGTTACTTGAAACCCCACAAGGTTATCATCGGGCTTTATTAGCAATATATCCAAAATATTTTGTCCCCTAGTGTTTTTCTCTTTGCAAATCTTTTTATAGAATCTTTTAATTCCTCACATTTTTAACAACAAATCAAAGTGTAAAATACAATTTTTTTACCTGCTGACCCATGGCCTGTACATTAATTAAAACCCAATTAAAATATATTCAGTAGCGTTTTTCCATAAATTGTGTTCACAGAAATGTTATATTAAATTTGTAAACTTTATGGCACCACATTAAAATGAAACATACAGTATTTTACCCCTGGATCACACAGGCTGTACATTAATCAAAACTTCATAAAAATCTGACCAGTAATTTTTGTAAAACGCTTTCAAATAAATCTGATAGTAATTTGGAATATTTCTCAATTTTCCAGCATCACATTAATAGAAAATATACAGTATTTTATCCACAAAAATTCATAGAAATCTGAAAAGCACAGCAGTTTTCACTTGAATGACGTTCAATGCACAATTATCTTAAACATATCACCTTATGATGTCACATAAAATTCAAACAATCCCTATTTTACCTGTGAGACTAGTGGTTATACATTAACCAACAATCCATCAAAATCTGATCAGTAGTTTTAGGGTGGATCATGTTAAAATAAAAATTATCCTAAATTTATCACTTTACATTAACATATCAATTTGAAATTTAGACCTACTCAATTTTTGCTGTGGGACCAAGAGCTATACATTAATCAAAATCCCATCAGCATACAACCAGTGGTATTTGTGTAAATCATCTTCAACAAAAATAACCGATAATTTCTCAGCAAAATGAAACACACCCTAATTTACATGCAGGATAACAGGCAGTACATTAATTTTTAATTCTCATTTTCTGACAGCACATTGTAATGAAAAATACGCTATTTTACTCGCGAGACCATGGACTGTAAATTAGATAAAACTGTAAGTCAGTAGTTTTTGTGTGAGTGCCATCCATCAAATTTTTTATTTTATTTTTTTAAGTCAATCCCTTTTATGTAACTTACTAATAGTACCACACATAATTTTTTTGGCATCTCAAATGTATAGACTTTCCCTTGTTAAAATTTTATTTTAAGTATTGATTATTTATTTCATTTATGTTACGGTACGGTACTTTCCTTGGCTTCCTTTGTCATTTTCAATCAAAGTTTATCTCCCAATGTTTTATTTGATGTATTCTTAATATCATCTCTTACTGATTAAATATGACAATCCAGAAACCATTTTTAACATTATCCTTGGTTCTTATTTACACATATAAATTTTTCTGATAAATGTTACACATTTTCTTGATGAATTTTTAGTTCTGTTTTCATAAACTCAGTATGTTAGTTTAATTTTTTTTTTATTTGAATTAAGCTAGCAGGGAAAGTTATTGAGGAAGAGTAATAAAAGGGGACATAGGGAATTACTGGAATAGGCAGAATTTGAACATGTAAAAGACTTATTTTATTCAGGACTTATTTAAAAATTTAATTGTTTGATTTAACATTCAAAAAAAATGTTTCCATATCAGAAAATACCACATTGTTAACCATTTTACTGACCAGATTTTCTAAAGATTAACCATAAAAACAGAGTTGTGGAATTTTTTGTTTTCTATTGCTTTGTAGTTTGAAACCTTGTGTCTCACAACCGACTACTTGTAGGTATTTCTTTCAGCGTAAATGTGGCATTCTGTTGTGAAAATTTAATTTTGTTTACATGTATATATTCTACTAAGTGAGTTATTTTGTCTCTCTTGTTGCCTTTTTTAAATTATTTTTTTAAAAGTTCTGTCCATTATAGGGATTTAATTTTTCTTTTATATTTTTCTGTCAGATGTAGTAATGCCTCCCATTATATAAATTACTTTCTATATTCCCTCCTGCATTAAATATTTTTTCCAGGACAGATGAGTGGTGTCACATAATGTTAATATATTGTTTATTTCTTTTCACAAAATTCACTTTTATCTTCTTTTAGGGCATGTCTACTAGTGTTTCATCCTTCAGGATAAATTTATAAGCATTTTGCAGGTTTTTATTTATTATCATTATTTCCTTATTTTAGAATTATCTTTTAAAACTTATACATTTCTGTGGATTCTAATTTTTACACCAGTTTTTAACTTCTGTGTAGTCCTGAAGGTTTTATGCCACACTTTCCCTTATGCTGCTGCCTAGCATTTATTAACTTTGTCAGTAATATTCTTTAATTTATATAAAAATTCTCAGTCATTTCTACCCAGATTTCACAGTCTGGTAAATTATTCATCACAACTTGAAATGTTTCAACTATTTCACTATTTTATCTTTTTTTATGCTATGAATTCCAGTATAGATACCATAATAATCATCAGTGCTAATACCTTATCATTGATATGATTCATGGACTGAAGTTTGTTTTCCCAGTAATTGTTTAGCAAAAATAGTACTTTCTTGAATGCACTGGGAACCTTTATGCACATCTTGTGTGATTTTTAAACAGATTTTGAAAGAAGCAGTTAATTCATTTTTTAATATTTGTAAAAATGAACCAGCATCTTCGTATCCAAGAACATATTCAAGATTTCCTGAAGCTTTCATTATCCTACTGTAATTTTATATTCATGTAAACTTCAAGTATATTTTCTTATTTTATAAAGCTTTGTATATGCAAAGCCATCATAACTTTTACAATATGGTCTTCCATCCTTTACGCTTCATTGAAGACACTTTTCTCTTGTTATTTTCATGAATGGTTAATTATTCATTTTTGTAACATTTCTATTCCATTTTTATCATCATTTATTTAACCATTCTTTATACCAGTCAATTGAATCATCAGTTAATCCAAAGCATCCCAGCAGCCAATTTGTATGAGAAGATATTGATTAATAAAGCTTCAGGATTTGAAGAATACAACTAGAAAAACATTGAAGACTGACTTGAATGTGATGTCAGTGATAGATGCTGTATTGATGAATGGCGAAATCATTACGATGAAGACACTTGCAACAATGAGAAGAGCCTAGCAGTAAATATGCTGAAATGGAACAATCCAGTGAGGAAGCTTGACACTTCCCTGAGATTAGAACAACAACATGAACCTGATGTTACCAGTTAAAGTCTTTAAACCATTTGCAAGATTTAAAATAATAATAATAATAATAATTGTCTGCTCTGAAGGAAAATTACAGTATACACCAATTTTGGTACTGTAAGTTATGTGTTATCCTATTTTTATGACATGTGGTACACAGTAAAGTATAAAATATAGTACAGTACAGTTACACTGTTATGTTTAATACATGTGACTGTTTCCTCATTTCTTATTCCTTCTACAACACTGGTGCAGACTTGTTTATTTATTGATCTGTTATCCAGAAAATAAGTTATTTCAACACTCCTTATCCTCAGTTCTTTTCGATAATAAATGTTCTTATTTCTCATTACATCAAACCATGCCATTTTAGATATTTTTATTAGTACATTTATTTCTATTTCCTTTTTTGCTTTTGCCAGTCCAACTACTATTTGATCAGTGTTGGTCATGGTCAGTTTGTCTGTATTGATAAATTTATCTTCTGTTCCTTTTCATATTTTTACACTTAGTTCTTGTAATTAGCTTATATTACTTGTAATATCTGTAGTGATATACAGAAAACAAAAATGTTTATTGAGTAAATAATTAGTTACCTCCTGATATATTCCTGTTCTACTTCCAGCATGTTAGCAGCACAGACTCAACATATTCCAAGATTCATAAGAAGCTTCAGTATGAAAATGAAGGGGCAGACTGGATACCACTACACAACTTGTACCAAGCTCACAGATACTGATGTTTGATTCAGTGTGTCCTGGACTTAAATTTCTAAGATTCAGAACACTTTTACTGTCTATAGAAATATATCAGACACTGGTACAAGCATACCACAAAATAACAGTAATTAAGTGCCTTTAATCACATTGTTATGATTCTATAGCAATGTGTATCATTGTTTCTTCTCAGGAAAAAATGTTCATAAATATGTATTACTATATTTGATGTTTATACATGACAATAACATTTGTAATAAGAACTTGTAAAATATTTGGTGAAAAGCTTCAGTGTTTCGCTAATTGTATTTTCCAATCAAGTATGCATGATTAAATATATTTACACTGATAATCACAAACAACTGAAAGCAAATATTTATTTTATTGTAATGGAATGATATACAATATGTAATCCACTAACATATATGTTACTGTGGCTGTTGGAAGAAAGGAGAACTGTTCTAAAGATCAAATGCAATTAAACTTGAAGCAATTTTCATTTAGGGAATTAATTGTATAAAATGAAAAAAGGTTATAACTATGACCTGGATTCTTAGATTCAAACCTATTTTGTTCCTGCCTTGATATTCTAGAAATTTTAATTTTCCTTTTCATCTTATGTATAAAAATAATATTCATAAATTTAATAGAACTTAAAAGAACCTAATTTCTTTGTTGTGCTCTAAAATGACCTAATTAGATTAGCTCAGTGGTACAGGCCGTTCCCTAGTAATCTGGAATTGGGATACACCATTGGTTTGAACCCCAGCATCAGCTGTTACAAAATTATTTTTCTGTCGTTTTCCTTTTTACCACCAGGCAAATATCAGAACAGTACCTTATTGACAGGCCACGGCTGCTTCCATTATCTCCTTCCTTCTCAAAAATATTGTTTCCTTCTTCTACATAAAAATTTTCTTTCCTTCTTCTACATTGATCACCTGCGCAATCCGGCCAGTTGCAATCCCAAGTTGTAAGTATGACTACGTGAATCCTAAACTCCAGGAAACTAGAAATGTAAGTGATATAGGAATGATTCCTTTCAGAGTCCGAGGGCGAAGCCAAACTTGGAAAACAAATGGATTAATTTTAAAATTGGAATAACTTCTCCACAATACTGAATGATGTGTTTTAACCTCATCGTTGATGGTGACATTGAGAAAAGCTGTAACAATGCAGTGCAGCAACTTCACATTATCACAAAGTTCACACATTCAGTAAAAACAAATTGACAAGGCAAATTTTAAACATAACTTGTGACACGTTAAAAATCACAGGAACACAAACACTCTCTGAAAAGTGAACAGTTGTATACTGTATTTGTTAAGCTGTAACACATTAATTAAGACATTGTGTACATATTTTTAGTTCCTTTATTAAAAGGAATCACGGCTGAAAAGAAATCCTCAGGAAGTAGTCTTCTGCTAGTGTGGATTGGAACTGATAAGTACTTTTCTACAGATGGAAAAATTATAAATTGTTAAAAATATGTAAAATTGGTAAGGTTAATTTGTAATTTATAGGAATGTTTTTTTTTTTTACAAAAAACTTTAAAAAATAAATTACATTTTATTTGTTTTCATTCCTAAAGTAACTCAAAGCAGTCACCGTAGAATCTGGACTGATTGATGAAATTTCATAACATTAACTGGATGTTATATTCATGTTGACTATTTTTATTTTTGCCTTCTTCTATATAGGTGCTTGCTGAAAACCAATCTAACACAGCATAGAATCAGAATTCAGCAACTAGTTTGGCAAATATTACCAGGAGAAATGCTTCTAAACAGAAGCAGAGTTTCATTACAAGTTCATTCAATGGATGTAGAAGATTTTTTTAACCTGCGTCTAAGTGAAGCTCTCACTGCCACTAATATACCAATTGCAACCCTCCAGAATGAAGTCCTGAACAACATTTTGGAAAAATAACAGATGAACCTACTTTAAGAAAGAATTACTTGCCTCAGCTGTATGAGGAAACCGTTGGAGAAATATGGTTGAACATTGATGACCATTTCATCTGGTAAAGTGTATAAGAAACAACAGATGCCTACATCAGATACATAGCCAGCGTTGATGTTGGCAAGCTTGTAAGTGAGGAAACTAGTATACCCCATCAAGGGTGTAGTTATCAGATGGCTAGGCGGTGCGGTGCACCGGGACTCCCAAACGCAGCTCAAGGGACACAAAAGGTCAACCATCTGGTCTGAGGGCCCAAAATATCTTTTTACACCAGGGCCCTTGTTAACCTAGCTATGCCACTGTACCCCATGTCATTATGTGCAGAGAAATTCGAACAACAAACCTCTCTGCTGTGGAAATTGCTGTAAGGGATGCATTTGAGGTGTTGTGGCCATATACAGACCACGAGAATAAGACGCAGTTGTAGGTGACAGACAGTGCAGCTTACATAGTAAAACCAGGGGCCCATGTCATCTGTCTATCTCATGGGCTCCACAGGGTAGCTGAAAAAATTTGGGAACAGCACCCAGTAGTTAATGAGATAATTTAATCAGTGAAGAAAGTATTTCTGAAATTGCGAAGTCGAATCGGGAAAAGTCCCATCAATACCCCTCCCTCCTTAACCTGAAGTGAGACGATGGGGAACCTTGCTCTCAGCCACAATATATTATGCAGAAAAGTATGAGAGCATCACGGAAGTCATTGATACACTAGATAATCAATACACAACCTGCGACTCGCGGGCGGCATTTGGCCCACCAGCCCTTTCCAATTGGCCCGAAGCCTAACTGTTAGTTATAAGCCAGACTTATTGGAAATTGTCAAAAAAATTTTAACAACCACAACCATTCCATTGATACATGATTTATAGCTTTACGGGCTATGCCGCATTGTTTATTGGATTATCTAAGCTTTTGGCTGTTATACTCCAGCCTTCTTCAGAGATACTGTTTATAAATATGTTCACATAGCAACAGTCGCCAAGCATCGCAGAGGAAAAGGCCGCTATCTTTGTTGATGTTGTTGGCATTCCTTAAGATTTCTGCTGTCTCTTTCACACATCGACGCCACCACTGGTCTTCTCTCCTTAGTAGCCTCGTGTCTTGAAATTTTATTTCATGCCTGGTGTTAATAGCATGGAGAACGATGGCAGATTTGTCGCTGTTGTTATATTTGTATTGGCAGATATGTTCTTAAGTATCCCCTGGGCCGTAGCCAGAGTTGAATTTAAGGTAGGGCAGCGATGGGTACAGGTAGGGCGGAAGTTAAAATTTTACTTGATCTAATGTGGTGAATTGATTTTTGTCGTATTTGTGATTGTGAGTGAGTAAGGTATTACTTAATAGTTGGGAGGGGTGACAGATAGATAGAGAAAGAAAATCATTTATTCAGTGTAATCGTAGGTTTCCGCGGCCAGTACTCAGTTGATTCTTGGCTGTCCGAATGACCGCGTCATGTTTCGTATAGTCGGTGTCTCGACCATCCTTCTGTGGTCTTCTTCCAGTTCAGAACTGCGTCTTCAATCATATATATATTTATTATCGTTTCTTTCCTTCCCCTGGTGGGGGAAGTCGAGGTAGCAGCACACAAATTGTGCTGTTCAGCCTAGAAATACATATTTTACAATTGATGAAAATAAATATAAATGTTAGAATGTCATATAACAATAGTATTTTTTCAGGTTTTTACATAATCAGAAGGCTATTAGTTTTAGTTTTTTTACAATATTTCAAGCCGGTTTACTGATGATGGTTTTCAGATAATCGGTTAACGGGTAGGGTATAAACTTAAATCACTTCTCTTGGTTGGGTATTGGTGGTGGTCGGTCTATGTGTTGGGTTAGGATAAGGATGTTAAGGAGATGTAGTGTGGATGGTACTTGTTTGTAGAAAGTGGGGAGGTGATGGGGTTTGGTGATTAGGTATTGCGTATTTTATGCGGAGGGATTCTAAGTGGATCAGGGCGTGGGGAAATTTTATTC
The DNA here is from genome assembly GCA_031002005.1 of Vandiemenella viatica. Taxonomy (NCBI): domain Eukaryota; kingdom Metazoa; phylum Arthropoda; class Insecta; order Orthoptera; family Morabidae; genus Vandiemenella; species Vandiemenella viatica. Next base: position 306,995,677 of record JARYHS010008074.1, on the reverse strand, counting down.
AGGTGTAAAATAGGTAGGCGTGAGATGGCAGTCGGATATGGTAGATGATTCGGAGTTCGTGTCGTTCTATAATTTAAGGGCTATTGTAGAAGCGGTCGGGAGCAGATAACCAAGAGAAGTGACCATATGTGAGGATGGGGCGGAGAAAGGCTTTGTAGGTGTTGATGATAACGTTGCTGCAGACTCCCCACGAGTAGTTTAAGAAGGTTGAGTCGGATATTTGCTTTAGAGGTGATCGTTTTAAGGTGTGGTGTCCAGGTTAGATGTTGGTCGAGTGTGATGCTTAGGTATATAACAGTGGGTTGTTGCTGGATGGTAATTTTGAAGTTGGCAAGGCGGTATCTTCTACTTGTCTTTCCGAAAATGATGACTTGGATTTTGTTAGGATTTATGATTCACCTCCAGCGGTTGCACCATTGTACAAATTTGACCAGTTCTGTCTATGGATTTTTGCAATTGTTGTAGTGATTTATACATGGCTAGGTACACGGTGTCATCGGCGTTTGTGAGGATGTATATAGGTAGTGCAGGTATAGGTATGTCAGAAATGTATAAGATGAATAGGAGCGGCGAGAGTACATATCATTGTGGGGACACCTGCGGTAGGGGAAAAGATGCGGGAGAAGAAGTTACTTTTGGCTACAAACGAGGTACGGTGTTTGAGGAAGGAGGCTATTGAACGAATGTAGGTGATGGGTAAGGCGAAGGTTTGCAGTTCAAAAATGAGTCTAGCATGCCTTACTTGGTCGAAAGCTTTTTCCATGTCTCACAGGAAGAGAATTGCGGATCGGTGGGTGTTGTTGTGTGTGGTCAGGAAGTATACTAGTTTGAGGAGTTTATCTTGGATGGATAGTTTTGGGTGGAAGCCTCACTGGCCTGGGGATAGGAGTGAGTGTTAAGACATGTGTTGGTGGATTCTTTTTGATAGTATGCTTTCAAATATTTTGCTAAAGACAGAGGTGAGGCTGATGGGCTGGTATGAGTTGGGATCTGATTTTGGCTTATTGGTTTGTGAAACATGAATATTTCCATTTAGGAGGGTAGATGCCAAAGTATAGGGTATTTGTATACAGGTGGCCTAGGAGTAGATGGAAGGAGCTGGTTGCTTCTTTGATGTGTCTGGATGTGATGGAGTCAGGGTAAAGAGTTGTATTTTTCTTGGTGTGAAGGATAGTTAGGATATCGTTAGTAGTGATGGGGGTGTTACCCTGTGCGGCTGACGGTTTGGATATAGTTGAAATCGAGTTTGAGCGGTAGTAATGAGGGGTCGGCATGCTGTTCGATTATGGCGGAGTCAAATCGGGGGTCATTTGATGTAGTATGGATGATTTGGTGTTGGTCTCTGAAGAGATTTGGAGTTTAGGTGCTACTGGGTACAGGAAGGTTATTGTGGAGGAGGGGGTAGGTGGTGGCGGGTTATGCGTCGGAAGGTGGACCAGTATTGTGAGGAGTTCCGTATATACTTTTTATTTAGCTGGTTGCAGGTGACCCTCCAAGTGCGTCGTTTGTGGGCGGCTATATACAGTCCCTGGCCAATTTATTAGACGCACTACAGTTTTTATGCAAATTTTGATTTGTGGCTAACTAAATAAGTTTTTTAATACATAAATTGCTATAAAATTATTACGATTAGTCTGCTTCATGGCACAGGTGATGTAACAAATAAATAAAACACAGTATTTGTTGAAAATATTTTATTTCAAATAATCACAACAAATTAAAATATTGTGAAAATGAAAACATTAGTTTTAATATCTTTTTGAGCCACCTTTCGCAGCTATGAGAGCCTTAATATGATGCGGCATGCTGTTGATGCAGGATTGTACAGTGTCCTGAATTTGTGGATGATGATACCACACATGGATGATCTTCTCCAAGAGCTGCGTTTTTGTCGTGATGACATCTTTTGCCATCTCCCTCTTCTTGGCATTTTCTATGGGGTTCATGTCGGGAATGTTACCTGGCCAGTCCAACAGAGGGATATTTTGTTCCTTCAGAAAGGTTTTTACCGACCTGGCTGTGTGACAGGGAGCGCCATCCTGCATAAAAATAAATGGTTCCTTATTCGGGAACCATTCTCTGACCTGCGGTATTAACCGTTTTTGCAAGACTTCTTTGTACTGGTCTTGCCTCATTATGCCTTTAACCACATAAAGACGTCCTGTACCCTTGCCACTGATGACGGACCAGATCATCACCTTTGGTTGGGTGTTTTACGGTCTGAATAATGCAGTCGGGATGGAATTTATGTCTCTTCGACGGCGCACATGCTGACATTTGTTACTTAAAATTTAAAACGTGCTTTCATCGCTGAAGCATACCTGTAAAAATCAAGAAAATTAATTAATATATTATGAATAAATGTACATAGCATCTATCATATTGTAAATAATAATTTTAAAGTTAAATTACCGATCTCCGGAAGTGCAAATCCTTATCACACCACTGTTTAGCCCACTTTAGACGTTTTGCTTTCATTGCGCCTGTTAACTTGGGTTTTCTAGCAAGTCGACAAGCCTTGAAATCAATATCCTTCAACTTTCTGTGAACAGTGCGTTCAGATGCATTCACATCAGCCACTTCCAGTTGAGATTTTATCTGTTTCGTTGTTGCAAATCTGTTTTCTAGACAAATTCTTTTGAGAAATCTTTCTGACCTTGAGGAGAAAATTGGCTTTCTTCCACATTTATTCTTCCTTCTGGGGCTCAATTCTTCACTTGAATCAAATTTCTTCTTTATACGCCTCACGCTAGCGTCGGGTAATTTCTACCTTCGTGAAATTTCCGGATTGGAATACATTTTTGTATTAACGAGGGCTTTGACTTCTGCTTTTTTACATGGTGTAATATCTCCTCATTTACCGATTTTTAAAGGTCACAATCAGTAATATCTGGTTATTAAACAATTACGTGTGATGTCGATATTACACAAATGATAATAAAAGTGAACAAAGAAACGGAGCAGTTACACGCGAGAACGCCACTGAACAGGTCCGCACCTGTACACTGTACTATGCACACTGATAGCCACAATAAGTCAACAATCCAATGTCAAATAGCAACAATAGACATAAAATTCAACAATGAACTAAGTGTCCTAAATAACTGTTACAAATTTTATGATTAATTGCATGAGAAATAGTACTCAACACGTAATTATTACAAATAATACTAAAGATTTGCAGTGTGTCTAATAATATGGCCAGGGACTGTAGTTACAGACTGTTCGTTGGAGCTGACGGTTGAGGATGGATCGTGGGTGCGTTGATAAGTGCGGAAGAGGCGACGTGAGAGATGAAGGAGTTGGTGTGTTCGTCTTGGTAGTGACGGTTTGTGAGGGGTGATAAGTGTCAGGGGGTGTGAGCGTCAATAGCGTCTATGGTTGTGTGTTGGAAGTATTAGGTGGCTTTAAGTAGGCTGTCAGCTTTGGTGTTATTTGGTTTGTTTGCGTCTATTAGGTCATCAATGGATTTTCTGTAGTTATTGCGGTAGTTCTGAATGTATCGGTGGGGTGTAGGATTGGGTGGGCGTCGGGTCTTAGGGATATTGAATTGGATGGAGAGCATGATCGGGAGGTGGTCGCTGCCAATGGGATCGAGAACATGATGTGTGATGTGGGTTAGGATATTTGGGGAGGCTATAACTGTATCAGGGATTGTGTTTAATTCAGGGCGCGTGGGTGATGGTATGTTAATGATATCACCTCTCATGGTTGCTAGGGTTTGATGGAGTTCTTGTTGGGTGCGACTATGGATATCGATGTCTGTCATGATGATATATGAGTTGTAGTGATTATCTACGTAGAATATGAAATTGATTGGGAGTGGAACGCGGGTTTGGATGTATATGGTGAGGAGGGTGACGGTGACATGTTCAGATGGATGATTGAGGGGTGGGTTGTATTTGGGTGGAGATAGATTTTTTAGCCAATGACCACGCCTCCAGGCGCTACTTGTGAAGGGTTGTCGGATCTGGTGAGTTGATAAGGGGACATATGAATTTGGTGATGTGGTTGGAGGAAGATTTCGTTTAACTTGATGCATTGGGTATCATGTGTGGTTAGGGTATGTAGGAGAAGCGTTTTGTTGGTAAGAGTGAATGGATGTTGTTGAAATATGAAAAAGAAGCATATTTCGGTTTTTCGGTGTGGGGTTGTGGGGCTTATATGAGAGTTTCTAGCGCGAGGAATTGGAAGTGGGCGTTGTTGTAGGAATAGGTGGCATTTTTGTGAATTCCAAAACCTGCTGGGGCTGTGACAGATATTTGTGCGAGTGTGTGATCTCGCAGGAAGGGGTTTAGATATTTCAAAGTAATGATAATCAACCGCAGGATATCTTCTATGGTTTGTGGGCGGCGTATGAAGTTGGTGGGTGGTATGGGAGGGTCAATGGGTCGGAGCGGTTCGGTGAGTTCAGATTTGGTGGGGGGGCTGGTTTGAATTTGCATTTGCTGGAGTAGGTAGGGTGGTGTTCACTTCATGTGTTGCAGGTTGGTTTTTTTCTGCAGGTTAGGGCAGGTTTTTAGGAAGTGATTCTCTTTGTAGTGGTGACAAATAGAAGGGTTTTTACAGTTCTGCGTGAGGTGGTCGTTGTAAGCAGCGGGCACATCTAGGAGATTAGGGAGAGGGCGTTTTTGAAGGTTCCACTCTGTGTTTTTGGTGGAGGATCGCGGCCACATGGCGTGGTCTATTGTTGATGGATCTTATGTTAGGATTCTGATCATGTAAGTGGACCCATAGTTATTTCTGATTCAGAGGTACATGTATGCCTTCATTTGAGTTTAGCTCTGTGACTAGGGATAAGGCAGCTTCTGAAGTAATTCTCGATTTATTCTCCGATAATCATCTCGAGCAGCTAGTTAATGATCCTACGCTGTGTCATAACGGTAGCGAAAACATTTTAGATTTGCTAGTTACTAACAGGCCAGAATTATTCACCGAAATTTCAACGACCACTGGAATAAGCGATCACAAAGCGGTAACTGCGACTATCAAATTAATTACCAAGCGAAAAAGGGGAAATAAACGGATTGTATACAGATTCAGTAAGGCCTCAAAGAAGTATTTTAGAACCTACCTGAGGAATAATTACCATAACTTCAAATCAACAAAGGACACCGTTGAAGAGATGTGGCATCGATTTATACATATAGTCAGGGAAGGTGTGGAAGTACATATACCGAATCGGAAAATGAATGGGGAGAATGATCCACCGTAATACACATGCGAAGTCAAAAGATTACTCAAAAAACAAAGAAGGATACACGCACGCTACAGAAGGAAGAGGTCTCGCAGGGATTTAGAAACCTTGGCTGAGTTAAGAGGACGTGTGAAGAATGTAATGCCTGAGACCTTCAACGATTTTCATTCAAACACTCTCTCTAAGAGTCCCGCAGAAAACCCAAAGAAATTTTGGTTGTATGTTCAAAAAGTCAGTTGTATCAACAGCAATATTCCAGCACTAGTTCGCGAAGGGTCCGAGGTTATTGAAAGCCGCGATAAAGCTAATGTACTAAATACTGTGTTCAAAAATTCATTTACTGACAAAAATAAGGATAGCATTCCCGTTTTCCCACGTCGTGTCGAGTTGGAGATGGAATCATTACGAATAGATACTGCAGGTATCATAAAGCAATCAGAACTCCTAAAGTGGGTAAATGCACCTGGCCCGGATGGTATTCCAGTAAGAGTATTTTCAGAGTATGCGGCAGAAATCGGGCCATTTCTGTCTGATATATTCAGTAAATCCCTAGAAGAGCGAAAAGTACCTTCAGACTGGAAAATAGCGCAAGTAACTCCGATTTTCAAGAAAGGTGATCGAAGCGATCCTGGAAACTACCGTCCCATATCTATAACATCTGTTTGTAGTAGAGTTATGGAGCATATTATAGGCTCAAACATTATGAATTTCCTAGATGAAAATAATTTGCTTACGACAAATCAACACGGATTTCGGAAGAAAAGATCATGTGAAACACAGCTGGCCCTATTTACACACGACGTAATGAAAGTTATTGATGCAGGTTAACAAGTAGATGCAATTTTTTTAGATTTTCGGAAAGCCTTTGACTCTGTGCCACGCAACCGCCTTTTAGCGAAACTACGAGCGTACTGTATATCGGATCAGCTTTGCGAATGGATAAAGGATTTTCTAACTGGTCGATTGCAGTATGTCGTTGTTGAAGGAGAAAGTTCTTCTAATCTAGATGTCACATCGGGTGTACCTCAAGGAAGTGTAATAGGACCACTTCTTTTCTTAATATTTATAAACTATCTCGGAGACAAAGTGAAAAGCCTTTTTAGATTGTTTGCTGATGATGCGGTTATTTATAGGGAAGTAAGGAATTTGGCCGATTGTTTAGCAATTCAGCGTGATCTGGATGTTAATTAGGCATGGTGCGCTGAGTAGCAACTCACACTAAATTGTAGAAAGTGTAAGACAATGAGCATGTTCAGAAATACGAGGTAAACAGTTCAGTTATTGATATGTTCGATTCTATTAAATATTTGGGAGTAACAGTACAAAGGAACATGAAATGGGACATACACATTAATTCGTTAGTAGGTAGAGCAAATTCTAGGCTGCGATTCATAGGTCGAATCTTGAAAAATTGTAATGAACAAACAAAGGAGATAGCGTACAAATCTCTTGTGCGTCCACATTTGGATTATTGTTGTGCCATTTGGAATCCGTTTCGTAAGGGGTTGATCGAAAGTATAGAGAAAGTACATAGAAGAGCCGCTCGATTCGTGATCGCTTGCTACAGTCCTTATGAAAGCGTTACAGAACTGATTAGTATACTAGGCTGGGAGTCTCTGGTAGATAGACGACGCACGTTTCGTATAAACTTATTGGTAAACACGCGTACTCCCACTTTCACTTACGAGTGTAGTGAAATACTTCGTCCACCAACCTATTTGTGTTCGAATGACAGGAAAGATAAAATTAGAGAAATAAGGTGCCGCACTGATTCTTATATGAATTCTTTTTTTCCTCGTACCATTAGGGATTGGAATGCACAACAAAGAGATTAGGTTTTGTGCTGAGCACCTTCTGCCACCCACAGTTTTGTGATTTGCAGAGTATATATGTAGATGTAGATGTACTTCTTCTTCGGTGATAGATGGATCTACCGCGTGGATGACGGCTGTGAGTGTTGGGGGTCTCTTAGGTGGGGTTGGTTGTTTAGGGGGGGGGGGTTAAGGTAGAATTGTCACCAAAGTAAGTTAGGCCAATTTTGTTTTTAATTAGCTTGAAGAGGTCTGTATTGTTGCTTTTGATAATGATTCAGTTTTTTGTGGGAATGAGTTGTTGAATTGATATGTTTGGTATGTGGCGCTTTATGAATTTGGTTAAGGTTTTACTATTGGTGTATTCAGGGAACATTCCTTCAAGTACATATACGTGAATTGTCTGAGAAGTAGTAGGGGGTGATGGTGTAGTTTCTAGGACTTCACATGTGGTAAATGTAGTTTTTGTTGAGGAGGTTTGTGCAGACGGCGAGGTGCCGCATTTTGACTGGTCATAAGGTTTGGCATTGTTCCTGTCTGTTTGCAGATAGCTAGTACCCCGTGAGGGTTTTTACACTATCTGTGGAATATGAGGTGAATTGCTTCAGATATCGTGGGGCTGATGATTGATGCCGTGGTAGGAGTCATGGTGGTTGCAGTTGTAGTTGAAGATGTGTCTATGGTGGAAAGGTGGCTGCTGGTAGTGACAGTGGGTGGAAGGATGGTAGGGTTAGTGCCGGAAATGTTTACGGCTTTACCATTACTGTTTTGTTGCTGAGTGTGGCCCACTAGGCAAGCAGATCGAAGGAAGTCCATTTGTGAGAAGCGGTGAGAGCAGGCGTTGTTAGTCAGTAAGCAGATGTAGACGGGTGGCAGGTAGGACAGACGCAGTCGGATGGCCGGCGTACTCCGAAGCAGGCAGGCAGGCGTAGTCACAGAGCAGGCAGGCAGGCGTAGTCTGAGAGCTGGCAGACAGGCGTAGTCCGAAGGCAGGTAGATAGACGTAGTCCAACAGCATGCGTAGTCCGAAAGTAGGCAGGCAGACGTAATCCAAAAGCAAGCAGGCAGGCAGGCATAGTCCGAAGGCAGGTAGGTGAGTTCCGAAGCTGATAGTCGAAGTCCAGGGGCAATCAGGTGATATCCAAAAATTAGCAGGCGAAGTACCAAAGAGATAAACCAAGAAGCGAAGTCCAGTAGTAAGCGTAATCCGGTAGGCGGCGACAACTTGAAGAAAGCGAAGGAATCCAGGTTGAGCTGCTACGTGTTCCTCCTCTTCAGTCAGTGTGTAGTGTTGTTATATAGTCGAGGCCCGTGACCCGTCTAGAGCGTTCAGGCTACCCCACCAATCAGAATATGCGAACCGTCATGTGTTTCGTTGGCCTGGTGGGGCGCGGCACGTTCTGGTGGGAGGTGACACGTGACCTACTCTCTGTCCGCACTAGCAAGAGCCAGGCGTCAGGTAATTTAAGCCCATTGTCTTTTGGGCGTTTGGCAATTTCCAACGCCTCCCTGGCCCTCCTTGGCCACCATTTATCTTCGCGCACTATAAGGATGGTGTTTTCGAAGTTTATGGCACGATTAGTTTCGGCTGCATGCGGATTTATCGATGTTGTTGGATCTATAATTGCGGATGTGCTCACGCAGCCTGTCCCCTTCTTAGTAACTCAGCAATTAGTATGTCTAACTTTTCAAAATAATCAAATTTAAATGGCTGAGCGTCCTGGTTTTCTATATTTTGTCGGAGAAGCCATCATCAAGTAATGATCCATCCGATTTGATTTTGCTCTGGAGCCTCTTCTGGATCTGGGTTCTATTTTCAGAATTGCGACTTGTCATAGTATTAGCTCCTTCCAAAATTTGATATATTTCATCTGATCTTAGTCAGTTATTTTTTTCATTTTGGACGCACTTTACGATTGTTATGGCGTCTTTCAATCCTGCGCTTTGGACTCATAAAGCTGCGTCTGCAGGCTGAAGCATGAATAAGATTTTTTTGCCCACAACCATGGCCATTCGAAATTCCAAGTTGAGTATGACTTTTAATGCCAATGATATCATCACCATTAAATCTGTCTGTTTTAATTTCATCTTATGTCGTCAAAATTGATGAATAATTATTGTTTACATCTTTTGTAACCGCCAAGTGTCCTGACCAATGCTATTCGAGGAGCCAGCCAATCCTTTTCCCACCATATGAGGCAGCTGTTTTTCCATGGTGAAAGAATTCTTGTTACATGATGCATTGATAAAAAAAATGACGATTGAAAGTCTTTTCCGAGAATGTCGTGATGTCTATAAAATGCAAGAGATGGTTGCAGCACTGGACGTGAGGAATTTTTTGGCCACATTTATTTTCTATTCCGGTTGCAACTCTTGAAACATTCCCAAACATTACACTTGCACCATCATAGCATACCAGAGAGGACAAAGTTATTTTCCGTAAGCGTATTTAACGTTAATTCGGTGAAAGTGGCTGCATCGAGGTTTTCAATAGTTGTTTACTGCCAGCAACGAGTCATTTACGAATCTATCCATAATGTAACATATTGCTATTGCAATATATTCTCGGTTATTTTTATCTCTTCCATTAAACTACTTCACGTCAGACTCCTTCAGAAAGCTTTTGATTCTGTGCCACACAACCGACTTTTAGCGAAGATTCGAGCTTACGGTATTTCGGCTCAGATTTGCGAGTGGATACGTGATTTTCTAACTGGTCGATCACAATATGTCGTTGTTGACGGGGAAGCCTCTTCTAAGATAAATGTTACTTCGGGCGTTCCTCAAGGAAGTGTAATAGGTCCACTTCTTTTCTTAATATTTATAAACGATCTAGGCGACAACGTCAAATGCTGGTTGCGATTGTTTGCCGACGATGCGGTTATCTATAGGGAAATAAGGTGCTCCGACGATTGCTTAGAAATTCAGCGTGATTTGGATGCTATTTTCGATTGGTGCCGTAAATGGCAGCTTACACTTAATTGCAAAAAGTGCAAGGCAATGCGGATAAGTAACAAGAAGAATCAGGTTGTTCACGAGTACAAAATAAACAATTCACCTGTTGACACGGTTGATTCCGTGAAGTATCTGGGGGTGATAGTACAAAGCAACATGAAATGGGACATGCACATAACTTCCGTCGTAGGCAAGGCAAATTCTAAATTACGATTCATAGGTCGTATTTTGAGGAATTGTAATACTCAAACAAAGGAGATAGCGTATAAAACACTAGTGCGTCCGCATCTGGATTACTGTTGTGGGGTTTGGGATCCGTATCGCAAGGTTCTAATTGACTCAGTTGAGAGGGTGCAGAGGAGAGCCGCTAGATTCGTGACTTGTTGTTACAGCCCTTATGAAAGCGTCACAGAATTGATACATAGATTGGGCTGGGATAGTTTGGAAGACAGACGACGTAGCTTGCGTTCGAATTTATTGGAGAATATGCGAAAAAATTTAAATTTAGAGTGCAATGAAATACTTCTTCCGCCAACCTATTTAGGTCGCAATGATCGGAGGGATAAGATTAGAGAAATAAGATGCCGTACTGATACTTATATGTATTCCTTCTTTCCTCGCACTATTCGGGATTGGAATGGGCGGGTTTAGGATTGGTGCTTAGCACCCTCTGCCACCCACAATGTTTGTGATTTGCAGAGAAAAAAATTAAAAAAAAAAAAATCTTTAACAATGGAACGTCGTGCTGCTTGAACCATTGCTTGAATTATTTGATTTTGAATTTCGGGTGAACTATATGTTGCAGTTTGTTTTATATGACTGATAGCCTCCTTCAAATTCGAATGTTTCATGCATGTGTATTCAAACAAATTATGAAATAATACTTGTTCTTTTCTTCCTCAAAAATATAATTTCCACACAAAGCCAATTCATTAACAACTATAAATTCTTTTACTTCAATAATAGACTTAATATAAGACCTATTTTTTAAAAAAATGCGTTTTGACGTATTAACGTTTCATCACTGCTAGTTGTAGATATTATTTGAATTTGTCCTGCCTTTTCACAATGGCTTGTGTATGAGATATGGATTTTTAATCGGTGACATTTTTCCAGTTTCTGAATCCTGCGGTGGTGTATAAAGTCTGTTTGCTTCCATGAGGTAATAATTGCTGGCAAGAGTAGCAAATAGCAGCATCATTCTCGACTGAACCCTGCAACCATTTATATCACTTGAACCAGACCACTACAAAGGTTCTGTTATTTTCCTTTAGATGTACATCTAAATTAACTTGCTTTATCGGTTCTCCGTTTTGTACAATATCAGAGGGAATACTACAGCTAACATTACAAACATGTTTCACCAAACCTGTTTCCATAGCACTAGAAGTCGTAATTGTATTTTGTGTTTCCAACTGTTTTGAGGAATGAGGTCCTCCTTGGTCATTTTCCTCTTAAACTCTTCATTTTTTGCTCAAGAAAGCCCGTATACCCATCACAAAATCAGTTGGTCTTCAGTTCACAGCAACAAATAAAAAATTGTCACTAACTGCCTGAAACATTGTACCTACAGAACACTAACGAACATCATAGACAATATATACTTCAAATGGCATCTGTGAGTGGAATAAAGAATTGGAATATATGATAGTGATGAACTGTAGTTAATTCGGAATTGTTTAGATGTCACTATGTTAGTAGTAAATTAATTTTTTCCCATCATTTCACACTATGAACAAACAATATAGGTAAATAGCATATTAGCTTAGTTGATGGTATCTTTTAAGGTAGGGCATTGGAATTTTAAGGTAGGGCATTGCCCCACAATGCCCCCCCTTAGCTACGGCCCTGAGTATCCCCGCCACTGTGTGACCTGTCTCGCCAATGTATACACTGCCACATCTGCAGGGGATTTCATACACATCCATAAGCTGGTGTGGGTGTAATCTGTCTTTTACCCTGGATAATGACTGGCCAAGTTTGCAGTGAGCTTTATACATGATTTACACCTCCACCCGCTTAAACAGTTTCCAAATCTGGGCAGTGATGCAACGTATGTATGGAAGACAGGCGAATTTTCTTGGCACATTGGTATCATGAGATAAGTTGACGTCTTCCATGGGTTTTTTAGGTCTGAAAACCGTTCTGATAATGGCTCAGAATATTTTTGTAAGAGTCTCTACTTTGGAGAGAAGACCAGTGGTGGCCTCAACGTGTGAAAGATGCAGCAGAAATCTTAAGGAATTCAAACATCAACGAAGACAGCAACCTTTTCCTCTGCGATGCTTGGCAACTGTTGCTATCTTAACATAAATATTAACAGTTTCTCTGAAGAAGGCTGGAGCATAACTGCCAAAAACTTTGATAATCCAATAAACGTCACGGCATAGCCCGTAAAGTTATAAATCACGTACAAAGATGGCCGCGGAAGTCTTAAGAATCAATTCCATTGATGTTAAAACAAAGGCTTACTTTTAAATGTGGAGTTCTATTGTACTGTAGGTTACTGTGACCCATTAAGATATAGCGGTAGTGCTTATGCGGCTCAGAAAGAAAAAAGGTTGAGTACCGCTGCACTAGATGAAGTGAAGCTATTGTTATGGTAAATACTCGAAAGGATTGCACTCAGTATCAGCTGTACAGGAGTTGACAAAACAAAGGCAAATTTTTACAAAATTCAATTTTCAATCAAGAAGTTGGAAAGAGGCACTCTACCGTTGAAGGAAATGTTTCAAATCATCTAAAAAGTGAGGGCCAAAGTGGCTCCTGTACCAGTTGGGGTGTCTGAAGCCAAGAAGCTGGAGGCTGTTTTAGCGCGCAGTCCAGATTTCAAAAGGATGGAACAAATAGACCATGTTTTCTCTAGAGCTGGGGTGGCCAACTTTTACAACATATATTTATTTTATAATGGCCAAAGTAGTGAATACTAATGTATTTAAAAAATCCATTATTTGTGCATCCATATATTCAGAAATTAACTGTTGAAATTATGAGTATAATTATTATTGTAATATCTATGTTTACATGTAAGAATAATAGTAAACACATTATGTTTCAATTTTACACTCCAAAAAAATTTCTATAGTGGGTCTAAATCTAATATGGGGATATATGATTTAATATTGGGCCCACAGAGTTATGATGCATTTCCAAAGTGGCCCGCAAGATCATTTCGGTTGGCCACCCCTGCTCTAGAGTCTCTAGACTAATGGAACAAGAAATACTGCCTCGGAATTCTAAGAAAATCATTGATATGAAGTTCGCACCTCTTACCTCATGCGACATGGAGCATAGTTTTTCCACATTCAAAATGATTTTAACGGAAGAGAGAAGAGGGTTTACTGCTGAAAATCTGTCAAAATATTTCATTTTTCAGTGTCATATTAGAAGTTTTAGATGAGTGGTTTACAGTCCACAATAAAGACACAAGACAATGTGTTTTTATTGTGGACTGTAACAATGTGGAAGTGAGTTAGGAAACAAAAAAATTACATGCAGAATATTCAAAAAATCTATTCTGATAAAAATTTGCAATATAACACAGTTCAAAATCTTAAATAAATTTTTGTGTGGGAATAGAATGATTTATATTAAATGAGTGCCAGGTTTAGGGGGAACGAAGGCCAAATTATGTTTCTAGGGTGACTAGTTCTGAGGAGGCGACCTTTCATTTAAATGCTTTATTTTAGCCTGACCTGTAGACCTTTGTATGTAAAGGAGTCTTTGAATTTATATTTCACCAAGGCCAGACCTCAAAATTTATTGAAATTTTTAACATATATTAAGAACTGATGGCAATATAATAATATCATAGCTATATACTTGTATTCTAATTATTTTGATTGTAACAACAGAAAAATTGTTGAATATAATGGAATCTGTTAATTCAGTTTTCACTCGTTTTCAGGCGTCCAAATTGTTTGAAATTTTTCACATGTATTAATATCAATGACAATACAATAGTTCCACAGCTACATCCTGTAATTTTCATTACTTTAACAATAAAAACAGAAAAGTGGTTGAATGTAATGAAATCTACAAATGCAATTTTCACCTACTGTCCAAATTGTTTGAAATACTCGTAAGTAACGCTTGGCTGGGGATCCGATCATTAGTAGTACAATTTGAAATTAGTAATGCTAGTGTAACCACAGCAATTAGAAATTATGGTGACATAATAATGGCAACAGATGAAAGAAGGACCTCAAAGTTCAGATTACAAGCCAACAACAGCATACGGTGTGTCCAAATTGATTTAAAAATCTTATTCCATACTATAATTATATTGGGCTTCAAAGCATCAGTAATTTTTGAGCTACAGCCACGTACATGCTCCATCTGCAATGAAACAGGATATCTAAGATCTAAGTGTACCAAACAGCGTCTATTAAAACTTTCAAGACAGAAATTGCAACAGCTGTAAACTTAACAGCAAATGCAACAGTCGCAGAAATGTTAGCAACAGAATGAATTATGTAGAAGCCACAGTGCAAGTCAATAGTGTAAACATATGTCACAAAGTTTTTTTTAATGTTATTGAAATTCCACCGCATTTGCAGCCTAATTTACTGTGTCAGGTTAGGTTTTGTTTGGGGGCACTCTTTTACATTTTGTGGAAAATGGCTATGGTATTTTGACCTTATTTAAAACCCCATCTGGGTTATTCTGCAATATTAGACTGTTAGGATAGGATGCTTCTTGGTACTTTACATCTGTGCCATGGCTCTGGTTGTAGTCTTCCTAGGTTGTTGAGTCTGTTTTCTTTTTGTCTGTGTTCATCAATTCTGTTGTAAAAGTCTTGGGTTACTCTTCTGATTTCGCCGACAATGTTTCTTGTAGATGTTTCCGCATGGATTTCTTCTGTTGGGGCATATCTTGGTAAGTTGAGTATTGTTTTTAAACATCTGTTCTGTACTCGTTGCATGATTCCTAAGTTTGTTTTTATGAGGTGCCCCATACTTGGCATCCATACAGTAGAGCTGGTAACATGACTGAACGGTAGACTCTTAGTTTCGTTTCCATGGTTATGTTTCTGCTTTTCAGTATGGGATACATGTTTAGAAGTATGTCTATACCTTTTTTTTCTTTTCTCCTGTATGTGTTGGCGAACGATCAGCCCTCTGTCAAGTATTACTCCTTAGTAGTGATGATTAACTCGCCAGGGGATTAGGCAACCTGACATTTGTAGCTGGGTCTCTAGGATGGTCGCTTTTTTGTAAAATATACAGCAGCACTCTTCTCTGGGTTGATACTAATTTTGTTGACCTAGCACCATTTTTCTATCATTTTTATAGTTCTCTGGAGTCTCTTGATATTAGCCGAATGGTCTCTTCTGGTTGTGTAAGTTACTGTATCATCAGCAAATTGAGCCAACTTCACGTTGGGTGCTGCTGGGAAATCGTTGACATAAATATTAAATAGGAGCGGAGAAATGATGGAACCAGCGCATATTGGTTGCGTTGAGGATCTGTAGCCGTCAGTTGCCACAAAGAATCTTCTATTTGTCAAGTAGCTACCTATGAATTTAATGAAACACTCTGGAATGGTTGTTTGTTGTCGTAGTTTCTGTAATAGTTTTGCCTGCCAAATTCGGTGATAGGCCTTTTCGACGTCTAGAAAACTGCTGCAGTGGAACTATCGGTATTCAGGCCATGGCTGATGTCTTCGGTTAGCGGGAGCAGTTGGCATGTGGCTGACACGCTTGGTTGGAAACCGTATTGTTCCGTATGGATAGTCTGCTCTCTAGTTACTTCCTCTTGGAGGTGCCTTAAGACGATAGGCTTCATGATTTTTGATGTAGAGCTGAGAAGACTAATTGATCGGTGATTAGCAGTACTGGTTAAATTTTTCCCGTGTTTTGGGATAGTTATTACTTTTGCCGTTTTCTATATGGCGGGAAAGTAGCTACGCTGCATAGAGAAATCAATGATTCTAGTTAAGAGAACCATTCCCTCTTTCGGAAGGTGCTTCAAGTGGGTATTGGAAATCTCAACGGCACCTGGTGATTTTCTGTTCGCTAGTTTTTAGATACCGGTACAGTTCCTAATTTCCCCCGGCGTTGTTAGTTTAGGTAGGGCAGAGGGTGTGGTACTCATAATGTCCCTTGCAATTTCTTCCGTTAGTTTATGTTGGTAGTCGTGCGTTTGTTGGCTTGCCCGTGGCTGGTACTGCTCGGCGAATTGGTCCGCTAGTAGTTCCACCTTTGCAGCTGGTAGGAAAATTTGTCCTGCGAAAAGAGCTATGTCTTGGTATTCTTATTACTTTGACGCAACAACAAAAATTTGTTTAAAAGTCATATCAGAGAAGTCGCTCATTTCCAGCCACTCCCAGGAGAGGCCTGGTGGCTAAGCTGATTAATACGACTGATTAGGGACGGACGGTCATTGGTTCGATTCCGGTCATGGACAGAATTTTTACGATCCTTAGAGCTGACTGAACTTCATCCCTGGCTAAGCTATGTCTTGTTTATGAGAAGTAAGCTAAGACACTCCATGGTTCGGATTCCATGTTAAACTGTCAGTCCCTTACACTCGATAAGCTTACCGGATTAAGATAATGCAGCCGCGAAATCACACTTCGATGCAAGCAGCTATGTTAGTTCCCGCTGTCACTTAAGCTGTGTTAAACAGTGAGTATTCGCTACATCGTTTTGAGTTAGTTCGTATTATTATAAAAGAACAGTCTTCTATGTTTTCCCTGCTATCGGACGTCTCGTAGGGTTGACCATTTAACTGTCCAATAATTATGGGAATAGAATAATAATGAAAGATGAAACAACAACACAAAGGAACAAATATTTGCAAAGAAAAATTAAACACTAAAAAATACGCTTTTATAGCTAAAAAATTAAAAATAAAATTATAGATTAGATAACTTAAAACACGCTTTTGAATTAATGTGTACTGAAAAGTTAAAAATCATTTTAAAATATAAAGATTTTGTTCAACAACGATAGGATGTCCCGAAATTCAGTATAACTTAATTTTTTAAATAACCTTAAAAATAGTCATTGATTAAAAAAATAATTTTAGTTTAAGAAAAAGCGTGGGGTGCTCTCTATTTACAGAATACCTAAGACACTACATAGATAACGATCAATTAGACTGGGATCCTTGGATTTCATTCGCAAGCTCTGTAATCAATATAAACGTCCACTCAGCTACAGGCTTCTTGCCCTTTGAACTGCTCTTTGGGCGTGTACACTGTACATAATATTCTCGGTATTTTGCAAAGAGTCCCTACTGAAGTTATTCCTATGAGTTCTACGCCACAGAACTGAAAGCTACGTTACCAACATTACACCAACGAGCTAGAGAAATCAACAGAAAGACGAAAATCAAAAATAAAGAATATTATGATAGCACTCAGCACACAGTCGAATGTAGAGCTGGAGATGAAGTTCTTCAGAAAGACGAATCTGTACGAAGGTGCCGTAGCCAGAAACTAGATATTGTTTTACTTGGTGTGTATCTTCTATCTATATCTATAAAACGAAAACCGGAAATATTGGTCGTATAAAAACTCGGAATGTACGCAGTAGAATCCGATGGGGTTTTCACCGTTTTAAAGCTTAGAAGCTTAATTCACTTGTCTGGCATGTCTTAGGTTTCAACGTCAAATAATGTAGGAGAATTAAATGAAATTCTGAACGTATGGTGAGGAATTCCACAGGAGGAGTGACTAGATGCTGCATACGTCGCACTAAACACACAACTACAACTGACCATAGCCTTTGATGAGCAATTTACAATAATAACTATTTTTTCATACTCCAAACTGAATAAAACTGGAAATATTATTTCCTTTAATACGGGGTGTTTAGTTTTTAAACGCTCGATGGCCGTATTGAATGCGAGGAATTAAGAACGAAAAATCATTAGAGATTTTCTTTGCCCCTGATGTCTGGTAATGTCTTTGACCATCAGCTTTAGTCTCTGATATCAATGTTATTAAAATCAATTATTTACGATAATTTTCTGGATAAATTACGTTGAATTATAGGTTCAAGTTTATGTCGCGATACACGACGTTGCTAACTTTGGACAAAATGATTGTATTAATGCGCGTGTGATTGAAGCTTTGAATTTTTTGCGCCAATATTAGCGGAGATTGTGGTTAGGTTGAAATTCAGCCTGGACCATAATGAAAACTGAACCTTTTTGTACAACCAATGGTACGAGGAATTTAGTTATCAGTTATTTAAGGAACTTTCATAAGCACTATGTCACGTAACATCATGTATCGCGACATAAACTACTCCTGAATTATACAGGTAAAACTAATACTAAAATATCTCTGGCGTTTCAGTTTGGATTCAGTTATTTACATTAAACAACGTATAACGTAGGCCTATTTTTTTCCCTATTGATTGTGTTTTTCAGTATTGGATTTTCTATATTTGCATAAAAGACTGAATCTGTATAGCTAAAATTTCAGGCGCTTGGAGGTTACAGATTCATTTCGTTCGCAGTAATTAATTCGTACGCTGATGGTTTTTTTTTATCATCTGAAGTTTGTATTCAACCTTTAGTGTTAGGTGGTGATAGATTCATTCCGTTCGCTGTAATTAATACGTACGCCGATTTTTTTTTTTTTTTATCATTATAAGTTTGTATTAAAACTTTAGTGTTGAAAATAATAACGACTTAGGACAACTGGACATTTTTGGTTGTTAGGGTGCAATTTTACGCTATACGCGCGTGTTTCTGATGTAATCTAGCTTTTATTGATTTTATATTTTATAGCGTTGTTTAGTAATGCAATGGCTTTTAACAGCTTTTATTAATTTCATAATTTATTCAATTGTTTACTAATGCGGTTTTTACGTCAACTGTTGCGCCGCAATTTGATGGTGAATTCTTATATAACTCAATGAGACAGATAGAAAGTGAAAAAAAAAAAATACATGTCTCGCTTAGCTCTTGAGTTATCGAAAGTAAAAAATTATTTACAGATATAGAGTCTTTTCCGTTTGACAACGATTTTCTTCTCAACCACAAGCGCTGGAAAGAAAACAAAACTTCCATTGTACATGTCCAGCGTGTAGTACCTTGTGACTTTAGGATTTTTTTGGTCCAGGTTTCGTTTCAAACTGTCAACCTCAATTTAGAGATACAATATCCTAAGGACAAAACAATATTTTACATTTCACTTTCAATGTGTCTCGTCAAGTTAAATAAGAATCCATCATCTGGTTTAATGAGAAGTGTAAACGATATATATATATATATATATATATATATAAATCTTCACTTTTGATGTGTCTTGTGCTACTATATAAGAATACATCACCAAATTGCAACGCGACAGTTGAAAGATTTTTCATAAAAGAGTATTCACATTCAACGAATGCTTTTTTAGTACTAAATCGACATGGAATTTTGTTTCCTTGTGAAGAAAGGTTAAATGCAACATTTCTGAGATACAAAAACTTAACTCAAACGGCAAAAATACTCTGTTAGGCGAAAAAGGATGTGTGGAGAAATTGCTACAGGGGCGTGGGCTCTATCGCAATTAAATTAAACTATAAAGCGAGCTTGATGGTTGAACGGTAGCGCTCAAGCCTTGAACTCGAGATCACCTGTATTCAAATCCCCGCCCGGCCATCCATTTTTCGATTTTACATGGTTTCACAAGCAAAATACTCAGGATGTGACGCATACCTCTTGGGCCTGTAGCTAAACATTAAATTTTCCCTTACTTTCTGACATAATCTAGCTTTCAGTCGAATTATAATCTATTCGATATATCGAATGTCAGACAAAAATATCTGGCGTTTGGAGCTAAAAGTAGAGTCATTGTGTTCATGCGTGGGCTGATGACTTTTAATAGAAATAGAACGTTGTATTAAGACTTTAGTGTTGCAAATAAAAACAGTTTAGGACAACAAAGCAGCTTTTCTTCATTTTATAATTTATTGCGTTTTTTTCGTAATGCAGTTTCTATGATAACCATGGTGCCATAGTCCGTAAATCCTGAAATAAATCGAAATAAATATTTTTTTTATTTTTTATTTCTCGCTTATTTCTGAATAACTGATATACAGCTGTGAACACCTGATACTCAACTATACAGGTACGAAATAGAATTTAATTTTGAGCTACAGTGCAAGATGAAGTAACATAATGAGAATTTTTGTTAACTCCAGTGGCAGATGAGCCAGCACATTCAGACACATCTAATGTTTGAGGCTACGAAAACTCCTTCAAAATCGATTCAGCAGTTTTCAGATAATGCTTGATTATTGTTAAAGTAAAGGTGCCGTAACGGCTTAAGATATACGTAAAATTTTAATTTTGAACCAAAACTTTCAAATTCTGAAAATGCACTCAAAATATGTATTTTTTGCGTAATGCCGGAATAAACAGATATATTCCAGATAAATTTTTATGTATGTGGTATGTAATAATGTGCGTAATGTTTCGATTTTCGAATAATGTGTGTAATGTTTCGATTTTCGAGCAGCAAAATTAGCAAATGTAATTTGGTTGAAATGTAACCTGGACTAAGATGAAACTGACATTCCGTATCAAAGCACCCAAGCCACCCCGTTCTTGGAAGTGTGCTGTTAAATCACCGGTTAGTTTAGTACCGGAAATGGCCGGTACGAAATCAGTAAAACTTGGTAAGCATGAATCTGTTCAGACGAATAAAAATAGTGTACGGATAAATCAAATTAAACCCACTTCTTTCTTGGTAAGTTGGGGATTAATCTAGGTATGTTTTAATTCCGGTAATTGATGGCCCAAATTGTATGAACCTTGAACATGTTACTGATTGCATGAATAGAAACAGTGTATGGGTAAATCAACAACAACTAAACCGGGCAACGCCGGGACCTCTGCTAGTAAAATATAAAAAATTGGAGCTGCCCAATGAAACTATTCGAAAAGGTCATTATAAAAGAGAAAGGTACATGCTAACCACTTGAAACCATATCCTCTTCAGCCCTGAGCTCATAATAAAAGTGCAAGTGAACTACTATTATGTTATTTACTTTGTGTTAATGCTAGTTAACAATGAATGACCATGATTTTTTTTTTGGAACAATAATTAATTTTTTTATAGATGGTTTAAATTCGTTATAACATTAATTAATAGTTTGATTTTAAATGAGAAATCTCTGTACAGATTTAAGAAATTATTAAAGCAGTGAAAACACTTGTAAATGGAAAAAAAGATATGACTTACCTTTATTTCGACGAGAAATGCTGTACAGCTGCAGAATTTCAAGTTTCCAGTCAGTGCTGCCAACTTGTGACGCTCGGCAGAAGATCGAACAAATGAGCTATGAGAAGCACGGTGTGTGTCGTAGATGATACCACAGGACATAAAAAGTTCAGCCGCGTACACGCCCGAGAAAAAATAATACCTGGGGGTATCATATATGATGCCTTGGTACTGAAGAGGATCTAATCATTCCCAGCTCTTTATACACTGAGCATAGCCTTCTAGTATCGTTAAAACCACGCAAACAGCAAAAACCGTGCTCTGATCCAATTATAAGCATAGAAGTTACGGATAAACATCGCCACTGACTGTTTGTCAATAGAACTATAGAAACAGATGTTCCCGAATACATCTCCAGACGTCGGATATAAGAGCTCAGGTAACACAGCCACGTGGAGATAAGCCGAGGCCGTTCAGATCAGAAAGGCCGAGGTCCAGCTGGCAGCAGTAGTCTTATGTAGTTTGCGGACGAACTAGTTCAGAAGAGCGCTACCACAGGCGAACTACGCGAACTAGTTCCCAGATCTTTCGATCCATAGTTCACTAGTTCGTCCGTTTGTTTTCAAAAGACCGACTTTTGTTTTAGGTTATTTGTTACTATGTCATGTAAATGGAAACAGTGAACTATGGACATATTTCACTGGAGACACTGAAATAATAATAATAAAAAAAACGGTTCAACATTATTAATTACTGCAGAAGTCACAAATAGAAATTTAACGAGGAATGTGAAAACAAAACACGCTTTGATCCCACTAACAATTAAAAGACAACCACCGATAACCACAACTACCATAACAAACAAAAGAGCGCACGCAGTAGCGGTAGCAAAGCGAGCGAACGATCTGTCTTCCTGGAATCCGAGAGGGGAGTGACATAGTTCGCAAAGGAGCTGCGAACTAAACTGAGCGTTCCCGGTCGCGAACTGTTATGTGCAAGTCTAGGCAACAGCGTCAGCGGGGAGATATTACAGAGCGCTCCCAGCCTCACGACACCGTAATCTCAAAGACAGATGTCTCACGAAAAAATACACAATACATTCCAGTCCAATACATAACTTACATGATTCTAAGATAGTGCACTTTGTAAGAAATATCAGGGATGGCAGCTCTAAATGATTTGTATTTTATTCTTCACAGCCGAAACAGAAATCTGTTACGAAACGCGACACCGTAATCCCAAAGCTAACACTTCATTCAGACACCATCCTTGCGTACTTTATGGTATAAATATGCGCATTAATTTATTGATTCTACAACACAAATATTTCTCCAAAAAGCCAGTTGTTTAGGCAATCTGAATAATCCCAAACACATATCAACGGGAGACACAGCTACTATAAGCATTCCACGGTGCACACATCATATCCCACACTTGGGAACTCTATTCCACAATATCTCCATCTTTTTCATAATTAGGAAAACTAGATATTAGTTGTAAATCAAGGAAAATACAGAACCTATTTTGTGTAGACAGTAAAAAGCGGAACATTCACAGTCTTCCTTAATAGCGACGGAGTCATATCATAATAATTATACGTCAGTAAAAGCCTCGAAATTAAAAAATTACAAGTCTATCACATTTTAGCCACACTCAACATATATAAACATATCTTGCGAAGAAAAGCTACCCTAATACTGGGTAAACAGAACATTTGACTGTCATCTATTAAACAAATGTATAACTAAATGCAAGGCTATACTTGAAATTTTGTCTGATCTTACAGACAGCATATTTGATTCAACTAATTCAATATTCAGACTTAATTTAAATAATAGAAAGTAAGAAAGTCTAATTATCTCATATTTGTTTTATATGTTAAGCTAATATTGTTATATGTATTTTGTATGGTAATCATTGTATGTAAAAATATGTAAGAGCAAAAAAAAAAAAAAAAAATTTGATGTGCAATTAGTAATGTCATTGCCGTTCATGTAATGCCAAGAAATGTTGTTAAATGACTTAAACAACTGGTTAACTAAATGCAAAATTACAGCAGTCTACCTTCAAGAAAGGCATGTGAACTGAAATGGTTGTAACCAACACTTTGTTTGGAAAGTTACGCTTATTAACATAATTGCAATTTATCGATGTATCATATGTTCAAGTATGCTAAATGGGTTAAGTGTATGTCAAGCATAACCATTTATTTAATTATGTGAAAACCTTCATTATACTTACAAATTAAGGTAATCAAAGACTCTACCAATATTCCAAGACAAAAAAATAAACAATTAAACTTTAACTCTATGAGCACAGCTTTCAATAACTGTAAACAAACTCTTTTAACTATGAATTATCAATAATATACCTTATTTTTAAGCTGGCACTTGTTGATTCTAAACGAAGAGACATTCGATTTCACAAAACTTAAGCTAAGTTTGAATATTACTATAGATTCTACCAACTTACTAACTTAAGTCCCAAGGGCTATAAAATCTATGAATCACAGCAAAACAAAGACATCTGGAAACGATTAAAACCTTAAGTAAACGTTCTGTCATTCCTTATGTTAGAATAATCTTTGTATCTAAATCAGCATATCCCGTACTTATAAACTTTTTAAAAACATGTCAAGAGTGCCTCTTGTACTGTTAGCAATGCAGATCAATATTGTAATCAGATCTGTGTAACCAATACAACTGTGCCCCCTCCAATGTACACAGATGAATATCAATTTCTTATCTTTGGTGTAACCTACATTTAGTAACCTATCTGTTAGACTACGAGGTAGTACATAAATGTTATAGATTTTAGGTAATCTGATATCCCTTGCACCGAACACCGACGCCAGTGATTTTGACGCCTACCAGAGAGTCGCGAAATTATTCCCTTAGCGAGAGGTGTGGTGGGTGTTTACTTTTGTAGCAAATTATTAGTGTTAAGTTTGCTTTCCGAGCTAAGTCAACCAGCCAGTATACTCGATGCTGTGTTCCAAGGTCATGCTTAACGCTGCAGTTTACTGTGGGAAACTGGGCCCAGCCTTTATTCAAGAGAGGAGCAGACACCCTACAGGTGATGTACATGTAAAAGCTGTTTGATACCTAACTAGTAGCAAGTGTCAACAACCATTTTAGTCCAATAACCGTAAATTCTACCTTCCATTGGCTAAGAAAGTAACAACTGTCATTTGGAGTCAAACGATCCATCATCATCGCATTATAGAAACGCCGATAGCTGTCACAGTTTGAGCTTGGCAATATGAATAACCTGTACTGTATGGCTTCAACAAATTTCTACACTAAATCCACTCAAACACATCTCTTGAGATAATTCCAAGGAGTTACCTACGTCATTATAGTTAAGATATAGCTAAGTCTCTGTACTTTTCCTAGCCAGATCCTTATAAACGAAGACTGGAAGATTGACAACCACAGACGGCAGTAAGAGGGTGGGACGGACCCACTTATCGCCAAATACATGTAGCCAATGAGATTTTTTCCGTTTCTGGTTTCGGCAGATGGACCTGGATGAAAGACAAAGGCGGGAAACCAGTGTTTGACGACCAAGAGATGTGTGGTGGCAACACAAGCAGCAACGTTACGTCTGGATACGCGGACGCATATCCCTGATGCAAGACACGTTTGTTATAGTGCTGAGTGCATTGCTGCTTCAAAGCGACACGCTTAAATTGATAAGTGCACCGAGGTGAAATGTCCACCCCGTGACGTGATATTGTGAGGGAATAGTGATTGTGAACGCCACATATCCAGCGGTACAGTTTTCAGGCATAAAAAACGGTAATATAACAATTACAAGTATTCAAATGCATTTCTTCTTTTCGATGCGATCCGAAGTGCCCTGACAGGGAGAGCTGTAGCTGAGAGTTTTATCTCAGTGGCTCTATATGTGTTATTATAATAAAAATAAATCCGAATTTTGCTGAGTGGCGCCCGACTATTAATAGTTTGTTGTTTGTTTTTGACAATGATAGGAGGTAAAAATTTCACATGATACCAGAGGCTGGTTTCTGTCGAGTGTTAGAGAGAGAATTCTAATTTGTTAATGTATTTTATTTGCAAAGTTATAAGTATATTTTGTGTGTTGTTTTTTATGCTTGATTAAACGCTCAGTAAATGGTAAACTTAAAGAAATTCGAAGGTATCCCATCATAATAGAGAATAATAATTCAAATAATTTCAATAATCGATAATAAACTCCTGCTTATCCAAAATATTTTTTCTCTTTTTTTAATTGGTTATTTCAATTTAGAATACAAATCTCACCTATAATTTCCTCAGCTATTTAAAATGAAATTTCTATAACATAATATTAAAACCGTTTATTATAGTCATGGAAACTGTGAAAAGCCCCACGGAAAAAGAAAAAACACATTATTGATATACTAGGTGTAAGCCCGTGGCGGAGATTTGTGTATCGTCGCATGTCTAGGATAATTCCACATTTATCTGGATATATGCTGTATGGACCACGATTAAAACTAACATTACTAACAATTTTATTAAATGATTATGCAGTCTTCTTGCTTGTCCGGGTAGAACCGCGTCAATTTTTTGAAATCTAACGTTTCGGCCATCATTCTGTGGCTTTCATCGGAGGACTGTCCTGGCAGAAATCGCTGCCGCCTCCAAATGGTTCCAGAAGCGCGCCATAACCGTTTAGAGTGACGTCAGTGAGGTTCCCGCCACCAGCGTGGTAGCCTATGTCAGACGCGTGTTTTTTCCTGAGTAAGTTGTAACCCACTGTACGGGCCGGGGAAAAGACGGGACGCCAGCCCGCAGCCAACCGGCCACTCTGACTACGAGAACTTCAGTTAACGGTTAGCAGCAGCAGCGTCATCTAGATAGATTTCGCTACTGGTGTAGTCAACAGTTCCAGGACTTGGTCAATGCCTGTTGTCGAAATCTTGTTTTTTTTTTTAGAATGGCTGGCTGCTGAAGTCATCAGTTGGTAGTTAATGGTGAGCTACAGATGGGATGGTAGTTAGGAGCGTGGTCAGTAATTGAATGACGGTTTTCAGTTGGTCATCCAATGAATCTTGTGGGTGGTGATGCTTGCTACACCGCTCGCTTCCTCCTCGGTTGCCTTCCTGGTGATGGCAGGTGGTGCGTCAGCCATTCTGGTGACGGCTGTTGCAGGTTCGGCTTATTACGGGGTTGTGACGTAGTGGCGCAGTCTACCAGTGAGCAATGGACGCCGTCGAAGTTTTCTTGCGTCGATGGTGAGGAGGCAGCATTTTTTGGTAGAGCAATTCTTCGATGAATGCCACAAAATGGTGACTGAAACATTAGGGTTCAACAAATTGATGCGGCGCCTTACGGACAACCAAGATAACAACAATTTCTATTAGCTTTATAAATAGATAAATCCATAATAAAAGAAATACACAAAAAATTATTGAAGAGATACACACAATAATGCAATGACCCAGCTAGTCAAAACTCACACAACTTAAAAAGCAAAGAAAACGTAATAAAAAATTACCCACAATAGATAACATCTATGGACACAGAATATAGATAAAACATCAAACGAATATAAATAAACAAGAGTTAAATAATAGCTAATTTTTTAATTTGAGTGAAATTAATACTTTTCTTCAAGTGTTCTTGCAAGCCCTTTCCATGCAGTTGCTTAACTAAATAGCTTTGTCACTAAATAACGTTTATAATCTCTATTCTGTAGTACAGTAATATCTTTTGTCACTGTTTTTTGTGAAACGAAGACTGTATGCGTGACATCTCATCTTGACAAACCAGTATACTTTGTGACCACGGGTGACTACGGGTGACTATGGATGGTGGGAGCCAACAAAATTATATAACATACTGATAAATCATTATATCTCCAATAATCGAGATGTTCACAACCGACTACACTAATTTAAGTGACTGAATTACAAAATTGTACTATCGCAATTCCAACAGCACTCCCTACCAATTTTAGTCAGTTTTCTTACCATAATTACTGAAGTAGTGTGATACTTCAGAAGCTGTTTTCAGTGGCTGAATGTTCTTGCGTGGTTTCTCTGCCAGTTGTCCATTTCCAGCTTTCGGCAAGTACGAGTAATTAATGAGCAAAATGAGATTTTTGAGAAGCAATCGGTTGTATATTCGGATATAAAGTAGGGGTAAGATGTAGACTTGAAAGCAAATGGGATTAATAATGTATGGGAGCAGAGGTTTATAATACCTTAGTGAGGGAATGAGATTTTACAAAGATAACAAAGATGAAAACATGTCAAATGTGTTTTTAATAATACCCGGTTGTAAATACATTTGGTCACATGTGACACAGAGAATAAGTAATCGCGCAGTTTTGATCGTTATAGGAGGACAAAGCAAACTAGTGGTCATAAAACAGACTGGCTTTAAGAATGATGACAATAAGAGATGATTTCCGGACGTTAATACTATTTTGAAGAAAAGTTCAATAGTGCATGAACGGCCAGTTGGAATGCCTCTCTGTACAATAAACCACGACATGTAATCTTTCTGCTAGCATTGGAAGTATAGTTAGAAATTTAATCAACCTTTTGCGGTTGTTGGATTTTGGTGACTGAAAAAACTGGAAAATATTCCTGAAAGAACAGATTGCAAGTAAGAATGAAATTGATTTTTTTTTAAAATAAATGAAGCTTGGTGTTTCCGTTTCATAGTTTACATTGCGAAATAATGATATAGAAGATAAACTTTCTTTCAAGTATCCTTGAAACTTTGGCACGATGACTGAAAGTGAATATTGTGAAGGCATTTGCGAATCAGAAACGCAGAGTATCTGGGAGCAGCAGTGTTTTCTATCAACATATATAGTAATAATGTAATCAAGACAGCAGAGAGAGCTGTCATAACATTTGTTTACAGAACATAATCCGTTTGTAAACCTTTGAAGATCAAATAGCTGTTGAAAATTCTCTTACTAGTCTTCCACAATGCGCAAAAAATTAAATTAATTGTAATTCACTGAATCTTGGTTCTTTGTTGGTTGCAAGATTCTCATTTTTCTCTCCTCGCTGTCCTGACAACCGTTTTTGCATAAATTATTTACTAATCAATTTTGGGAGGTAAAATGTGTTAGAGGGTTCTAGGGAGTAATGGTTTTTACTGAAGTAGAGATCAATATTTCCACACTTATTTTCGTTTATGTTACTGAAAAGATATGGTTAGTATTTTACTGCCATTAGAGACACTTACTCATTTAGGAAGTATTATTTATTTTTACAGGGATTTGAAATCGGTTCGTTTGATTAATCGCAAATCATTCAGTCAATTTTACTATATGCAACATCTGTTCTCCGTGTTGCAAATGAAAACTAAGCATTATCAGATAAAATTGATTAAACTACCCGCTTGCCTTAGTGACCTAAGATGAATCTGTAGAGTAGCCGATCGTTGTTTACGGGTCCACGTGCTTCTCTGAAGCGAGTGTGATGGTGGTGGAGCTGTCTGCGTTTGGCCTGCGCATTTCCTGTGTGCAGCCGCCTAGCTTGATGTACTGATGGATGGCGAGTTCTGCATTTGATCGGCAAGCGTTTGGAGCACGCGGAGGCAGGAATGTTTCAATAAAGGCGACACTACATGCAAAGAATCTCTTGCACATTTTCTTGTCGTCGTTGCCGACAAGAATTCACTCTCGCGAATGCTCATTTACAAAACGAATGGAACGTTTGGAATTCTAATCCAGCCATCCAGATAAATCCAGATAGATCATTAAAATAATTCATTATTTCTCTCATATTGTCTAGCAGACTGGTACATTAAAGTATACCGATAACGTATCAGTCACTTTGGAACATTTCTCACGTAAACACAACAAGAAAACTAGGTCATAAACTAATTACAGACCCTTTCTCCGTTAGAAATCAGTTATATTCAATACTAAATTTTCAGTAGCAAGAGATAACCAGCGTATCGGCGTGTAAATACTTTTCGCGGTGGATTAGGTATCTGAGATCTTCATTACCAATACCTTTATAAGTTAACTATGAGTAATACACTTGGAAGATCATGAGCTATGGCACCTACTTTTCCAATAATGTTATGCACTTTACACTGATGCTATAATTAGAAGTAGCTACAACAACTGGTTTTGTAACGACAAATTAAAACTGTATATGAATGACGACCAGGAGAGCTAAGGAAAAGTGTCTGGCTCAATTATCATGAAAAAATTGTTGGAGCTGAGTATTATATCCCATTCTCAGGATTATGTTTCGTCAAGTTCGGATAAGCAGTAATATAACAAACGCTGCTGACTACAGCGCTTGGTATCGTGTTCACCGGGGAACCTACAGGAATTGGTTTTTTCGTAAAGAGAAGCAAAATTGACGGCAGGCTTGCCCTAAAAATCACTAAATAAACGAAAAGGCACCAGATCATTTACAAAATTTGTGATATGTAAGGGGACTTAATTTAGGTAGGCCTACTATTCTGTCTGAAAATCCATAGTGTGTAACGAAATACAAGAAGTTATCTGATGAGTGGATTGTTGCTTGTATAGGTAGATACTTACAGCTTCCAAATAATTTATTCAGCTAGAATTTGTATTCACCCAAATAAGCGTCCTAAAGATATACAGTTTTATTGTGGCGTTGCAACCACCTCCACAAATGAAATATCGTCTGGTGCTATATTAAATTGTTACTTGACCAACACTACAAAAACTGAGACTAATGAAAGTAAAATAGAAAGTCTATTTACCGAACAGCTGTGGAATAAGTGCCTTACAAAAGATGAGATTAATGCAAAACGATGGTTGTAGCATCAGTGAAGAAGTAACAGTAAGAAATTGTGGGAGAAGATATAGTAATCGTGTTTTCTTCATTACTTGGCCGAAGTTATATCGATCTGTTTGTATTAAACTTTCCAGTAATTGTGGCTTTAATTTAAGAACAGAGGTAAACTGCGCCACTGTAGTTGATTCACTAAGTTCTGCAGAAAAAACTTTCTATCTTTAATCGTTTAAATGACGTTTATAACCGAAAGTAAGGGATGCTGATGGTTTATGAACTATCTTCAATTAGAGAGACGTATCTGATGAGTTATTTGAATCTGAAGTGATCTTAATCCTTTCTTCAGAGGTTTATTACGTATAAGATACATGGAAGAACCTTCAATCATCTGACAACAAGTATTTTAAAATATTCTTCCAGCAATTAAACAATAGCGATGATTAGTATGATATTTATTGAGGGGCTGAAATAAAAACCTTCAGTTCCTTGATGTAAGAACAAAAACGAAACATTTCAAAATACTGTGTTATCCCATACATCAGAAACTGATACATACAATCCGATGTTTGAACCGAAGGTAACATCAGCTCTCATGCTTAACATAAGAAATGCCGGAAACCTCGTTTACATAACGGCGAAAAAACAGAGAAGAAAGTAATATTTTAGTAACAATCTTCAGCCTAAGACATCTGCAGCAGAGAGAATCGAAAAATTTGTTTAATGAGAAGTTCCTAAGAGAGGAAAAAATTTATTACTCAAATCAAAACTAAATGACTTGTTCCTGGCATCACTTCCATTCCAGAGTAATGCAGACTGAAGATTTATTCTGAGTGTCTAAATGTATCTTATATAGACAATGCACTTAGTATTAAACCATGAAAAGACGTTCTCTTGTAATGAAGTTTAATGTTAATTTCTCAATAAGTCAATCATTTTTTAAATTAAATTCTTAACCATCCCCCTCTTAGTAAACACCATTTAGTTATAGGGAAGCCAAATCGCAAGTGAATGATTAGTTATGTGCACGATATTAGACCAATATTGAAGTATCTGCTAGAGTTAGTGAACCGTTATGAATTTAGGTTGTGGGATGTCGAGACCTAACACTAAAATCACTAAAATAATTCTTTATTTCTTTGATATTGTCTAGTAGACTGGTATATTAAAGTATACCGATAACGTATCAGTCACTTTGGAACATTTCTCACGTAAACACAACAAGAAAACTAGGTCATAAACTAATTACAGAACCTTTCTCCGTTAGAAATCAGTAGTTAGCTTACAGTGTGAAGCAGGCAGCGAGGTGCGGCGAGTCTATTTTCTCAGATTCGAAGCACAATCACGGGGTCAATCAGGAGGACAAAGCAACAGGTCACTCAACCGCAGGTGACAGTTGCCGCAGTCTAAACGTACTAACACGCTGCAACCAGCGCTTCGGACAGTGGGCAGGTGAAACAGCATGAGAATTGTTGTTATCAGATATTCAACGAAATGTATTTGGAAACTGTTTCCATCAGGACTGTACGCTGTGAATGTTGTAGTTAACACTTAAATTAGAATTTCCAAAGCACACGAGTTCGATCCCACGTCCAGATGTTTGTTTTTTCAGTTGCCTGAAAATGCCGAAGACAGATGATTTTAAACGTATTAACATTCCAACAATGCACAAAAGCAGCCAATTGCTTGAGGGGACAAAACGTTGTGTACAAAGATTGTTACAGTTTCAAATTCTGCAGGAGCGTACACGCAAAACGCTTAATGTTTTCATGAGAAACATTAAGTCCAGATGTGATGGTTGAAATTTTTCATCTACAGATGGAACCAAATCGCTTGGAAATTTAGGTTCCAGCGATTTACTAAAAGCAGACCAAGTGAATGCCTGTATTGTTCCTTTAAAATCTCATGGACGGATTCCATTCCGTTACCTATCCCCAGTACTCTTCAATCTCTGATGACTTAAACATTAACAGCTCCGCAAATCCCCCCCCCCCCTCCCATTATAAAGCGATATTTGGTCTTCCCCAAAACATACCATTATATGGACCGAGCGGAAGTAACATGTTGTTGGCTCGTACGATATTCAATTTAGTTTTAAATAGACACAGAATTTTACAGGAGAAACTTTTTAACACAAAATAGGCAGTAGAAATAGTAGTAAAATATTAAAATTACTAGTAAAAATATGTGTAAACAAAGTATAAAGAAGACAATACAATTTTTTTGTTGCATAAAATGAGACAATTGGAAAGACCGAAAACTTTTCATAAAAACGTCCTCACACTCCTCAAGAAAGATAAAGGCAGTAGGTTCACGTAATCTTGGTTTTAAAATTAACGAGGAGGTTAGTAGCTTATAACAATTTTAGTATGACCATTAAGATAACTTCCTGTATCTTCTGCGAGTGTCATATTGCAAAACAGTTACAACTTTAGGAAAGATAAGTACTGAATTAGTCAAAGGAGTGTACAGTCATTACTGTCTTTTGTGTGTTATATCACAAATGTGTGCACTTTATGGTAGCGAAGCATGGAATTAAGGGATAACAGAAAGAAAGAAAATTGAAGCATTTGAAATGTGATGCTACAGAAGACTGCTGAAAATTAAGTGGACAGACAAAGTACGAAATGAACGAGTTTTTGAAATGATGGGTGAGGAAAGAAGTTTGTGGAAGAAGCTTAGAGGAAGAAGAGACAATCTGGTCATATTTTGAGACATGCGGGATTAGTTAATTTGGTAGTGGTGGGAACAGTCGAAGGTAAGAACTGTAGAGAAAGACAGAGATTAGAAGCAAGTAATTGTGGACGTGGGTTGTAAGGGGTATGTAGAGATGAAGAGGTTAGCACAAGACAGGAAGATATGGAGGATTGCATCAAACCAGTCGAAAAACTGATGACAGCAAAAAAAAAAAAAAAATTATGAGTAACAACGTTATTACCTTATTAGTGCGGCATTATTTTCTGCTACTAATTAAAGATAAGCTTTCTGAATGGATCCGCAGGTTCAATGAGTGCGAATGCGGATATGTTTTGAAAGTAAGTGGCTGGGGTGTCCCAGTGGTCCCTAATACAGAGATCTATGATGGGAATAAGGAGCTTTACGTGCAACCCGCCCAAGGCGCTGCAAACCGGAAAACGCTTACTTTACTATCTACTTTCAAGATTCACCAGTGAAATGCACATCAAAATGCAGTCATTGATTTTAGGAATGCTTAAGCAAACAATCGTATTTACGAAGCAAGGTTTTTCTTTCTCATTTATATATTATCAGTTAAGGAGCCTGAATACACTTGAAACTATTGAGATAGCGATTGAGTGGCTCGTTTATCCTTTAATAAAACAGTAAACATGTTGTGACCTTGCTAGTGACACGGCTTTTCATTGTATTTCATCACTGATCAGGCAGTCAAGACGAGTCTTTGAAACAAGGCACCTGGTTTGTTGTATTGTTAGTTACGGTGTCATATTAAAATCAAGTTCGGCAAGCAGCAGACGCCACACTCTTACTTGTACGTATTACTCACGATTCCGTGCATCATCTACCTGTTTTCTCAATTATCTAAAGCTTCACAGAAATAATCGCTGAATCCATGTAACCATCATACTTTTATGTCGTACTTTTATCTTTTACGACATAACAGCGACAAAGTGCCAGGACAGAAGTGAAAATGTCATGAATGCTTATTTATTATAGGTTTAAATAAAATATGAAACAGCTTCTGCTGTTTAAAAGAAAAATCTTTGGCGTTTAAAACTGAAGAGTACCTACCGATAAATTAGTGAATACATGGTGTAGACTAAAATACGTAACACATTTATAATCTGTAATCGTAGGTTGTTCCGGCGAATCTGATGCTTGAAGATCTCTCGGGCATGCGTCCAGATCAACTGATCGTAGTTCAACGAATTTTCGACGGCCTAACGTGCCATCATCTTCAGGTTGCGTCTTGGCCTGCGCTCCTCACGCCGGTCAGCAGATGCTACCTGAAGAAGATGGCAAGTTAAGCAGTCGAAAATTCGTTGAACTACAATCAACTGATCCGGGCGCATGCCCCAGAGATCTTCAAACATTAATAATCAGTGCCAAATAATTTCCTGGCAAGTTTTGAAAGAACTTAGTAAGGCATTAATTTTAAACTGTAATTGTTTATAAGAACTTATCTTTGCATTCCACTTCCATGAGATTTTTCTAGCGTCCGATGAAAGTATCGTTAAGATGTTTTTTCTACGATATCAGAGGCAAACTAAAAAAACAGGAAATATTAAAGGGAGGAAGAAAAAGTGCGGAAAATGTAAAAGGATAAAGAAGGATTCGCAGAAATTGTAACGAGAGTTCGTGAAGTGGTAGGAGGGCCGGAACTGATGACATTTCCCTTTCGAAGAAAGTCGGGTAAAGTCGAACGCGAGAGAGAGAAGGCGCCGGTCGGTTTCGAGAAGTTGGCCGTGGTTCGCGCCCACCGCACCTCAAAGGCGTCCAGTCCGGTCGGACTGCCCGCAACTTGTGGGCGCCCGTGGCGCTGGCAAACTCGCCGAAGCAGGGCGGGGAGGAGCGCCTAGCAATCGCGCAGATTGGCCTCATTTCCGCGGCGAATCCCAGGGAGGCCCTGCCAGAGGCCGGCCAGCAGGGTTCATCATTTGCGAGTTTGCTAGACGGCCAGAGCCGGCGGTCGGCTGGGACTGCTCCGGTCCGGACCACCATCAGCAATATATCCAAACGGGTTTTCAGATTCCGTTATATACGCAGCTAAAGTATGCTTGCTTCGGAGTTGTGCAGAAGTCTATAACGGGCCATTAATTTCACAACAAGTAAACAAAATTGAACTTTTCAGCTAATATTTCTGATTTATTTGAAGTGAGAATGGTGGGTGATCTATAGCACTTGTCTTGCTATTCAGAGGAGCCGGTTCGATAAACCTGTATGCCTATCGATTTTCCATCTTACTATGGTTTCCTGAAATCACTCCAGGCGAAAGCCTGAGTATCTTCTTCATTAAGGCCATGGCTAATTTCTACCTGTTCATTGCCAAAACTTTTATATCCTCTCAATCTCGAGAAATCGCAAAGCCCCGGGTTTTTTTTTTTTTTTGCTTTCATTGTATCCACTATTTCTTTTTATTTGAAATCGCCGTTGAAATCGTTTCTGAGAATAATTGGTGTTCTCTGTGTTTCTAAATGTTTCATCACCTTATTAATCGCCAATACTTTTCTACGCACTTTTCGAAAATTTCCCGCTTACTGTCTTTCAGTATAGTAAAAAAACAACACAAAAATTTTAAAACTATAAGTGCGCCAGCTGGAGTGTCTTTTATACTGACTGTAAAAATATCGCATTATGATATTTTATTCTCACAGACTGCCATCCTAGATTAGTGTTGGACTTCAAATGCTTATGCATACCGTTCATGAAGTGCAAGTTGTTAACCGCTGGTGTGGTGAATTTTGACTTTATGGTATAGTGTAATAAAACACAGTCTTGGGTGCTCCAGATGTGAATATCAGTTGCATAAAAAAGGGAGGGGGGATTTATAATTATTTTCTGAAAAATGAAAAATACATATAATAATGATGCTATAAGGGGATCTAATAGGTTACTAACTAGAACCATGAATTTCAGACACAAAATAAAACCTCATTTATTGAGTCTTATGGCCTTACAAGGTCGGGTAGTAATTAACGTTACGTTAAACACAATTAGATCAGCAAAAACAAGCAATACCCGACGTTTACAATTCGCCGGAGTAAGCAAACAAAACTGAATGAAATATCTCAAACAAGTAATAAAAACAGCAAAGTTAACATTTGAAATCACATGGCAACGCAGGCCATCAAATTGAAGCTAACAATTTACTGTACAAAGGAAAATCCCAGGGGGCGCCGTATAAAGTGAATGAAAAGCATCAAAATTGAATTAACAAACAGCAAGATGCTTAAAAAAAATTGAATTGAAATATAAATCCAGCTAGCTCAGAATTTAAGTGGCGGGAGCAGAGTCTTAACCCAGGCGTCGCTTAAGGGCACATAAGTCTGTTAAAATCCACTGGATAGTGACCGTCGTTTCTGGTACATTACCATAGTATCATCGCCGTGATGGTGAGCGACAAACACAATGCCACTGCAGCAATGGAAGCTAAATAAGCGGCTACGACCGCGTTATTAGCATAACTTCCAAATAATGGCAAGCACGCCACTCAACATCTCGCTTTTCCAAAGCAAGAAATGATCAACCACAATGATCATCAGAAAGCGTGCCGGCTAGCACGTCTGTTCACCAGCACGTCTTGGACCCAAGTCACGTCCGTTCATCAGCTCGTCTTGGACAGAAGTGTTCTCAAAAAAATGGCTCCTTCCTCTTCCTCGGCTAGTTGCTCGCCACATGCAAAAGAACTCCACGGAATTAGTATTGTAGCCCCCAATAAATGTTCAGGATTGGCTAGCTACACATTTCCGTCGTCACGTGTTTAATATCACGCGTCGCATTCGCTGACTCCTTCGCGCGTTTCCTACTTGGCCTTCGGGATAGCGGCAAGGTGGGGTAGTTCGTTGACCGAATTCCAACGGGACTCAAGCCGGGCTGGCCCGGCGTCACCTTGTCGCCTCGCCTGCTCCATTGTTCCACCCTCAACGGTCGAAATGGCAGTCTCTAGCCTTCAATATTTAAGCGTTCTGAGCCATGCGTTTACAGAAAAATTAATTTATAATAAACTATACCTTCGGCCGCCCTGGTTTAAACATACATTTAACCTATCCAGACAACCCTCATTATTTATAATTTATTTACACGTTCCAAGATTAAATAATTAATAAACTTGAATATAATAAAAGAGAAAAAAGAAAAAAAAAAGAAATATGAATATAATTAATAATGATTTGATTATATTCATTGTGGGTGACGCTGTCACACCACAATATACCTGCCACCCAATCAAAATAAAATTATGCCAATAATTTTATTTGATCTATTGTAACCCTACAGTTGCATCAAAATCATTGCCTACATTATAGTTTCATGGTTCCAGCTCACTCAAACTATCGCATACATGTGACCTCTTTAAATATGTAAATACGACACGTGACTCTGGTTAACATAAATAATGAAATGTCT
The DNA here is from genome assembly GCA_031002005.1 of Vandiemenella viatica. Lineage (NCBI taxonomy): Eukaryota > Metazoa > Arthropoda > Insecta > Orthoptera > Morabidae > Vandiemenella > Vandiemenella viatica. The sequence continues at coordinate 306,958,695 of JARYHS010008074.1, read as the reverse complement.
TATCCTAATATGCAAAGTAAAACATCATAAAACATTGACAGGTACACAGATGTAAATGAACGACAAAATAGATCTGTTCAATCAATAAACAAAAAAAAATGATGTAAGCACAAGATATTAACATTAAAACTAGACAACCCAATTAATTATTTACAACGGGCTATGCAAATCTAGCACATGTGTTGAAGTTAGATATAGCAACAACAAGAATAAAGAATGCACCGAATGTCCATTATCAAGGCCGACACAAGTATGCCGAAACCACATAACATGAAAATCAAATGGAAAAGAAAAATCTTCCGCGAATTTACATACTTTAATCCTTCCGCGAATTTACATAATTATCCATACAATACAAAAGAAAGACGGTTCTCGCAAAATGAACTATATTATGCTTTCCAAACTACACTCGTAGCAAAGACATTATAGCGGTGAAACTAAGCGATCAGCTGTTTCCACTTTGCCCGCTCTGTTGTTGTCAGTAAGCGCTGTCCCGTTAGGCTCGCGGCTCAGGCTACCTGTTTTCGTTTAACCTGATTACGATCCTTCCAGGAAAACTGGCGGCCGGCACAGCTGCGATTCCAAACAGCTGAGCGTCCTTTACCTGTTCTCGCTGCGTTAGCGCTACGCTTGTTAGGCAATTACGTGTCTTAAGACTGACACTCTCACTTTCTAAAGATATGCTCTATGTTATTACCTAACTAAATGTACATTGATCCTTAAGCTATATTTACAAACATCCGTCTAGGAAATTGTAGCCTATGCTGTGTGAAACGGGCGCAAATTCCGGGCATTATGCGGGCCGAACTCCGTTCTGCCGTCGGTCAGCATGTAGCAGTTTGGGGAGATAATCCTCGCTACTGAAAACGGTCCCGAATACAGCAGAAAGAATTTGGAAATTAATTTTCGCTGTGCGTCAGACGGGGTCATAGTCCTAAGTAGCACCTGCTGCCCGACGCTAAACGTTTGCGTCCGCAATCCGTCGTGCTTGCGTTGCCGCTTCGTAGCTTTCTCTACCAAGAATTCATGTGCTTTCTTAATGTCATCCTCGGGATTCTTCTCGGGTTGATCCTTAAATTTTTTACATTGATACGAATCAGACGCCGTCTCATCCCGCACGAAATGATCGTGAGTTTCTCATTAGCATCGGCATAGCTTTGGCTTTGACTGTGGCGCTGTCGTCAAGTTTCTCGTCAGTATCGGCATAGCTTTAGCTTCCGTGCTGGCGTCAAGTTTTCCTCTTTCCCGCATTTTGTCGGTTGGGTTCTGTGGTATGAGATTTTGCTCGTCAGCTGATGCGCATATAGCTCTTCCTCCGTTATTCAAATTGCCTTCGCGTTCCGCGGTGTCTTGCATTGGTTTGGAACTATTTATTCCAAGGCTCTGCTCACAGGCCTCATGTTTCCAATGCAACACCTCCGGAACCAAATTTGTCACCGTCTTATTTCCCCAATCCAGAATGACTTTACGTTTTGCTAAGAGGTCGCATCCAACGATCACATCTTGCGTCAAACCGGGTACTATAAGTAGTGGCAACATTAACTCGCTATTCGCGACTTTCACGGGGATTAGCGCTTGCGTGCTAACGATCTTTTCTCTCTTTCCTATTGCAGGAACCACCGTAACTTGCGTTGTGGGAATTACTTTTAGCCGCGGATTCTTATCTTTCAAGCGTAGCAGAAATTTCTTAGACATTACGGAGACAGACGATCCCGAGTCAATTAAAATATTCGCCCGTATGCCATATGCAATAATATCTACACGGGGACACTTCGCGCGTGCCATGAGGCTGTCGCCGGATACCATATCTTCTTCTTCATCGATATTTTCCGGTCCTTCGCCGCGCCAATATTCCAAACTGCCGAGGCAAATGCTGTCGGCGTTTGCAGCGTCCCCCGAAAAATCTCATTGTGACGGCGGGGAATTAGACACGTTGCTAACGCCGCCCACATTTTCCTCCGTCGCCTTTGCACACCTTTCCGGTTCCGCGTTTTCAATTGAGATCGCGTTCACTGGAAATTCTTGTGGATACGCGGATCGGTTGTTTCCCGACCGCTGATGATTTTTATCATCCTTCCATTGTGCATTTCCGTTCTTCCATTTCTTCCCTCCATTACGATTGCCGGAATTTTGATTGGAAGATTTCCCATTCTGTCCATCAGCATAGGAAGCTTTATTGCCGCCATGCGGTCGCTTAGACTCGCTTTGCGCTTCGCCATGGTTTCGTTCCGCGTCTTGTCTCGCCAGATTATCGGCCATTTTCCCGATTCTGTCAAGGTTACCGACGGTTTCTAGCAGTTCTGGTAATCGTACGAATGACCACGGGGTTAATGAGTGACTGCACTTGTGGACCAAAGTGCGCGATCACCATCTCTATGAATTCTCCGTCCGTCATTTTGTCGTCGAATTGCCTACACTGTACGAGCAAAGTTTTCACGTAGCTTTCCATCGAATAATGCCACTTGGGAATGTACCTTCCTTGGTACAGCTTTATCCTCGCCTGGTTCTGGATCTTTTTCGACCAGAAGGTCTCAAGAAACAGGACTCTGAATTCGGCGTAAGATAAGTTAGTTTCGGACGCAATTTTCAGCCAGAGTCTGTCTGTTTCTGAAAATGATTCCTCGACTAACACAAGCTTCATGGAATCAGGCACTCCTTTGATTTCAAAATACCGCTCCATTTCGGTAAGATAAATCCTAGGATTTACGTCTTTGCGAGACCCAAAACGTGGCAACTTAAGCTCGATATTAGCTGCAGCGTACTGTGCGTAATTCGCGTGAACAATACTCCCGCTAGCGTTGGAATTACTCACTTCCTTCATCTTGGATTCCAACTGCGCCAGTTTTGAATTAGTGTTCTGCGCAAGTGTTTGCTGTGACGCTTGCAAATCCTGTTGTGCCGTTTGTACTCGTTCAACCGAACTTGTGACCTCCGACACCTTTGCATTTACGGCCTTCAAGCTTCGTTCAGTATTGTCTTTAATCTCGTGGACAAATTCCGAGATCTGACCGAGACTCTGGTGGCTTTCTTGCCGCACGTGCTCGACAGATTTTTCGGTCGCGTCCAAACGCTTCGAGATTTCCGCGCTTGATTCTTGCAATGCAGTGCACGTTGCCTGAATCGTATCTGTGCGTCTCTCCAACACTGAAACATTTGCTCGCATCTCCGATTTGAATGCACTCATTTCACGGGTCATTTCCTCGCGAAAAACGGACAATTTTCCGTCCATGCCCTTCAATAAAGCACTTTGTGATTCAAATTTTTGACTTAACTCCTCCCTTAATGAGACGGAACTCTGGCTTTGTGCATCTAATTTCTTGTTTATGTCCTCCCGTTGCGAAGCTATTTGTTTACTTAACTCTGCCAGCATGTTAAATAGCAGGTTTTGGTCTTGGGGTTGTGCGGTCGCCGGTGGCAATTCTACCGTACTTTGCGACGCACCACGTGTTTCCTGATCTGGTTGCGTGGGTGGATTTTGAACGGTTTCATTGTCTGGGGTTGGAAAAATCCCTAACTGTTCCCTATCCAATGATGCATTTGAATGGATGCTACGCGTACTAGGAGTATCATTACACTCTTCGTTCGCCAACGGCATTTCGTGTACTTCCGGTGCTTGATCCATCGCGTTAGTTTGCTCGGAAATGTTACGAATAATTGATCGATCTGCCCTATTAATGGTGCGCGATCTCAACTTCATAGATTTGATCGTAAGATACAAAATTTCAACTCCGAACAATTTGAACAATCGACAACGAACAAAATAAAACCGGCACGATTAAACTCGAAAAGTACAGCATTAAACAAATTTCGCGCATAAATCCCTTCAACATGAAATAAAACCCATCCAAAATTGAACAACAAGGAAAAACAACGATGTTTCATGCGACACAAATACCTCAACACATGAGCGAAATCAGCATAAAGAAAAAAATCTTAACTTTTACCACGCATTAAAATTTCAAAAGCACTGACTCTATCTTTAATTTTAAACTAACCATGCTTGATGCAAGTGAACGAAAATATACTTGAACAACTGATTGAAATAAATCACACATTTAGATTTAAATCAAGCATGGCAAACAAAGCAAACAAATTTCAACATAAAACTTATTCTAAAATAATAAAATGAATCAACACAGGTCACATCCATGGATTTTTTAGACTTGTGAAATTCTCAAAATAATTTCGACTTGCAAAAGCCCGAAACGTTGGGTGCCAATTGTAATAAAACACAGTCTTGGGTGCTCCAGATGTGAATATCAGTTGCATAAAAAGGGAGGGGGGATTTATAATTATTTTCTGAAAAATGAAAAATACATATAATAATGATGCTATAAGGGGATCTAATAGGTTACTAACTAGAACCATGAATTTCAGACACAAAATAAAACCTCATTTATTGAGTCTTATGGCCTTACAAGGTCGGGTAGTAATTAACGTTACGTTAAACACAATTAGATCAGCAAAAACAAGCAATACCCGACGTTTACAATTCGCCGGAGTAAGCAAACAAAACTGAATGAAATATCTCAAACAAGTAATAAAAACAGCAAAGTTAACATTGAAATCACATGGCAACGCAGGCCATCAAATTGAAGCTAACAATTTACTGTACAAAGGAAAATCCCAGGGGGCGCCGTATAAAGTGAATGAAAAGCATCAAAATTGAATTAACAAACAGCAAGATGCTTAAAAAAAATTGAATTGAAATATAAATCCAGCTAGCTCAGAATTTAAGTGGCGGGAGCAGAGTCTTAACCCAGGCGTCGCTTAAGGGCACATAAGTCTGTTAAAAATCCACTGGATAGTGACCGTCGTTTCTGGTACATTACCATAGTATCATCGCCGTGATGGTGAGCGACAAACACAATGCCACTGCAGCAATGGAAGCTAAATAAGCGGCTACGACCGCGTTATTAGCATAACTTCCAAATAATGGCAAGCACGCCACTCAACATCTCGCTTTTCCAAAGCAAGAAATGATCAACCACAATGATCATCAGAAAGCGTGCCGGCTAGCACGTCTGTTCACCAGCACGTCTTGGACCCAAGTCACGTCCGTTCATCAGCTCGTCTTGGACAGAAGTGTTCTCAAAAAAAATGGCTCCTTCCTCTTCCTCGGCTAGTTGCTCGCCACATGCAAAAGAACTCCACGGAATTAGTATTGTAGCCCCCAATAAATGTTCAGGATTGGCTAGCTACACATTTCCGTCGTCACGTGTTTAATATCACGCGTCGCATTCGCTGACTCCTTCGCGCGTTTCCTACTTGGCCTTCGGGATAGCGGCAAGGTGGGGTAGTTCGTTGACCGAATTCCAACGGGACTCAAGCCGGGCTGGCCCGGCGTCACCTTGTCGCCTCGCCTGCTCCATTGTTCCACCCTCAACGGTCGAAATGGCAGTCTCTAGCCTTCAATATTTAAGCGTTCTGAGCCATGCGTTTACAGAAAAATTAATTTATAATAAACTATACCTTCGGCCGCCCTGGTTTAAACATACATTTAACCTATCCAGACAACCCTCATTATTTATAATTTATTTACACGTTCCAAGATTAAATAATTAATAAACTTGAATATAATAAAAGAGAAAAAAGAAAAAAAAAAGAAATATGAATATAATTAATAATGATTTGATTATATTCATTGTGGGTGACGCTGTCACACCACAATAGGTCCCACATTCAAGTTGAGTTCTTATTGTTGTAACCTTACTTCGTTCAAAGTTGAATCGTGTTTCAGGAGAAACATGGTTAAATAAATTAAAAGAAATCTCGATGTCATGTCCCACCTAATTATTATTGAGTTTCGTATTTAATTCGAGGTGCAAGATCTAAAAACATTTCCATGTAAGAGTTGGACACTTAACTTAAATAATTCATCCTAGCAAGTTCAATACTGATTATCAATGCGGTTCCCTTCAAGGTAATTTTATTTGGGAAACCACGCTATGATGCCATAACCATTCATAAATTGTGGAAAACTTTCTTTGCAATGCCATTTTCTCAAAGGTTTCTATGTAACATAGAGGTTAAATTATGGATTTCAAAATTTCTTGAATTTATCACTTTTATTTTCGTAGAACTCTTAGAAGAAAGTCTTTACTTGCAATATTAATTAAACAGTAATCTAACGTTATCGTTGATCTATCACTCACCTGGTAGATATTGTATTCTGATAGCGATCGTCTTTTATGACATAATAGTATACCATCCGAAATTTTTTTAAATCCAAACACAAATATTCCAGGATGTCATTACTAAATTTAAATCTTGTAGAACAGCATCAAGTTGAATGTTATATGGACCAAATCCTTGTAAGATTAGGAGGCTGAAAGTGATAGTAGGTAGGCTATTTCCAGTATTCGAAAAGAAAATCAGTCTTCGCAGATGTAAGGTAATACAATCCAGGGTTAGGGCGGAGTGATTTCGACAAAACTTTGGAAAATAAACTGAATTGTTTTCAGTAGAATTCCGTCGACCTTCATCACTCACTCAAATTAGCACGATAATAAACTGCGTTTTTTGCGATTAGTTCCTTAAAACGTACTGGGTTAGTTGTAATGAAACTTATGCTACTATGTTCAATCTGCGTATTTGAAAATAGGCTGTTTTCTCCAAGATGTATTTTCATCATTTTTTATGTAGATCGATTAAATTCTAGTAACCCTGGTCTCTTAAAGACTATCGTTAGCTCGGTAATGTCAAACGTTACGATTTCTTGGTTGCTCTGAATTAGTTAGTCAATGAAAAACGAAATATGAACGAACGAATACAATACTGATGATATAACGTAAAACACTAACAGTATCTAAAGTTTTCGGATGCATATATGGAACAAGCAATTGTCTCGTTCAATATTCCATCATCACTGAAGTATCGAACAGTTAAACATTTTTAGACTGATTCTAAGTGGGACCGCCAGCCTTAACGACTATGTACTTGAATTCACATTATATCCAGGCATATAAATTTGTTTCTTCTTCCTTTTTTTAGCACTAACTAACAAAGTTTGAAATTTTTATCCCTTCTGCTAACCTGTTTTCCGTTCATCTGTATCGATTTTTATTACCACGACACAAGTTGCTATTTATAACTTAGATCTAGTCCAATAGGTTCGTTATTTTATTCCTCATTAATCAAGAATACTGAATTTTAAATTTTTGAAAGCTTCAATACAAATTAATTCCTTTAATATAACCGCAAAATTTGAAAGAAAAAAAAGTTTATAAAAAGTTTAAAAGCAATTTGTTCATTTAAAATATTTAATGTAACGAGATTGCTGGAACAAATTTCAGAAAATGGTCCTGTTACAGCAAATGTGGATTTTAAGTACAAAGGTTCACCGTTCCACTTTTAAAAAAATAGGACATTGAGAAACAGGAGACAACTAATTGCGGTTATTACTTTCCTTCTGTAGACAACGCCAGACGACTTCACATTTACCATGCACAGCGTTTGAGCCATCAAAATTTAGCTTAGCGGCAGAAAAAGACATAGGTCTGTAATGAAAAAATTAATAATTTGCTGTGGCTGTGCTTTCAGTTTCTATCAAGTAGATAGAATGCGATCAACTTTTAACATTTTTACTTTAATATTCATACAAATACCGTTTTTAACGCTTTCCCGAAGTGAACTACAGTCTTCACATGCAAATAGCAAATATTTCAGTTGAGAAAAGTAATTTATAAATTATGCAAGTAGAAATGGCTAAGATGCAAATGAAATTACAATTTTCTTGCTACCGAGTATATGCTACGGTCTGATGAGTATTTGGCGTCTTACTGCTGAGAGTACCCTTTGTTAAGCACATTTACATTATTATAGACGCAGACAAAATAATTTCTATACAAACATGGGAAATTCAGTACGTTTTTCACTGTTTTCTGAGCATAATTGTAGTCTATAAAAAACTAGTCAGAACATTTTTTAGAAAGATAACTGATAAATCCTTAGAAATTTTGAACACATACAATCTACGTCCTGCAGAAAATAATCCATTTCCATCATTCTACTTTTAAATTTGAAATAGAGTTTCCGGTAGATTATGAAAGCAGTATTCAATATTTGGTAAAGAGAATTTCGCATCTGAACTATGATCGAAAATCTTAAAACAGTACTGTTATTAGAGGAGGGAGGGGCGAGTCATTATAGATGGTTGTAATGGTAACAAATTCTAAACCGAGACTAATTTTTGATAATTATTTAAGTGATTGCGTTTAATACTTTCTTAACTAACTCTCGTATTACAACAAATAAAATTAGAGCAGATTTATGCAGTAAGACATAATACGGAAGTTAAAAAAAAAAAAAAAAAAAAAAAAAATAATAATAATAATTATTACTACCTGTCTGACTGTTTAATGTGGAAATAAAAGTTAATAATACGAATTGGAAAAGTCAGTTAAAAAAAAATTACGATGAAATAGCAAAGCGGAATACCTTTACTGTTCAGGTTTACATTGTGTGTTTCGTAGAAAGTAGTTTACCTATCAAGCAAATGGACAATCGGCACACTGTGAGTGTGCTGCCATATGAGATGATGATGAGTTGGTTTATTAGAGTTTCCCAAGTTGTAAATGTACCACAAATGGCAAAATCACTGCTGTGAGATGATTTGTTTTACGTAAGGAGTAATGTTTCTCGTTATTCTTCATTGTTATAAGCTTGCGTAGTCATTCCCAGTTTTTCGCACATTTTGTGAAAGCAGTTTTGCTCAATATGCATTTTTTTTTTAATTTAGAAAAAGAGACATAATAATCGTTCAGTGTAAGCAAAAAAAATATATTCTTTGCTTATGACTTTACGCTTAATCGACGTCGAGGTCATTACAGGCGGGAAAAGTTTGGGGGCACGAAATGGAAGTGATTTCATGAAATCATGGAAAACCCAAATCTGGATGGCCGGACGGGGATACGAACCCGCGTCCTCCACAATACCAGACCAGACAGTTGCCGCTGAGTGTTAAGAAAAAGACTTGCCCCAAGGAAGCATGTGCAACTATTAGTTGTTATTTCTTTTCCCTTTCAAGAAACTGGGCCTGCTGACCTGTTCCCATACCTTCTTTAGATCCTGAAACTTATGAGGTGATGATGTTTTTACGTAAACGGGTTACCACCCCATCGTAAAACCCTCAGCCTGGAGGGTCAGGTTTTTATTTAATGGTTTTCCGTCCCTTAGCCGGAGTGTCGCCATTTTTAGGCGCTGGGGGCTCGCCTTCCTTCCTCTCCTGTTAGCTGCACTCCAAAGAGTGCATTGACCAGGGCCCACATGGCTTCTGCCTTCGTGGACGTGGTAGTAGGATTTGCTAGTACAGATGTTAAAATAGATCGCAGAGGCATTCTGAAGCTTTTACTGTCCCAGCACATCCAGCATGAACTGAGGTCCTAGAGGCCGTACCAGCCTTCGACTCCCATATGTATTGTTATAGTGTCTATTTATCACAGTTACAAAATAATCTGCAATTTTTTGTCCTTTACTAGAGCCACCAGTGTGCTCTGTGCGTTGTGACGCCGAACACTGGAGCTAGGAGGAACAACGAGACCCGGCGTGAAATCACGCCTCCGCGTACCGGCTGTCGTGATTCCGTTTCTATGTTTCGCTCAATTACCTATGGTCTAAGTTTACAACCGGAGTGCGAACCCCCCACCTTCATAGGCGGGACGAAGATAAGTCCAGGGGGGGGGGGCTGTGTGGATGATTCCCTTGTACTACGCGTCGGAAGTATGAGTACTATGTCTCTTTCACCACCACTTAGAGTTGAAAGTCTTAATTCTAATATCACATACGCAGTGAGCATCCTCTGAGATGTCATTTTCAGTACTGCATAGCGGGCATTTACCTAAAATTTTGGCGGAGTGTGTGGGGGGGGTCATATTAGGATAAACGTTGAGAATCTATAATCTAGGTGAATACATGGCTGTCCGCAATTTCGGCGCCATAAACTTCACAAATAATAATACATTTATCGGACCACACAAAGTTACAGGTTTGTTAGACAGATGGAAAAAAAAAGACTTTCGTCCAATAGATTATGTGCACCAGCCTAACAGGTTCGGTTGGACTTCGGGCAGGAACTCAGTGACCGAATTAGAGGAGAAAAAAAAAATAGTTGCTAACATAATAATTATACTAATAACAGATTATTATACTTCAACGTTTTAATCATACTGTCATAACAACTGATAATAAACTGCTTGAGCAGCGTAGGTGAATTACGTATACCTCGGTTATGTTTTCTCGAATGCAGTGTGCTCACCGAGTTCTATTCAAGCACTTAATTATTTTATGGGTATGAAATAACTTTCTCCCGCCTTTTTTTCCCAACGCGTCAGTGACTAAATTGTAATTTAACGTCGACTAAGCACATGATGAATACGAAAACGAATTTTTAATTTGGGTTTTAAATGCAATTCCGTGTGAGTGTGGGGAGGATTCGCAGGCCGCGGGGTAATCCGAGGATAATTGAAGCGCCCGTTCCGACTTGGTCCCAGTAGCCTGTGAGAAGCAAAACGCACAGTAGAGCAATCACCGACAGTAGCGCTGCACGTTGAGCAGTCCGTTATTGACATTGGTGTTGCATGATTTTTTTTTGTTATGTTCAGTGGATGGTTTAAAATCTCGGGACATTAATAACGAATGATTCATTGAAAGCAGGTAACGCCTTTCTCAGGCACAATGAAAAAAAAATTAACGTTCAAGACACACTGAATTTTGAAACAGAACATATGACAACGTAACCTCCAAATGAGTTGTGACAGATTAATATAAGTTGAATACACTATATTGAAAAGTTATAATCATTTTTATTTTAAAAGTTATGATTGTCTTGCTCAAGTTTATTTTTATGATCCCCTGATAATTTTTTGAAAACATCGAATGCTACTGTTATCCAATTAAGAGTATTCTCGGCTATCCAACAGAAATCTAATATTTCTTGGCTGACTTATAAATTTTAGAAGAGGTAGAAATATCTTCTGTTTGGAAAATCGCGCATGTGTCACTTTTAAGAAAGGATCATACAAGCTACTGATCAGTAGTAGTGTTGCCCAAAATCGGTCTTGGTCTTGCATTTTTGCAAGACCAAGACCAAGACCAGGTGTATTGATGCAAGACCAAGACCGGCCAAGTCTGGTCTTGTTCTTGCATTTGGGCAACACTAGTGTTGCCCAAAATCGGTCTTGGTCTTGCATTTTTGCAAGACCAAGACCAAGACCAGGTGTATTGATGCAAGACCAAGACCGGCCAAGTCTGGTCTTGTTCTTGCATTTGGGCAACACTAATCAGTAGTCAGTAGAAGGGCTCTTGAACATTTTAAATGCTCCAAAGATATGAAATGCCACAAAGACAGCTATTAAAAAAAAATGATATTTTGAAACACGTGGTGGTATTATTATGATTTGAATGATGTTATGTTGACAAAGATTCGCAAGTACAGAAAGTTTTAGACACTGCACTACAAAATTGCCTCTTAAAATTTAAGCGAATCAATTGTGATAGATTTTTTTCTAAATTTTTGGAAATGGGGAAATGGTCGTGGAAAAAAGTTAAATTCTGTTTCTGACTTATAATGATTCAACTATCTATTCACAATTAAAGCATGGAAAAACTACCTGTTGAAGAATTTCGACTATATATAAAGCAATGGAAGACAAAAGTCATGAAATATAAATGGCAGCAAAAATGACAGTTTAATATAAAAATATGGTCAGATGATATAAAAAAACCTGACTTATATCGACTGGCGTATTACGTTCACATTACTGGTAGCAGGGATAAGGCAGCTTCTGAAGTAATTCTCGATCTGTTCTCAGGTAATAATCTCGAGCAGCTAGTTAATGAACCTACGCGGTGTCATAAAGGTAGCGAAAACATTTTAGATCTGTTGGTTACTGTTCAGTCTGCCAGTAAAGGCCCCTGCCAGGCAGACCTCACACACAACGCGCCTGCACGCCGGGATACATATACGACTCCAAACAGGCACAGAGACATCAAAACAAACCAGGAAAACAAATAGAATCATCTAGAAGCTAAGTGGGACTATTTCTTACAGAGGTCGCCGTACTACCACACAACGGAATTCCTGCGCCAGGCCGCCTATATAAGCGTAGCCGGCCGCTCCACCGCCAGTTCCGGCCTGACCGCGGAACCAGCTTCAACTACAGAAGACCACCGGAAGTTCGCGAGAAGTAGAAGCCGTCTCTCTCTACCCCTGATCAGGACCAGGCTAAATTTCTCGACGGTCATCCGCTAACTGTACCACATTTGTTATTGTTTATCAGTGTTTTGTGTACATAGTAATAAACCTCAAGGAACCATTAAGTGTAGTTCACTTCAGTTACCAACAGGTCAGAATTATTCACCCACACTTCAACGACCACAGGAATAAGCGATCGCAAAGCGGTAATTGCGACTATCAAATTAATGACCAAGCGAGAATGGGGAAACGGACGTATCGTATACAGATTCAGTAAAGCCTCAAAGGAGTGTTCTAGAATCTACCTGAGGAATAATAATTATTCAACGGTGTCCTTTGTTAACTTGAAGTTATGGTATTTATTACCATAACTTCAAGTTAACAAGGGACACCGTTGAAGAGATGTGGCATTTATTTATACGGATAGTCAGAAAAGGTATGGAAATACATATACCGAAGTGGACAATAAAGGGGGAGAATGATCCACCGTGGTACACATGCGAAGTAAAAAGATTACTTAAAAAACAAAGGAGGACACACGCACGCTCAAGGAGGAAGGGGTGTCGTAGCAATTTAGAAACCTTAGCTGAGTTAAGAGGACGTGTTAAGAATGTGATGCTTGAGGCCTTCAACGATTTTCATTCCAACTCTCTTTCTAAGAGTCTCACAGAAAACCGAAAGAAAATTTGTTCGTATGTACGAAAACTGAGTTGTACCAACAACAATATACCAGCACTAATTTGTGAAGGTTCCGAGGTTAATAAAAACCACGATAAAGCTAACGTACTAAATACTGTGTTCAAAAATTCATTTACTGCTGAAAATAAGGATACCATTCCCGTTTTCCCACGTCATGTCGAGTTACTGATGGAATCATTATGAATAGATACTGCAGGTATTATAAAGCAATTAGAGCTCCTGAAGTGGGGGAAATCACTAGGCCCGGATGGAATTCCAGTAATAGTATTTTCAGAGTACGCGGCGGAAATCGGGCCATTTCTGTCTGATATATTCAGTAAATACTTAGAATAGCGAAAAGAACCTTCCGACTGGAAAATCGCGCAAGTGGTGACCGAAATGATCCTAGAAACTACCAACTCATATCTATTACATCTGTTTGCAGTAGAGTTATGGAGCATGTTATATGCTCGAACATTATGAATTTTCTAGATGAAAATAATTTGCTTACAACAAATCGACACGGATTTCGGAAGAAAAGATCATGTGAAACACAGCTGACTCTATTTACACATGACGTAATGAAAGTTATTGATGCAGGTTCACAATAAGATGCAATGTTTTTAGATTTTCAGAAAGCCTTTGACTCTGTGCCACACAACCGCCTTCTAGCGAAGCTTCGAGCGTACAGTATATCGGATCAGCTTTGTGAATGGATAAATTATTTTTCTAACTGGTCGGTCACAGTATGTCGTCGTTGAAGGAGAAAGTTCTTCTAATCTAGATGATACATCGCGTGTACCTGAAGGAAATGTAATGGGACCACTTCTTTTCTTAAGATCTCGGAAACAAAGAGAGAAGCACTTTTAGATTGTTTGCTGATGATGCAGTTATTTATAGGAAAGTAAGGAATTTGGCAGATTGCTTAGAAATTCAGCGCGATCTCGATGATATTTCGGCATGGAGCGATGAATGGCAAATTACACTAAATTGTTTAAAGTACAAGACAATGTGCATAACTAACAAAAAGTATCAGATTGTTCAGAGGTAAACAGTTCAGTTATTGATATGGTCGATTCTGTGAAATATTTGGGAGTAACAGTACAAAGGAACATGAAATGGCACTTACAAATTAATTCGTTAGTAGGTAGAGCTAATTGTAAGCTACCTTACTCATTGTATTTTCAATAGTTAGTTTAAAAACTGACGGAATTTGGGGTTAACATTGATACATGATACCGCAGATTAAAACTGAATCCTCAACACATTAAAACAAGAAACGTAGATAAACAGGTTCAAGTAATAATAAAGAAATAGTTTCCAATAAAACAGCACTTGTAAACTTACCGAAATGAGCGTAATCCACAGGTATCCAAAATTGTAGGTAAACAGATTTGGTTCAGCAACCATATCACTAATATTCCACACATCTTGCCACTGTAAAGCACTTTTATAATATTAATTGTGCCAAGAAGAATAAAAATACACTAATAACTCATAGTTTCAGATAGGTTCAAAGCGGTAAACATGACTTTTAAGCAAACTATCCATGTGCCCACTCCAATAATAGATTTCAATCCAGTTAAGTAATTTCCGAGCTTTAAAAGTTGATTTAATACCACCAAATAATACTTACACTAATATTCCATAAGTTTCAAGTAGCTACCAACCGTTTAATAAAAGATATAAATAATTTTAGAGTCGCAAATCTACGACGCAATAACAGCCAACTTTTAAATAGAATTTTGAACTGGCAAACATATTTCAAGAACTAAAAACTTTTGAAAATCACTCTAATAAACTAAAGAAATACTTTAAAAATAGTATCCGGCAGAGATAAGTTGTAAATAAAAATTTAGCAAAATTGTGTAAAGTTGAAAAACCACATTTTAGAAAAATTAATAACTTTTGATCCACTCAACCGATTTTAAAGATTTTTACTTTTCTGGAATCAGCAGGCTCGTAAGAACAGTTTGGTAATAGTTTAAACCCGATATTCGGAAAATCAACACGGTCCCTTTTCCGGAAGCTTCCCAGAGTCGGTTAGCTGTCCTATTCCACCAACTTAATAATTGTTTAACACTGATTTGAAGGCACTGAGAGAGGAAACACTCATAACACAAAACACTTTTTGATACACACTCTGCACATTGTGATTTTCTGAAAGCCCTCCGTGAACACAAAAATTTTGAACACCTTTGATTCGCGCAGTTTTTAGGCATTTTAGATAAAAGGAAGTCCGCGACCGGCCATTTTAACAGTATTTGGAATACCACGGTAGGAGTAGCACGCATTACTCGGCAGGCACTTGGGAGAGGTTGCTCACCGGAAACAGTAATGGCGGTGGTCAGGGAGGCCATCTTTGGAAAACTGAACTTTTGTTAAACATGTGATACTTCGGTATAAGAACTTTTATTTTCCGATCGGGGTTAGGCGGTTCTGTTCTGCTTCATTACTTGTGATCTTTCGTGTGACGTTTAGTCTGATGCCTTAGCTAACTGACATTTACTGTACTTTGTGGAATTTTCAGAATATATATTTTTCGTGACATGGGCTTCAACAATTTTCATTTCTAAATTAGTACCCTCCTTACATAGGGTTAATTAAGTAAGTGGCGACCGTCTTTATAGTACAGATAGCAATCTTCCGAAGGTAATTCAGGGTTTTAGAACATTTCTTTGACTTTTATCAGTGTTTGAAGGTACTCAAGTTTAGGTGGACAAGCCGATACGCACCCCGGTATGAGCTTCGCCCCTAACATAATTCTAGGCTTCGATTCCTAGGTCGAATCTTGAAAAATTCTAATGTACAAACAAAGGAGATGGTGTACAAATCTCTCGTGCGTCCACATTTGGACTACTGTTGTGCCATTTGGGTTCCGTTTTGTTAAGGGGTTGATTGACAGTATAGAGAAAGTACGGAGAAGAGCCGCTCGATTCGTCCCCGCTTGCTACAGTCCTTAACGAAACGTTACATAACTGATTAGTAGACTTGGCTGTGATTCTCTGGTAGATAGATGACGCACATTTCGTTTGAACTTATTGGTAATCATGTGTACTCCGACTTTCACTTACGAATGTCCACCAACCTATTTGAGTCGGAATGACAGGAAAGATAAGATTAGAGAACTAAGGTGCCGCACTGATTCTTATATGATTTCTTTTTTCCCTCGTACCATTCTGGATTGGAATGCACAGCAAAGAGATTAATTTTGGTGCTGAGCACCCTCTTCCACCCACAATTTTGTGAATTGCAGAATATTTATGTATATGTAGATGAAAAAAAATAGATTCTGTTATTTATAGAGTAAAATAACAGCTAATACTGAAGCGAGAATGACATAAGCGCAAATGGCATTAACAAAGAGAATTTTGTTTGTAACAGATAAATTCTTTAGTTAAAAAAAATTGAGTTGCACTCAGAAGGGATTTTCTGAAACTGTAAGCATGGAGCATAGAATTGAAAAAAAGTTATGGCTTTATATTAATGATGACCAAGGAAAAAGAAAACAAGGTTCACTTGAAATTTTTCAATTTTGTTTAGAAAGGAAAGCTCACTCTTCTTCCATTACGAACTGAAACCGTTTTTAATACTACAATAAACTTCCATCGCAGACAAAGCTAATTCTAAATTACGATTCACTGGTCGTATTCTGAGGAATTGGCTATTTTTTGAAAATAGTTTATTGATACAAGTTATTTACCGGGTACTATTTATTTTTTGACAAAAGTGCTTATTTTACGTAAAATTCAACGTTAAAATTTAGAGTATTTGAAAGCCCGCCAAAACGTTCCTTTGCTGCCTGGCGCGGGCTAACGACACTCGTGACGTCACATGCTAGCAGGCGCTCACTCTACGTAAGTAACGTTTGGTTTGTTTCTCTGAATTTGTGTATAAATTGTTGGAAATATGGTTTATAAATAGTATGTAGTACATCAATCTATAACCACAATAATAAAACTCTCAAAATAAACATAAGTGTTCCAGCATTAGCTGAAATAGGGAAAAAAAGTCGCTGCAACTTGCTCATAGAAACCCAGACGACATTGCGACTAAGTCGCATATCATTTACTGTAAATATAATTTGCACCATAATTTCTTTGAGATAATGTATGCTGATTAAGGGGAGTATTAGTAAAGTTAGGGCCTTATTACACTAGGCGACTTGGCGGCGCCACCAGCCGGGCCACTGGTGGCTCTGCTCGTCGCTGGGCACAGGGTCTTATGGAGCTTATTACACTAGGGCAGCCAGTGGCGCCGCCAGAAACTGGTGGCTGGCTGGCTGCCCTGCCCGGCGACCAGGCGGGCAACCACTGGTGGCCGAGAGTCGTGGCGGGGCATTGCATCTTACGTAGCTTATTACACTAGGTCACCAAGCGGCGCCGCCAGACTCGCCACCACGCGTTCAGTCTACTGTTCATATGCCCCTTCCTACTTTACAATTTTAAAATTGCAGAGATACTGAGTGACAGGTTTGGTGGGGTGATGGGAGGGAATGAATCAGAGGAGAGTATAAATGACGAACCTACAAAACTTGAAATAAATTCTCAGGAAATTGCGAAGTAACTCAGAAAGCTAAAACTGGTGTAGGTAATATTACTACAGATTTATTAAAGATTGTAGGATACGATATTATACCTTACCTTAAAATTTTGTTTAAAATGAGTTTGGAGACTTGCTGCTTACCAGAGGATTGGAAAAGACCGATAGTAGTACCAGATCATAAAGGAAGGGTTAAAAATATGGTGAAAATTCCTGGTCAATTAGTTTGTCATCAGTGATAGGCAGAATGATGGAGAGATTTATATGCAAGTATATCAGAAATGTCTGTGAAGAAAGAAACGCGTTTTCAGATCGACAACATGGCTATAGGCATGGATATTTTTTTTTAACTGCTTTACGTCTCTCAACAGCGAGGTCTTTAGAGACGGGAAAGGATGGGGGGGAAGGAATTCGGCCATGGCCTTTTGTAGGAAGCATCCCGGCATTTGCCTGGAGTGATTTGGGAAACCATGGAAAACACAAATCTGGATGCCCGGTCGGGGATTCGAACCACCGTCCTCCAGAATGCGAGGCGAGAACGCTAACCGTTTCACCGCCACGCTCGGTAAGGATATTCATTTGAATCTCAGATAGTGGGCTATATGCAAGATATTTCAAATCAATTGGAAATGGGAGGCCAAGTTGATAGTGTGGCACTAGATCTTTTTAAGGCATTTGACAGAGTGAGCCATAAAATGGTTTTAAATAAACTGAAATGTATTGAATTGGATGAAAAAGTTACTTGCTGGGCACAGGAATTCTTAAAAGTCAGAAAGCAAAGGTTTAGAGTAGGAAATACATTATCAAAACAAGTGGAAGTAAATATTGCAGTTGCTGTTCATTATTCTAATGAATGACTGTATTACGGTCAGAATCTAGGTATTTTGCAAATGATACAATGGTATACAATAGGATCAAAACAGGTGAAGACTGAACAGTTGCAGGATGATCTGGATAGAATATCTAAATGGGTAGGTCAGCATGGAATGAAGTTAAATGCCAAGAGTCGGCATATAGATAGACAGATAAATAGATCTAAAGGTTAATTATGATTATAGAGTGGGGTCAGATTTGCTTGATGAAGTGTAAATTCTTGGCATAACGTTTGATAACAAACTTAATTGAGCAGGTGGTAGAAAAAGGTCACAAAATCCTTCATTTGCTGGAGAGGGTGATGAGAGGATGTACCAGAGAAGTTAGGGAGTTGGGTTACAAAACTTTAGTCAGACCATTTGTTGAATATGGTGGTGTAGTTTGGGACCACATTTTGGGGATGAAATACAGGAGTTGGAAGGTGTGCAAAGAAGAGCAGCTAGATTTGTTTGTGGAAATTATCGCAGGACCCAGTCAGTAACTGATATGATACAGGAGCTGGATTGGGACTCATTGGAGGAAAGGAGGAGGGTGAAGAGAGTGCTGTAAATGTGCAAATTGCTACCGGAGTGTTAGCTCCATCGCAATTAAACTGTATTCAGACGACAACAAGTTTTTTAATTACTTAAGAATGTCTAAATCGTCTTTCTTTTAATCACTGTACTTAGTAAAGGTTGATATTACCGGGAAAGATACGAAAATGAGAAATTATTCTTGTTTTACCCCTTTGTCTTCTCTACACTTTCACTTCCACTCATTTCCAAAGTGACATTCTGTAGTTCACTGGACATATTCAACCATACAATTCGCTTACAATGCGAGGATAACAGCAAAGTGACTGCTCCGTTGTGCGAGTGACTGGCTGGCGGCGCCACCAGAATCCTGGTTGCGTCGCCGACAGAGACACCAGTGCCGCGGCTGGTTGCGCCGCCAAGTCGCCTAGTGTAATAAGGCCCTTAGTGTTCTTAAGTTTGATCCTCGCTTTGGAATATGTTTTTTTATTTGTGAACGTTTTCTTTAGATACTAGTTGCTGTTGGTAGCGCCGCATATTCTTTTTCTAAAATCCACCAACTTTTTTTCCCAAATGTTTCCCAAATTTCTGGATCGCAAGAGTATTATAAACATTTGAGACATAATCAAAAAAATATTTCAAAACTGAAACTGGACGTTACTTGCACACCGAAAAAAAGTAAAAAAAAACTGAAAATTACTTGGGCATTAAAAGTAAATACCTCTTAAATATATGCATTCATGTCAGAAAGGCAACATACAGTTGTATCGTCCCGTAAAAATTCCAACAAAAAGTATTCAAAGCTTTCGGGAATTATTGGGAGATTAGCGTGCAATGTTATTGTTAAAATAAATCCTATTATTCACCGTCGAGTACTTGTGTTTTGTTGCAATGTTGATGTATCTCTAGTATGTTTCAAAATTAAAAGCAGGAGGTTATCTTTTATGAAAGTTTTCTTGTATGACAGAAACTTATGTTTCAAACGTATACATGACGTTTTATGACTCCTTCTAATAGAAACATCATTCTGTAAAGCAACAAACGGCAAACAGAAATAAAACATCAACAAAAATGTACACACGAAAAAATATTATCCTAATCAAGGTTCGAATATAGGATCTTCAAACTCCTATAGCACTCTTTAAACATGCAGCTACCTGGACATCATGGCATCGTTACTTTTCTTCTCGTTAATAGTGAACACTTAAACATCACAGTTCCTACTTGCGGTGAAGTGAACGTGGTCGGTAAATAAATGAACAATAAATTGAGTTTCGTTGGAAAAAAATATTATTTATCTATAATTATTTATCCGTAGTTAAGAAAAATTGTCCACAACATCCAGTTATTTAACTGTTGTGCTTACTTTATACTACACAAAATTTCTCGTCAATATCTCCTAAAACAAATAACTTAATTTAAAATTTTAGTCATTATTATGAAGGATTTCTGTTAATCTGTAACTTCAAGTTTAAATATAAATGATTCTCGAATTGATGTTATTACATTCTCAAGCTCCGTAAAATAAAAGTCAGTGGTTGTTTCTATAGATAGTCCGACAAATAATTTACGGTATTTTTTCGCTATAGGCTTCTACAAATTGTTCTTCATTTTATATTGAACACAAAATCTCATTAGTAACAAGAGATGACCGGCAAAAAATAATGGGAAACATGGATAGCGGGAAACACTCCATACGCAGCACCTACAGGCGGATGACGTCACTAAAGCGATCTCCAATACCAGAGTGTTTTCCGTCAGTTTAGCTTCAGCTACGAGCGCATGCGGAACTAGTGTACAGCCGAGAGTGAGCCTTTCCTGTTTACGTGTGTGGTTGTTAGTGAAGCGGGACTACAACAGTGTGCGGCATTTGCACCGAGTGTGTATATTAGTGAAAACCAGACGTAGTGGACATAGCATTAGAATATAAAGTATCTGCTAAATTAACTCGAAGGAAGCGAGTGTACCTCGGATACACATCAATCTATCCGAAACTTTAAAGATCGTGAAGGAGGCAGGATGGCGGAAGCGAGTGGCGGTGCTACTGCCAAAGCTGCAGAGGAGAGGAATGAACCATTCATTTATCAAGCAGAACAAGACATGTCAGAGACAACAAAAAAGAAAATAGAAGAACACAATGAGGACAGTGAAGAAGAAGTTAAATACAATCTTAGAAAGAAAAGAAGAGCTACCGGGAAAAGAAGTATACCTATAAGCAACAAAGAAGATTTCGATACAACAGAAATAGTGCCTAAGTTGAACAAGGATCAAACTATAAAGCAGACAACACCTTCGCAGCAGCTGACATATCACGTCACAGAGACTGCGAGCAGATCAACAAATGACCAACTGAACCCAACACGATCAAGTCAAGAAGGACAAAAGGAAAATAACACAGCACCACGGAAACGTTTCAGACTGTATAACCGGCACTCACAGGGACCATATCTAATATCAATCGAACCAGAGATGAACAGCCAACTGCCTCACCCTATACAACTAGGCAAAATACTCTATAACAAGATTAATGGTCTTCAGCGGATCAACCAATAGGGAAAAAAATCGGATGATGCTGGAATTTACTAAAGCTGAGGCGGCAAACAACTTCGTTGGAAATGATGTCTTCTTACAGTCACTAAGACTAAAGGCTTATATCCCTGCAAGCAGGGTAGAGTGCAAAGGTGTAATCAAGTACGTCCCTATAGACTTGAATGAGGAAGAGCTGATAAGAAATGTTAAAGCTTCCGCTCCCATAGTAGGCGTAAGAAGATTCATGAAAAGTATACATTTAGACGGAAAAATAGAAAGAAAACCATTACAAACGGTTCTACTCACGTTTGAAAGCCAGTTTCTTCCGGAAGAAGTAGAAATCTACTATCTCAGATTCAAGGTTACTCCATACGTGTATCCAGTGACGCAGTGCTTTAAATGCCAAAGATTTGGTCACATCTCCTCCAACTGTAGAGGGAAAGAAAGGTGCACTAAATGCGGAGAGGAGCACATGGCAACCTGCTGTAACAAGGAAGAAGTTAAGTGCGCGAATTGTGGTGGAGACCACAAAGCAAACGACAGAGCATGTCCAATAAGGAAACGAGAAGAGGAGCGAAAGCAGACACAGGCACTTGGCAGTAAAACACCAGCCAGGGCAGGATATGAACACAACCCAAAAGAATTTCCCCCCATACAGTCCAAAACCTTTAGTGCAGCTGCAATGGGAGAAAAGACCAACCAATATAAGGAGATACATGAAAGAAGATTACCTGCGGTAAGAAGAGAAACAAGTACAGATCAGATGGCGGAGCATGAAATCAAGGAAACGAATGTCGAAAGCATTAGCATCATTGTGAAAATTGTGACCAAAGTCATTATGCAACAATTAAATGGAAACATCCCCAAGGAAGTGATAGAAAAAATTCAGGAAGAATCCACTAAGATGGTCTTGCAAGAAATAAAACAAATGGGAGACAGTGAAAACACAATGGAGATAGGCGATGCTGCAGATAATAATGGATAAAAGGGCTAAACTTATAATTCTACAATGGAATGCCAGAAGCCTGGTACCCAAATGGAATGAATTACAGAGAGTTATTGAGGAACATGCTCCCCACGCCCTATTGATCACCGAAACTTGGCTATATGATAATATTAACATAAAGCATAAAAACTACAACATCCATAGGAAAGATAGGGGTGACGGATTTGGAGGAGTAGCCATACTTGTCAGAAATGATGTGAAGAGCAACATCAGAGACATAGTAGAGCCGTCTGCTAATTTAGAAGTGCTATCCGTCGACCTGAAACACAAAGATCCGATAGAAAATGTTACTGTTGTTTACAAACCTCCTCAAGTTAACATGAAGGAAGAGGACTGGGAAGCTCTATTTGATCAGATACCACCCAAAAGCTTCGTGGGAGGGGATTTTAATGCGCACCACCCGATGTGGCAGGAAAGACAGCGGGATCAACAAGATGAAGAACTGGCGTCGGCGATAACCTCGTCATCACTTACCGTGCTGAACAACAAGCACGGAACGCGACTAGGGACGCCATTCCAAAGGAACTCTTCACCCGACATCTCACTAATTGCGGCATGCCTGAGCACCAGGACTAAATGGGAGATGCTACAGGACTCATTAGGTAGCGATCATCTGATACTGAAAATCACGTTAGATTCCGTGGCGAAAACGAAGTTAAGCACATCAAAGAGGCGCTGGATCTGCAGTAGAGCTAACTGGAACTTATACCAAGAAAGAATCAGTACAAGAATAGAGCACTTAAGCTCAAACACAGGCAACCTTCAACAACGATACAATGAATTGGAAGAGATAATAACTAAAACGGCAGAAGAATGCATCCCGGAATATAAAGTAAACGAGGAAAGCAAGATTAATAGAAAACCCTGGTGGACCAGTGAATGCGCTAGAGCAGTAGCGAGACGACGCCTTGCAACCAAAATGTATAGAAAAGACTCGACATTCCAGAATTTTAGGATACTTAGACAAACAACAGCAGAGGCCAGAAACACTATCAGAAAAACCAAAAGAGAAGGATGGAAAACCTTCTGCTCCAGCATCAAAATATGGCACTTCGACGCAAGAAATGTGGAAGAAGCTACGATGGTTCAACGGCAAGAGATCTTCCCAAAACATCATCTACACAGACGACAAGCTGGCGGAACAATTTTTAGAATTAACGGCACCTGCATTTGTTCCCGGGAATACGGTATGGAATGATCAGCAGCACCCTAAAGAAAACTACAACATCTCAAATAACGAATTCTTCAGCATGTCTGAGCTTGAAAGTGCCATTAAAAAGAGGGATACAGCTCCAGGAATGGATAGTATCACGTATTCAATGATAGACAACATGCCACAAAATGCTAAACATAAAATTCTGAACCTATTCAACGAAATGATAAACAGATCTTACGTGCCGGAACAATGGAGAAATGTAGTAATTGTCCCAGTGCCGAAACCCAATAGGGACAAGAATGATGCATCGGCATATCGGCCTATATCACTAATCCCGTGCATGGCTAAATTAATGAGCACAATGATAAAGAACAGGATGGAATGGCATGTAGAACACCATCGAAACCTCGATCACCGCACCATGGGATTTCGGAAGGGGTGCAGCACAATGGATGTCATTAGCACACTAGTTACGGACATCCAATTAAATTTTGTCAGAAACAACTATCTCCTAGCTGCGTTCCTGGACATAAAAGACGCATACAATAACATACAGATCAATATATTACAGGAAGCCATGGAAGAGATGAAGCTACATAATAAACTCATATCTTGGTGTTGCAATTACCTGGGTCACAGAGTGAATATAATACACACAGCAGAAGGAAAGAGATTTGAACGACACGTCTACCAGGGAATTCCACAGGGCGACCCAATGAGTCCGACCCTCTTCAATATATACTCGGCTAAGCTGTTCACCGAGCTACCAGGAATGGTGACCTTCCTTCAGTATGCGGATGATTTTGTGATATATGTCTCCCATCCCGACAAAGAAAAGGCAAGAGTAATACTACAAGCCGCAGTTACAGCAATCCTTGAAAAGCTGAGAGAGAAAGGATTAGACATGACAATACAAAAAAGTAAAATATGTATATTTACCCATAGACATTATCAAGAAAATGAGCTTAAAATAACTCTAAACGGTATTGGGATGGAGTTGGTGAAGGAAATCAAATTTTCTTGGAATATGGCTAGACTCAAAGCTTACGTGGAGAAAACACATAATGGATCTGAGAGCGTCATCTCTAACGCGGATCAATACAATGAAAGTAGTTTGCTTCAATGAACTGCGGAGCGGATCCTCGCCCATTGCGCAATGTATACTACAGCGTAGTTAGAAGCAGACTGGACTATGGAAGCTTTCTGTACGATAATGCTTGCAAAACCCTACAGGCGAAACTTGATTCACTGCAGGCAGCGGTACTGAGGATAATAGGAGGCTTCATTAAGACCACTCCAATAGCGGCAATGGAAGCAGAGACAATAACCCCGCCGCTACATATACGCAGAAAGAAAATAGGGTTGAACATCTGGTTAAGGGTAAGCTCCAAAAAAGAACACCCACTGTTGAGGAAGTACAGATATTAGCCCATGAGATTCGAAGCAAACCTCCAGACCCTCACAGAATGCCAAGACTAGTAACATACAGACAGCTAACTAGTAAGTGGAATATCCATACGGCAGAAAACAACGACCTTTACTCGGAAAAGCAACCTTGGCAAAAAGTGGATTTAGCTTCACATGTGTACCTGTACATCACATCAGAGCAGCTCGAAAGAAAATTCTGGAATCAGGAAGAAGCGAAACAAAGGACGATTGAAACAATCAATACAAAGTGGAAAGACTGTGTCAAATCTTCACGGACGGATCCAAGGCGGGGGAAGAGGCATGTGCAGCTGCATATGTGGAACCTAGAAGCGACGTCGTAGAAGCGTTTCGATTGCCGAACCAATTCTCGACCTTTTCTGCAGAACTTTTCGCCATCCTCAAAGGAATACAATATGTTCAAAGTACAGAGAAAAAGAAAGCAGTAATATGTTCAGACTCGAGAAGCGCCTTGCAGGCAATCTTAGCAATCCCTAAAGGCAAGGGAAAAAACTACATAGCCTATCAAGTGGCTAGAGAATAGACAATAGATAAAGGGATAGACCTACAATTACAATGGGTACCAAGCCACGTGGGTATACAGGGAAATGAAAGAGCCGATAAGGCAGCCAAAGAACAATTAGTTGCAGCACAAAAGGAGGACGTCGCAATACCATTCACTGACCTTAGACATACTGCGCGGACCATAACACTGAAAGAATGGGAAATGAAATGGCAAATCAACAAGGATTCCAAGGGATTGTGGCATCGGGCCATTTGCAACAGAATCGAAAGAACGCCATGGTACGAGACCAAAGAACTGAGCAGAAGGAAGATTACATTATTCAACAGGTTACGTACAGGACACTCTCTTTTAAAGGATAAGAAGCATATCATGAACATTGTAGAGTCACCAAATTGTGATAGATGTGGTGAACTGGAAGATATATATCACGTCTTACTTAGATGCAAAACTTACAGAGACATGAGAAAGGAGCTGATTGAAAAACAGCTAAAAATTACTGATATAATATCTCTAATGATCAACTTAGCAACTCCCTGCACCAAAGTAGTCAATACCATATGCAAATATGTAGATAATACCAAAATTTGTATATAAGTCAAATAAACATAAACCCTAACAATAACAACCCTATGTTTATGGCGTAATTAGCCCAAGGCTAACAGCCAAGAAAAAAAATAAAAAAATAAAAAGAGTGTTTTCCGTCACGTGACAAGAGGCAAGAAAATTTAGATTTTTATTTCGCTTTTTTAATTAAAATCAATCCATCTTTCTTTACAAATATAACAAAAATAGTTTCCTTAAGCATAATCTACGCGAATGACTACAATTTTTAATATATTTTGAATACTGTCAAATAGCCTATTGTAATGCTCATACAAAGGAAATTGCGTATAAAACACTAGTTCGTCCGCATCTGGAATACTGTTGCGGAGTTTTGGATCCGTAGCGCAAGGGCCTGATTGACTCTGTGGAGAGGGTAGAGAGGACAGCCGCTCGATTCTTGACTGGTTGCTACAGCCCTTATGAAGGCGTCACAGAATTGATACATAGATTGGGCTGGGATCGTTAGAAAGAGAGACGACGTAATTTGCGTTTTAATTTATTGGGGAATATGCGAAATTCTATGATCTACGTGTGCAGTGAGATACTTATTACGTCAGCCTAAGGTCGCAATGACCGGAGGGATAAGATTCGAGAAATAAGATGCCATACTGATGTTTTAATGTATTCCTTTTTTTCTTCGTGATATTCGGGATCGGAATACGCAGAATTAAGATTGGTGGTTAGCACCCTCTGCCACCCACAATGTTTGTGAATTGCAGAGTATGGATGTAAATGTAAACACGAAGTTTTGTCAAATGATTACGAAATCTTCCGCGGTCATTGTATGAATTATTTTGGTTCTCTGAGTCCTCTGAAGAAGGCCACAGCACGATGGCAGAAATGTTAGGTTTAAATATATCGACGCGGCTCCACCCGGAGAACCAAGATAATACACGAAGTTTTGTGTCCGTTATTCAAGTACGACTTTCCAAATTATTGACCAAGTGGAAGTTAAATACGAGACAACAGTTCAGAAAGAAATCTGAAACATAATTGCTGAATACGAAATTTGATTAAATATATGGAGCATAGTACTGTATGGAAGGACCTGAAAAACAGATGAATACGAAAATTTCAACTGTTCTACATAAGGTGTTTTAGAAGGATTTTGAAAATGAACTAAAAAAACCAAGCATGAAATTAACATGTTTTGATTGCTGAGGATTAGAGTTTAACACCAAGCCTCACAAAGAGAAGAGAGAATTGTAGGTCACACTGTAAGACATGCGGTACTTGTTAATTTGTTAGTGGAGGGAAAGAAGCAATTATAGAGAAACAGATAACTGAGTATATATATTGTAACTGGTATGTTGAGATAAAACAACTAAATCAAAAAATGAAGAGATGATTAATTCAAACCAGCTAATAGACAGACGACAGGAAAAATTTCCACGTTTCGTACGAAATTTCGATAAAACTATAAAGGATTCCAACATTAATTGCTACACTGTTTGCAAATTCCAGTAATACATCAGCGTCCTCGAACTTTTAGGCCTTCACTGGTATAATTATATCCGCGATGTTTTTAATCACATGTAGGATCTGCTGTGAATAATTGCACGATATCTTGACACTGAATTTCGTTTCCTTCTGCTTACATAATCTAGCAGAAGCCCAGATAAATTTAATATGGTTCTCGGCTAGTTCTGTAATGTGCCATTTTGAAGTTGCAGAACCGATTCAATTGTAACACCATCAGCGCTCTTCTGTTGCCTTTCTACCCGCCGCCCGTTCTATTTCCGGGACAGACGTCGCAATAAAGGACTCTGTCAGCACAAATAAGAGGTCCTTTGTATGTGCGCTTCGATCACCAAATAAGGTACAAACCTAATCAATGATGTAGGTTCTCTACCGAGTGAGACTAATGATTGCTAAGAAACCTCGCTTACATAATGAAATAAACCATTATTTTATACCACGTTACAAAAGTTTCTTCCTTCAGTTATTTACCTAATGCCTCCAAACTTTTGGCTTTCAGCTAAACGGATGTTCAGGACTACCTACAAGATTCCAAAATATGGGAACATAGATCAAACAGAAATTTTAAATGGTGTTAAGGAATACGAAACTTGATAAAATACGATTATTAATATAGTCACACTTCTCTTAAATACTGATTGTAAGTACCATTACCAACAACAAGACATTAAAGTTGGTTTAGTTCCTTTTTTTTAGTTTACCACTATTACGTTACTACCATATTTTAGCAACGTTGTTGCTCAGTTCAGTATCAGAATAATTCAACTTACTTCAGCACTCGGTAACACTTGCTTTCCTCTATTAGTGAAAGTCGTCTTTAAATGTCTTAATGCAGGGATGGCGAACCTTTATTGATCCACGTGACATTTTTTTCTAAAGAAATGTTGAATGAAGCCATGACATGCCATCAAAGAATCATGACAGTAATTAATGGTAAAAGAAATAAAACTAAATACTAGCACCTTAAAACTTTATATTTGCATCCAGAAATATACATTTTTTAATACTAAGCAATAATAAGATCAACAGTTTTGTGTTTATATAAGTAGATGACACTAGTGAAACTTCTGTTGCTGCAAATTAAATGCCAAGTAACTCATTTTAGGTTTATATTGTACTTTGTTACTTTTAGCAGCATCAAGCATAAGTGGAGTCATTTGACAAACGGTTTCGAAGCGGGTCTTTAATAAAATTCTGGTTTGCTTTTCTGACAAAAATATTTGTTTCATAGTGACGTTTTACAGATGATGTTCTACATATCACTGTTCCAGAACATAAAACACACACCACTTAATCACCTTTATTA
Source organism: Vandiemenella viatica (assembly GCA_031002005.1). Lineage (NCBI taxonomy): Eukaryota > Metazoa > Arthropoda > Insecta > Orthoptera > Morabidae > Vandiemenella > Vandiemenella viatica. The sequence goes on along the minus strand of JARYHS010008074.1, from coordinate 306,929,867 downwards.
ATCATGCCATATTCTCAATCCGCCGAGGTTGAAATTCTCTATTACACTTATCACAAACTTTTTTTTTTTTACCGAACTAGCCATGTAGTATAGTTGTACATATAACTCAAACACACTTAAACAAGCAGCTGTGTTAACGAAATTAGTTTTAAAACAACAAGAACTATGCGTAATTGGTAAAAGCAGTCAACGAAGTCAGCAAAAACAAACAAACAAACAAACTAAGAGCCCCTCCCGGATCTGTCTGTTCGGTCAGAAATTCACTCGGAATAAACCTCTCTTGCGCAATCTGTTGTCGTTCCAGCACCGGTAGTTTCGTTCACATTGAACTTTGTTACTATGATCTTAAATTATGTAGACGAAAAAATAAATTAATCATATAGATTAGATAGCTACTTAATTAATGCCGTGCCCAAATTATTTGGTCGCGTGCCATCATCGGCACGCGTGCCATTGGTTCGTCATCCCTGTCCTAATGTGTCGGAGGTGTAATAATGACCGCCAAAGTAACTGCCCAGAAAATAATTCTCTCTGAATTCTTCACGTCTCTGGGTTTGAAAAAATTATCACATGCATATGACAAAGCAAACACGGAGCTTGAGACAGATTTGAAAGGTAAATGTTTTCTCTTGAAAAATAAAATTACCACACATATTAGGGGTGAATCTCAAGTAAGCTGTTGCAACATTGCATAAACGAATAAACGAGAACTGTTTTACTTCTGAAAAATAAATCAATCAATTGCTAAGAGTTATTTAATTCAAATGATATATTAATATTCAGAGTAGACAAAATAACAGACGTTTATTTTCAGGTGAATTCATTTTACTCATATTAACGAACATATCGTTCAAAAGGGTATTTTAAACAAACGTTATCAGTGTAAGCAATTCTGTAATTCGTTTTGACAACATTGTTGTGAAATGTAAAACGGTAAAAATGTCATTACAAAACAAAACCTACATACATAGTTTGAAGTATTTTTGTAAACCGATGAGGTTTGGCTGCCAAATGTGTGGTTGTAGGTGGACTCGCTCCTGAGATTTTTTTTTTATTGGTGAAGGAAGTGAAACAAGGATTCATGAACAAGAGGTAATAATTTCTCGTAATATTAAAGACGGGTGTGAGATGAAAATGTTAATGGACTAAATAGTTATATACCACACACACACAAAAGACTATCCCAGAAGCGTAAATTTAGCGACGAGTAATTTGATACTTGTGAAAGTCAGTCGTGAATGAAGAAGACAGGTACTAAAAGTATAGTTATGCATGTTTTTCCTTTCAAGTCCCGAGAAGAGAGACTCTATTCCTTACTCACTGTCAATGTAAACAAGAAACAGCCGAGAAGTGAAAACTGAATAAATTCACCGATATGACGGGAAAGAAGGAGTAAACATATAAGATGATTGATGAATCTGTTTTCCCGGTACTCTGGAATAACAGATTGGAAATCCTCTGCAGATTTCATTTTTAAGTTTCCTGTGATCTTCCAGTATCCATTCAGATAAATCGTAGAACGTTTCTTAAATGTGGATCAATCCTTTTTTGGGTATCCCTTATGTCGACTAGCCATTTAACCTGAGAAAAATTAAAACAATCACGGAAACAAACAATACAAGCAGGTTAGCGTTTTGTATCAGATATAGCAGTTGGTCAAGGAGTTAAGGGATTAATAGATTATTCGAATGGTAATCAGTTCCTTATACAGAAATGAAGCACAACTTCCACAGCTTGTCTACTATGACTATGTGTTTTGTTCTTCGCCAAACCTTCCCTTTTTCTGACATTGAATTCATTCCCATTAATTCCGATAAAAAGAATTGTGGCTATCATGTTGTAACACTCATGTTTTTTCATACCTATCTTTGGTAATATATTTAATGTAATATAACAATATGAATAATTATGATTAATAATGTCAATAGATGTTTGAAACAAGGTACTAATACAGTCTGGAATACAGAAAGAAATATCGTCCGACTCCAAGATATAAAGAGACCAGGAGAATGGAAGTAAGACAAGATTAAGTTTTCATGTTGTAAGAGACTGAACTAAATCTGAAGAACACTGTGAGATACCACATATGATGAGTTGTAACAATAAAATGATAGTTAATATTATGAAATCGGCTGTGTTGCGTTTATATTATAAACTGTGTTAATGGAAGTAAGTAAGTTGTGTATTGAAGTTTGTAAAGCGGAATAATAAATACGCTGCTTAGTGTCAAATGCAGACTACATCACTATTGAGAGATAAAAATGTCAAATTACCAAATACTTAATCGATAAGTATTATACTCGTACGAAGCCGAATTTGAATTTAAACTGCTAAACCTTCTACAGATATGGATGCAAACATGATGCTCTTCGGATTAAGGAAAATTACACCTGACGTAAATACGTGAATTATATTTTATTTGAGATCTAGGTACCTCATAATCTGACATGGCTATGCTTAACTATACCAGCAGAGTTAGCTACACAGGATTAAATCCCCTGCAATTTTCATATCTATAAGATTGGATACATTGTTTAATGTGCTTTAAAATTGTTTAAATTAGTGTATGACCGTGACCAATTTTTGCACACAGTCACGGGTCTAGAATAGTTCCAAATTTTAGGGCACCTGCGCAGAAAATCGATGTCTTACAAGAAAATAATTGGTATTAATTCCAAATGTATTGTATCGATTGAGTTTTTTCGTTATAATTTAAATCTAATATCGTGATCCGATTTCAATATCTGCATGAAACTAAAACGTACACACTGAAAATTAACTGATTTTGAAATATAACGTCTCATCAAGCATTGAAAGTTTGAAATTTATTTTCACTTTCTGCAACGACCGAATGAAACATCTCAACCAAGTTCTATGAATTCGCTATTGCTAAGAGACAGATGTGTGTTCCCTATTGGTAAACTACAAGGATAATGGACCTTGATAGATCAGAGTAATTTCAACGAAAGTGGTTCTCTACAACATTCACTTACAAAAAAGTAACGAATAACAAATTATTTATCTAAAACAAAGTTTGCTTAAAAACTGAAGCAGTAGCTCATTCTGGTATCCAGTGGATTACTTACCATAATTCCACTATTTTTTCTTTAAATCAATTTTTTTCTCAAAATTGTGATTTGTATCTCGATTCATAAACTGTAACAAAGAAAAGTGGTAGACCCGTTATCACAGAAACAACCCAACATGCTTTTTTAATTGTTATTGCATGTAGCCAGATAACAAGTATGCGTTAAATTTGACTGGATTACTGTTGTATAAAAGCTCCTGGTTCATATACAACCAGTGGTAGGCTTACATAAGTACGGAACTGTAACAGAATTGCAAAAGAAGCATGAAGAGGAAGTGTTACAAATATGGAATACCATTTCGTTTCTCGTTCATAATTACTCAGGTTTTCACATTAAATAAACAAAATGCCTTCAGCACATACTTTTTGGTGTATTTTAATACTTTCTATATTTTCGAATACACACTACAATAGGAACATTTTCTAAACTAAGCTTAACAAAAAATTTGACATTTTTGGCTCTTCAGATTACGGGGTACAAATATGGAATAGTCCATTCATATCTTATTTGTTAAAGTTAAAACAAATGTCACTTGCAGAAGTCACATACATATCGTCCTTTATCGTAACCTTCATATTCAGTGTGCGACCACATTTCGCACATTAGACATTTTACCCATTCTTCTCCTGCCTTGTTCTGCGAAAATTTTCGTGAACAAAATAGACAATCGGCATGTTCATTAGTGGGTTCACTGCCACATGTTCTGTTGTGAAACATAGAGATCTATTAAATGAGGTTGCTGTCGGTTTTCGGATAAAAATTTTCTTTTTGTGCGCTTCAAGAAAAGGCGTAGCTACTATCTTCCAGCCCGTTCACTCAAAAATATATTCTAAATATTATTGGCTTTGGCAAACTGAAATGCCATCTGCTGGAGATCCTTTCGGGTAAGTCCAAAAAATTTACCTTTCCATTGTAATGCTATAATCAATAAGCTCTTGTTCTTGTTCGAGACATAAAACAGTTTTATGTGTCTGTGGCTAACTCAGGTGGTAAATCTGATTTTACTAGCCTAAATAGAATAGCCCTGGGAACTTGGAAAGTTTTTGCCGCCTTCAGGAGGCCCAATTTCTTTTCTCTGACACTTTTAATTGCAGTTTGCATGGCAGACTCATCCCACTGCTTTCGAGCTAGTGGAGTCATTTCTGAAGCAAAGCCTATAAATGAAACAGGTTGTGAAAGTACGGTACAAATATGGATTACTAGTATTACATATTAGGGACACAGCCATCTTGAAATCCAGAAACGCAAATAAAATCTAAAATTAAACGTAAATAGGCAACAAATTCACCATTTTACAGCTCAATGTTTTAACTAAACATCTATTTAGTAAATATGTTAGTAATGTATGTATTATGACAGGAATGAAACTAAAAACCACCGACCTCCAAGAATTATTCCCCTTACTGAATTCGTTAAAACAGCTTCAATCACTCGTAATGGCTGCCAACTGCCATATGAATGTATTCCAAAGCAGTTTACAGTTAATGAAAGTAGTTTTTAAGCAGTTCGCCAGAGTACAGCACTTAAGAGGCGAGAAACCATAGTATTTCATATTACCACCCCTATTTCACATTTGCACCTCTTCCTCTATCAATATGAGATACATACCATAGCGCATGCCTGCATACATGCGTTGAAAATAACATTCTACAATTACACGGCGTTTTTTTTTTTTTTTTTGGAATCTGTGAATTGTGAATGCGTAATAATTGATTTTGTTGCAATAACTCATTTCAACATTTTGATTAACTTTATGGACCTACAACTCATAAATTCAGAAACTGAATTATTGTTCCAAATGCTGTTTTATCAGTAAAAATGTTCCTTTGACAAAGCAAGCGACTGTACTAAACAGTCTGGCGCCTACTAGAGCTGCAGAAATGCGAATGCGTTGAACAATCAGTTATTAAAAATATAATACAGTGGTTAGAAGTAACTTGTCGAATCTAACATGAAAATGTAGAAAATTGTCTCTTAGGTACTTAGGCTAAACAATTATTCCACACAACAAAAATACAGAGTTTTTAAATATCTATTTATAACATCTCGACTGAAATTTTCACCAACCCCCGTTTCAGACAGTGGTCCTTATGCTCTGAGAGCCATACACTGAGTCCCTTCACTTCATAGTCTGTAACGCTTACTGCCCTCCGCTGTCGTTATGGCTGTTGTTGCTAGGGTCGTTTAGTTTTACGAAGTAGCTTCCGTGCAGCTCAGAGACCATTTGAAGCCGTCACCGGATCCTCGTTATATCTAGTCTCGAGGAGGAAGATCCTGTCCCTAAGCTATACGATACATCATAAAGACCTAGTGTCTAGCACCGGACTTCCGAAAAATAGTCATGCTTATTATTCATTGGAACAAATTCGATAAGAAAATTCTTGGTTTTTGCAAAAAAGCGTCCAATGAAAAAAGTTGAACTGTTGTTACATAGAAAATTTATATTATTTTATTATCAGCGTTAGATAATAAAAAGGAATGGATTAATATTACCCAATGATATTATTACATGCTCAGATATAAGAACACAGTTTATCATCTTTATATTATTTTTTTTGGAATAAATACCTGCTGAAAGAACTAGTATTTTGAGTTTTATGCTAATAAGAGCCAAGTCTTAACCCCCATAAATTAAAAAAAAAATCTGCATCGAATTGTTAATTTTATATATCTCGAATGTTGTTGATATTATGCCTAATTTTGATTCACAGTGGTATACTTAAATGAATCGATACTAATTGTATTAATGAGATATTCCTTTTCGTGTGTTTAAGTATCTATAATTTCTTTTTGTTTTTGTTTAAAGGATAAGCTTTGTTTTAAGAGCTTCGTGATGCTTGAGTATCAACATGACTTTGATAGGCAAGAACACTTTATTGCATTTTAATCTCGAACATAAGTATAAACATTTAAAAGAGATGTTGATGACAGAAAATTTTGAATGAAGTGTTTGTACTATTTTATCTTGTATTGTCTGTGAACCGGTCTCTGATATTTTAAATATTTTCCTCACTGGAGTCACGCTAACAAAAAATAACTTAGATCCTAGGATCATCTGATTAAGGTAATCGACACTTAAAAGACTTATACATTATACATTACATTTCTGCATAAATAAAATATCGTGCATGTTTCATAGAATTTTTTTTATTTTTACGCTATTTTAGATAGCATGACTTTATATGGAATATTAATATGTGTTAAATTGATGGGCATTGTTTGTTCTTAATTCAGATTGAAGTTTTCCCCATATGTTTCATTAAGCATTGGGCTGTTGCGATCTTGTGTACGTTGGACGCATGATAATCCACGTGGGAACGCTCGCCTCTTCCGTATCTGTTGGCGTGAAAACGACGTTACCTTGTAGCGAGAGAGAAGGAGACTGGAATTTCAAAATGGTACGCAAACGAGGACAGAAAACGGGATGTGCCAAATCGACGACGACTCGTACGCGTAGCAGCTATTAACGGAACCTCAGAGAGAGAGTTGGTAGACATCATCAACTTTTAATTAACTCCTCCCCCGTACGCGGTGTCTCGTCGCTTTCAAAGTTGCAGGGGACGGATCGAACACTGCGGTTCGAGTAGACAGTGTGGAAATATCTTCAAAGTGGAGGAGGATGGACTCTGATTTGAGTCGCGAGTCTCCGAGCCTCTGTGAAGGAAGATCGATTCCAACACGAGTTGCGGCAACGTTTTGTCCAGTCTACCAGGAGGGCTCGTCTGGCGTCCATTGCAAGTCGTTGTACGAATTCACGACGCCAGCTTTTCGTTAAGAAAGAGGTGATTGTTGTACTACGTTTGAGCGGATGCGTGACGCGTAGTCAGGGATTTACTAACCACCAACGTCGAAGAAGACGGGACGCGGAATCACAAGCCAATGATTGTGACGTGTGTCACCTAGTAACGACCTTGATAAAGAATCTCAGAGATTAGCCATCATAATATGGAGGATTGTTTTATTCAGCATTTTTCTAATAGTTTTGTTCCCTCTTGGTAAAGCCCAAGAGACAGACTGCTGCAGGGTCTCGAAGACCTTTTTCAACCAACCTTTGCCCCATCAATTATTATTCTTATTATTTATTATCATCTTTGAAATAATGTAATTATTGAGTAATGATTTTGGAGATGGAATAGACTTGCATTTTAACATGGTTTATGGTTCACAAATATCATACATTTATTAATTTGTAAGACATAAACAACATTTGCAAACAATCGCTCTTAGTGAACTGGACACAAAAGAATACAACAGTTACATGAAACACGTTAGTTTATATATCGTCAGGCAAGAAACATAATTAATACCTTATCATGGGAACAACTACCAGCATGAGGTGTGATTGGAAAGTAGGGTTGTAACGAAGGTCATTTTAGCGGATGCGCATGCAAATGTTCAGTGCTTCACATTCGCGGATGTTTTGCGGAAGTGGATGTGGAAAAATAAATTTATAATTGTTTTTATTTTCTGAGAAATAAACTTAAAATCAAAAAAGTATATTTTTATCACAAATTCTACTTTTTGCATAAACAAAAGTATATTTCCATCTAATACTGTCATATTATTTACTTCCTCTTCTTTCAACAGCAAAAGACCTTGGATGATTTAACACTTGAAATTAATTAATTACATAACTACGCACGCGTCAACAAAACAATCTTTGTCATATGAACTGAGTTCGCGGCTCGATTGATTGAAGCGTGACCGCCACCCGCCTTTCCACCACTTTGGCGACCCATTCACAATTCAATTTGCAGGTCCGATTTTCCGATGTAGGGCTCTTGCTGGACCATGAAAGGGATTTCAGGACTACATGCAGGACGTGTTGGATGTTGTTGAACTCCCAAACAACCAACACGGGCTCCCGCCGTCCAACTAGTTATGGCATTGGATATTGATTGGAGGAAACACTCCACGAGTCTGCGATGAGGACACTGGTACGCCGCTAGAAAGTACGAGTGGACCTCATCTAGTAGCGTGTATGGATGAGCGCTTCCTACGGTACTTCGACACGGAGGTCCTACTAGTTGAGAGTGAATAGACCGCTTTACTTCATATGCTAGTTCAAACTTGTAAATTCGTGCTTAAGTAATAACGCCGTTCAGTTCAATGTTACATTAATTACAGTATCGTAAGAAATAAACAACGACGTTTTTGTTAGCTAAGCGACGATAGGTGAATCTCGTAAAAAAGAAAAGATAATATTTATTGTAATGTAAACAAAACATCCGCTATACTTCCGCGTTAAAAGTAGCAAGATGTGGATGCGAAAGCGGAGTTAGAATTTCATGCGGAAGTTTCGCACTTGCGGATGCTGATGTGGAGCTCCGTTATATCGTTATTGAGAAGCAAAGTCCTCTTCAACACAACAGTGGATATTTGTTGCGTGGCTAGTCAAACCATGAAATACAACACAACATTGTTGGTGAATAAGAACCTTAGTTACTCCACTCAGGCGGGATCACCTTAAAAATGCTGTATGCTTTGCACAGTTACAACTCTCACATCATAACAAATGGTCATCTCCAATAGGTCGGAGTTTACAGCCGCCGTTCAAATCACAAATTCTCTCGTCGATTTTCCTATAGCAAGTCCCCGTCTGCCTGGGCTCCTCCTCACCGACGCTTGCAACCTTGCCTGGGCAGGAAAGAAGGACCTTAACAATTATGCCTCGGCGAAATGGAATGGAAAATAGAAATATTAGAAATAATTACCTTTATGCCCTCTCGCAACTGGTGGGAATACATTAACACGTCGCCTTGCACTCCAATTCTCTTTTATTGGCAAAACATTTCGGTCTACCCTGTCTTTTTTCCCCCTATAATTCCCTTTTGTGGTTATTGAACTTTTCGTCCATGAAATGTTAACAAACCTTACTTTCCCATCCCATCACGTATTATCTTGGCGTTGTATCTCACAGCTCACTACAAAAACGTTTGGAGATTCTTGTAACGCTCTGGCCTCACATTAGGGAGAAAGCGGGTTCGAACCCCAGTCCGGCCTTCCAAATTTGGGGTTTCCATGGTTTCCCCAGATCACTCCAGGAGAATGGCAGAATGGTTCCTTCAAGAATCCATAGTCGAATTCCTTTCTGTTCCTTACCTCCAATACCTTCCCGCCTCTAATGACTTCGACGTTGATGAGGCAGAAAAAAGAAATTTTTCGCTCGAAGAATGCACTCTATTACTTGTCAAATTGTTTGTACTTTATTTCCTCTTACAGACCTTTGATGCTAGGATCTCACGCAGACTATGTGAATAACATCGTGCTGTGCGCCTACATTAAGCGTGTTTATTTGCAAGATAAACCCCTAGGCCTACCTTTAATGTCCTTGCTACCTGCTATGACCATGGCGTTCGGCAACCTAACGAATTTGTAGCTCAAAACATATTTGTATTCTTCAAATACGACACTTGTTAGATTACAATGGTGTCGTACTATATCTATGCAAATATGAATAATATTGTATGTAATAATGCTCTGGGATGGAAATGTTAAAAAATGAGAAGAATCTTTGATGTGAAATTAGTTATTATTTTAACAACAAACTGGGATGGAAATATTAAAATGTAACAGTTATTTGATCTTCACGCTATTAAAAATCTATCATCTCCATCATCATATCTGGGAATCATATTAAAAAAATATGAAGTTGATTTACATTTAAAAAAATCGTTGCTTTGAATGTCACCTCGAAACCCCATCCTATCAATATAAAAATCAGATTAATGAATATTAATAACTACAAATATTCTGCCTACCTGAAACGTTACAAGAGATAAATTAAATTCGCTAGGAAGATAGCAATAAAAACTTATGGTCACTTTTATTGAGAAATCTAAAGGAAAAGATCAGTTATTTTCTTAACAAACTAGGAAGAATTGTTTGTACGATTATTTAAGGTTGAAATCCATTGTTTATTCTAGATTTTTTCTGATTAAAAATATACCATAGTGATTTTAAATTAAAATCTTTAAATGCTATTGGTTTGATCCATATTGATTAGAAAAGGAATTCTAGATTAGATGAATTTCGGATAGTTAAAATTTTGGTATTTTTGCGACACTGAATTTTTCCAAGGAGTATTAAAATAAAATTTTGTCTCTTTCCAGGTAGCTCTCCGTTTCATCCCTCATTTTAGGTTATGCTTTTGATTTTAATGTTTACTCAACATTACAAAATTTGATACCTTTTTGCAGATGTGATATTTATTAAAACTACTTACTTTGCTAGTTTAGTGGTGCGTCAATGATGTTGCTACTGCCAACGTTTCGGAACTCAACCTGGGACAGTCCTCGGTATTATTTCTTGCTGATTTATTCACTGCTGACAGATGGTCACACCACGTCGTCGTTAGCCAGCATTGGATACATCAGCCCAAAATAAACCCTGAGGAAGGCCCCACGTTGAGTTTCCGAAACTTTGGCAGTAGCAACATCATTGACGCACCACTAAACCCGCTAAGTAAATGGAATTTTACACTGCTTGATATCATTCAACCAATTTGGATGTCTCTTTCTGCTGTGAGGTTCTATTCACTTAAGGGCCATGTTACATGACTATCAGCTGACATTCCTACTAGAGATATGCAGACGCTATCTGAAACCACATCGACATCTCCGTTAAAAGTGTAGAACCACTTGACAATGATGTTCCTGCCTCTTACACACAAGTCGGGTATTATCGTACAAGATAACTCTAGACAGTGTGGCCTGCGTCAGTTGAATGCTGTGTCAAAACCGAATTCCCACCGCTGTTGTTTTATAGCACTAGGTATTTTGATTTAAAATTTTCTTTTAAGATCATCCACTTTATTCATTTATGTAGGTATATATCATATATGTATGCATCAAGCTGGACGATAGATACTACAGCGAACCTTAACAGATCCGCTATTTTAAGATGTCATCATTATCTTTAAATAATAATGTACTTTCCACTGTTTGTCACAGTTTCAAACACATTACAGATTTGATTCAATATGGAGATCAAACATCTTGTGAAAATAGAAACAATGAAATTAAAGTAAGTTTAACATAAATGAATTATAGAAACGAGGTAGGGGGGTGGTTATAGGTTCCGTTACACTCACGTATTACATTTGCTCCATTTTATAGTCTCAGGCTAGTGAACCGCCAGACAGCGGAATCTCTTAGGTGTTTTGCTCATAATTATCGGTGAACCTGAGCACGCTCTTCTAAATGCCTGTGCTTTATGGTTTTATAAAGTTCGACGCCAACTTCTTTCACGTTACTCCTCCTTGGCTTCACGATACTCGTGGTTCCAATATCGAATCTTAACAACAATAAAAAAAAAACATTCTCTTGTTATTTACGTTTTAATCCACATGCTTCCAAAGTATTGGAAAACCAAAGAATTGGAAATTTATTTAACTTTAAAGACTGGTACGCATCGATTTATAATACAATCCTACAAGAAAATTTATTCCCATCTTCGAGAAATAAAATGCAAGACTGGTTATTAACCCACACAGTTAGTTACTAACTTACGATACTATTGAAATAACACGTTCCATCACCGGTGCCATATACCGCAATGAGTATATATATTTAATTGGTTAGTGAACATCGTTTTAGTTTTTAATGTCTTGTATTAATTTTTCATGTAGACCCATATATTTCTTGTTTCATACTCGCGTTATCTGCACTATTTTACGCCATCAGTTTCTTGCTGAATGTGGAATGTTATATTTCAACATAACCTCTTTTTTGGTATTAAGTTTCAAATAACCATCCGAAGCTTAGCTACGCTACATTCGCTCCTTTTAATTGAGCCAAAGTTTTTAGTAATTACCACATATTTCACCATGATGGACTTGGAACACCTCTAAAACCTTCATACTGAAGCAGATTTACACAGAGCGTGGTGTGTGAGCGGTGAAGCTCTGGCCTCGTATTCGGGAGGACGCGGATTCGAATCCCCGTCCAGCTATTCAGATTTAGGTTTTTCATGGTTCCCCAAAATCACTCCAGGTAAATTCCATGTAGTATTTTTCTCTTGGGTCGCCAGGTCCACCCTTTTCGGCGGCAAGCAGCTTGTGAAAGCCGGATACACGATAGCGATGTGTGCTGTAGTGGGCAGAGCTTTTATCGGTGTTGACACGCTATGTTACTGCTGGCGTGTCCAGTATTTGCTCACTCAGCTGACTGTAACAGTGGGAGGATGTGGAGCTGGCTGCAGTACGAGGTGGAGGGGAGCATAGCGTCGCCAGAATAGAACGAACAGGCTGCACAAAGCCGGCAACATCGTTCATATTGTTAACACCGCACGATACAATAGGCCATAATTACAAATGCTGATTCACGTTCCACTGGTTCCGTGGTACGGAGGCTGTTATTTGCAGCTTTGCAACCGCAAATTAAGCAAACAGGCTTTTGTAGGCATTCGAACCATATAGCCTACAGCAGATAAACCTAGTTTTGCTTCTCCTCCAATCTCATCGAGATTAACTTATACGTTATATGCAATAAATACAAAAAGATGTCAAAGGAAATAATAGTAGGTTATTTCAGATATTTATTTTGGTTGTGTCCATCACCAAGAATTTATAAAATACTGCAGACATTTTTTAAAAAAAAAAAAAAGTTATCATGCGTTGTACCAGCAACGGTTCTCTAGCGCACTTAGTGCTCAGATGATCCCAGATCTGGAAATCTAGTAACTAAAACAAACGACGAGCAATCTTTGCTCACTGTAACGGAGAAGGTATCTTAAATTCAGAGAATATCAGGATAAAGGAATATTATTTGCTCATCGCTGATTATCTGATGAAACAGGCTTCCGTTTAGAAAGCAAGAAAATAAACATCTTTCGTACCATCAACGTGCTTGCCTGAGATTTTCGGAACGTATCCTGTGATCTATGAAACATTCTTCAGTAAGGGTTGCTTAGTTTGTGACCAGAACACTTATAAACTCTGTATCGTTTTAATTTTACATGTTCAGATCAATCAAAGTGGTCACTACGTGTACATGTACAACTCAAGAAATTAGCCAATGAACTTTGTTAGAAAACAGTAACTGGGATACTGATAGTACCTATAGTGATATTTGCTGTTGCAAACGTTAGGGCAATAATGACCTCGCTGTCAACGCGCTCTGAAACCACAACAACAACAACACGTCACTAACATCAGTTCTCAATTATAGTATCTGATGCTGTACATCCGTGGCGTTTTCAGTTTGTTTAATAATTACTTTACATCCTACAGAAGTAGTAATTGGTATTCCTATTCGTGTTCGCTTTCCATCTTACCTTTACCTGCTGGTCTTTACGAAACGGTTTCAGAATATATGAAAATAAGCATAACATACATATTTTAACGTATTATAAATGCAATCAAGGGAAATAAAAATTCTTTACATCATATGTACCTAGCATATTTCGTATATCCTGTATTCGTTAAGTGTAGTAATCGCTTACAAAAATATAATTTTAAAACAATCAGCAAAGATAACTTAGATGTAATGTACGGATGGTACCAATGCTTTTGCATGGAGTTCACTAGCTGTTCATTCTCCGACATTAAATGTTTTTTGATAATTGTAGTATTATTATCAACTAATTTGTAGGACCATGTTGTTTCCATAGGAAAAGAATGAACACAACGGGGAGCCTTAAGAAAATAAATAGTATGATTATTCGTTTACTGCCATTAGCATATAAGATTGATGCTAGAAGACTTTCAACATTGTTTTGTATGACTCACATAAAGGTTACAAAATAGTCTGAATAAAAGTCAGATCAAAAAACCTGTAGTGGAACCACATTTCATCAAGTCTTTTGGCTCATATACCAAATGAGTTTCATCATTCTGTTGTTCAGGCGTTATCAACACAATGTAGAACAATTCGCTTGTTTATAGGTTTGCCTGCATAAATGAGGTAATTGAATTTATTCCTTTCATTTGTTTGTATGAAACTAAAGGCTCTGAACTTTTCCATCTTCATGCATATTAAGTTCGCTGCGGAAAAGAGAAGACAACTATGTTTTCTTTGGTAGGCAAAACTGTTATTTAAGGTACTAATGATCAGCGTAGTACATCAGTTACAGTCTGGGAACGGTATCTCGCCACGTAATCTCTTGAAACTGTCGCGTTCCCTTACAGTATCACTGCTGCATGCCCGGCATCTTGGCACGCGGCTACGAACAAACTGGGTTTTTGTTTAGACTCAGCTATAGCATCTATAATTAACGACAAGATGATAGTAATATTCGTGTATCCTTACAACAGGCTTTTGAGATGCAATTGCAGGAAACAGAGTTCCATTTTCCCTTTCGAAATTTTGACTTTAATGTGGAGGTACCAGTTACTGTACAAAACGATGTTATCATAATTCAAAATATAAATTTAGTTTTCAGATAGAGCAAGCGTGCTGGAAATGTGAGAATGCTTACGAGTGAAGAGGTGGATACGAATATATCTAATTTGTTCCAACGTCTCTCCATAGCAAAAAATATACATTATGTTGCAATCATGGTGTGTAATTAGATTCTTCTTGTTTCATATATGTTTATTTTTATGAAACTGATTATATTCTAATATTCACATGGCTTTTAAATAACTATTTCACTTGTAGCGTTTCAGTGTAGTATCCTAATCATTTCGCTCGTAATTTATATAAGTGCACTGAACTTCACATGCAATGTTACTGAATAAACATCGCAGTAGTAACTTTCAAGTCACACGGGCACATGTCTAAAGCAGTTGGTCACATATAATAACAGATGCCACAATTGAAGTAATTAGATAATAGTTGCGTTTTAGCGAAGTCTTTACCTTCTACAGAATACCAAATAATAAGGAAGAAACGAGGAAATTATTGACTTTCGGATTGTAACAGCTCCTAAGCTATCGCATAGTTTCCTAATCTATCATTCCAAATAGCAAAATACGTGGTAAAAAAAAAAAAAAAAAAAAAACAATATTACTGCTTTGGCAATAAGGAAACAGTATGACATCAGACCACTTGTATCTAAACAAAAGCTTGCTGGTCAACTTATCGATTGTTTTAGTCTTATGGGAGTAATTGTTATATTAAAAACATACTTTTAAAGACATTGTCCATATAACTCAATGAAACTATATTAGTTTTTGTGCCCGTTTCTCCCGTTACTTTCATGGAAGTTGTGAATCAATAGATTAGTTTTTGAAATTTCCATCACCACTTTCCTGTCACGGCCTCCTATATGCTAATAGAGGAAAGTGATATATTACACCTGTCTGAAAGCAAAAATACTTGTTCTTTCTGTTTTTGAAACTGGTCGCTGATCTAGACCTGCAAGCTAATTCTCATAGAACATCGCTGTCAATAATACGAGAGAACATTATTGCGGAAAGTGAGTTCAAGATAATAGCTCTTAAAAAATTCTAAGACTGTGATCTAACGATTCTCAGCTATAGGATTTTATCATACGAATGAGGTCACAGGACGATCAGCAAAATTTATTCCCACGATTATAACTGACATTTCAATTAGTTGCTGATATCCTCATAGCTTTTGTTTATGGTACAGTGACAAATTTCCTTGGAGTTAAATTGTTCTTCAAACGAACACACAAACAAATCCACTAGCCTCTAACTTAATTCAAAGCTACTTTTCTAAATTCCAAGAATAAACGAATGCAAGAAAATAACACACGAGCCCTTGTTACATTAAAATCCATACTAATTAAAAATAACTATTTAAAATGTTAATATTTTTAGTTATTGTGTACAAAACGATGGACGCTGATATAGCACACGTCAGTCTGATTGAGGCAAATCAAATCAATAGGCGATGTGAAGAATGTGTGTTTGTCTGTTTAAGGGAGAGAGAGAGAGCCCTTTCTGGGAAAATTAACTAAACCTCTAAATTCGTTACGGCGTATTGGCGACAGCGAGAAATCCGCTAACCCTAACATTAAAATGCTTTTATACAGATTACTTCCAATCCCGTCAATTTAGGAATTACCTCAAAAGCGAAAACGGAAGAAGTAAAATGCAGGGAAGTTACTGCCTATTTGAGATTGAATAGTGCCGTGAATGGCTGTAGAAGAATATTTTTCTACTCTAAAGTTATGATAATTTTATGCTACTTATTAATGTGATTTAGTAGATGCTGATGTATTACTCAAACTTTTCCCCATATTGTTAATTTTCTACAAATTCATAATACTGTGAATAAATAAATTGTATAATCGTAAAACAGAGTTAATTCCAATTTTTTAATGTTAAATATGTTATTTGGCTGAAACTGCTACGGAATATATAAATAAATATCTTTATTAACAGTAGCATAAATTAACAACAATAGATATGAAACTTTATTCCCCTGTTTACCTACGATAACATGGACAGAAAATGTTTTCAATGGTTTAATTGATTCATATTTAATTACTAGATAAAGAATTTACAATTTTTTTGAAACACTCAAACAAACATCTAGACATCTTTAACTTATTTGTGGTTAATGGCCAATATTATTTACGGTTTTCATGTTGCTCTGCAATTTATTTGTTTCTTTATTTTTGTTTTAAAGTAGAATTTTCAACTTTAAACTTACAAATTTCGATAGTATTATAGAAAGAGGAAATGTTATTAGGACACTGGTTTTAAGGTTTCTATCGTAATAAATTGGAACGTGCATAATGTATGTTTGTTTAATTCAACCCGTTAATTAACCGTCACCTGGCGACGCACATTGGTTAAATTTTTTTATTGATTTTTGCGGTTACTTGTAACAATCTAGCACAGTTGCGACGTTCTTCCTTTTCGACATAAAGAATCACCGTTCATTAACGAAAACAATAATCCCTATTGGCTAGTATCAGATTTAAAGTTCATACTCGCACAGTAGTTAATAGTGTCCTCATACAGCAGTCTAGCCATTTAATTTGGCAGCATAGTGGAATTGTGTAGAACGACCTGCGTTAATACTGGGCTAACCATTTGATTCCTACAACAGGAAAAGAAACTTTATACAAAATCTTATATGTCCCGGAAACAATATTCTAGCCTTATTTCACTTATAGTAAAATAGTAATAACACTCGTTGTTGACAAAAATTCCTTTCCAACCCCTCCGCCCTCTTCCTGGAACAAAATGACAGTAAAACCTTATAAATCTCAAAAAAATTCCTGGAAAATGAGAGGTGAAATGTTATCGGCAGTGGAGCTACAAAATTAGTTATGTCAGAATGATCGGAATGTGTGTCTAACATTTATTGCATCTGTATAGAAAATAAAATAACTTTTTCCCCATCAGTTGAATTGAGCTGGTAAGCAAAAGGGCATAGTTGAAGCTTTTACTTTGGCTGACACACACGAACAATTTTCCTAAAATTCTTTCTCCGCCAAAAATACTCCCAGCTCAGTTTTAATTGTGTTCGGCCTTCAAAGGAAGTTAAATTAATTAAAATCATGAAACACGTTAGAAGAGAATATCTGCAGCCGCTCAGCAACAAAAGAATTTTACCGGCTGTTCAGGCTGCACAAAGTTATTTACAACCGCTAGAGTTCATAAAACTTTCGATAGTACAGTCGTAAGTAGAGAGGATTTAGAAACTGTTTTATTTACTAATACGACATTTTTTTTATAATACAATGTGGCAAACGTGAAATGGAATGAAATACATATTCCAATTTCTTCGCTTTGTTAGTTTACTTTCTAAAATAAATCAGAGATTGTCTTAATTAAACACGTCAACCATTAAGGCTATCTAAAATTCTATTGTATATAAACCAGATTCATTCCATCTAAAAGGTGGTTTACTCCCAAAATAGCAGAATTCCGACCGATTAAAGATGTTTAACCATCCACACTGATACTGTCATCTTCAGAACAGTCCATGTCTGTTAAATCACGCGAAAAACGCTGGTGTACGCTTATGTGTAAATCTTTCTCCTATCAATATTTTTGATGATACATCAGCTAAATTTAAGATTTAACCATATCTTCTACAAATATTGCTCTTTCACATTAATATACTTATTTGGAAAACAATTCATGAAAAGATATTTTGACCTGAGCCATCGATAACAATTCTCTAAACTGTGATCTGGAACAATGTGGTCTTTGTTGTTCTCCCACATTTGTAGTTCTTTTCCTCGAAATTTATCGTTGGAAGGGTTGAAGCTTCGTCACACAGGGATGAAAGGATTTTTTTTTGTGAGCTACCACGTTGAACAAAAAACAGCCAGGAGAAATTTGAGTTTTTTTTTTAGTTTTTGGAAATTTTTCCATTCAGATGACAGAGTCTTTTGTTTTGATGCTACATTACGATATTTTGAACGATGCATAGGAATAATACTGCATCCCAATCAACATCGTTTATGAATACAACAAAATTATTCACTGCTTCAGTGTTATGGTAGTTAACAAACAATTTTCTTAGTTTTTTCTCATTTTCATTGATAAATTATACGGTATTTCATCTACATCCTTAATATTTTTTCACGACTTTGCAAACCTCTTTATACTATGTTACGGTTCTCACAGCATTGTTTTCAGAAAAAAAAAATGTAATGTAACTAGTTCCGTTATTTTTATAATATAAAATTTCCAAACACATCGTAATCGCCCCATTCTGCAAATACTATATTCATTCCCAAAACAAAGCAATACCGCATAAATTTATGGATGGTACAATGAAAATGTGAATCAACTTCAGGAACTAAAAGTTTATTTCTGTTATGTGTATCGTGTGAAAAATATCCAGAAATTATTTAAGGCAGCCTCGAGCAAAATCGGTTATTTGTGCTGACTATTCTGTGAAATTACTTCCTGCGGCAATTAAATTCTGTGAACAGCAAATACAAATTCTAAAACGTTAGCAAACAGAACAAAAGTGTCAGAAACTGGCATCTATCATGCATCAGGCGCTATGATTTGCTTTTAAATCCTGTTGTGATCCAACTAGATGTCAGATTCCCATGGATTTTAGATATTACTTTAGAAATAAATGGATTGTTAATGCAAACTATCCCAACATTAGTTTATAGCATTTGATAGCAATACAACAATCACTCTTAAAAATCTTTTTCAGGTAAACATTGTGAGCTGTATTGTAGTATAAGTACATTATAACATTTTTTCCTCAAAATTTTCCAGGTAAATTTTCAACGCGAAACGTATTCTCATATCTGAGGTCATAAAATTAACGTAAACGAAACCCTGAACTTGAAACGATCAGCTGAAAAGAAAATGTAGAGCACCTAACAAAAAGACAATGTTAATATCAGTGCTAGTTTTCAGATGCAAACACTTTCATAACTTCTGCGGAACTTATTTCACCTATAGGTTTCAATCGATTCTACCACAATTCTGTGAACGTAGCAAAGTAAATCTCTAGAAACAAGGGTACAGATTCATTTAAAACGAAGGCAAAAAATAAGAAGCGAAGTACTTGACCGGGGCTTCAATGAAAAAGAGAGTAAAATGCTACGAAATGTGTGTCAAGCAGACACGGCCAGTGGCTGGAAATTGTGGATCTTGGTAATAAGGAATAAAACCTGTCTGCATCAGAGTCATTCCACATTTTAATGGTTGACAGACATGTTTTAATATGACAACACAAGTTGAACCAGATTGTAAGAAATTCGCGCTCTGAAATTAATGGTTTTATTTTCTCAATTTGATCCAGTTTTTAATTTTTTAAATCAGTTTTAAATAAGTATGCTTCCTAACATTCTGTAGATTTTCTTTGATACATTTTCGAATTTGCATTAAAACTTATAGAAACTCATAAATTAAGTATTGCTTGCAGACATGAATAATAATGAATATGATGGTTGCAATCGTAATAACAATGTTATTAGGCTTCTTGTATATATGATAATATGGTGCTAAGGATGTGATGGAAATATAATTTGCTACTGACAACGTCTATAAATCTCGATTCGTTAATTACTGGTATCATTTTTCAGTAATTTTAGACTATGCTGGCTGAGGTTATAGGTTAGTTTCCACATGTAACAGTGAATTACTTGAGATTAACGTATGTTGTGTTATCATGTTTGTAAGATGTATGGTTCTTAAACGTCACTATGAGGCAATTCCAGCACTTTGCCACATGATGAAGGTAGATAGCTCAAATACTTTTCTCAATATTGGATAAACTCCAGAGTTAAAATACACTACAGTCCTTTCGGAGTAATTGAAATAAAATCACTATGCGTAAAGCATTGAGGGAAAAAAATCATTACATTTCTTTAATTCTGAACAAAGGGGAAATGCTTGTCGTTACAATGATCTGGTACAAGCGATGGGATAGGTATGTTCAACTGCATATGGTATTATGTTACTACTAGCATTTTCCCGCCCCTTCGCTCGCGTTTGCTTTGGTACATGTGGTAATTCTTTACCTATTTTATTCTGTTACCAAATATACACTTGGAGAGGTTTGAATGCCATTACTTTTATTACATACTAGCCCGTACCCGCGACTTCGTACGCGTGGATTAAGAATTTTTTTTGCCAGAATTAAATATAGAAAGTTGCTAACGAAGGATTGGTCCCAAACAATATCGAGTAGGAATAATATGACAGGAAAGCTATCACTATATCATTGTACCGTCGAACCTGTCTCTTGAAGAGAATCAATTTCCAACATATTTCTGTCACCATTCGATAAGATCTCAAAATTTCGTGACTACAACTGTTAATCATACTGGAAAAAAATATCCTGTGCCCTTCATACATGATTTCCTTATAAAATTGCATCACAACGATATAGCCATTTAGTCGTCAAAACGTAACAAAAAGACAGAGACTTACATCCGTATTTATAATAATATTACTGTGCTTCACACTCACACACTGACTGCGAACAACACCTGAGGGATCATTATAACGTAAAAAAGTGTACACCTACAACATTGCAAGACTACCTACGATTTTCCTCGCATTGCACCTCTAACTTTCTAATATCTATAGTTTAACATTCAATCCGAATAACCTACGGCCCAGGCCTGACTCTTACGATGAAAAACAATTTTTAAAAATCTTAGCCTCCACGGAGATTTGAACCGGAGACCACGACGTTCGTAAACAAGCGCTTTAACCACTAAGCTGCCAGTCCACTATACGGAAACAGGGTACGGAGCCGACCATATCGAACGTGTCTGTCTATCGCCGTATTTCGAAGTTATTTATACAGATAATTTTCAACCAAATGTAGACAGTATTTTTCTCCTTGTTTCAAAGGATAAGTGTGCAAAGTTTCATCGAGATCGGATGAAAACTGTGGATTTGTATGAAGAACAAAAAAGTCCAGTGCCCTCCCTATAGAATTTCCCGTCAAATTCCGTCAATATCGGTATAGGCATTTAATTGTCAAAACGTAACATAAGACAGAGACTTACTTCCGCATTTATAGTATTCCTACTGCAGATTACACACACACTGACTACTAATCACCCCTGATGGATCAATATAACGTAAAAAAAGTGTACATCTACTGTATTGCAAGACTACCTACGAATTGCCTCTGGTTGCACCCCTATCTTTGTGATATCTACAGTTTAAAATTCAATCCGAATAACCGACGGCCCAACCGAAAAAACAATTTTTAAAAATCTTAGCCTGCAAAATCTGCAAAGTTTCATCGAGATCGGATTAAAACTGTGGATTTTATATGAAGAACAAACAAACAAACAAACAAACAAACAAACAAACATACATTCATCTTTATATATAAAGATAAGTAGTTCCAGCGGACCAAGTTTCGATTGCAAAACACTGAATGTTTTAATGGACTTGAGGCAGAAGTTATGAATTTCGAACGGAAACATTGGCGAATCTTGTGGTTAGTTTGAAATTCATCCAAGAATTATTTTTAATTTCCTTTGCTTTCTACAACCCCATATTACTAACGTCATTGATTTAGCCGCATGTAAGTAGTTCAAACGGGTCAAGATTCGATCGCAATACAATGGATGTATTTATGCGCATGTGACAAAAACTATGATTTCTCGAACAGAAACATTAACGAAGTTTGTGGTTAGGTTGAAATGCAGCCTGGACTAAACAAGTTATGCTAAAGCATAAGGCACGATGAATTTAGTTTTGTAATTTACATGATGTAGCATAAGGTTTTAGGATTCCTAGTTACTTTTTAATTTAATTAGTTTTGTTGCTGTTGTCATATACTCAATAACACGTAAGAAGTTCCAACTTTATGGTGATTAAAGCTAAACTGCAAACATACATTAAAAATTAGGGTTATTAGTGTTGTGAAGTAAAACCGTTTATTCTACTGTCCTTGGTTTTAGCGGCAGGCAAAATATGTACACACTTTCCTTGGGCGATATTATTACAGAATATTTGCACATAAGAAATAAGTATTGTTTCCTGTTAATGTTTATTGTATGCAACTTTCTTTGAGGAAAAATTGAATTGCGCATCCATATGATATGTGCGGTAGAAGTATCACACAGTAAATTTTTTAATTAACATTGTACAGCATTCAGCGAGGATTGCAAAACATATCGTACCAGAGACAAATCGCATAACTGTCAAAGACGTTTAAGATTTTCTTTTTTAGGTAAGGGTGTCAGGGATTGGAATGAGTTACCAAGGGGAATGATGAATAACCTACCGAAAACGTTAAAAGAATTTAAAGTTAAAATTTGTAGAGGGCAAATGTAGATGAGTGTAGGATAGGGGGAAGTTGGGTGTGTAGGGAAATTGCCACCGGAGCGTGTGCTCCATTGCAATTAAATTAAATAATGTCGTTGATTGTGCTTACAGTAAAATATATATTACTCACGATTATTGTGTTTGATTCACATATGCCGTTAATTTTAACGTTTTAAATTTCAGAGAACTGAGAAGATAAATAGCCGAAGTCAAGAAATGAAACTTAATTTTAAAAAGTAGTGTGATATTTTGTTAGCTTTTCTGAACGGAGTGAATATTTCAACTACAGAGCGATAATCGGACCATAATTATTCATTTACTTGCTCCATCCCTCGGTACATATAAGGCATTAGCTGTTTCCGCAGATTTTGAACCGGACCATTAGCTCCAAAAGTTTGAAAATACCATCCAAATTGATGCGGTAGTTTTTTCGTGATACTGTTAAATACCTCTAAGATACACGCAGCTTGCTTACGGATTTATAATAGTATAGATGATATGTAAGGGTGACCGACTTAAAAGGAATAGTTTGTGGGAAGTCCACAATGTAGAGAAGATAATATTATAGTGGTTACATCACGCCTAGTTGCTTTCTTCATACAGATACGAAAATATCATCGTTTTTTGGAATCCGACAAGCTGAATGATTTGGTGCTCCTATCAGTCATTGCTTGTTGCTGACATTATGTATGCGTTGTCTACTCTGAGAATGTAACCAGTGACAACTTATAGGGAGCTCACTAAGTTCGATAATAATAATCTAGCTATATTGAAATTTCGTATATAAACCCTACATTTGGTGTTGACTTTTCAAATTTTAGTGTTTTAGATGTATTCTGAGTAGTTCTCTGCTTATAAACTATTATTCGTTTAAAGTATCATAAAATGCTCCTAAAGAAGAGACACGTAAAACTGACAACAGCAAAGAAATATATGGATGTGGCATGACATGGTGTATGTCATGTAGTTTCCGTGTTAATGCACGCATGAACTCTTAAAGATTAATGTTGTCTTCCTATGGCTTCATATACAACCATCGCTGTACATTATAAAGAATCTTATAACATGAATGTAGCCTACATGTCAGTACTACAGATATAAATATGAAATGAGGGGTTTGGGTAGTTTACAGATATCTGTGAAAGTCAATCATAGGTGCCGTAACGTAACAGGAGTTATGTCTCAAAAACAGTATAAACTGATTAAGCTAAAAATTTATTACGCAGGCGTTAAATGTGTATTTTTGTGAAATTTATACAAAATAATTAAATAACTAGTTTTCATATTGCCGATCACTGTCATAGACGTGAATTAAATGGGGACCACTAGCTCGTAGTTGCAACTGATGTTTGGTTGGAAATATTCTACATCTTTTCAATTTGCCCCATTAACTCGAGAATAATTACTCTACTTGGTGCAATGTATCAAGATTTCGTATTATTTCAAATAGGTTATAGTATAAATTTGTACGCTAAGATCTTTATGAAACATTGCAATCTCTTTGAAACATATGTTTGGTCTAATAGTTCAAAAAATTTGGCCACGAAGGACAAATAAGATCTTAATTTTATGTATGATGCTGTCTGAAATAATACCTGTGAAACGTTTCAGTAAAGTTTACTATTTTCTGATACCACCTGATGCTGTGACGAGTTTTATGGAAATACGTAACAACTCTTTAATGTTCCATGCAAATGCGTGTTCTGATAATTATTGTTGCCGAAAAAAGAAAGGACAAATAGCAATAAAATTTATTTTCTTTGAATACAAATGTTCCAAAGCAGTCAGCCGATCACGTAGCAACAAAATACTACAGAAATGTCAACGAAATTTCATATTCAGAAACATACCATTTGTAAGCAAATACCATTCTGCGAACTTGGTTCATTTAAAATAAAATAGTGCTATTTCATATTTCTTGAAAATGTGAAGTTTCACACTAGTATTTATATTTAAAACAACATGGGTTAATTTCAAACTAACAATGACTAATGGAATTAAAGATAGTAGCCAACGGTTGTAAAAAACATAATAAAAAAAATAATAAAGTGAGACCTTAGGGACGATTATTTGTATAACAGATTCTCAAACGTACTTATGAATTCTATCATTCCATTGCCTAACTGGCAGACATCAAAACAAATTAAACATAATGTTTTCAAATATTTTGGATACAGATATTTAATTTTTTAACAGTCTCAAATAATATCAAAGTCTCCTTCGAAGCTGACCCAGTGCTCTTCTTGAAGTGTTTCGGAATCCTCTTCACACCAGCAGCTCTGACGGAAGCCTCTTTCATGAAACTGACTTCAGACGACTGCCGTATTAAATATTCATGAGTTTTCAAATCTACACAGCTTCGTCGAAACTTTTTATCGGCGTGTCCACAAGTTGGCAAGATACTGGTATTAGGACAGAATTCATTGTATGCAGGGATCGATACTATGAGCTAGTTGGGAGGTGAACAAAGGGAGCGTAAAACGTAATTTGTTGGTGATCGTAAGGGTAGTGTGAAGTATTAGGTATGATAGGACACTCCGTGAGTGCAATGTAACAAATGTGACCAATAGATCCCCTGTGGACGGTAAGACAGAAACGAAATAGGAAGCAGCTTGAAACTCTAATCACTCGGTATAAGTGAATATGAATTTAAGGTTTTGCAATAGTGGGAAAGTCAGCGACGGCATTTTAAAACAATCTGGACACCTCTCTGTAGGTAATTTCTTAGCGCTGCAACAAAAGTGGCATCAATACTTATTAGTTGCTTCCTATTTTTTGTTAGCGTGCTAGGGTTTCATATCTCCTTGTCGCCAAGGTTATTGGAGCCTGCTGGGAAGTATGACAAAGGGCACCTTCTCATTCACCATTTTTTTTCCTCATGGCTTTACGTCTCGTCGTCGTCTAGGTCATTATAGGCGGAATGGGATTGGGGACAAGGAAAGGGAAGGAAATCGGCCATGGCATTTTTGAAGGAAACATCCCGGCATTCGCCTGGAGAGATTTGGAGAAACCATGGAAAACCCAAATCTGTATGCCCGGACGGGGATTCGAACCGCCGTCCTACCGAATGCGGGGCCAGAGCGTTAACCGCTCACCCACCACACTCGGTCCTCCTCGTTCACATTACAATTGTTTATTTGTAAATTAACAATTTTCCACATTCCAAAGAGCCAATCTCTTATATTGGGATCTGTGGAAAATAAATGCATTGTATTGTAAGTGAATTGAAAAAAAAAAATTACCCAATTGATATTTTTTATTCATTTTTTTCTCATTTACTTAAAGGAGTAAATTTAAAGTGTGCGGTGAAAGGAGAGTGTGACATTGCTGCAGTAAAATTGTTTTGCCATTTTTCGGTTAATCCAAGGTAAGTTAGGTGTAAACTGAGGATATTTTCACAAGTAAGCTTTGGGCTTTTGCAATTGCTGTTTTTACAAACCAAACTACAATGTATTATTTGAAGCTGGATTCTCGGAAGTTTTCAAAAAGATTAAATCATATAAATTTATAATGGAAAGATGGCGTTGAGATTAGATGAGTTTTTCTACAGGCTAAATCCTGCTTGACGTTGGATCTGGAATACAAAATGCCAAACTTATCATACATGCTACCAAGAGAGAGGGATGATGGAAAGTTGAATCATATTATTACCGCTGTCACTATACTTCTGTACCGATGTAATATCGCTTTGTGTTAAAGTGAGAACAAAATTCCATTTTTCGTGTATCGTTATAATAAATTTACAACTTCCATAACTATTTGGTTACCAAAAATAGTGTTGCAAGACTTACTAGATTGGCCTTACGAATTGAAATACCTCCATACTGCATCCAGGATGTAGAACTGACCCAGGTTCAAACCTCGTGCCCAACTTTACAGCCATCTTGATCATGGTTTTAAACGGTAATATGTTAAGCTCCGGGTATTTCCATAATTTCCGTCTTAAAAAGTATACATTTTACACAAATCAAATTAACAACAGATTGCCACATGGCGGCACGTAACTTATCCGTTAGGGTAAACGCTCATAGGATTAATGGGTGGCAACAAAACTCATTCGCCAGACGGAACACTTGTCCCGGGCGGCAATTTCAGGAGTCAGCAAAATATTGTTTGAAGTGGCGGTAGTATTAATGTTTTTGCCCCGGATCGGGATACGTCACTGTCTCTCAGCCACCACGCTCGTCTTCTAGAAAGCTCTTGTCACAATGTCGACACGGTGTCAAATTAAATCGTAACTACACTCATCTTAAGTCCCATAAAATTCGTACAATAGTAATTCAGATACACAGATATAAGCTTGAATACAGAGGTCTTTAAAAAAAAAATATTTTAAGTTGAATTTACTCTAAAGTTCCTCCTATTCCACGGAAGATATTTTTTAAAAAAAATCAAAGAACTGTTTCTGAACTCTACAAATCCCTTATCGGTTGAATTTAATAATTAGCATTACAGAAATATGTTACTGGCACTAATTCTCAAATTAAATGTTGACTAGCATCATTATACACGAACAGTACCTTACAGAGAATTAGTAGAAAAAGTGAGAATGATTGTTTACTGTTTCAATTTAATTCAATTGCAATGGAACATATGCTATGGTGGCAGTTTCCCGGCACATGTAATTCCATATTAAATATTTATTTCTGTGTTAGCAAAGCCCTACACGAAAGACATTTTCATTCCAAACTTCCGATAGTAAGTCGATATAATATATTGATATGTGCCGTTAAAATTGTATCTTTATATGCCACAAGACGGGCTGAATCTGTTTACGGCTCACTGCACTTATCGGTTTCCGGTCTACGAAATGTAACGTGTTTTACGAGGCAGCTAATTAATCTTTAATTTTAAAATCTTAAGTGAAACTGTCAAATAATATCGCCACATCTGATTACTTATGAATACAGACTTCTTATAGTTCTCCTGGACCTCACTCAAGAGGATCGTTAGAAGCAGCAGATGGATAATACAGCTTGCTGTCTTCATCACAGAGACGGGCTTCCTTGAGACGCACAAAGCAATCTGAACTGAAGCACGAGACTCGAGATCCAATATAAAAGTAATTCCTGACCGGGAATTTCTCTCAGTATTATTCTTCTTAGAGAAGGTTAGATTTTTTAAATCAAAACCAAGGTTATGTTGCGTACTTCCTTCGGTTCACTGTAGACGGTTTTAAGTTTTACGCTTCATATATCTTCTCCTCTACAAATGGTAATTATCTTTAGTGTACGGTAAAATTAATATGAATACATTGAAGTAACAGAAAAGAAACAAGTTATATTTTAAACGATCAATGTGAAAAAGATGCATTAAAACTATTTTTTTATTAAACGTTTTCAACAATATTTAAGTTACGTGTACCCTATAAAGTTTCTAATGTATCAGTCTCCTAAATAAATTTTTAGTATTGTTAAAATACACAAAATTACGAAACCCCGGGGTATATCGCATTCTTTGCGGAAAGGCGTACATCAGGCAAATCATACGATGCGTAAGTCTAAGGTGCGCAGAAAATACGCGCAACGTCTGCCTTGGTCAAACTGACAAGTCAGGCACTTGCCGAGCACAGTATCGACACGAGACACGGCTTCGATTTTGAAGCTACAGAAATACTCGTTCGCAGGAGAGGTTACTGCAACAGCTTTTTTCAGAAGCTGTCGAAATCAGTATATCAGATAATCCAATAAATAGAGATGCAGGATTTCGGTTAAGTGAAGCCGGGAGACGATTGATCCAGAAAATGAGATTACATCGGAACTATAAATAACATCTACATGTGCCCCACCAACAAACAACGCCAACAATCCCGCCAGTATTTAACGGTTCCACCATCACCCACAGTCAGCAGTCACTTGACTTTGGCGACAGCGTTATGACCGCCGAAACGTCGTGCTATACAAACGTTTATACTCGGGTTGTTTCTCGAGAAAATTCCTTCCAAATAAAACGCCGAGAAAGCCTCCACTCATATATAAGCAAATGTTTGGCTGAAGAGCAGTCGACGCAGTAACTGCTCTTCACAGGTGAGAGGCAGTGAGCAATACTGCCAACAGACAGCCCAACCAGCGTTAGGACCTTCAATGGAACTCCATGCTGCCTTCTCCCTCCATTCCAATCGATGATAACCAAGACACCACGCTCTCGGTAAAAGTACCTTTACTCTGTTTACTACAAACAACCATTCGTAAAATTTGGTCTTGGCGCCATAGCTAAACTAACTTTTATGTCCTACCAAATTATTTCTTTAATTTATATCATGCCAAGAATAACATGTTGATTTATGATTCCAATAAAATCTTGTGTCACTTGTTCATATTAAACTAAAACAAACCCATGAGATATTGTTTGTGAATTACATTAAATGAGCCTTTTCTTGTGTTCTTACCAGAAAAATTATTATTTCGTTTCAATTTTCATATTTTTATGTAAATTTAATTGAAAGGATTTTTTTGATGAATATTTGAAGAGGCATAAAAATAAATTAACGATCAACTGGGGACATTTCAGAAGCCAAGGCACTTGGCATCATCGAGTTCTTTCTTTCTGTCTTTCATATTCCTCACATACCTTTAATGGTATATGTACAAGGATAATGAAAACTGTGTTACAATATGCGGGGTGATGAGAGCTGTTCGCCTTCAAATACAGTTTGGTATAGGCAGGCTTATACTCAATGTCCCAATGTTCCGTCTGTACGTTTCTTCAAGAAAAGGCAGACAACCGTCCTCTTCTAAATCAGAGGTGAACGGAATGTTTCTATTGAGTACATTCAGATGAACCTGGATCTGTTTCAGACTGTTTCAACCTTATGGTCATATCACAACAGTTCCACCAATGTACATTTAGAAACATTTTGGTTGGAGTGACTCCTTGTTTATTGCTTGTTGCCCAATGAACTCCATGAAAAATTGTAACGATAATGATGAGCCCATTGCTACCTCCATCTACATGCACTTAATATTATCCTTCACATCGGAAGTAGGTAGTTATCAACTTATGATGGAAAGGATCGATCATTTTTTGGTCAAAAACCCTTCTAAAATGCCCTAAGGACTTCATTTAAGGAAGCCGCGTAAAAAGATATACATTTTTTTGTTTTTTAACTGCTTTACGTCTCTCAACAGTGAGGTCTTTAGAGACGGGAAAGGATGGGAGCAAGGAATGGGGAGGAATTTTGCCATGGCCTTTTTAAGGAAGCATCCCGGCATTTGCCTGGAGTGATTTGGGAAACCATGGAAAACCCAAATCTGGATGCCCGGACGGGGATTCGAACCACCGTCCTCCCAAATGCGAGGCCAGAACGCTATCCGTTACACCACTACGCTCGATAAAGATATACAACATCGAAGTAAAACATCCGATCGTTCGGTTCTAACTTCATGCTGTTTAAGATCTCCAGAAATTCACTTAAATTTCATACATGGTCCTACCCTTCTGTATTAATAAGAGTTTCTTCTGTCTTCAAAGATTGCGTCCAAAATTAAAATTCAGCCTGAAATGAGATTGTGAAAATTATAAAAGACCTTGAGATAACATCCATTTTTTGAAGGCGTCTGCAGTTCACGCCAATACACTGCAGATACCACTAAATGTGGGCCTTATGGAACTTGCTCTGCGACAGCCATCCATCATGCTGACGTCTTTCTTTCGATGAGGTCAGGCGCCCCGAATGCTTTATCTCAGACCATTCTTCTGCCCGCACAGGCGACAGACACCTCCGCCACATCGCCCTCTATAAATTCAACTTCCTTCATTCCGGGTCACCAGACTTATCTCTACTACGTGTATCTTTAAAATTAACATGTGTACATTTTTAATAATACCAGGAAAAATATTAATATTTGAAATTAGTTTGTAATAAATTTCGTCCAACTTCTTAATATAAAAATACCGTGAAATTAGATTCCGACTCTGTTTTAGTAACAAGAATGGGTAATGGTTTTTAGTATTTTACACCACAACGATTGTATGAGAGATAAGTCTTTCCCGGCGTATCTTTGCTATATATTCTTCACGGGTTTGCTGCCGGATTACACTTTCTGCTGACGACGAGCTTTCGATAAAACGGACCTGATGATGGCGGCAGTGCAAGTCGCCTAAAGCTCGTCGTCAGCAGAAAATGTAATTCGGCAGCAAACCCGTGAAGAATATATAGCACAACGATTGTATTTGCATTATCTAGTATTAGTAGCTGTTTATCACGATTTCAGGTCATGTTTCTCTAGTGCAAACAGAAAGCATTTTTTTCTCTCTTTAAAACAAATACGATTAAAGAAAAGTCATTATAAAAAACTGTGTAAATAGAAGGTACTGTATATAAATCAAGAAAATAATGCGCAGAAGGAAACAAAAGAAATTGTTGACGTTTTGAAGATTCGAGGAACTGTGGCATGCTCAAAGCTAAAGCTTAAAACGATGTTGTATCTGAATCTGAGGGCTCTCGTATAATGAGTCACTAAGGAGTACTGATTATTAATCGACCACCTGGACTAATTAATGGCTTCCTTTGTCCAATCGACGTAATAACCCAATTCCCTTGCTGAAACATTCTCGAAAATATTCTAAACAGATCTTTCTCTGGACCTTAATCTGCAGTATAGAAAAAGTTATATATATATATAAGATATCCAGATACTATAAAGCCTTATATCTTAAGATTTTTCGTATGGCTATTTTCTTCTAATTTAATGGATTAGACAATTGGATGTTTGTGAGTCATTTCATCAACCATTAATCAACCTGTGTAAATAATAAATATTACGGAAGTGCGCTTGGATTTTAGTTTATTTTTCCGATAAAATAAATAGAAAGAAAAATTTAGTTGCTTAAGTGTAATATTGACTGTGGATTGATCATGGTTTATAATCCTCGTACTCTTATCTTCAAAGGAGAGTCAGTTTCAGCATTAGTGGAGAGATGTATTTTATTTAATAAAACATTTTATGTTTAAGAATTATCGACTCCCGGCAATTTTTTAAGAACCTAAATCTGCACAGTTTACATTTTTTTTCAATAGATTTTGTATCAGCTATAAAATTTACTGTCCACCAGTGACACTGTCTACTATCCTATTCCTTGTTAGTTTTATATTTTCATAGTTTTATACCTGATGCTCGGATGTAAATAGGTCACTGCTGATTAGTTAAAACAAGTTTTATATTGTATACTTTTAAGAATGTTTGTCTGAAGAGAAGAGAAACGTATTAAATATTATTCAGAAATCATAATAACTTGTCATAATCAGCTATAAATTTTTCCCTTAGAAATAAAACACTGGTAGATTGTTAGTTTTTTAAGTTTTATCATTTGATTGATACATTCTCCTGAATTTAGTAATGTTAATCTTTCCTTCTTATACGGGATGTAATATTCCACCTTGTATAAACTGTTATCTAAGGAATAGTACGTTTTGGTCTGCAATTGTAGAGGACAAGAATGGAGTCTAATTTCAGCCATCTGTATTTATCTTCACCACGGTACCCTGAAACTGCTCCACGCCAATTCCGAACGTTTCTTTTATGAAAGCCGACGCCAACGTATGTCACAATCGCGCCCACTATCCTCTCCTGATTCTAAGACACAGTTGTCAAGATTAATTTAAAAAAAGCGCAATTACTAAAAGAAAAATTAATGATGAAAAATTATTTACATAGAACTGCCTACGGCTTTCAACGTTGAGGTCATTAGAGTCAGTAATGGAATGGGAAGGGATTTCGCCATGGATTTTTGAAGGAGTCATCAGGGTATTCATCTAGAGAGATTTCTTGAAATTATGGAAATCCGAAATCTGGATTGCCGGATGGGGATTCGAATCCGTATCCGGAAAGCGAGGCCAAAGCGTTATCTCTCACCCACCTATCTCGGTTTATTTGTGTGAGTAATATCAATTTTATTGCTTTTTTATTATCTTATAGTTGATTTTTCGTATTGTTTTATCTAAAAATAATCATTACTTGGATTACTTTATCATCCGCTAGTAGAATAAAAAAGAATAAATTTATGCTGATAACAAATAACTTCTTGTCTCGTATGAAATATTGTAACTCCTGTGATACGTGGTTGATCTATGAGTCTCTGCTTATCAGTTTGCGCAGTCGGAACATACAAACAGTCCACCCGATAAATCATCTGCCCACTCTCTCCCATTGTAACAGGAACCGAAACACCGTTCCTTCTGTTACCGATGTTAACGGCATAACGAGCCGTCACCATTAAATTATTGTTATAGAGGCTACAACTCTGAATGATTGCCGCAGCCGGAACATTACGCCAGGAGATGCTAATACTCAAAGCGGGTCCAAAACTGCGATACATTTAGGGATCCTCGGAGGGCTGCCAGATCTATAATGGATGGGTGCGACGTTATGGCAACAGGAAAAAGGGGGTGGGGGTGGGGCTTGGAGAGAGGATGGCCGATGCGTCATGCATAACAAGGCAGGAGGCGACCAAGAGATGTATCGACGGTCCCTATCTCGGTCAGGAAGGCCGTAATAAGGAATTTTGCTGGCGCGGTATGCGGGCTAGCCTGCTACACAGGGACAGGACCCGCTGCCTGTGCGTCGTTAATCTTAATAACGTGGCTGAAATATCGCCGACGGAGGTTCCGCGCCTGCGCACCGCATGCATCGCGTTTCCCGCAACGGGTAATGCAGAAACGGCAACCCAGCGAAGCGCTGATACTGTTATTACTATCCTAAATGCCCAATTTTTTATAAAAATATTACTTCGTTTCACTCGGATAAATCTGAAATCAGCTTCACGTCGGTATACTACAAGAATCTGCATATTTCCTTTTTTTTTTTTTTTTTTTTTTTTTTTTTTTTTTTTTTTTTTTTAAAAAAAAGGCTGGTTGCTATACTTAAAAGTTCGAGGCTTCAAACTGATATATCCCAGATTCAGATCATGATTTATGTCAGGATTTCTCAACAAATAAGTGAGGAACAGCACTTTCCAAGGCTACGTAGCATGCAGGGGAATAAGTCCAGGAGAGATTCAGAAGAGGAATTTCCAGATGAGGCAACAATAGGATTGATTAAAACCTTCATTCCAGTGCTGAGACTGATAAAAGAAATTTGCAGCTTGCCTTCCTGTATCTATCCTTATTGTCTTCATTGGCCTGGAGAGAAATAGTTTCTGTCTTCTATAATATAAAAGAGGGGAGCTATATTGTTATATGATACAGAACTAATAAATTGTTGTCTTCTCTCATGAATATGCTAGTACATCGTTTTTCAACATTCGAATAAAAGGGTGAAACTCGTAATTTTTTAAAATTCACAAGGTGCTTATCCCGATAGAGATCGATAAATGTTACACAGTTGTTTAGAGAAATTTCGAGAATCTTATTCAATATTTATAGCATGAGAGAGTGGCAGCTTCATCTACATCTCCATAAATAAGTGCCTTCTATTTAAAATATTTAATGTTAACAAACTGGTTATATTACGAAACGAAGGAAAATGTGCTGGAAAACTTAATTCTCTTAGAAATGAGCTTTACATTTTTACATACTTGTAAACAATGAAAAGTTGCTGTTAGGATATTGTAACTATTATAATACAATTTCAAGAACAACTAATTCCAGTGATCTCTGACATTCGTTATCTGACGCTGAACAGTGATATTTGCAAAAATTTGCTATGCAAGATTTAGCGAGGAATAAAGTATTTGGCCATCTCTGTTGGGTAACGGAAATGTAGCCTAAACATGCAGATTGCTTCCAATTAAACTGTAGCGTGAATGAAAAAAAATATGTATCACATACCACGTAGTATGACAATTTCTGTTTTGTGCTTCACTTGACTTGAGACTCTTTTTTTGTAAAAGAAATGTCTGAATAGAAACTAACGGATACTTGTTAACATAATTAAGTTAGGGATAAAAATAAGAATTCATAGAAAAGCGCAGTAGAAGGCACAATGGCAGGAATCATATACAATAAATCAAATAAACTCTATGTGAAATATAATTCACTTCACCCATTATTTCAGCATCGTCATGTTTTGTGATAACGTAAGTAACAATTAATTTGTTGATAAATAACATTATGCAAATATGAAATTCTTTTTTGGTTGTTTAAGACTAAACTTTTTAGCCATATTTATTTAGGCAGTGATAATTGATAGAGGAACTGATATATATATAGTATCGATTTACATAAATGTCATTGCATATAACTACAACCTAATTACTAAATTTATGTATGGGCATTTCCATGGTATGGCTGATAATAGTAATATGTGTAGCGACTGTTCAGTACACCAGTAAGTTAAACACTTACTTTGAAGTTGGTAAGCAAACCCTGTTTATTTTTCCGTTATGCAACTGGACGGAAAGCTATTCGAATCCTAGCAATCAAAAATTGCCGATTGAAGTGAATGGCAAGGAATGTTTTCAGAGCATAAATATAAAATATTAATTTTTACTGTTCACAAAACAGCGGTTTCATTTTTCTTTAGCCTGAAATTGGCATCAAAGATTGGTTGCTATTGAAAATTTAATCGGTCAGATCAGCTACCAACCGACCCTTGTGGACGAGAGGTAACGTACGGGCCTGCAGTCGACAAGATGTAGGTTTGGATCACCGTATGGCAATCCAGATTTCGGTTTTCCATGGCTCCATGCAAGATGCCAAGAACGAATTATTCCCGTTCCTTGTCTCCATTCCTTTCCCGCCTCTAATAACCTCGGTGTCGACGAGGTGTAAAGCTATAACAAAGAAAAACTAACGTCGTTACTCGAACTCTTTTGCATACAATGATTTACTTTCTATTTTATTTTATGTGCTCTTGATCTCAAGTTGGCAGCTGTGGGAAAGAAGGGACCTCTTTAACTCCTACCTACACAATGATCTCATGGGCAGCGACTAAGTCCAAGAACATACTACGATAAACTAGTGTTTAGAATTTCAAATTAGGAAAATAGTTTGATTGGATATTTTGTTACATAAAATACATAACGAAATCGCCTTTCACGCTGATAAAGTCTAGTATAAAGTCGTTCTACATGGTGAAGGAACAATAAAGGAACAGCAGATGATCACAACATCCTGATATGTTAACAGAGATCTGCACAGTGTCCGAGTGTTCACAAATATGGTTTCAGACATTCCATGTTACCAACTACATGGTAAATATACTATTTCTGTGGGTAGCACTAGAATGTTGTTTTACTATTTTGCCACAGTTTGTGAATTACTTTTAGTACAGAGGGTCTAACTTAGAAGAGATGTATACAGCAGTAGAAGTTGGAAGTGATGTGTGACAATTAATATGTGTTAACTAGAAATTCAGATCACTGGCAAAGAGAAAGTAATTTATTTTAGCTAATATAGGAGTTACTGAAGTAGAAACAGCAG
The DNA here is from genome assembly GCA_031002005.1 of Vandiemenella viatica. Classification (NCBI taxonomy): domain Eukaryota; kingdom Metazoa; phylum Arthropoda; class Insecta; order Orthoptera; family Morabidae; genus Vandiemenella; species Vandiemenella viatica. The sequence goes on along the minus strand of JARYHS010008074.1, from coordinate 306,893,779 downwards.
TGAAATATTTACACACAACATTAGCGCTAAATACAGGGAGCTACTCTTGTCAGTACTCTCACTTCGCTAATAAAAAAGGATGATGGCATCAAAAATAGTTTTTTGGTAAGAGTTATGATTGAAAGAATTAATTCAATTACACTGAGTTCTCTTTATTTCCTCAAACAAATAAAAGAATTTTTTCCATTAATTCGCTTTATTTGTGCCGTTAGCCTGAAGTCTTGTGGAAAGAGTTTGTAGTTCACTTCGTTAATTCATATTTGAAATTGCTTTCGGCGGTTAGAGTTTGTCAGAAAACCACAAAGGGTTTTCTGTGCTTTCTGTTTTACGAAGTTTTCCATCAGCGTACAGATTATTCTGATAGACAACACAATGAAAACATAACTACTAATTAAAAATTCCAACCCTAAGCCCTGACCTGAATCGTCCAGTTGCAGTGTTAGATTGATCAATAATAAACGGAAGTTCTTGAGTTATTATACAGATATTCTTTACCTGCAGGTATGAAGAGATTTCTGGATATTTTGTTCACACGTTCTATATATCACAGTAGTATTTCACAGTAGTAAAATAATAAAATTGTGATAACGTTTTTCTATACATAAAATGAATTTCGAGAAAGAATAATCGTCATGTACACTGCCGATGATAGAGATGCTAAAACAGTAAATTTTTATTTATCTACCAGTCGGCGCATCTTGCAAAATCTAATGGATGGGTTTTAACGAATCCTGACACAGTGGTAGTTTATGTCATCAATACTTTTATCTCGAGGAAATTCAAAAGATTCCCGATATTGCCGACTCGATAACTGTTAATTTTTAACTTTTGTCCGCCTAAGCGCGCGTCAAGCAAAACCTGAAGAACGTATTTCAACTAAACCTTAAATAGTGACAGTTTTTGTTATCAGTTACGAACAGAATACTTTTTATCTGAATCAGTAACATAGCGGTCAATGATACAAAGGGAAAATACGCAAATTTGTGAATCTTTGTATGTGTTCGAGTGCGCGCCTCACGCAGAAACTACAAAGGGATCTTGCGAAACTGTACCTGGTTATATCTTAAGTAATCAGTTAATATATATGATATTTTTAATTTTGATTAACATCATATCTCGTCCACATCACATAGGGCGTAAGTGAACATTTTGAAATTTTTGAATGTTTTATATGGATCAGCAAATAACGTTACTGATAGCTTACCTTTATGACACGTCAATGGTATATTATTCTATGTTTGGATGTGGTATCGACTCGCTGAAAAAATAAAAATTCATCCGCTAATTTATTGTTGCCCAAAAGTATTTTTCAATTTAATATTGTCTGCCGCAAGGTTCCTTGTAGTCGAAAAGTTTCAAATGATTAAATATAAAAAAGTACAATGCTTTACGCTAACAGTAAGCTTAGACGCGGGCACATCTTCATATAATATTTTACATTGTACGAACCTTTATGAATTTATTTTTATCTTTGATATATATTTAGTTAAATCGTTCGTATTAATCGATAACAGGTTAATTATGAAAAGGCGAATTTTTTCGTAGATTTCCTTAGATTACTTCTATTTGAAACACTATTTTATTAATATTTATCCGTCATTATAATTCATCAGAAAATTCGTGTCAGGTATTTATGAATTAACCGTGGTAATTTACAAGGACAAAGAAAAGTAACAGAAAGATTCTTAGTTTACGTGGACAAAGTCACGGGCTCTGCTAGTTATTATCAAAATTTAAAAAAATTCCAGAATCCTTAACATACAGCATAGAACAGAAAACTATTTCTCAAAATACATTTCTGAGCGAAAATCATGTATTGTTAAGGGGTTTACGCAAAAATTTAAACACGTAAAGTTTGCTTTCTATCACATTTTGTTATATTTCGTAAGGTAGGCCTATATATCTTTTGATATTAATATAAGAATCATCAGATCTTTTCGAAGACTGTTTGGGCTCCCTGTGTTACAGTCGTATCTGTACTCTTTCTTCCAATGGGGCTACATTCAGTGCTACATAGTGCCTTTGTGAGTGACACCGTTATGAAGAAATTGTCATAATTCCTCACAACTGAAGACATGTACGTTTATTACATTCATAATTTTACCCCTCGTTTCGTATGTTACTATAATTTGTTTATTTGTAAATCGTTACCGGAAAGAATTTCGTGCCAACTGTTGGTGATAAACAGGGATGTAAGCAAACATTTTTAGAAACGTTAAGAGAATGAATTTCTCTATGCCATGTCGTTGTGAATCAGTAAATAGCAAAACACAAAAAAATCAAAGTTTATTTTTCTTTAGTATCTCAAATTAGCGTAATTTAGAGCAAAGGAACACATCACATCTAAGGATTGCAATCCCGCAGTTTTTTCAATCCCGCGGTATTTTTGCGGTATTTTTTATTAATCCCGCGGGGTCCAGCGGGACTGGAGCCAACAGTTTTTAACGCATATAATTAAAACATAGTCATTTAAAGCATTAATAAATTAAATAATAAACGAGTGTTAGTTACATTAATACATCAAATTTAATGTTAAAAGATAAAAATTAAGTTACATATATTTTAATTGGAAAAGTGTCATTAAATGTTTTTAGCATGTCTTAAGTATATTTCGAGGTTTTAGATAATTATTTTCAGATCAAAACCAATTTTTAAATAAATAATCAAAAATGGAAAATATTAAGTCTTAGGTCATACGAGCATCTCATAACTTTTTGTCACTGCACAAGCTCGAGACTTGGCATATTTTTACAAGAATTTTTTTGTGGGATTCGTTATTATGTCTCCTGATTCCTTGATTGATCGTAGATGCATTGTTATTAAAAGAATCTACTCACCAAGATGTAAACTGTCAAGTATTTCGGTTTTACTTTAAGTGGCGTAACGACTTTTTTAGAGTGGAAATTATTATTATTATTATTAGAAAGAATGGAGACTTTCTCGGTGTATGATTGCAGTGATGTCCTCACGGGGGTATCGCCAGATTTAGTTGTAATAACGTGAAATTTCACACGTGAGAAAGGCGGTGGAGGCAGCCGTCGAAGTATTAATGGCATTTGGAAACGGAGGTCATACAGCCAGCTCAATGTAATTATTAAAACTTTCAGTGTATAAGTCGTAATCCAGTATATATATTGTATTTTTCCAGTGTATGGATGCCACAGAACGGACAGGACATTCAGACAGACACACAACACTTAAACATCCATGCTCGCGGCCGGATTCGAACCGGCGGCCCCTACGCTACCGAGGCCGGCTCTGGTGTTTCTAAAACACAGTTCGGCAATTTATCCGTGAAGACTTCATTATAACTTTTATTGCCTTTAGTCGAAATAATAACAAGGAGTTGAAAGGACACATGCTATTCGTTTAAAAATAATGTATTGTGGCGATTGACCAAATCATCCAAGGAGGGATTAATCGAAAACCAGAGCGGCACATGTAAGCACGTGGCTTTCATTAAAGAACGTGTCTTTCAAATGCACTGAGGCGGTGGCCGAAACAACAATAAGTCAAAGGATAGCTGCTAAATAAATAGTTAGGCGATTATTAAAATCACGATAACATTAGTATTAACGAATAATCAAATTTTCAGCCGCAAATACAGGAAGTTGTCAAAATTAATTTATCTGCAAATATAGAAAATGGGTAAAGCAAACCGTGAATAAAAAGCTTTAAATGTGTAATTCAGGTATCGTGTACGACACATAAAAAATACTTATTACATAGTTCAAAAATTGTACTAAATTAACAACATAACTCAAATTATATTAATGTGTACTCAAACGTAAGTTTTAATGATTACGTAAAAGTGGATCTATTTACTTACGAATGACGAAGGTTGACAAAATCAACACACGAGTCAAATGCTAACTGCAATAGTACAGGCAAACAGTGCAACACATCCGATAGAGACCGAGTGGGGCCGGAAAACAACGGCGGGGCAGCCAGTCACGCAGACTGACATACGTTTTCGCCCCATTTTGCTGATTGCGGATACGCTTAATTTTGTGGGGGATCCGCCAGACTATCTAATGATGCGGGATCCCGCTGGATTGCGGGATCCCGCTTTTCTGGACAGCAATCCCTAATCACATCTCAACATAATATACACTATTTCCTCAAGGGACAAAATATGTTATTTTTCCGAAAATAGCAGCATTCATGCATGTTATATCTATACCTAAAGTTGCAGATTATCGTGGCCTTGAAAATTAAGATTTTCATTGCAAAGCCTGTAGTGTATATAAAGTTCTAGCTGTATTGACCTCTGCTGAGCACTATAGAACTTGGCTGGTGAGTGGTAACATTTAATGGTGTGGTGGGTGCCTTGGTGGGCAAACCACGTTACAATTATCTTTCATACCTTTATGATTAATAATTGTGGATTTTTAATTTTAATTTTTATGAAGGAGTGAAAATTTACTAATTATGCAAGAATCTCGACGTTAGTTGGAATTTAGGAAAAATTGTCACAATATGACATTTATTTTCTTATCACTGGCGATTACAAGTCTGAGCGAATTTACCGTTAACATTAACACAAATTGGCAAAATCATAAAAAGCAACGCTCAGAGTTACAATTAGCCGTCATGAGCAAGCAAACAATTGTATATTTACTTTTAAATATATCTCAGAATCAAAATGCAAGAAATAATGACAAATGGAAACAATGAAAAATACAAGTTATGACTACCTCAGACAAAGGTATCATGATACTGTGACTTTGTATCATGATACTGTGACTTTACAGTTAAAAAGAAAATCATGGGCGCCAGAATGAACAATATATCATTCGAAAACAACTAGTTCTGGCAAATTATGCCGCTAGCTCAGGGGTTTTTACAATTACAAAGTGAGAACATGGACCTATCCTCTCAAAGTCGCTTACGGGTTCTGTTTCACGGAATGCACAATCACATGGCTTGGTCGTAATCAATTACCATTGTAGTTCTGCGTCTGATGTCTGTGATGAGTGTAGCGGACCCACGATATGTGAGATTATCTCACAAGTCGGCTATAGGCATCTCTGGTCTGGCAATGCGCATCATCGCATTACCGGCTGTGTTGCGGTGATACGCTCGCTCCAGCAAGGCAAGCTGCAGTTAGCGAAAGAAGTCGACTTTCCAAGTCAACCTCAGACTGGTGCGATCGAAGTTAGAATGTCAGCTCCTCGCTCTTCGGTCCACGAGGAAACTTCTTGCTCCGCCCATTTGTAGTCTCGAAGCTCACATACAACAAAAATTCCCAGGATTTTGAGTTATACGCTCATTTTGATTGGACCTTCAGGTCGGCACCTAATGTCACGTGATATCCTCGATATGTGATTTGGCCAAAGAATCCAACAGAGGTCGGACATATTCGGCTAAGTTCGCCGGGGCGAGAGAACATTCGGGTTTCGGACGGCAGGCTTTTCCCGCTCGGTGAGTGACCCATCCCCAGGGAGCAGTGTGTGTGGTCCGGCAAAAACCCAAATCCGCGACGTCCCGTCGCCATGATCCGGAAAGACCAAGATTAGCTTCTAGCCTACATAGCTCAATAACTCTTTTAATATTCGCTTTGCTACGATACACTGTATAAGTTCACCATTTCATTACAGTCCTCACTTGGAATCTTGCGTACTTTATAAAATTACAACAAAAATCTATTCACGTGGTCGCCCAAGATTTATGTAAATTACTCTTATATTATTACATATATAATAAAAATGCACCTTGTAACGTGGCGACAGCGCGGCTCGTTACAATATGGCCGGCCGTTGGTGAAAATAAAATTATGGTACAATAATTTTATTTTTAACTACCTAATTCTACCTCCATTGTGACTCAAGAAAAACTGAAGCATTTTTTTACAATCACATAAATTTTAAATGTGATTCCAAAAACCATCGGTATTCCTGCCTTGTAAGGTGAATTCATAACGGGAGCATATGTCCTTTTGGCCGTCTTACAATTCTTTACAAACAGAAGCACGTGAATTCAGGTAGCCTTCCCAAATACAAAGTTATATTAAACACAATACTAAAATACACATGAAAAGAAATTATTTACATACATGTTTAAACAATAATAATCTTGAAAGAAACTTGTATCAAATCTTATCATTAAATTAATAAAATGAAACACATCAATAAAACAAAACATTGTCAGAACACATATGCAAAAAGTGGTTGAACTATAAATTGTATTTACAATTTAGCGTGATGTTTTACTCATGTGCATAAAAATAATTCTGCCTTCAACAAACATCCATATAGATGCTAGAGGTGAGCGTAAAATATCTCATTACATTGCGCGGTTTTAATCTCAAAACAACGGAATAGTTCAGTCGGATTCGGTGACGTGATTTGCGTCATGACCGACGGTTAATTGAACAAGCGTTTCAGAGAAGATGTGTTCGTGTTCATGGTCAACTATTACTAACTGTAATCTTAGATTTTAATGACGCGGCATTCACTTATAATTCAACGTGGTGTGGAATGAACGATGTAAGTACATGTTTTCGTGTGTTACGTAAATTATGAACCTTACTGGTTGAATGTTAGGTGGTCTCCTAATTAGTCTTTCATTGGTCGACATCTCTAACTTGTAATATACCGTCTGTGAAGTGATTGCGAATTTCATGGCGAAAGGAAACTGTATTTGCTCATGGGTATATGTAATGGAATTTCTATCAAATTTACCATTCCCATATGAGACATTATACACATTATGCGGTTTGACGTGAACTTTCATCATCGTCAACCAAAGTCGCTGTAGCATCTCTGGCAAACAAGCGGACCCGAAATATAACCATTCCGCACATAAAATTGAAGGATAATGAATAGCGTAACTATCATTCCTCAGTAATATTACGATTCCTTCACAATGGGTCTATTGATGACTCGAGATTATCTCGACATTCAAAGAATTGGTCGACATCTTTATTTAGGAGTTATTATAACCGTTTTAACATATCGTTTACTCCACGTTTTAAGCCGAAATCCATCCCAGTTAGCGAATATCTTCCTTTTATACACTTATGCTTCTTTAGCTTGTATGAAAAAGCTGTAAGCTTTGTGCATTGAACGGTCCGATCTCAGGTTTTCCGATTGCCAATACAAAGCAATTTTGAGATCTCACGCTAGCAGAATACTATGAATTTATCTAAAGAGAAAATATAAACCTTGCAATTATTTTCGTTGAGTGCACACAATTCTGAGCAAAACATGTGCTGTCCGACAATGACTGTTTTAATCTAATTTACGGAATACTATACAATATTGTCGCGTTGGAACCGGGGCAGGTGTGAATTCGAAGGTTACTTGTCAATGAACACAGCACTTAAACTGAGAACAGGTTTATTGAGAACTCAAACATACACGCAGCACTGACTGCCTCTTGGGCAGAATGCTCTTCTATTTATACACAGATAGAACGTACTAGAGATTACAAGAGTAGTTAACAAATGAAATGTGTAGAAGTTACAAGTGACCTTAGGAAACATGTAGAATCTTCTGGAAATAATAAACAGAATTAAATAATTTTTGTCAGTGGGCGGGATTGAACCGGCGACCTTCGGTACCGCAATTCGTGACGCTACCCGCTGCGCCATGCTGGCAGACGGTACACTGGCGTTCATGCGGCATTGCTCCCTCTCCTGAGGAAAACAGCGTCCCGCTGTTAGATTTCTTTTGGGGCACGCTGAAGTGTCCTGGATCTTGATCTTGTCGTGGGTCCTCTGTATGGCAGTTCTGGAGGGCCCCTCCTGTTTGTACTATTATCTTCCTGTCCGACTTCCTCAGTATCCAAACCGTCCTCAGAGTCCTTGAACAAGAAGCTGGTTGTGCCTAGCTGCTCGTCAGGATTGTAGTAAGGCTTCATGCGGAGGACGTGAACAATGTCCCTTCGCTTTCGTCGTTTCGAAGACGGCTCATAATCCTCGACTTCGTATGTGACGTCTGACCGGCGGCGTATGACACGATACGGACCAAAATACCGCTTCAGTAACTTTTCTGATAGCCCAACCTTCCGGACAGGGGTAAAAATCCATACGAGATCTCCTGGGTTGTACGCAACAGGTCGGTGCTTGCCGTCATACCGCTGACGGTCCCTCTCCTGGGTGGCCAGTGTTCGTATGCGAGCCAGCTGTCTTGCTTCTTCGACCCTGGTAATGAGCTGTTTTATATAGTCATCCTGAGTGTCGTCCGGCTGGAATGGGAACAGCGTATCCATTGTGGTCTCAGCTTCACGGCCATGGAGCAGAAAAAACGGAGTGAAGCCTGTCGTATCTTGCCTTGCTGTATTATAAGCAAATGTGACCACTGGCAGTATTGTATCCCAATCCTTCTGCTCAACATCCACATACATCGACAGCATATCGGCTAATGTCTTGTTGAAGCGTTCTGTGAGACCGTTTGTCTGAGGGTGGTATGCAGTTGTCATCCTGTGGACAACGTCGCATCTTGACATGACCTCTGATACTAGTCTTGACTGGAATACCTTTCCACGATCGGATATCATCACACGTGGTGCTCCATGCTTCAAAATAATGTCTTCTACTAGAAATTTTGCAACCTCTGGAGCTTCTGCAGTCGGCACAGGTTTGGTGACAGCGTAGCGCGTGAGGTAGTCGGTGCAGACTATTATCCATCGGTTACCGGTTGTCGACTTCGGGAACCTCCCCAAAAGGTCGATCCCAATTCGGTGGAATGGAACTGCTGCAGGTGGAATTGGTACTAGATGACCTGGAGGTAATTGCGGCACATGTTTCCGTCGCTGGCACTCTTTACAGTGACTCACATAATGCTTGACAGATCGGTAGAGACCCTTCCAGTAATACCTGCGTCTGATTCGGTCCAGGGTCTTCACAAATCCCAGATGACCGGATATTGGAGCGTCGTGGAAATACTTGAGAATAGCTGGCTGGAGATGAGCTGGAACGACCAGAAGCCACTTGGGGCCTAGTGGATCGTAGTTGTTCTTATACAATGTCCCATCTATCAATTGAAACCCTCCTTTGGCCGGTTCTCCTTTCTCCAAGGCGTCTATGGTTCTTAATAACTCTGAATCTTCCCTCTGTTCAGCTGCAACGTCACCTAATTCAGCGAGGGCTGAAATTCCATTCATGCTGTTGTGTTCTATTAAAGGATTCCTTGAAAGGCAGTCGGCATCCTTGTGTTTGCGTCCGTTTTTGAATACCACCGTGACGTCGTACTCTTGAAGTCTAAGTGCCCATCTTGCTAGTCGACCTGATGGATCCTTCAAGCTGGTTAGCCAACATAAAGAATGGTGGTCTGTTACGACGGTGAAAGGTTTGCCGAATAAATACGGACGAAACTTGTTGATAGCCCAGACAACTGCGAGGCATTCTTTCTCGGTTGTAGAGTAGTTTATCTCGGGCTTAGAGAATACTCTTGATGCATAGGCTATCACCTTCTCAGCACCTTCCTGAATTTGCACAAGCACTGCACCGATCCCATAACCGCTGGCGTCAGTGTGAAGTTCAGTTTCTGCATTCTCGTCGTATAAGGCTAGAACTGGTGCGGAAGTTAGAGCCTCCTTAAGTGCCTGGAAAGATCTTTCTTTAGTTTCATCCCAGTAAAACTTGGCGTCTCCCTGCAAAAGTTCTTGCAGTGGACGTGCCATGTTACAGAATCCTTTTATAAAACGCCGGAAGTATGAGCACAGCCCAAGAAAGCTTCTCACATCACGAATGTGCTGAGGAGTTGGAAATTCCATGACTGCCCTTACTTTATCTGGATCAGCGCGGACGCCATCTCCGTTGACCAGGTGCCCCAGGATTTTTATCTCTCTGGCGACGAAGAGGCACTTCTTCGGATTGAGGCGGAGTCCTGCAGTCTGAACGCACTTCAGCACCGTTGACAGGCGACTCAGATGTTCTTCAAATGTTTTCGAGAAAACAACAATGTCATCTAAATAACAAAGACACGTCGTCCACTTAAGGTGTCGAAGTAAGTTGTCCATCATGCGTTCGAATGTGGCCGGAGCGTTGCATAATCCGAATGGCATTACTTTGAATTCATAGAGGCCATCAGGTGTAATAAAAGCCGTCTTTTCTCTGTCAGCTTCGTCAACCTCGATTTGCCAGTAGCCTGTCTGCATGTCCATGGTTGAGAAGTATGTAGCTCCTTTCAAGCAGTCTAAGGCGTCGTCGATGCGCGGCAGTGGGTAGACATCTTTCTTTGTGATTTTGTTCAGCCGCCGATAGTCGACACAGAATCGCCACGTACCATCCTTCTTCTTTACGAGGACCACCGGAGATGACCAAGGACTCTCCGAAGGTTGAATAATGTCATTATGCAACATCTTCTCCACTTCCTCTCGAATTATTCGCCTTTCGACTGGTGACAATCGGTACGAGCGCTGGCTAATGGGCGGATGATCCCCAGTATTGATACGATGCTTTATCGTGGGCCGTTTCGTCTGACCTTTTTTTTGCTGGGGTGTAAATACACCAGAGAATTGGCGTAGTATAGCTAACACCCGGTGGTGTTGTTCCTTGGTCAGGCCGGACCCTATTGGCAGTTCCATAGTTGTTTCCTCCAGCGTGTTGTCGGTACTAGTAACAGAGCATGGATCTTCGTTAACGACGTTGAGCTCGCCCTCCTGGACTGGTTCAGCTGTCCCTATGCACATTCCCTTGGGGATAATTTGTGACTGCTCGTGACAGTTGGTGATCCAAATGTCTCCTCGACCACCGATAATGCTTATGATAGCCGCTGGTATGTAGATTTCTTTCGTGAGCCTAATAAACTTTCTACTATCGACAAGCACTTCAAGGTTGCGGTCGTCCGTGTTTTTGACTGGGACTCTTCTCATTGCGAACGGCGGGATTGTCACGTTGTCAACGGCGAATAACTTCCCAGAAGATTCTGTGTTACGTGTACCCGTCGCAACGACTTCTTCAATTTGCAGCTCAGACGTTCCACAGTCAATGACAGCTTGGGATGCCTTAAGGAAGTCCCATCCAAGGATGACATTATGACTACATTCTGTTAAAATGACAAATTCAACTGGCTGGGTCCTGTTGTTGATGGTTATTCTCGCGACACAAGCTCCAGCTGGCTGGACGTACTTTCCATTTGCGACCTTTAGCACAGTTGCCCCCGTATCACGGAACATTGTCTTCTTTAGTGTGCGACGATAATTGTCCGACAATACGGAGAAAGAAGCTCCTGAATCAACCAGCGCCCGGACAGGTTGGCCGTCGATTATAACGTTGATGAGATTTCCCGACATCTTAGTGACTGTCATCCATGGAGGATTTTCATCTGCGGCGGCCCCACCTCCGTAGATGGTCGCCTTGCTTAGTTTTCCTGCGTGCGGCGGCTAGGGGAGCGGCTGGTAGCTCTGTCCGGCGACGATGAACGGCAGCGGCGCGTTGGGGATCGACCTCGTCTAGGGTACGGCGATGGGCTTCTTCCCGTAGGTCGACCGAACTCGTCAGCGGGTGGCTGCCTGGGGTAGAACTGTTCGGATGGCGGACGTCTTGCGGCAAAATAATCGTCAAATACTCGTCTTCTCTCTCTGCAGTAGCGTATGACATGTCCAGGGCGCCCACAGTGGAAACATACTGGCGCGTTGTCTTCTGTCCTCCAGACGTCCGTTCGTCTGCGGGACGTCATAGGTGCCGGAGGATTTGGTTGTGGCCGTGTCGGCCGGTTCCTAGGCTGCCGTTTGGCAGCTGCAGCATACTTCATATCAGGGCGAGGCCATTCTTCACGTCGAGTGCGATTGGCTCGGCAGACAGGAGCTATTGTCTGAAATACCTCTTTTTCCGCCGCGTCGGCTCCTTCATGACCCACTGGGCTTACATCCATGGCCATGATCTGATGCTCACTCGGTTCAAGAGTCCCAGCTGCCATGAACTGTTGTAATTCTTCTCTCACAATTTGTCGTATGAGAGACGCAAAGTCGTGCTGGTCTTCCACAACTGCCATAGGGACTACGTTGGGAAGTCTGTCATACTTCTTTCGCCCAACCCTCCTTTGTTGCATCTCCTCAATCCGCTGGCACCACTTGATGAACTCTTCCGTCGTAGCGACGTCTTTTATCAGAAGAGCTTGGTACATGTCTTCTGCAATACCTTTCATTAGGTGCGTGATTTTGTCGGCTTCAGTCATATTCGGGTTGACTACGTTGCATAGGGCCAAAACATCCTGTATGTAAGATTGCGTCGGCTCCCCATGTCGTTGGGCCCGGTTCTTCAGTTGTTCTTCCGCCGAGCGGATTTGTCGCTGGTGGTCCCCAAACGTTTTCTTAAGTTCCGTCTGGAACATTTCCCAGTTATTCAGTTTTTCTTCGTTGTTCTCGAACCACTGCTGGGCGGTTCCGTCCAGATAGAAATAAACATTTGCCAAGCACATGGTATGATCCCACCTGTTGTACTTGGCGACTCGGTCGAACCCTTTTAGCCATTTGTTAGGATCCTGTCCAGCGTCTCCAGAGAACACCGATGGGTGTCGAATGTGCAGCTGGCTTGCCGCCATGGGTTTCCTAATGACGCGGACTTTCGGAAGGACGTACTGAGTATATCCTTTGTAGTCCGGTTCCAGTCCGTGTAGGCGGCGACTTTTACGTTGCCTAATCGGAGCCACGACGATGCAGCTGTTGCACAGGGTACCCAGCGCCTCCACCAAACTATGTCGCGTTGGAACCGGGGCAGGTGTGAATTCGAAGGTTACTTGTCAATGAACACAGCACTTAAACTGAGAACAGGTTTATTGAGAACTCAAACATACACGCAGCACTGACTGCCTCTTGGGCAGAATGCTCTTCTATTTATACACAGATAGAACGTACTAGAGATTACAAGAGTAGTTAACAAATGAAATGTGTAGAAGTTACAAGTGACCTTAGGAAACATGTAGAATCTTCTGGAAATAATAAACAGAATTAAATAATTTTTGTCAGTGGGCGGGATTGAACCGGCGACCTTCGGTACCGCAATTCGTGACGCTACCCGCTGCGCCATGCTGGCAGACGGTACACTGGCGTTCATGCGGCAATATAAAGTAAGGGTACGCGAAATACCGCTAGAACGAGGCATAAACTTTTGTTTTCTTTCCCATTCATTCTTGGGTATTCGCTACCTGCTAGAATTCTAGGAACCTGCCGGTTGAGTTCAGCCGCCTACCTGCGCTAATGACCTCAGCTGTTCGATGGTAGCTGTCCCCAGCTCTTTCGAAACCGTTACTTTGTATGAAATGGCTTTAAGTTCCGGGCGTTGTGAGGCCCGATCTCGGTTTGTCCGTCCGTCAACACGTAACAATTCTTCGAGATCACTCTGGCAACCGAATAAGGCCCGGAATATAGCAGAAAAAACTTCGATATCACCTTCCGCTGTGCGTCGGAAGGAGTTATTGTTCTCAGCAAAACCTGCTGGCCAACCTCGAACGTCTGCGTTTTGGATTGATCATGCTTGATCTGCCGCCTAGTCGCCTTCTCCATCAGAAATTCGTACGCCCTATTTAGGTCATTTTCCAAGTTTTTTGGGAGGTTGGTCCTTCGGGAAACGTACTACTTTCTCTGCCAACATAGCGGCCTGAGCTCCGAACTGCAAATCAATGGGGCGATATAACGTCGCGCAGTTCACAGTGTAGTTAAAATAGTTTTCTATTGTAGGAATATGCTTTACCCATGAAGCGTGATTGTCCCCAATTAGTGTTCGCATATATACACTCAGTTGACGCATAAATCTCTCGCTGTTGTTACCCTGAGGACATCGTATAGAAGAATAAATGACTTTTATTCCCCTGTCTTCAAAAGCCTTCCTCCATTTGGGGCTGTAAAAGACGCTACCATGATCTGACAACACGGCTTTCATTGGTCCGCAAAGGGGTATGTATCGCTCGAACATTATTTTCAGCGATCCTCTCGTGCTGAGCTTTGCAATTGGATACAATTTAACATATTTTGTAAACGCATCTAGCACGAGGAACACATGTCGGAATACATATCTTCCGGCCGGGATCGGACCGAAGTGGTCGACACAAGTTAATTCGTTTGGGCCCCTTCGGTACCATTGGCGCGTATGGTCCTGCCGTCCTCATGTTAGGGTGTTTTGCCTTCTGGCAAATTTCACACGTGCGCGTACATTTCCCGACGCTCTTCCGGAGTGCCTTGGCGAAATATTCCGCGCGGATCGTGTGGTACAACCGCTCTGTCCCCGGGTGTCCGCACTGAATGTGGTATGTACTCGCGATCGAGGAATTCAGCGACTCTGGAAGCCATATCTTCCAACGGCTGTTAGCGTCCTCCCTTCGGAAGCAAACATTTCCTTCCATTGTACACAGCATTGCTATGTTGCGGATGTGTACATCGTCCGCGTATTCTCCTCGTCGCAAGTACGCACGAACCTGTTTTATGTCGGCCTGCCGCTCTTGAGCCGATATAAGTTTTTCCTTCAATTCCGCCGAGGTCGTGCCATCGGCAAGGGTTATGGCAGAGATTAGCACCTCGTTTGCCCGGAGGCGTTTTTGTTCCTCGGAAGGGTGGTCTCTAGCGTTGCGACTTAAATAATCCGCCATCACGTTTTCCGACCCTTTACAATACTCGATGTGTATATTAAATTGCTGTAGGAACATCGCCCAGCGCGCAATCCGGTTGTTCGTAAACGTGGCGCTTCTGAGAAAAGTGAGAGCTTGATGGTCAGTTCTTAAGTAGGTTTCACTACCCCATAGATACTGTTTGAATTTTTGTACTGCATAAAATATTCCAAGCATCTCAAGTTCGCAGATAAAATATCGTCCCTCTGCCGGCCTTAGTGTTCGACTTGCCGTTGCAACAATTTTCATGTTACCATCCTCCCCTTTCTGGTGAAGACAGGCGCCAATTCCAAGATAACTGGCGTCGGTGTACAAATAAAATGGTTGTTGAAAATCCACATGGGCCAGACAAATTTGTTCCGCAAAGATTTGCTTAATCCTCAGGAATGCGGCCTGTTGCGGCTCCCCGCCATTCCCATTTCCGTCCCCCTTTTAAGAGGCTATATAGGGGATGCAGGATTTGCGCAAAGTTTGGCACATTCCCTTTGTAATACGCGCACACTCCTAAGAAACTCCTGAGGCTCCTTTAATTTGGTAGGCGGGCGCCATTTCTTCGAATTCCCGTATCTTGTTCGGGGAAGGCGAAATCCCTTCGGGAGTAATTCTGAATCCCAAATATTCGACTTCGTGAGCGCATAAAGTGGCCTTGTCCGGCCGTAGAGTGAGCCCGCTCTTTGCTACTACTTTCAGTAACGTATCCAAATGCGTCAAGTGTTGTTGAAACGTTTCGGACGCGATGAGAAGGTCATCGACATACACCGAGCAGAACTCTTTAACCTCGGGCGGTACACGTAATTCATGGCCCTAATAAAAGCGGAAGCGGCGTCCTTTATCCCGAATGGCAATCTTTTAAAGCACATCTGCCTTCCTTGGAAGACAAACGCAGTATATGGCTGGCACTCCTCATCTAGTACCACCTGATTGAAACCCGACGTCACGTCTAGAGTGGTCAGCCAGGGCTTCCCGTGGAACCGCGTCATTAGGTCCTGAATCCGTTCCGTTCTCTCCCCGTCCGCCTCTATTCTTTGGTTAAGTAGTCGGTTGTCGAGACAAGGTCGAACCGACCCGTCCTTCTTAACAACAAAAGTGACCGGGTTGAGGTGCATGGAAGGACGTGGGGTAATGATCCCATTCCGCTCCATTTCCACAACAGCTACCTGGGCTGCCTGCCGCAACTTGTGTGGGATACTATACGTGCGTCCCTTCAGCGGCGTATTGTCCTTGACCCGGAACTTGTGCACATAATTGCGTATCTCCCCGGGACGGTACGAAAACGCCTGCAAGTTTTCTTCCAAAACTTTACACAGCTCACGCTTTTGTGCTGTTGCCAAATTAATTTTTTCTTGGACCTTAGCGGTCAAATTCCCAAGAATGAGGCTTCGTTCGTCAGCTAAAGTACTTATGGTTGCTCCTTCCCCGTGAATATGCTCGCTATTTTGTTCCGCGGGATCTTGCACTCTATCGGAAATCTTTATTTCCAGATTCTGCGAGTGAGCCTCGCTTTTCCAGTGCAATATCTCTGGAACCAAATGCTTGATGGTTCCTTCCCCCCCAATCCAGAATTACCCGACGCTTTTCAAGTTGGTCGCAACCAATAATCACGTCTTGGGTCAATCCGGGGATAACCAGCATTGAAAGCGATAATTCGCTGTTGGCGATTTTCATCGGGATGAACACCTGCGAGCTGACGATCTTTTCTCTTTTCCCGAGGGCAGGCACCACCGTAACTTGAGTGGTCGGGATTACTTTCAACCGCGGATTTTTGCTCTTCAATTATAAACATAAATTTTTGTGAGATTGCGGAGACAGAAGATCCGGAGGTCGACTAACACGTTAGCCTTTATTCCGTATGCTATGATCGATATTTGGGGACACTTGGTGCATCTGTTCATTTTCGCCTTGGGAATCCATATTAGCGTCGTCTTCGCTATTTCCGGCCCCTCACCACGCCAGTAGGCCTAAGTTGTTTATCTTGATGCATTCCACCATTCTAGTGTCCCCCGGAAGGCCTCATTGCGGCGCATCGTTTCCGGGTGCGGCCATCCTATCTTCCTTTTGCTGGCCTTGGACTTTGGAATCCTCGTATTCTACGGCAACTGCATTAATTGTAGCCCGTTCCTTGCCAAAATGCTTTCCACCTCCGCGGTCATTTCCGTTCTGCCAAAACGAATTTCCCGGTTTCCCCTTTGTATCGCCGTTATTACGACGTGGTTCACCATCGGCATCGGGCTGTCGCTTGTTATAAAAATTTCCTCTTTGGGAATTTTTATGCGAGCGTCCCTTTCCTTGATTATCGTGTGGCCTCGTCTCTACTTGCGGTTCCAAGCTATCACTGTCGGCTTCCCGTCGCTCAAAGTTGCATGCTTGCTGTCCTATTCGATCTAAATTCCTTAAAGTGTCCAGCAACTCTGGCACAGTACGTATAAGAACTGGATTTATTAGGGATTGGACTTGTGAACCGAAATGTGCCGTGGCCATTTCCACAAACTCCCCGTCCGACATCCGAAAATCGAACTGCTAGTGAGGACTAGCAATTTATTCACATATCTCTCCATAGATGAATTTTGCTTCGGGACGTATCTGCCCTGATACAATTTTATTCTCGCTTGGTTTTGGATCTTGCTAGACCAGAATGTTTCAAGAAGACACTTTCCGAAACTCGTCGTATGACATTTCCGGTTCGCAAGTGATTTGAAACCAAAGACGGTCGGCTTCTGATAATGACTGTTCAACCAGGATAAGCTTCATCGCTTCGGGAACCCTTTTATATGAAAGTACCTCTCCATTTCAGCGAGGTATGCTTTCGGATTAATGTCTTTACGGGGATCCGAAATATGGGAGCTTTAATTCAATATGGGCAGCTGCGTAATACATGCCACTACCCTGAATTTGAACATTGCCCGGCATTAGAACTACTTAGTTCTTTCATTCTAGTTTCTAGCCGTAAGAGCTTTAGAACTAGTGGCTTCCGATAGTTCGTCCTGTGACAATTTTAAACTCGTTTTGTGCCGTCTTAACGAGTTCGACCGAACTTGCTACGGCAGTCACCTCCGAGTCAAGTTTTCGGATGTTTTGTTCAGTAAGGTCTTTGACCTTGTGAACAAATACCGAAATTTGTCCTAGGTTTTGGCCGTTCTCGTTTCGCATCTGTTCAATGGACAGGTCGGTGGCGTCAAGTCTTTTGGATAATTGTTTGTTGGCCGTTTGCAAAGAAGCACAGGTAGTTCTTACTTCTTCCGTACCCTTTTCCAGCTTAGAAACATTTTTAGCTATCTCAGACTTGAATTCCAGATATTTCTTTGTGACCTTAGAACGTAAGGTGGATAATTTTTCGTCCAAGTTTGTTAATATCGCAGCTTGCGAATCAAATCGTGTATCAAAACTCTGCTTAAGCAAATCCGAATTTCTCTTATTTTCCTCCTTTTGTAAATCAAACCGTGCATCAAAACTCTGCTTAAGCAAATCCGAATTTCTCTTATTTTCCTCCTTTTGTGAATCAAACCGTGCATCAAAACGCTTGTTTAATTCCAGAAATTGCTGGCTATTTTCCTGCCTATGTGAATCAAATAGCTGTCTTTGTGAATCAAATTGCTGCCCTATTGCAGTCATCAATATATTTATCATTTGCTGTGATTGGTGTGACGACTCTACGGGATTTTGTGTTATTTGTTGTGTCTGTTCTGAATGTGCGGGAGTATTCTGTGTCGTCTCACCGACAGGTGAAGGAAAATTTTCCATATCTTCCTGTGGCGACAAAGTAGACTGCGAACTATATGAGTGGGTCGGAACTTCAGAACTTACGTTCCCCTCCCCTGCAGCCAATATTTCGCTTTGTTCCGTTAACTGAACCTGATCGTTCATGATTTCGGGAGATTTTTGCCTATCAGACTGATCTTCCATATCGAAATCTTTTATCGTACGAGATCGTAGCTTCATATGAACACACAAACAATGAATTTACACCGCAATTGTGCAATGACGAAATCTAAATTCACTAGCAACAAAAATACCGCGAATTTCAATACACACAAATACATATACCCCTCCAAAATACAGCAAGAGAAAAGCAACGATGAATCATGCAACACAACACCATGAAAGCAGACTTACTCTCAAACACATGGGCAAAACATGCGTTGTCTTTAATTTTCTTAGCAGCTACCATGCATTAAGAAATCAACACTGACGTTAATCATTTAAAAATTTGAAAAATGATCACAAAATTGTTACAATACAAAGTGTATTGCATTTCAATTGAAATATACAAATGCACTTCTTTTTAATGCGTTGAAACAAAATAAATTTTATGCATTGAAACAAAATAAACTTTATGCATTAAAATATAAGTGAAACATCAAAATAAAATCTTGTATGAATATCTATTGACTACAAGAATGATAAAACTGCCAAAAGCCATGTGCAACATTCCGTGAAATTTTCTGAATTTGGGCTCCAAATAGTATTAATTTGAATTATGCCACCAAGTTCGCAGACATTAAGTAGTAATGTCTCATCTGGCACCAGCGTTGGGCGACATTATGTGGTGGGTGCCTTGGTGGGCAAACCACGTTACAATTATCTTTCATACCTTTATGATTAATAATTGTGGATTTTTAATTTTAATTTTTATGAAGGAGTGAAAATTTACTAATTATGCAAGAATCTCGACGTTAGTTGGAATTTAGGAAAAATTGTCACAATATGACATTTATTTTCTTATCACTGGCGGTTACAAGTCTGAGCGAATTTACCGTTAACATTAACACAAATTGGCAAAATCATAAAAAGCAAACGCTCAGAGTTACAAATTAGCCGTCATGAGCAAGCAAACAATTGTATATTTACTTTTAAATATATCTCAGAATCAAAATGCAAGAAATAATGACAAATGGAAACAATGAAAAATACAGAGTTATGACTACCATCAGACAAAGGTATCATGATACTGTGACTTTACAGTTAAAAAGAAAATCATGGGCGCCAGAATGAACAATATATCATTCGAAAACAACTAGTTCTGGCAAATTATGCCGCTAGCTCAGGGGTTTTTACAATTACAAAGTGAGAACATGGACCTATCCTCTCAAAGTCGCTTACGGGTTCTGTTTCACGGAATGCACAATCACATGGCTTGGTCGTAATCAATACCATGTAGTTCTGGCGTCTGATGTCTGTGGATGAGTGTAGCGGACCCACGATATGTGAGATTATCTCACAAGTCGGGCTATAGGCATCTCTGGTCTGGCAATGCGCATCATCGCATTACCGGCTGTGTTGCGGTGATACGCTCGCTCCAGCAAGGCAGCTGCAGGTTAGCGAAAGAAGTCGACTTTCCAAGTCAACCTCAGACTGGTGCGATCGAAGTTAGAATGTCAGCCTCCTCGCTCTTCGGTCCACGAGGAAACTTCTTGCTCCGCCATTTGTAGTCTCGAAGCTCACATACAACAAAAATTCCCAGGATTTGAGTTATACGCTCATTTTGATTGGACCTTCAGGTCGGCACCTAATGTCACGTGATATCCTCGATATGTGATTTGGCCAAAGAATCCAACAGAGGTCGGACATATTCGGCTAAGTTCGCCGGGGCGAAGAGAACACTTCGGGTTTCGGACGGCAGGCTTTTCCCGCTCCGGTGGAGTGACCCATCCCCAGGGAGCAGTGTGTGTGGTCCGGCAAAAACCCAAATCCGCGACGTCCGTCGCCATGATCCGGAAAGACCAAGATTAGCTTCTAGCCTACATAGCTTAATAACTCTTTTTATATTCGCTTTGCTACGATACACTGTATAAGTTCACCATTTCATTACAGTCCTCACTTGGAATCTTGCTTACTTTATAAAATTATAACAAAAATCTATTCACGTGGTCGCCCAAGATTTATGTAAATTACTCTTATATTATTACATATATAATAAAAAATGCACCTTGTAACGTGGCGACAGCGCGGCTCGTTACAATGGGATGCTCATTCAATCACTGGTACAGTCTTCCGTTTTTATTTCTTCCTGATATCTTCAAAGCGAACGACGAAATTATTTTTCAAAAAATTCACAACCTAATTCTTCCCATCTCCAGTTCACATCCTCCCCAGCTATAATTATATTGTTGCCGCGGACTCACGAGTAAATAATAATAATCAAAAATGTATCTTTGCTCAGGTGCAGTCGATCGCAATACTCATTACCAACGTACCGAACAGTCGTAACAAAACACCACTCGGTGTAGGAAGCCGCCCTCATTACAGAAGTGGTGGTGAAAACTAACGTATCCCTGTCCACACTACTCCAGCTGTTAGAGCTTTTTAAGTTCAAAGGAAGACTACGTTATAATTAGCTTTGTTTTGTCTCTTAAGCAAAACTCTATAAGCGACAGAGAATGCGCAAGGCATTTATATTCTTTTCCTACTGAATGTATTCGCATGCATAAAACCATGCTTTACAGCTTAAAATTATTGGGGTTGTATAGTAAATTTGATACGTCTAATAGAAAGTTATGTTTTTGGATGATAGGTAAGTTCAAATAATTAAGAAAACACTACATAACTGATTACTCGATTTCGAATATGAACTGAGATATAAATAAAGCCAGTTCAATATTGTACATGTTTTACATTTATCATAAAATCCTTGAATCAGGTACTTGAAGTTTTATTTTACAAGAATGTAACAAATGATAGGATAAAATGATTAAAACTTTAATCGATTAATTAAAAATAATTAGTGTCCCAGAGCTCATGTTATGCTGAATTACAAGAATTATAGATCACAAGAACTTCAATACAATGCAATGCAATTTACGGTGCTTTCAGAACGAAATCATATACTACGATCTGCAACCAGTAGTATTTTTATTTGCTCCGTATTTAGAACATTAAAATAATTACTAGGTATAGGTCAACACAAAGAAGGAGACACCTAATTATAAAGAAATTTATTCCACAGATTATGGACATTACGCAAATTATTACGATTTAGAACTGGGCATGACAACTTTTGCGGTGTGAATCCGCCACGTGCTGTGATCAAAGCCTTTAGACGTTGCGGATAGGGTTAAATCTTTTTTTGTAACAATAAGAGTAAATTGAGTTTTTGCATAGAAAAAATAGACTTAGTTTTTTAGAAAAAGAGATCGTTTGTTGTTTCTGTTTAAACATATTAGTCAATGCTTCTTGACACATTAAACAAATAATTATTCTTTCACAGCATCTGTTCAGTCTATATTTAAATTAAAATATATGATGAGCTCATACTTTAAAAAACTCTCTCAATGAAGTTGCAGTTCAAGGTAAAAGCGAATAAATTATTTTGAAAATCTTCATTTTTATTGAATACTAGCTGACCCGGTGAACTTCGTATCACCTACATCATGAGATGGCAAGACCTGACATTACAAATCAAAAACTCTTTATTGTCATGACTGTACAGTTGTGTCTCTTTTGTGCACGTCACGGTTTATGCAGTTGTTCTACTACAGACACTTATGTCAACAAATAAGGTGCCTACAATTTTTTGTTTGGTCTGTAATGTAATATGCATTGCCCGTTTTGAAAAAAGTGGATCGAGCGGCAGGACAACCAAAGATCATGGCCTAGTTGTTATAACATTTTGTTACTTTGTGACGAATGTAAAACAATAATAATTTTATTTCGGACGGATATGTTTTAGTAACAAAACCACATTTACATTTCACATACACCCATACGCATACCCTCACACACATTCAGCATACTATATCTCACACTTTCGGTTGGTTCTTAAACGAAATTTGCTAATAATTCAATTGAATACAAATTTTTATCTATATTAAATACAACACATTTGTACACTTAATCAATTTAAAGCTTTCTGATAAACTATATTTTTTGTCTTTTTTTGCGGTGCGTAAATATATAAAGACGATGGTTGTCCGACGCTGCGAACACGCGACGTATAATTGTCCATGCGCGAAACAGGGAAACTCCAAGTTGATTCCGCAAACTTTCAACGACTGGCCTTGCGATTTATTTATGGTAATTGCAAAGGCCAGACGCACGGGAAATTGTAGACGCTTAAAATCGAATGGCAAATCCGTTGGAATCATTGGTATACGCGGAATCAAGACATCCTCACCTTTGTATTTTCCCTTGATGATCGTGGCCTCGATCACGTTATTCATTAGCTTTTTCACAGCCAGTCTCGTTCCATTGCACAGTCGAGGTTGATTAATGTTACGCAGCATAATCACAACTGATCCTACTTTTAACTGTAAATTGTGAGGTGGTAGTCCAGGCAATTCTAGTGAATTTAAAAACTCTGTGGGATAATTGACTACATCATCCTGGTTTGTAACTGTGTCGACTGATTTGTATGAAAACAACTCTCCTGGAAGAAAGTTCTGAATGGTCGCATTGAGATCATCGACATCTTTGTTTTTGGCCGCCAATATTGCTCGTTCACTCAGCCAACTATGGTTACTAAACTGTTGTTCTATGTCCGTAAATACTCGCTGAATAAGCTCCTCTTTTGAGTCGGTGAAGAGACAGAAATTCGTGGATAGTGTAATTAATCCGGTCGAGGTGTCAATTGCGACCTTACCATTTCCAATATCTAATAACTGCTTCGAAAACACAACCGCAGTTTGATCTTGTTGCAAAAACACTCGCATGTTAGTTGTTAATTGGAGTGTCTTTACATGCCGCCACAAATTAGATGACTTTAGGCATGCGTTTAGTTCGTCAGCAACAGTTGATCGGGGAATAATTGGAAGAGTCTGACGAAAATCACCTGACAACAGAATCATGGCTCCACCAAAAATGTTTTGGTTGTCACGAAGATCTTTTAACGTTCTGTCCAATGCCTCCAGTGACCTCTTGTGGGCCATCGTACACTCATCCCAAACGATCAATTTGCATATCTGTAGAACCTTCGCCATTGCGCTGTTTTTCGTGATGTTGCAAACTGGTACTTCGTTGATTTGCATGTTTAGTGGTAATTTTAAGGCAGAATGTGCGGTTCGTCCACCCTTCTAACAATGTTGCAGCTATTCCGAGATGAAGCCAACGCTAGGGCTACTTCATTTTGCGATCTGATCTTTGCCAACAGCAATGAAATTAGGAACGTTTTTCCAGTCCCCCCCGGGAGCATCAAGAAAGTAAATTCCACCAGATCCACTGTAGACAGCTTCTATCAAAGTATCGTACGCAATTCTTTGTTGTTCATTCAATTGCGGAAGATTTGAACGAACTGTTTCGGTCAATACTTCAATATCGTACTGTTGTTCTCTTTGTAACTCGTGGTTAAATGCACCGCGCATAGAACGATCTGGTGATGTCATGCCCAAACACGACAACTATTAGCCATCAATAAACACATATCTTCTATCATTATTAATGTCTCATTGTAAATTTCTGTAGTAATTTGTAGTGTAGGATTCAAAGTTTGACAACGCACACGATGCAAAACATCCTCAGACATGTCATCCCTATATTTGATCCACAAATCTTTCGGATTCGAGGGGATACGTGTTGATATTATAATCGCAAACAATGTGCGAATTTGATGCGGCGATGAAGAAATGACGGATTCCTTGAGCGTATTATCCCAATGCGAATCGTTCTCGAGCAACTGTAGTAGTTGACACGCCTCGCGGTAAGTCGCACATAGATGTCCATCAACTGTTCTCAGTTGTTGAAACGATGTCGGACCACGAACATTCACCAACAACAATCGAAGATAATAACATTCATCGTTATTTGGATGAACTGTGTATATGCGACCTAGAGCGTCTGAGGCAAATACATTTGGGTGTCCTTCAACTGGTGTTCCTTGTTTCCGACGCTGAAACGATTTCGACTGATGCGTTCCACGTGTAATAGCGTGGCATATCAGCATACAGCAAAGTGCGTGCGAAAACATCTGTTTGACAAACTGAGAAGAAACTTGTCAATGTGGTCGATGGTGGACGTGCCGCTCTATCCGCCGCGTTCTCTTGATTGAAATACACTCGTTGTCCATTTTCTAGATGAACTGCCAAATGGACTACTGTAGGATGTCTTTCGTGGATCGAAAAAGAAAATATGCGCCAAATAGCTTCGTTGCTACTTATATAGCGACCCATCTGATACCGAGATACTTCATCATTTGCATTTGTTATAGCGAAGATGGCCATGTCGCTACCTTTGTTAACATATTTACATATGTACTTTATCGACTTGACGGAGTTACAATATTCCACATTGATGTGAGCTTCAAAAGCTTTTGACAATAGTGGCGAGTACGGCACAATCCAACGATTGTCTACTTCAAAATCTTGTCCTTTTACCTTCACAACTACCGATCGCCCACCGTCCGCAACTGATCGCCAACGATACAGTGGGTAACCGTCATTTTCCCGTGATGGTTTCATCAATCAGGTCTCTCGGGTATCGCTTGGAGCACTTGCCGTCGAACCATACAGGGTGAGTTGTTGTTGAAAATTCCGCAAGGTCCATGTATCATGTGTTTAGTCACTACTGCATGCAATTTTGGGTCAACTGTTTCATCGGGAATCTCAGCTGAAATTATGGAATCAATTTCATCTGGCCTTATTTTGTCAACTAACCAAACTAATATGTGCGCATGTGGAAGACCACGCTTTTGCCACTCAACAGAGTACATCCAACAACGGACTTGGCCATAAACACGATGCTTTGTAATGAAATTCATTAGAGATTTCAATTTTTGTTTAAAAACTCTGGCAGTGATGTCATGTCTATCAAGTGGTGTTTGGCCTTGTAGCAATTCCTTCTTGATTTCTATCCATTGTGGGTTACAGGTGAATGTAATGAATAGATCTGGGCGGCCATATTGTCTAACATACGACATCGCAATCTTGCGCGTACTCGTGCATGTGGCGCGGACTTCCTATGTAAGTGGCTGGCAAAATTGTCATTCTTCCCACATTATTTACGTTGCCATCGACATTAATAGCATCACGGAGATGAATGTATTCTTCAGATCGAAGCTGCCGTTGGTTCAAACGGATGTACGTCAATCGTTCAGTCTCAATTTTGACATACATGTCAACTGCAAACTGATGAAAAAGCCGTTGACACATTAAAATGTGATTTACTTCACCTTCACGGATCATGAGTCTGTATGAATAAAAATTCATTGCACTAACTTTTTTGTTGGTTTCAGCACCTGGAATCGTAAATGGAAACAATTACATAGATATATTGAATTTTAAAATTATTATTTAATATCGTTTAATCTAGTTACCTGTTACTTGATTAACCATTTGGATATTAAAATGGTATCCGTCTTCTCCTTGCCAGAAGATTAATGGATATTGTAACGCGTCATAACTCCTATGCGTTTCAGACACACGTTTCAATTCATTGTTCCGACGATGAAGCACGATATCTCTAGACTGCAAATTTTCTCCAACAACGACAATAGCCACTTCGTCGATTGTCGGAGAATTAAACCTCCTTGCATGCTCACCAGCAGGCGTTTTGTCAGCTCTAATGACGATATTATGGCTGTCCGATGGCATCCGATCCAATGCCATTTTGAACATTTTTACTAAGTCATTGTTCTGATGAAGAAACGTTTGCAGTTCTTGGACAATGGTTCGCTTCACTGTTGGATTATGAGCACAACGCTTATCAACTTCGGCATCCTGATTGCCCATAAAATAAATTTGTAAGAATTGATGATCTGCATCTGGAAGTGGCAGCAGCGCTCCCAGTAGGTGATAAATTTGTCCTTGTATCTGCAATTGTTTATGATCTTGTTAAATTATTTACAAATACAAATTTTAATTTTATCAAAAACAATTGTGATATACTACCTTGAAAGTGGGCATGAAATTGTCCTGTACAATATGCGTGGCGCCAAACGACGTCATTTGAAAGCAATTGTTATATTTTTGGATGTTGGCCAAGAAGTGTTTAGAGTCATTTCCCATACCAGAAACTAATGAGCGTAATGGATCTGGTGGTGGGACCAATTGTGGCAATTTTACTTTACCACCAGCACAACATAATCCAGTAGATTCACCGCTGTATTTTAACGCTCTACAATATTGACAAATGGTTGTCATTTCCCCAATTGTTACGGATTTGTCGGCAGAATAATCTATTTCCGGGTCGTAGTGGAATGCTGCTCGTTCCAGGTTTACAGGAACACTGCGTCTGCGGAATCGCTCTATTTCATTAAGTCGTGCTCGCTGTTGTTGTGTTTGGTGTGCCCGAACTCGTTCCATTCTAAGCCTATCTACTTCATTATTATTCACTGTGGAACGCAATTCTGCCATACTAATACGAAAGTTATCATTATCCGTCTCTCGCTGGTCATCAGTGCGGTTTGCACGTGAGGTAGCTCGTCGCACATTTGATTGACTTCGACGTCCTAAGTCAGGTCGTCTTCTCCTTGGCATTTTAAAACAATAACAGTAAATAAAGTTCTCGCGCACTGAAACACTTCCAAGTGACACTATTATGTATTTCTAAAATCGTAATACACGATAGTCCGCCCGAATGTTGTGGATATATGTTATCTATTCGAAGTTCCAAAGTAGACTGAAACTATTTATCGTTAAAATAAAACTCAGTAGCGTCTTTTATTTCATGATAGTCAATTGTTTAAGGCATGCAGTGTTGCCAACCATATATTCGCAGTATTTTTCTGTATATTTAATATTATACGTGTGCAATTTTCCATCGAAATCGGACGGAATCTGTGGGTTTGTGTAAATTAGATTAAATGAATACATTTGAAAGTTTGTTTTTTAGTAAAAATTAGATATACATGTATACATTTTAATTACTGTTTCATTGCATGTAGGCAGTAATTTTATATTTGTTTTACAGTATATGTGTGCCAATTTCCATCAAAATTAGATAAAATGAGTGTATTTTTTAAATTATGGGTTATAAAGGGGAAGAGGGGATGGTTTTGGGGTGGAAAAGGGGATAGGGATTGGGTTTTTGTTAAACTAATCTTTTAAAAAAGTATATATGTTCAAAGTTCCATGGAAATCGGATAAAAAGTGTAGGTTTGTGTAAAAATTAAGGGGTGGGAAGGGGGAAACGTGATGCGGTTTTGGAAACCAAATGTAGGCAGTATTTTTCTGTTTGTTTTACAGTATACATATGCAAATTTCCATCAAAATCGGATAAAATCTGTGGGTTTGTGTAAATTAGGGGGATGTGAAGGGAATGAGGGGTTGCGTTTTTGGAAACCATATACAGGCAATATATTTCAATTTGTTTTCAAGAATACGTGTGCAAATTTTGGTGGAAATCGGACAAAATCTGTTGGGTTGTTTAAATTATGGGGTGTTATGGGGAGGAAGGGGTGGTTTTTTTGGAAATTTTATTTCTTAGGAACCATCTCCGAAACGCTCTAGACAACTCACCAAAGTTTCACCGTAATCGGATGAACGGTTTAGGAGCACATAGAGCATAAAGAAAACTCACATTCATTTTTATATATAGATTAAATTGTCGTTTTTAGTATTTTCCTCGCAATTTTTTCATTTTTTCTCACCGTTTAAACCTTCCCTGAACCTCCACAAACATTTCAAGATCAAAATTAGCCAAATCTGTCTAGCCATTCCCGAGTTTTAGCGAGACTAACGAACAGCAATTCATTTTTATATATAAGATGTGTCACCATTTTTTGAGAATTTGGCAAGTAATTAAAGCTTTTAACATCTACGAGTTTGCCGTGCAACTCATTCAGCTGTATGTTTTCTTCATATAAACGGTCCATGGCAATTTGTAGTTTATAAAGATTTAAAGCTTCATAATACACACAAAATGTTCGTATTGACCGGGTGATAATTTATTTATGTATACAACACACCACACACATAAAATCACTGGACCATTGGAACAGTCCACGAAACCAAGCAAAAGGTAAGTGGTCAGCCGACTGGGGCCGAATACGACCGACTGATATCGAGTTAGGAGAAGGCATCTTTACGCGTTCCCCACACTTGACCTATTCTATCAACGTTGCCGAGTGACGGACAATTCCCAAAATTTCGTTCAGACAATATTTTTGTTTGTAAAAAGTCATCCATTGTGATGAGGAGTGTGTTAACTATAAACGGGTGTTTTAACGTACTCCATTACTTTCGTAGAATATAGAGTACTAGAGTACAATACTCTAGTCTATAGAGTACCGGTGGCAACACTAGTTGTGGAATGGAATCTTAGTGAGCGTGGATATGCTGCTGGAGGACACACTGCCACACAGTTTGTAGGCGCGTCCACAAAGCATCGACAGCGGTTGCCCGAGAACCGATAAGAACACGTTACCGACCGATCATTTCCCACACATGTCCAAAGGGCAGGTCAGCTATTCTTCGATGAAGGCTCGCGCATTCCTAGCCACATGTGGCCGAGCATTGTGTGCTGAAATATGGGATATGGAGCGGCCTGCAGAAGGAGCGGTGTCTCTGGTTCTAAAATCTGCTTGATGCAGGGTTTGCAGTTCACATTTCCCTCAATACGTTGGAGACGAAATCGCATGCTTTTAATTATAACCAATGAGGCCCCAGACCTGGAGAGGCCAACCCAAATGATACTGCGGGCCACTTTGGAAAAAAGCATACAAAATTATATATCCCCATATGAGATTTAGTCCCGCTATAGACATTTTTTGGAGTGAAAAATTGAAACATAATGAGTAATTATTATTGCGTATACTATTATTCATACTTGTAGACATAGATAATATAATTATAATGATGCTAACAATATCTGTCGTATATTCGGAAAAATATTATTTTAAAATTAAGGTTAATTTATTCTCATAATTTCGACAGTTATTTTTTAAACATATGGATGCGCAAATAATATATTTTTAATACATTGGTTTTCATTAATTTGACCATTATAAAATAAATATATTTTGTAAAACTGTGATGAATCACGCGGACAGGAAAAATTTTAAAGGCGGACCGCGCGTTGGCCACCTCTGCCCCACACCATCACGTACGTTGTTTTCCCGCTGTTCCCCTCAACAATGCAGTCTGCCCGCTTGCACTCATTAAAGGCCCATTTAGACGACCCGTTCCAGATCACACCGTCCCGTTCCCGTCCCCGATTTCACTTTCCCCCCGCCGCGCCGACAGAGCGTTGCATTTAGGCGACCCGTGGCCGACCCGATTTGGATACTACCGTACTAGCGGCCTACCACCATGCGTATATCAGTCTTGTTCTGAAATTTGTACGTTCCACTCAGTAGTAATCCTAGTAATATAATTAGTTAGTTACAAATTTTATTAAAGCTGTAATATTTAAAATAAATATGTATGGCTCCATATTTACAAAACCACAAATTCTTGGTGAAACTCTGATTGCTTGACATTGTGCGAAAAGCCTAGAAAAAGAAAAGAAGACGGTGTGCCAAGCAATTATATTTACAAAGGCATATGATCAGTCACTTTAGACTCTTAGTTGTATTGGATGGTGAAGATTTCCGGAATTTATACCGGATGACACCAAAAATGCCTTGTTTTTCGCGTCTTTGTTATGATAGAGGGCATGTGAGGTTAGGATTGTCAACCATACTGTATTATAAAGTATCATATTCGTTCGTCTGCTAGTTTCACAATCTCTTACAAGAAAAAGTTCCTATCGGCCAGCGATTTTTTGTTCGCTCGCATCCTTTGATTACCGCATCGGAGTCGAGGCAATAACAGCGGACCATTCATATTGTTGTTCTCCAGTCGACTCATGTCCGCTCGGCGTTATTTCTGAAAATAACCATAAAGTACGCGGAAACAATTTATTTTTGGTAAACTATACGATTCAATTAATTTACAAACGACATGTTAGTGCTTATGATGAAACGAAATAAATGCAATATGGTGGGGAGGGAGAAGCAGAGCGTCCATAAATTTAAAAATGAGTGTTCCTTTTTTGTTATACTAGATGTAGAATGTGGCTCCAGCTGTAACACTGAAATGAAACCAAAAATTAATAGTTAGTCCAGTAAGCCCGAAAATATATTTATTTAAGACAGTAAATAACTAAATTTTAATTTTTTCCCATTCATATAATTTTTATTTTCCTCTTCAAAAGACAAATATGCTTTTTTTCTAAATAAGTTTACAATCCTATGTGAGGTGTCCCATAAAAATTTGTGGATCTTTTACACCTCCTGCAACTCCGTCAATAGTCTTTTTCTAGATTATCGGATGTTTTCATCTCAAAATAGTAGAAAACGGGGAACCAGGGAGTGTGATCACAACCGGGCGAGGCTTTACACCTCCAGTTTTCAGGGCAGAGTGGTGGGGGTCCGACTTATCCCCAACCTTTCGCCCTAAATCTGATGGAATTTCCACCCGACTTCCCTGCCTGGTCTCGCTGCAAAAAACGTGACCTGGAGCTCAATTTAGAAGACCCGTTTTCAGGGCCTAAGGGCGTGGCCACGATTTAGGGAGACCAGGTCGGTTCGTCTAAATGGGCCTTAAGGTTCCACTGTTCTGCGGATCCCCAGTTTTTGGAGTGATTCAGACCATTCCTTCTGGGTACTGTATTACTCACGAACAATACGGTATACACACTCCAGAGTTGTATTTCTAACCAGTTATATTAAAAGGCACTGTGGAACTAGGAGTGAATATAAAGTTTAATTTAGATTTACTGCAAAAATATAAGTTAATGGGTATAACAATCTTAGAATGTTTAGCCATCAAATGACAGTTGCAGAGTTTGGTGCATTTTCACCTACAAAGTGTCTTAAACCTGAGGTATTTATTCCATTGTGTAAAGGGAATCAACATTTTTTACATTTTTAGATGAAATCCATACCACGGAGAATCCATGTGGCTAAACTTGTTTCTCAGTAAAATGTAGATATTCAAAAAAAGATATTTTAGGAAACCTTCTCAATGTTGGCATGTGCTCTGCCCCCAGTCAAGGAATTTTGTCACACATATGGAGGATTGCATCAAACCAGTCGAAAGACTGATGAAAGCAAAATAAAAAAAAATAAAAAATGAACACACAAATAAAAAGTGAATATCGTCCCACTCTGTATTGTTTAACAGATAAATTCTGTTACTAGGTACTATTGGAAAGGATACCAATTTTGCCACCGTCGAATTCTGGGTGACTTTACGCCATAAACGACTCAAATTATGTGATGTTTTGAACCTAGTTGTTCATTTTGTTTAGGTAAAATTGATTATTGTTTAAGGCCTTTATTATTTTCTGTATATATAGCGCCACGTCTTCGTATACTTCTAGCTTAAGATAGTTTGGAAATGAACCAATTGTTAAAATTTGAGAAGTTTAGGTGCCTAATTATTGCTGATTTACAGCTTAAGTATATGAATTGGCTATACTTTCAGTCTGGAAGCGATGGTTACCAGTATTCAAAATTATTATTGTAGTTTCAGGTAAATCAGTAAGTGGTGTTCTGCTTATATTTGTCTTACAGTAATTTTAGGTGTTTTTTCTAGTTTATTTTTTAATGAACTTGGATCAGTCTTCCACATTGTGAACAAATTGTTTTGACGCTTTTATGATTTTCCCTTAACAGGGAACACTTTTCGCAACAGTGAGGGTTTTGCACTACCTTGCGACGCAAAAGAACTTACTCTAAAATCTGACATGAGAAGAGAGCGGTTTCTAAATTATAGCGAAACACTTAAATTTGCTGCTCGCATAATTAGCAATCTCCTGGTTCAGAATAATTCAGCAGGAAAGTTTTGTGTCTGTAATATATAAATACATTAAATCCTTGAGAAAAAGCGTAAATTGAGTGTTGGGGTGTCCCAATAAGTTTTTTCCTCTATTTTTTTTTTTAAATCGCTGTAGCTTACTTACATAAGAAATTTTATCCTCCTATAGTGACCCGTGGCGAGTAGACCCGAAAGTTTACGAAAAATGCTTATTTCTTATTTTAATTAGCACTTAATATATGACTAAATCATTACAATTTTGTAAAATTCTGGGTTATCGATGAAATCCAGACAACAACAAAATAATATTTAATTTTTTAGAAAGAAAGAAGTACTAAAATTGTGAGGGGTATTTTTTATTGGTGTTTTTGCATGGAAATTGTTTCTGTTCTTCATCGAATGTAATTAAGCCATGAAACTCCTTTATTAATTTAACAGATCTTTCTGCTGTGTCGTTTAGATAAAAGACCTTTCTTTTAGCATGAACAAAAGCAACATTTTCTTTCTACGAAGCAATGCTTGCGTGAAGAACACTGCTTTAAATTTTCATCCCAGAAAACAAATGTTTGCTCTTCGCGGATAAAAATTCATAACGGTTTTTCCTGAAACAAACTACAGATAAGCATTAATCAAGTTGAAAAAGATACAAAATAATGTACAATGTACATACCAGACAGCTAATTTTACATTCCACACAAAATAGAGCTGGATATTTCTGCCATCAAAGGTGTGTTCCTTTCTACAAAGTCAGATGCATGTATTTTATTTTTTTGTATAATACGTCCAATTTTGTGTTATTTGTAAAATTTAAGTTTTCATTTCTTTGCAACTATCTCCATCCAATAATATAACTCATAGCTCAATGAGCTCTCTGTAATCGTCAACCAAACAGAAATGTAACAACTACTCAATTTGTGTGTCATTGAATTTTTTTTCAGAATGCTTATATCAATTTAAATTCGTCATGCAATAAATAACAACTTTCTTTCTAACATTTGCTCCAAAAGTGTGGCCAGACACCATTGAGATTACCTATGTTGGATGATTGTGTTGCACCTCACTATCTGCACTTTATCACTTAGGCCTAGTTATTCAGAGCGTTCACTGC
This sequence comes from Vandiemenella viatica, assembly GCA_031002005.1. NCBI lineage: Eukaryota > Metazoa > Arthropoda > Insecta > Orthoptera > Morabidae > Vandiemenella > Vandiemenella viatica. The sequence goes on along the minus strand of JARYHS010008074.1, from coordinate 306,860,459 downwards.
AACTTCTCCTTGGTCTTTATCACAAGAAGTTGTTCCTGTTACGAAATAACGTTATGAAATAGATTGGCAGTCTTTCTTCTTTGGAACTTCTTACGCCCAGAGCAGGAAACAACTTTCCAGCCCACTGAATGGTCATGACTTGGAACAAGTGATTTTAAAATCTGTTATTATAGCATCTGCTCGTTCATTTCTCGATCCTCGAATATAATTGCTTTATTTTTATTTTTAAATTGCCAACACTAAGGCCAAGTGCCTCCACGATAACTTTAAGAAACGTAGACTGTATCTCTTAACTGGCATCTATACAAAACAGCTATTAATTTAGGAGTAGTGATATCTTTTCTTCTGTGCTTTGCAGCAGTTTCTGATTGTATTATTTCGAGTGGGTTTGATAAATGTTCCTCCTGATGTTCTCCAGAACTAGAAGATGTGTCGAGTTCTTCAGGTAGTATCAACAAATCATACGACGCTGAAAAACTTGACTACCATCTGGACCACATATATTTAAATATTTTTCTCTTCATTTATTTTCTTTTGTTTTACCCTTTCTTCTTTTTCAGCTAGTTCTCCAGATCCACCAAGCAACCTGGTCTCCCTGGCCCTATCTGTCACTGTAAGATTTTACCTCCTTTGTTTACATTCCTTCGAGGGAGTAAGCATGTGCATTACCAATTCACGTTGAAAATCCTCTCCCTTTCGCTTATAAAAATCCAGACATTCAACTGTCTCCATAATCTACCTTAGAATATAATGCGCCCATATACAGCGACATTAGGGCTTTCACTTAGTCAATTTAACTTCACGGATATTCAAAAATAAAACTGATAGAACTGTTGCAATTTGGTAGTTTGTCTCTCGTAATAAAAATTTGTTCTTTCTAGCATTTCGTAATCCTAAATTCATCTATTAGAACAAAACAATACGGGATGCTTATTCAAGAACTGTAATGACAGCAACAATTAACCACTACTCTCGCGTAATTTATACAAGAAGTGCCGGTGCAAGTCGGCACGGGTTACAGTTCTCCGAAAGGCGTAAAAATTCATTAGTGAGTGGTTTAGGGTAAAATGAAAAAAATAGGACCTATGCGTTACACAATTTTGTTTTTGAAAAATAAGGGACAACCTAGGGAGCGTCCATAAACCATGTAGTTCCATTTTTACCTCCTGTGAACCCCCCTTCCCCCACGTAGCCTGACGTGACTATTGGCTCTACCCCCCCTCCACCCCCCATTTAGCACGTAGCTTTTTCCCCTACTGATTCCAGAAGACATTTTATACGGTTTTATCTTGTCAGACAATCATAAATTACATACGGAGATAATTAAATGACAGGAATAAATGTTTACGTGCCGTTGTGTGTTCTGTATCTTATTTTAACTGCTACAAATAATATAAATGGAAAACTACGTAGCCTTGCTCTGAAACCCTCTCCTCCCCCCGACACGTACCCCAGCGTATCTTTCCAGCCAACCCCCCTCCCCCCCTCAGACAGAGTCGCGTAGTTTATGTACGCTCCCCTCCTGCGAATATTATATTGCCAGACACCGTGTAACGTATTCAATTTTGATGAATTAACAAAGAGAACGCAATAAAAAAATTATAAATGAAGAGACTATACTAAAATATAACTAGAAAATTACATTGTTGATCGGTACGATTAAAGACGGTATTTCATTTTTCTCTCTTTATCAGCGTTAGGATCGTAAAAATTCCGCTCTTCCTAAATTTTCATCTTCTATCCACTTTACACTAATTTTCAGATTTATTTATAAAATTTTTGTAAATTCCTTGAAGCAAACTTATGTAGAACAGGGTTGTGATTCAAAATAAATTTGGAACATAATATCTTACCATATAGTGAACATGAAACTAAAAACTGTTGAAATTTCCCAACGTACAGATTTACCGGATTTAAAATTGTAAAAAAAAATCTATAACACACATAAAAACTGATTATCGTACACACAGAAATCATAAAGAAATTTGTAAAAGGCTTCAGAACCTAAAGATGCACTGGATTATTGAAGGTAAGCAACATTGTTTTGGATCACTACTTGTGAAATATTAAAAACAGTTTTATATTAGCATCATTTTAATGGTAAATAAACGGTAAGAACATTTTTAAAGCAATACCAGGAATATAATTGGCAAATAAAAAATAATCAGAAAGAAAAAAAATATTTTCTTTCAATGTAGTTAATTTTTAGCTAACTTACTGTTATGAATTCGTGCAGCAATCGAAATAATCATGCGTTCAGCTGTACTTAGAGGACATAGGTTGACAGCTAAGGGTTTCATCACACATTTGTTACTAACCTGAAGACAATATATGGTGAGGCATCTCTATGGTCAAAGAACATTCTATAAAAGATGACGTGAGTCTTTTGGATGTTTCATACTTTTTATCACTATATATTATTTTTCTGGTAGTCATCGATGTTGCCGGTACGGTGACAGCTGATTTGCTTATAGAGAAATTTTAGTCGCACAAACCTATGATCGCCGAAACAGCCTTGTTTTTATCAGTGGGGAAGTTAGCCTAGAGAATTTTATCTGCATACAACGCTGAGAAAACTTACAGTCTTACAAGATACAATCATGTTTGAGATTCAACATTCAAATTTTCTTAAAAAAAAAAGAAAGAAAACATATCAACCAGTCCCGCATGTCTTATAACGTAATCACCCATCCTGTCTCTTCTTTCTGTAAGACTCTTCTGCAACTTCTTTTCTCACCCATCATTCCCAAAAAACGTTCATTTCGTACTTTATCTGTCCTCTTAATTTCGAGCATTTTTAATGTTTCATATTTTTCATTTATCCAAAAAAAGGCATCTTCTTATAGGCCATATCTACTTTTCCTACGACCAATTTCCTTTTCTACTACTTCATACTTTTCTTGCAGCCACATTTCTTTTTTGTTTTTTTTATTTTTTTTTATTTTTTTTATTTTTTTTATATTTTTTTTATTTGTTGTATTTCCTGTTTATTTGATTATTTAGAATCTCTGTACTGCCCTATTCCTGCTTCATCCTGAGGATTTTTGTGCCTTCTTGTCTGATCCATCAACTACATATCGATACCTTCTATCAGTAAAGAGCTCTTAAATCACACAGAACCAACTGTTATCATTTTTCGCGTAATAACTATTTCCTGAAATTAAGATTTTCTCTCGGAGATAGGCAGCAGGAGGTAAACATATTCTTTCACATTTATTCTGTTCTAAAAAATGCTTTTTCACAAGTTCTATCACGGTACAACTCATGCGAATATTGGTCGTATATTAGTTGTATATGCCATGTGTGGTCTGACCGAAAAATGTAAACCATAGTTTTTCAAGAGCTGCTGCATACGCAATATATGATCCCAGAACAGCGAAGATTCACGAAACTCGTTCTTAGGCAGGCTTGAAAAAGCGCAGCAACACTCTAACTTTCGAATAGAAGGAAGTGTCCGATGGAAACAACATACCATACGCGGAAGTGCATTGTAAATTGTTGTAGCGTCTGGCATGATGTGCGAACTATAATCGTCACTGTAGGTAGTATTGGGAATACATAGGGATCGGATCCATGTGTGAACATACTCCTGGAATACCTAGCATTTCTCCCTTTGCCGCAGATATGCTAGCTATGACGCCATCTCTAGTGGCATGCTCCAGACACGGTTTGAGACCATGAACAGGATTCATGAGGAATTCCGCGATTGGGACTCTCTATAAAGAACTCTCATGTCCATTAATTTAGACATAGTTGTGGGTATTCGTGTAATGAGTCTATTATTTATCATTCGCTTTGTAAATTTAAAACTAGTCCGTAGTAGACAGTAAATGAGGGCATTGCACTGGAATTGCGTTGCAGGAATCGCCGACTCCAGTTAGAGACACGAAATTAATAGTTTTGTTCAATTTTTTCTTTCCTTTCTTTGGATATCACTAAATACAGTGAAAAATACATAATAATGAATGTTTCGCAAACATTGAAGGCGCTGTAGCTGACGGAGTAGCAGCACCGCAAGAGTATCTTTATTTTTGCTATTCATACATAAGTTTAATCAAGTAAAGCATATATGTATATCGGAAGCAAAAAATGAATATCCTCTTTTTTAGATACACCAGTACAATTGCGTATTAAAAGGTTTTGCAGCAACAATTTGCAGTTCTTTTATTGGTTTCGGAAGGCTGTATTTTTCATATAAAGTGCGAATTTTCTATTTATTAAAAAAATTCAGTTGAAGATTGATTAGATAATGTTGTTAAGAAGACAACTAAAGCTCTTACATGTTCTTAAAAACAAAAAGAATTGGTTTGTGTTTTCTCACCAATAAGTCATTCTTACTGTAATTTCAAATTCGGTAAATTCACTTACCTCAAACTTTATATACCGTGTCGCGTATAAAAAATATTGTTTTAAGTGGAAGTTAATTTCTCAAAATCAACTTCATTGTGATGTTTTAAATTGGTGACCAAGCGTCCACAGCTCTCGTACTAAATGTCTGCAGATATCTATAATTCGATTGTCGAGGATGGGAAATGACAGCGTTTTCTTAAATTGTAATGGAAGATTGTTTGATATGTTATTTGATGCGCTGATGTACTAGCGCCAAGATATTTTTTGCTGTCCTCAGTCTTTCGACTGGTTTAATGCAATTCTCCATCCATTTCTATCTTGCGGTAACCTCTTCATTTCAACATACCCCTTACAACCAATGTCCTCAATTATCTGCTTCATATATTCTAATCTCTGTCTTCCTCTACCGTTCTTACCTTCGACTATTCCCTCCACTAACAATTAAGCAATCCTGCATGTCTCAAAATATGACCTGCCATCCTGTCTCTTCTTTCTGTAAGCCTCTTCCATAAACTTCTTTCCTCAACCATCACTACGCGTTCATTTCGTACTTTATCTGTCAACTTAATTTTTAGCTTCCTTCTATAGCACCACATTTCAATTGCTTCAATTTTCGTTCTTCCTGGTATTGCTAAAGTCCATGCTTCACTGCCATAAGGTGCTGTGCTCCACACACAGAATTTTAATAAGTTCCTTCTGAGCCCTAGATAAATATTTGAAACTAAAAAGTTTCTATTTTTCATGAGGTCTCTTTATGCTAGTGCTATTCTGCTTTTAACATCATTCCTGTTCGGCCATTATTTGTATTTCTATTTCCAAAACAGAAGAATTCACTTACTTCTTTTTATATTTTTTCTACTACTATTGGTATCATTTCTGCTAGATTTCGTTACTCTTGTGTTGCTTTGATTTATATTTAGTCCAAAATCTTTCTTTCTTGATACTGTTTTCATGTCATTCAGTAACTTCTCAATATCCTCGAGCTGTTCTGCTAATAAGGCAATATCATTAGCAAAACGTAGTATACTGATTTTTCTCCTTGAAGACTTATACCACATTCAAATTCTTCTTTCACTTACTTTATTGCCTGCTCTACATACAAGTTAAATATTAACCTTGTCTCACACCATTTTTAACTTATCCAAGTCTCTCATGATTCTCTAATTTTATTGTAACTACTTGATTCTCATATGGTTTATAAAGTGATTGCTACAGTGGCGTAATTCGAGTGTGATGGCCCTCCATCACACACGTAGATGATTTAGCTTTGATTTATTCATCAACGATCCATTCGTTCGGTTGCGTTAGGACACAGACCTAGGCATGTTTGAAGGCATCAGTAATGCGATTCAGGCGTCGTATGAAAACAGACAGCTCAGCAGAAGACTCAGCATTGTGTTGGAGGTGAGCCGAATGGAAAGCCAATACCGTACGTTGTAAGATATGCTTCCAGCAAAGGAAGTGAGTGGATTTCCCTTACGGCAGACTGGCTGCTCCATCTGGCGGATAACGACAGAGGCGGCGGTACGCGGGGCGCAGCCACCCGGATATTTCCACATCATTCAGTCGCTGCTATTGGATATCACCATACACTATGATCGTGAAAAGGGTATGCGACAGTGAACCAGCAGGTTCAGATAGGAGAAAAATGGGCTTTAATGTAATGACCATACTACATATCGTACCATGGTAACACGTAAGTGATTAACAGATACATATTTTTACTGCTGTCATGATTCCATATGCTTAACGCACTTCATATTAAAGTTTAAATTTTTTAGAAGTTTTACTTAAAAACTGTGGTTCTTAATCCTCGTCTAGTTTAAATGTTCAGGCCAACCAACCATAACTATTCATATATTAAGTAAATGCGAAGCATGGCCTAAAATGTATTATCGTTGAATTCCTTCTATTTCTAACGATGTAATAACGTATGTTTTACGCAGAGCGAAAATTTCTAAAGATTTTTATACCATTGAGAAACCAAAAACATGGTTTTTACTTTAAACGAAAAATAGACGTTATAAAGTGAAATTCTGCTGTATTAATTCATCGGTCTCGGGAACTGGAGGCAATAATTGTGACTTATGCTGACCTAACTTCATTATTAAGAAGAATAGCTACAGGGAAATATTGATACATTTTATGTATTTCCTACCTAGAGAAAAAGGAAGCAGATTTTACTGAGGGTGGATACGTAGGGATCTCATGAGGATGGAGAAAAGATTATCACGCTCATTAAACCTTTCCGCGTACCTACTTCCATGCGAATGGACTGGATTAATCTTCAAATTGAACCCACAACTCCATAAGACGTATAAACGCCTCCTAAAACAGTGAAAATTTCACTTTCGCGTATCAGTTTGCACTCACCATAAACAAACAAAAATGGAAAATCAGAAGACCGAGATTATTCCGAAACAGTATCCTCGAATCAGAGCAGTACTATCACAGGCAAAAAGATCTATCAATACGTCGACCAGACATTGGAAAACAAAAAAAGTACTGAAGCATGAATTTTTACTCTATTACTAGCATTCGCCCGCTGCTACACGCGTGTGGGATTTGGCATGTGTAAAAAATTCGTTACCGGTTTTATTCTATTACCAAATATTAACGTTGAGAGGCATAAATTGTAAATGTCTTATTAAAAGTCTCCTTTACTTTACTTATTACCTTAGGTCGGTTCTCATACTGACGTCCGAAAAAAATTTCATTCATATTTTAAAGTATTACAATTTATGAAATAGTAGAAAATCTATCTGAAAAATTATCTGTACTAATTTCAAGAGATAATTTTAGTGCAAAGTAAAAAAAAAAATATAAAGGGTTTTCTTTTTGTGACATAAGTAAGTTGAGCAATGTTTAAGAGCAATAAGAGTTACCTTTACTTTACTTGGTAGGTCGGTCACTGTAATACACTGTCTGTGTACCATTTGTAATTGCTGATACTGAGGTGTAAGATAACCGTGGTGATGCAAATTTATGTCGATATAGCAGTTACCTGCAACTTCGTGTTCTTGGAAGACTGTTATAATATAACAGTTTTCTATATTAAGAATAAAATTTCAGAGTAATAATAAAAATTATTAACGTTGTGTATAAAAAATTCAATAAAGTTTAACCTCTGAAAGATAATTTTTTCTTTTTGCTGTTAGAATATTTGCTTTATTTTGACGATCAATTATTTCTACTGTAAAACAGAAATTTACGTGGATTAAAATTAATCTTACGTGATATCACACGTTAAGAATTATTTTTAATTTCCTTCGCTTTCAGATCGCCGTATTACTGATTCCATTATTCCAGCCACATATAACCAATTCCATAATGTCAAGATTTCATCACGTTGCAGTGTATGTTTTATTGCGCATGTGACTGAAGCTATGATTTTCTAACAGCAATATTTTCGGAGGTTGTGGTTGGGTTGAAATGCAGCCTGGACCATGATGATAACTGATATGCTTTGTTAAAACATAAGGGACGATGGATTTAGCTTTATAATTTACATGGTGTAGCATTAGGATACGAATTTTTTTAATTCTCTTTGCTTTCAATAAAACCGTATTATTGATGCCATTATTTCAGTCGCATGTAAGTACCTCCAGCAGGCCAAGATTCTATAGCGGAACAGTGACTGTATTAGTGCGCATGTGGCAGAAACTATGATTTTCTAACGGAATAAATTGCAAACTTTGTGGTTAGGTTCAAATACAGCATGGAACAGACGGATAATTGACAAGCTTTGTTAGAGCACAAGGCATAATGGATTTAGTTTTATAATTTATGCGGTGAAGCATAAGGTTTTAGGATGCTTACTTATTTTTTTGTTTCATTGGTTGCATGTTGCTGTCGTCACCAACTCAATAGCACGTATGTTGATATACATTACCAAATCAAGGTTATGAGAGTTATTTAATAGAAGGAACAGTTTATTTTACTGGCCGTGGTTTGAACAGCAGCCCAAATTTGTACACAGGTTCCTTGGACGATTTTATTCAAGAATATTTGCACATGACAGCCATCAAACATATAGTCCTGTCAACGTTATTCATGAATCATAAAAATAAACAGTGGAATTAAAGGTCTTTAATAGTATTCTTTCGGTCAAGAATATATCAAAAAATATTCAAAAAGAGTAACTTTAAAACTGAATGAACCGACACAAATGTGAATAAAATTGACCCCCTACCATATTCAACATGCTGTCCTACTTCTTCTCCTGGCAGTTGATGTCTACGGCCAAAGTTCCATTCTATAATGTCTCACTGCACGCAATTCATCTTCGCGAAATATTGTCTGAATTGCCGAACTTTAATAACCCCAAATCGTTGGACTTATTACATTCTCAGTACCTTCATCCATCATATTAAACGTGAAATTGAGAACTGGTGGTCAGGTTTCAGGATTTTTTTAAATATTATTTTTAATCCTAACTTGAGACGTTGCTTGTCGTATTCACAAGCAACACAATAAAGCTGATTTTTACAATGATGAGAGATATCTGTAACACTTCGTCAGAAATTGCATTGATGGTCTTTGAAGTAAAAAATTGAATAGAGTATAATCCAAAACCTAAAACGCAATTTTGTTACTGTACTTTTTTTACTTATGGCTTTACGCCTTCGTCGACGTCGAGGCCATTAGAGGCGGGATGGGATTGAGAACAAGAAACGGGAAGGATTCGGCCATGACCTTTCGAAGGGAGCATCCCGCCATTCGCCTGGAGTGATTTGGGGAAACCATGGAAAACCCAAATCTGGATGCCCAGACGGGGATTCGAACCAGCGTCCTCCCGAATGCGAAGCCAGAAGTTCACCCACCACGCTCGGTTTTGTTACTGGAGAGTCTCTTATACTACCGCAACAGGTTTTGAAATTGATTCTGACTGATTAAATATTAGCTTTAATTTAAAATTACAGAACATGAAATCAAAGGTGCTGAACTAATGTGCTACTGAGTTGTCGACATATGTATCTTTCATCTAAGTCGTTGTATTAGTATTATAAGTGAAATGCCTTCTAGTGAGATATGACCATGGCCACAAATTAGCACTATAGTTCAGATATCGGTGATTAAAACAAATGTATGTTGGTATGGGAATCAGAGAATTTAATAAATTACAAACGGATATGCTGAACAATTTGCCACAATCATTGAAAGCAAGTAAAACTTTGAGAAATCTGGGGGTAGGTGTGTAGGCAAATTTTAATTATGGGATGTACCATTGGCCTTGCTGACTAGTCGGATGAATCTACCTTTGTTCAGTTTTCTAGCGTCCAATGAAAACATTAGCGCGAGTGAACACCTAACATTGACGAGTATACAGGTACGAGTCTGTCTTCTGCCGCCGTATCTCATTAACTTTCATTGGTTTGTCGGAAGGATCCTTCTACTCATCCATTGCAGGTCTCGACCATTCAACAGACGTGGTCAGCCAACACACTGTTTCGTGTGGCAAGGTAATAACGTTCATGAGATATTCTCAGAAAATTCTTGACTCTGAGGAGCATGCATATTGCAAGCTTCACAATCACTTTCGAAATTCTTTTCCCTTTGTAACAGACTCTGTTATTCGGCAACCAAAACAGATTATTTCTATTCGTATAACCACAGTTACGCCGGTATGCGTTTCACATGGATCTCCTGAATTGAACTCAGTACACTGACAACCATCTACTGATTTATACCATTTTTAAAATATTTGGCATGTCACTGTATGTAGTGGATTACCCGGGACGCGATTAAAACTCTTGGATATAGCATCAAATCCATCGCAAGACTGACAATACTTGTTACAATATTCTGCAATCAATTAATACAATGTTTACACAAGGGACAGGATCTCAATATAAAACTCTCCTAGGTACTCGGTATAATAATGGAACACTGATTGACATTTGAATTTTTGTAGGCTAACTTGCTAAAGTGAAGTGGGACTGGTATAAAGAATAAATCTTCTGAATTTACAAACTTGGAAGAGTATTGCCAGATTAGAGTCAAATTCCTTGAAACTATAAGCAAATTCTGCCATCATCGTCTTCTGCAGTCTGCACTTTGTCACCTTGCCAGAGTGACGCTTGCTGCCACAAAAACGTGCGTCCTAATTATGCTCATCCCTAAGACCGACTGAGCTCTGTAAAAGGTGTTTGCTCAAATCTCCCATCATCTTTTCTCCTTCGTGGGATTGTCTTACGCCAATGATAAAACATATTAATCCTTTCACCGTCCACGTAGCATGGCTTTATTTTACGCAGTTTCCAATCAAAGTACACCTGTACTCTGCTGTTCTAGGAACTTACTAATTCCCGCAGCTATGATTCGAAACTTAAATTAATATTTAGTTGAAAACTTAATAGATAGTGAAAATAATATTCGATTGCATTGTTATCTAGCAGATTAATTCGAATGCTGCTTCTAATTTAACTAACAACTTAAATAATTCTCTAAACTATTCGTGACAAAGGTGACGAGAAAAAATAAGGAGCGCAAGGAACATTCGTAGCATGATTCTACAATTTTAGTGTTTCATTATCTCTAATAAGAATACTTCCTTTGGATTATTGATCATAATGGATGCTATTAACATGTATGGGTATTTAGTATGTGGACATCGCTTTTAGTCTTATTCGAGAACTATAATGGTTTTCAATCCTCGTTCCAGCTATTTTGTTTTAAATTTTTCGTTGTTTCTCGAATATTTCCACATCCGAGTCCACCCTCTCCAGTCCCCAAGGGATCGTCGACGACGAACATTAAATGTCAGTACATAAAAACGATAACACAAAATTTGTGGTTAAATCCATTCTCAGCGCTTGTGTGTTTTACATCCTTTTGTATCATTGTTTCGTCGTTATGACCACGCCTAATGTATTTCCATCTCTGCATGTTTACAAAATTTGAATACATATTTTCAAATGAATGCCTTTAAGTTATACCACCATAAGTAACTCATTCACTGGGAGTTATATCAAAGAAGAAAATAAGAGGTAGAAAATCGTCGTGACAGCTATCCACATGCCTTACAGCTTTTCGAAAACATCTGACGGGATGATACTGCATTCTGTGTCTGTTTTGGTCGGAGAATCGATTAATTTAAGTAAGTAGCATTTATCTCGTGAATACCTAGTTTTGCGATACTTTATAGACTAAGCATTTATTTAAATCAGACCTACAAACATCGGTGGTAGCTGTTGAAACTGTTAAGCTGGGGCTGTACCACGTTCTACTTAAAACCTGTGGAGTTCTTTTAGCCATCGGGTTCGTTGGCTTCGATAAATGTATTAGAAGCAGATTCATGCATTTGAAAGAGAGAGTTAGCGAATGATTTTACGCTTATTGTGATCAACTTAATTCTTTGTCAAATACTTTCAGCTTTCAGAAGTAAGCGAATTGAAATTATAAAACTGCTCTGTAAAATTAAAAAAAAAGGATTTATTTTTTCTTGTTCGACGTGGTTGAGTGTTGATTTTTTGTCATAGGAGAGCTTCTTTAGCCACTAGTTGATTTCAGTATGCGGACACGAATATACATTTATGTTAGGCGCGTGAGCCATTGGAGTTTGGAGGTTTTATTTTTTATCAACTATTATCTTTTATACATACATCCATGCCTAATATCTTGTTTCCGATACAATCATACATCTGACAAAATTAGCGGCAAGGCCCTATACCAATTTTATTGTTTTCACGATACCGTAAATCATTTAAGCGTATTTACTTCTTTTAGATAGGTTATTTTCATTGTGAGGGAGACATGAGGTCCATCTCAACACTCATCTTGACGATTACGGAATACCGCCTAGGGGCAGTAATTAGATATACTTGTGAGCGCTCGGCTAGACTGCTGGGTAACCACACTGATTAAGAGCCCGCTTAAACTATTTTGCTGTATTAATTCACAATTAAACAGTTTTAATAATAACAAGCGAGCTTCCGAAGTTATTGCCTTATACACTAAACCTCTCGTAATGTACCATATATGATACCTTGTCTTGTATATAACTAAATAATGTACTAAGATTTAATTAAATGGAAGTTCCAACCATTCAATGAATACCGAATGGATGACGCCTTTCATTCCTATGGTCCCTGGCAATAATTACGTTCCGACCATTCTGCCCGATTCAAATTCCGCTCATTCAGTTAGCGATTTTCTTTGACATCCAGAAATCAATTAAAGCGCATACCGATGCGAGCTCCCCACGCCATACGTCCTCGATTCTGCCGCGGCCTATTCTTTTGCAACTCTTTACTCGCCAAAGCTATAATTTTACAGAAAGCTTCATCTATGACGAGAGTTGCATTTTGATTGAGGCATAGGGGATCATGAAAGGTGCCTCCCCGAAGATTGTGATTTGAAAATGTTATCAGAAGCAATCGGGCGATCCCTGGGCAACAGTATAATGCCGGCCAAACCTTTCACACCAGAAACATCAATAAGCGAGCCCTTGTCAGGGCCACAGTTAAAGATTGTCTCCATCAACATTGAATGCATGTCATCAGCCAAGGAAGAATTGCTACAAGACCTATGCAATCAACACAAATGCCACATTTTATGTGTACAGGAGACACATAGAAGTACTGAAATGCGCCGACCTAAAATAAATGGAATCATCCGCGCGGTTGAGAGACCTCACCACAAATACGGAAGTGGCATCTTTGTCCGACCAGATGTTCAGATCCTGTCCACGGCCTTCACAGAGGAGAACGACATCGAAGTCATCACCATTGAGCTTAAAAACTGCATCTTTATATAAACCACCCAGCAGTAAATTCACTGTCAAACCACCGTTTAATTTCCATAATCAACATCTGCAGATTGTTATCGGAGATTTCAATTCTGATTGTACTGCTTGGGGCTACGACTTCAATGACGAGAATGGCATTGCAGTAGAAGAATGGGCAGATGTAAATCAACTTACTATCGTACATGATCCCAAACTGCCAGCATCTTTCAACAGTGGGAGATGGAGACGGGGCTACAACCCTGATCTAATATTCATTAGTAATCACATCAGCCAGCAATGTGTGAAGTCTGTCTGTAGCCCAATACCAAACACGCAGCACAGACCAATAATGTGTGAAGTGTTTGCGACAGTAAGACCCCAGAGAGTTCCATTCCGCAGGAGGTATAACTTCAAGAGAGCTAACTGGTCTATGTTCACAGAAATATTGGATGCGGCTATGTCTACTATTGAACCAACACCAGAATCATATGACACATTCACTGCAGCTGTGAAAAAATGCTCCAGAAGATTCATTCCCCGTGGTTGCCGATCATCATATATTCCGGGTCTCACCTCAGATCTAGCTGCCCAGTTCATGGTTTATAAAACACTTTTCCAAGATGATCCATTTGGTGAGAAGACAATAGAAGCTGGTAATCAACTTATCTCATCTCTAAGTGCAGCAAAAAGAGACCGCTGGATCAAAACATTAGAAGAGCTGGACCTGAAAAGAGATAGTCACAAGGCATGGAGACTTCTAAAACGCCTCAACAATGATGCATCGAAGACCACTGGACATTCCAATTTAAACGCAAACCAAATTGCACATCAGCTACTCATGAACGGGAAGGAGACTCATAAAAGAGGACAATCTAAAAAACAAAGAAAAACGGACAGAAACAGTCAGGAAGATTTGAACAACCTCACTGAGCCCTTTAGTATGTCAGAGTTGGAAAAGATTATTCATGAGTGCAAAACAGGAACGTCGGCAGGCCTCGATGACATACGATCAGAACAAATTAAGAACTTCGGATATAAAACCAAAGAATGGGTTCTACAGCTTTTTAACAAATGTATGAGCTCATACCAAATTCCGAAGGTGTGGCGGAAGACGAGAGTCATTGCGCTGCTGAAACCTGGAAAAGAAGGAAACAATCCTAAAGATTTCAGACCTATAGCACTCTTGTGTCATATCTACAAAATATTTGAACGATTAATTCTGAATCGTACCCAGCCTGTGGTTGATCCAAAACTTATTCCACAACAAGCTGGCTTTCGTCCTGGCAAAAGTTGTACTGGGCAACTACTGAACCTAACACAGTTTATAGAGGATGGATTTGAGACCCGTAAAGCCACGGGCGTGGTCTTTGTGGACCTGTCAGCAGCATACGATACTGTTAACCACCAACTATTACTTGACAAGGTCTACAGTTTGACAAAGGCCACCGGATTAACCAAACTCATCGCTACTCTTCTTCAGAATCGTAGGTTTTTCGTTGATTTTCAAGGACAGCGCAGTCAATGGAGGGTACAAAAGAATGGCCTACCTCAAGGTAGTGTACTGGCCCCAATACTTTTCAACATTTATACAAACGATCAGCCATTACATCCAGCTACCAGGAGCTTCGTGTACGCTGATGACCTAGCTCTAGCCTAACAGAGCACAAAACTTGAAGTTGTAGAAAGAAATTTGTCTGCTGCTCTTGAAGGCCTATCAAGCTATTATAAGGAAAATCACTTAAGACCTAACCCTTCAAGAACTGAAGTGTGTGCCTTTCACCTAAAAAATAGGAAAGCTCAGCGTAAGTTAAAAGTAATGTGGTCAGGTATCGAACTGCAGACATGTAACACCCCAAAATATCTGGGAGTGACACTCGATAGAACCCTCACATATAAGAAGCACTGCATGAATTGCAAAATGAAGATCTCTACAAGAAATAACTTACTGCGCAAATTAGTTGGATCACAGTGGGGCAGTCAACCACAAACTATACGTACATCGGCAATGGCCCTTTGTTATTCTGTTGCAGAATATGCATGCCCAGTTTGGAACTCATCATCTCATACCAAACAGGTGGATGTAGCCCTCAATAACCTGTAGGCTAGTGACAGGTTGCTTAAAGCCTACCCCAGTTGATAGGCTTTACCAGCTTTCGGGCATTGCACCACCCAGTATCCGGAGAGAAGTGGCTGCGAACAATGAGAGGACCAAAGTAGAACGGGAAAGCGGTCATCCACTGCACGGCCATATACCACCAGCCCAGAGACTCAAATCCAGGAAAAGCTTCCTCAGAACATCACGGGAAGTAATTGGGTCACCTGAAAAGGCAAGAGTACAGTTATGGAAAATGAGGGTTCCCAACATCTCGGGACCACTGACAATTGCAGAGCGCTTGCCACCTGGTCATGAAGAAGACTGGAACGTCTGGCGGTCTTTAAATCGATTGCGAACAGGAGTGGGCAGGTCCAAGGAAAACCTAATGACATGGGGTTATACTGATACTACCAGTATTAAATGCGAATGCGGAGAAGACCAAACTATGAACCATATGCTCGAGTGCCCTATGTGCCCATCATCCTGCAACAACGAAGACCTGTTTCAAGCAACACACAATGCGATTGAGGTTGCGAAGTACTGGGCCAAGTGTGTTTAAAGTTGTTGATTTACAAAATGTATTTAACTGTGTATTGTGATGTTTTTGACACGAGAATAATAATAATAATTGAGGCAAAAGTAAAAATTACGTGAGTCTCGCGAATTTAAACCTCAACCTACATCTATATAACTCCGATATACAGTGACTGATGAAAAAATTAACTAGAAGAATGCCCTTGGATGGACGATTCATCAGTGTTTAAATGATGTCGGAATTAGTATATAGTGATAACATGATTAATTATAAACAACGTGACTTGATAACAATTAATATTTGCCAGAAAAAAATACTAACCATTTTTTCGCATGGTAATAACCGCAGATCTCTCAATCTACTGTTTTTGCCCAGACTGAACTGCTGGATGAGTCAGTTAGAGACCAACTTCTCACAAAGTACGATTTATTTAACTGAACGCTTCTCCGAGATTAAAAATAAACCTCTCTCGTCTTAAATTCTAGACCCTATGAATTCTATTATATATCAGTTGATGCGGCAGACTTAAAGAACATCATAAATCAGTTGCAAGGTCTGGCCGCCAAAGTGGGGTGGGTAATATTTATCATTTTATATAATTAAGAAAATTTGCGATAACTACTTGTTTTACAAATGGTTTTTACAGAAAATTGGTATATTTTTCATGTTAATACTTAATTTAATGATATGTAGCATCTGTGAAAAGTTAGTATGTATTAGGTCGAAGCGTTTCTCTTAGAGTTGTGATATTACTAATCAGTGTGTTCTAGCAGAGTTTTGCTAAAATTTGAAAATGCATTAGCAGCGAATTGAGGTCATAAATCACAAAATGGTTCGGCGGGCAAGCGTGTTTAAAAGCAATAGTAATTACCAATATATACTAAAAGTATTTGATGTGAGATATAGCGAAAATATAACTAGTATTTAATTAAAAAGCTAATAGAAATATATGTCTGTTCTGAGGAAATAAGCCGCAGTATAGACGAGGTGTTGGGTTGGTAAATTTTACTAACTGAAATTTTTTTTTGCTGTTTGTATTTTTTATTGCTATTTGATTTTGCAGCATTTCACATTTGTTTTTCTTCTGTTTGTATTTTAATTGCTATTTGATTTTGTAACATTCACATTTTTATGAACCAAAGTATCCAAATTATTTATTTTCTTTTGAAATACACAAATGATGTATGATGTAATTCATAGAAATATTTGAAACAACAATTGCGTGCACACCAAGAACATTTTATTGTGGATATCTTTTCACAGTCACTTATTCTCTAGAAAGTGAGATATTAATTAAATTTTTTGTATTAAGGATTTTCTATGCTTGTTGAATATTCTTTGTAAATAAATCTGTGACTTGTGTAAATATAGATACATCGGTTTTGGAATTATACAAAAAATCATCCCGCTCCTTCCCTTAATCAGTTATTTAAATAACTATATAATTTTACTGACAGACTATATAAAGTTTAATCAAAGTAAAAATTAAAAAATAAATGGAAGGTACACCTAATCGGTACGCCTTTAACTTTAATCGAAAATAACGTTGCCGCAAACTGAACTATTGAGAGAAAATGAACTTATGCTCTAGAAAGAGAGAGATTAAATTATTTTTGTCCTAATGATGATCTACGGTTGCTGAATGTTATTTGTAAAAAAAAAAATCTGTGACTTATGTAAATGTAGATGCAGCGGTTTTATAATTATACAAAGAAATCCCGCTGCCTCCCTTAATTGGTTATTTAAATAACCATATAATTTTAATGCTAAACTATGCAAAGCTGAATGACAATCAAAATTAAAGCACACTCTGCATGGAGATTTTAAGAACTGTTTAATGGGAGAAATATGTTTCCACATAACCAAAAATGCTTGTAGGTCGTTAGTTCAATTAAGACAAACACAAGAACTATAAAAGTTTAATAAAACGAGAGGTCTTACTATGAAATGGAATCATCCAGAATCCGCTTCAACACCACTGTCTGAATTTCAGAGACAACGGCTACGTCTCCAAGATCACCGATCCTCAGATTTCGACCAGTTTCTGTCGGTGAAATGATTTAAAGAAAGCTGTTTTCGTCACCATATCTTCATAAACATATTCCGTAATTTTCTGTATTGTTCCCCTCTCACCACGAATTCCCAGTCGGTTAACGCTCTGGCCTCGCATTCTGGTGGAGGCGGGTTAGAATCCCCGTCCGGGCATCCAGATTTGGGTTACCCATGGTTTCGCCAAATCACTCAAGGCAAATACCGGGATGCTTCCTTGGCCGAATTCCTTCCCGTTACTTGCCCCCAGTCCTTGCTGGAGTCTCACTATTTAAAAATGTTCTACAATCAACCATAGCCATTCAACTTAGTGTTTCAATGTGGTAGAAGGTTAGTTATTCTGTGTTATAGCTATAGAATTTTGTGCCATGGCTTTTTGATATAGTGACGAGTTGTGATCATGTTATTCGATTTTTACGAAACGATTATGATCGAGGTAAGTGACAACTGCTGATTATTTTTATTTGGCGATTTTGATTAACAGAAGCAGTTTCTGTGTTATATGCATGCAACATACTGGTAAATATTCAGTTTTCAGACAAATCTACTGAAATGCAAGCACAGTGTACTCCATTTTTATCTTCCACTTTTTGAGGAATTGACGAACAAAATTTGTACCATAGGAGCAGCAAGGCACATGTATATTTGCTGTCCTAACCACACTTCAAGCAGTCGCCATACAGAAACTTTAAAGCAAAACTTTAATTTGTCTACTGAAAATAGAAAAATAATGGGCGTCTACAATTAGTTCAGTTTAATGTACGGTATCCGTATTTTTCCTGCAAGAAATAGATCATTCGGCAGGGAATTTCGTTTAGCTAACAGTAAATATGCATTACAATAAGGTTACACGTTCCGTATCTAGTGTACAAATGCTTGAAGGTGAAAGCAACTGAAAACTTTAGGAAATTTCTGAACAGAATTGAAGTTAAATTTTATAAGTAGTTGAATTGGTGTGATGAAATTTCGGTCATCTGGTGCATTTTCCTTTGTGTTCGTCGTTCATATTACATACGTTCTATGAATATCCACAGGACGCGCGTTGGATACACAGTCCAGAATTCAAATCTTTGACATTTTTTTTTTCAGGCAAACGTTCTCCATACTATATGAACATACGTAATACTTCAGTTAAAAAGTGTTTAACGGCTAACAATAATTTCACTGTCAGGTTTGCAACGCTTTAAGTAAATAAAGATTTTTTTAGAAAGAAAAATTAATTCTTTTGATCAATCGAGTTTTCATTTAAGATGGAAGTAAGGTACGAAAATATTACTATGAAAATAAATACAGATTGTACATAATTACCCAAAATATTAATTCAAACTTTCCTTTTCGGACCGTAGAAACGAAGAAATATTTATCACAATGAATTCAAACCTACTGAAAGCGCGTACAATGCTGACATTTTTGTTCTTTTATTACTATTCCTGTGCTGGAAAACCTTTATAGGCCTAATATCATTCATCATTTATGTCCCATTAAAATTAAAGTTAGAATCTTTCGCTGATCATATTAGGGCCAGCGACACTAGCCGACTATTTTTAGATTTTAGTGGTAAAAGTTTTGAAAAAACTACAGTGCGTCTAGACGTGAAATTGAGCATTAATTAGCTCGCCATAATAATTCATAGTTATCTCTGGATGTGTCATTAATCATTATTTTTCAAAAAAATATTATTATTTTTATTAGCATATATAAGTAATGCCATGAGCGATAATGGTTCATTTTGAAAATTATTTTGTTTCAACTTATAAAAATAGTTTTTTTGTTCAGATTACGCCGACAACCAAATTTTGTAAAAACGGAATATCACATGTACAAGAAAAAAAATTCCATTGCAAGTACCTTTCGTAATCAAAATTCATAAAGCTTAAGATTTAACATTAAATACAGTTTCTGTAGGTATTGGAGAAAAAGAAACTTTTGTTGGTTTAACATATGTTGGGTTATAGAGAGTAAAAACTTCAGAAAGATTAGCGTTCAATAGAAGATTTTCTTATGACAGAATTAGTGACATTAAAAATTGCAGTATGTTAAAATGTAGACAACAGCAGGAAACTTGAATAAAATTTTTTGTATCTAATTAAAAACAATTTAAAGAAATTAATATTTTGAATATTTAAAGATTGCATCTTATTATAATCGTGCCTAATTTTTTTCAGTAAAATAAAATCACGGATTTTGATGATAGTAATTTATTTAATTGTATATAATATTTTTTATAACAAAACTTCGCGAGCTACCACAAAGCCGTGCTTTTAGCTAGTAATAATTAATTGTTTTTTTCTTAATTAAAATTCATTCGCTGTAGATTTTTCTTATACACTCTGGTCAGCGGTACCGGTGTTGCAGTAAGCTAGCAAATATCGACATTACATCGTTTACAACATAATGAACGTCTCAGCGAAGAAACGAATTACTGAAATACTGCATTCAACACGCCATATTCAACAGGCTTACAAGATACTTATATCCAATGTAAATATTTTAAGTCAGTGTTTTAACATACTGGAAGGAATGATTTACCGAAACACTGCAATAAAGGTATGCACTGCGATTAAATTAATATATTAATTATTAGTTGCTTTTATTACTGGTGTCACTAAATCAGATACATGTAAATATTTCCAGTAGGTCAAATTTAGATCGCAATACAATGAATGTATTAGTACGCGGGAAATAGCATCTATGAATTTTGATCTGCAATATTAGTAGAAGTTGTGGTTATGTCGAAATGCAGATAGGACCAGACAACTGACACATTTTTTAAAGACGATGAATTTAGTTCTCTAAATAATTTAATTAATCTGCTTCCATAAGCTCCGGGTTACTGAATTTAGTGCATTTTTATACGGATGGAAGTAATTCCGTATTTTTCGTGCTGAATTAGGATCAGAAATAAAACCAATATGACGCGCTATATTAGGATTCCTAATGTATTTTTAATTTGATTGGTTCCCTAATTATGACATTATTCATTCAGTAGAACTTCCATCTGTATTTGTGTGTAAACTACAACCGAAATGTGTACAAATTACAAAATAAGATTATGAACCTTACATAAAAACAATTCTATTTACTTAGGTAACCGCAGAGAAATGAATTGTCAGAACATGCCTTTTGTACGTCATTTAAAACTATTATTATGTGGCATAACATAAGTTGTTAAGATTTATTTTTAGCATCCTTCATTTTTACTGGGGTAATTATTTCAGCCGCATATAAGGTGTGTGAGCCGTTAAAATACTGATCTGTCAGAGATAACCCCCCCCCCCCAAAAAAAAACAAGAACCCGGGAAAAGTTGGGTCAAATTTATATCGCGATGCACAATGACATGCGATACAGGGAATGTATTAATTCGCGTGTGATTAAAGATTTGATTTTCTGGTGGCAATATTGGCAGAGATTGCGGTTGGGCTGAAATGTAACCTGAACCTAGTAGACAACCGAAACTTTTTGCTGCAGTACAAGCGACGAGAAATTACATTGAGCTTTATTTTATAACAATTATATTTAGATAGGCAATTGCAAGTAAATGAATTTTCAGTCTGTTAAATCCGAAATTTTTTATATGTTTTTTTTCCATACACTGGTATGGAAAAAAACAGATATTCGTAAAAAACATTTGACGTCGTCTCGTTCTCATTAATGGTTGCCATGAAAGCTATGCCACACAGGACCATCGGACTAACCGAGGTGGTTTGTGATTATTTTCCACGGCGATTTTCTTCCGGTTTCGCAGAATGTTCCTGTATGCCCACTTCGGGAGGCCCCAGCCAACCTTCGGGTTGCTGACTAAGCTAGTTTTACTACAACTCTTGCGAAGCGATACTTCTTGCTGGTCTGACAAGTTTATGTAAACGTGAATCCCCATAATACTGATTCTAATTGAAGAGAGTCGTCTATTCGAGTGATGCACAACGGTTAAGAGATTTTAATAACCGATATTCTAATAATGAAGATCTTTCTCATCTGAATCTACATGGACTCAATTACTGTGGGATCCATATTTTCATGTTTGACGGAAAAAGTTTCATTAAGATATAACTTCGCTGCTCGATTTTGAACTCACCAGAGGGGAAAAGTAACTACATTTAATGTTCGAATTTGATTTCAGCGTCTATATTTAATCAGTCTTTTTAAATTATATTTGCAGGATGAAGCCAAATTTTAATACAATCTAAAACATTTTTAACAATGTTGTTAGCTGAATATCCACATTATTTGAACAAGATTCCCATTGGTTAATATCAAGACACCAAATCTTTTCCGCTTCACTAAAAACATAATTTCTCTGTGATTCATGATTTTGATGAATAGAAATCTGCCAGTTGCTTGTTTTGTTTTTTAGTCATGAAACACTTCAGTTGTATCACATCAGTTTATAAGAAGCAGGTCTAAAATTGTAAAAGCTGAAAGTAGTAAAACCAGCTAATAATACTCGAATTCCTTTTTAATATTACAAGAATAAGCAAAATTTGGAAAATCTACAGACCGAAGATGCTTCTGGTCATCAATGCAAATTTCTTGACATAATACTAACATTAGGAGATTTTTAGATTTTACAACCACAGAGTGATTGCGAAATTACTCACATTGGAATTAAGTAACCTGTTGCAATTCACTGTCTTTTCATACCATTGTCTAAATATGATTATTTGGTATGTATTAATGATGTGCCGGATCGTTAAAAATGTAAATCCGCGAATACGGATACGGACCTCAACTTAATTGCTCAGTCGGCGCTCGTGCGTGTGATCTTGGACCGACAGTTAACGTTGTCAACTACGACAGAGGGTCCTATCAACTACCGACAAACGTCCCGCCTCTACGACGTGTTTCGAACTTGCACTGCGCGTGTTTTTGTTTCTATTTTATTGTGACATAGGCTACCGTAAATTATATACGTTTGTGTTTTTAGAGAAGATATAAGTTAAATAAAAATTATAAAATTTCCTAAAAAATTGGAAATATTTTACGACAGGAAATGACAAATCTGCTAAATGCAAAATCTGTGAAGGAATGTATTCCTGTAGAGGTAAAGGTACAACTTCGTTAAAACATCGCCGTCAGAGGAAGCACCGACAAGAATAATTATGATTTAACCTTAAAAAAAGATTAAAATGAGAGATGACGGAAACATTCAGCAGGGAACATATTTACAAACAGTAGAAAGAGAATTGAGACAAACATTTTTTTAACCAGTAAATAGAAAAAGTAAAAATGGGGTATTATATAATCCTCAAATCAATAAAAATTGACTATTTAATTGCAGAAATCACAATTTTATCTGATTTGCCTTTTTAACATGTAGAAGATTTAGGGTTCCGACGATTGATAGATCATGTTGCTCCAAATTATGTTTTAAAAGACAGGAAACATTTTACAGAAGTTGTTTGCAGCGAATTTTACGATAAAGGGTCATCGAAAATAAAGAACGTGTTAAAGGATTTTTAGAAAGTTTCCTTCATATATCTGGTCAGATTCTTCGTCAGGTGTTTCATTTTTATCCTTAACATGCCATGACATTATAAAAGATTTCTTAAGAAAAAATGTTGTTTTGAAAGCGGAGATTATTGAAGAACGCCACATGGGAAATTACATTTCAGCAATATTTCAAATTATGCTTGAAGAGTGGAGAATCCAGAAGCAGTATGTGCAATGCATGGTAAAAGATGGGGGAATCAACATCCACTTCATCTGACATAAACGATATTGACTGTGCAGCAACTGGTCAAAAAAACTGTTACAAAAGTTGAAGCAATCTCCATATTAGTACAAAATGCAGAAAAATTACAAGACATTTCAACAACTCTTCAACGATAAAGCAAGAATTAGAATAAGTTCGATTCAATCAAAGAGTTTTTAAGTTTTGCAAGATTCACCGACAAGCTGGAATTCCAGCTATTATATATTGGAAAGACTTGATAGCATTAAGGATACGCTGTCGCTTTATTTTACTAATATTCATGCCGAAGAGTGGATTTTAATTCAAGAATTATTGAAACTACTGAAGCTTCTGGAGGATACCACAAAACGTTATTTCTCTAGTTCGAGAATTAAGTAAATTGTATGCTGAGATGCAAATTTATGCTGATAGTGGGGAAACTCCCAACAGTAGCATATCTACAAACCTTGAATATTTTACTTTTTTTGTTGAATGAATTTAGGTATCGTTCTTCCGAAATCGACAAATATATACGTTTATCGACCCACGCTTCAAAGGTAAATACTTCAGTGTCTTTATCATCTCTGATATAAAACAGAAACTACTTGCTGCTTCAGAAAAAGAAGTAACTCTAACAACAACAAAATCAGCACAGAAAAACCAATCGCTATAAGAAAAGAACACTGCAACACTTTAGAAGATACTATGTCCAATATGTTAGACAGCGACGATGATGATGTAGAATCTGAAAACAAAATACCATGTACAAATGTAGATTTCGTCACAGAATATGCCAATCAAAAAAGATTATCAAAAGACCAAGGTTTGTTAAAGAATTGGCAGATTAATAGAATTTTTTTGGAGATCAAAGTCGCATGGCTCACACCTGCAACAAGCGTTCCAAGTGAGCAGTTTTTCAATGCCGTAGGAATTATTTATGATCCTCGTTGTAATAGACTTTTGCGGGACAAAGCTACCAACTTCATGGGCGCTGGCAAGATTACTTTAAGGGGGAAGCATTTTTTTTTATACATTATATATAACTCTTATTAACTAAGAATGCTGAATTTATTGACAAGGTGTTGAAAATTTTTTGACAACTACCTAGGCGCCTTAAGTTATTATTCAAACAGTGAATTTAATAATAAAATTTTTGTTTCTTAATCTTTTTTCTGTGTTTTCTCTTTCGTAGCAGGAGGGTGCAAGTGCACGCGCTTCCCAGCGACCTAGCCCAACTTACTCTTTTTGAAGTACAGTTTACCATTACTGTACTGACGTTAAACTTTTTAAGTTTCTGTAAAATAATTATTTTATCCGTTTTAAACACTTCAGCGGTACCTCACGCATAATAATGATTTAAGTAAGAAGATTACAACGATTAAAGGTTTGATCTCACTATAAATATTTTTATTTATAGTGATAAGTTACCGTTTACCTTTGGTAACTTAGTATAACAAATGTTTAAATATTTAATTTTTGCAATATAAACGTGTCAATATGTGATTTTAAGAAATAAAAAGTAATTGGAATTTAGATTGATAGTATTTCATTGCTACCTACTTTTAGAATTTTGTATACTTAATTAAATTCTTACAAAAGATCCGTTAAAGATCCGGATGTAAAGTAACGGATACAGACCTTTTTGCTCCCTCGGATATCCGCGGATACGGATAAGGAAATCCGGCACGTCACTAGAATGTATAAAATGCTTTCTGAAGATTCATTAGTTTCTCGTATTGTGATTCTTATTTGGCTGTGAGTCGTGAGACCACAGTGTAATACACTGGGATACTGAAAAGCTGCAGGTCTTTATCGAGGAAGTCTGGAAACGTAAGCTAATTAATTATTTTAACTCAGATATCAATAACTATCAGGGACTTATTAATTCAATCGAAACTGCTTTCGCAAAACTGGGTTCAAATTACTCATACTTGAATTGTTGAAGTAGGTTCAAACATACATATATTGACATCAAATTTTAGTTATTCATGTGGTGGTGTGTTTTTACGGAGAAAATTACCTGACAGTACTTGTTCAGTTACTGGACGTTGGGTTTAGTGAGTAAAAGATTATGATAAGTAGTTTAACCTAAATTTCTCTCTCTCTTAACTTTTCATCTTTCATTGCTTATTTTAACGCAGGATGGGGTCCCTTCCAACCAACTGCAAGTATATGCAGTAACGTAAGCCTTCCTGTGGAAGGACCATTACCAAGCATGTTGCTAAAGTCCATAATCTCTGCTAAATTATTGCTAGTCGCTTGATAGCCGAATGCGGAATCCAGCTGCATTTGCTCCTATGGGCGGCTTCTGCCGTATAGGGTGATACAGTGAAAATGCCGATGTTTCTTCTACAACTGTGTTATGTTGGAATCAGGTTTGAACTAATAACTGGTTTTAGTCCCTTTACTAGTTGAATAATACTACTCTTCATAATGGGTGGCACCTGAAAAATGTCAAATATCGCGATATTCGTTTGGAAAGGTAAATAAATAAGGATTTTACCCGATACTGACCAGTGTATGAAATAGAAGATTTTGTCCAGCAGTGCCGCATAGCATTCTCATTACGTGGGGAGTAATGACAAGGGAGTATAGCTTCCTGGTGAATATTAACGCTTTCTAATCACTCAACCCTCCACCGAGGAAGAAGTGGTCTGGGTATCTCCTCCGCAATACCGTGTGAAGCTTTTCCGAAAGGCCGAGAGACCTTCGCTGGCGCCATTCATCACCCGCAAGTAATTTCCCGCCGATGTTTGAACAAGCCGGGCGGCGGCTTACGAAGACTACATTATGGACGGTATCAAGGTGTGCCGCCCGCTCCCTAATACGGCCACCTTATTCATGATGTATTCCCAAACTTTTAGCAACTTTCGGGCATTTTGGGGAAGCCAAAATTGCGATAAATTTCAAAGGCATGATCTGCTTCAACACTAGAGGTTTGTAGCCAGCATCGTACGATGGTTTGGTATTGGTGTTAAAGTGCTTTATTACTCTTAAAGTATTTAACTACTAGTAACAAAGTTGTATAGGTTATATAACATTCACTGATTATTAGAATTCAAAGTGACACTAAATGTAGAAATTTTCAGATATGTCTGGATGATAATTATTTTTAGCATAAAATATTAAATACTAAGTATATTAAGTTCCCGTTCGGAAAAAATGGAGAAGAAAATACAATGATTAATGGTATCACCACATTCAATTTTAATTTTATAAAATGCAAATGTTAATGTTCAAGAAATTTTTGATATTTGTTAGCAGTTAATATAAAATTGTTTTTAGTGGATTAAATTCATATTGGTTAACATAGAAGACTAGTAAATCCCATTACTCGAGCAGTATATATGGCTAGTGACAAAATTTAAAAATGCATACCGATAACCATCTGTTTATTTTTAACTATTCATGTCCAAAGTTCCATCGAAATCGGATAAAAAATGTGTGTTTGTATAAAAATTAAGGGGTGGAAACGGGTAGAAGGAGTGGTTTCTAAATTAAATTCATATGGGACCACTTTGGAGGTATATCCTATTCACTAAAAAAATTTCCTTTAAATCGGTTATAAATTGACGAAGATATCGCTGAACATACATACAAAAAAAAAAAAAAAAAAAAACCAGACTAAATGAAAACCTCCTCCTTTTTTGAAGTCGGTTAAAAATACGTTTCTACATAATAAAATCTCACCTCACTTTACTATTAGTTTTTTGGCTACTTTCCTCACCATAGGTAATAAGAGGTAAACAAAATACACAAAAACTCGATTCCCAGCGAAAATATTTCATATTATAATCATTATAAAAAAATATCTGCCCTCCGTTTGTATTACTTGAAACTAATGCTACAAGGCGTTCCAAAAATGATGAAAATTTTTATTGTTATGTAAAACTATCTATGGAAACTATAATTACAAAAAATGATGATCTATTTTATTGATATATTTCGTGAATATATCAATAATATATCAGTGAACCCGCCGAGTCAACGATGGCACTGCCTATTCTTTTCTCGAAGCGACTCGGGCCATTTTTGAACCTCAACTTCTTCGGTCGTATTCATGCTACATGTCTCAAATTTCTGTTATGCATAGATATCAGCAATCTTAGCAAGTGTACAAAATTTTATTTTGTTACTGTTCTTAGTTCGGATGTTATTCAGATGCAAACTACAGCAATTTTGTCACTCACTGACAGACTGATAATCATCAAAACTATAAGGCACTTCCCGTAGCCGTTGGAAGCTGAAATTTAGTACACAGATAAAATTTTACACACATGGTATAAGAAAAGTCTGAAAATCGTAAATTTACATATACCTACCCCTTACCTACCCTTGACGTGAAATAGTTTTCTACAATATTAACTTTATATTCCTCATTTTTTCACAGAGAAATGAGATTACTATGTTTAACTAATGTTTTAAATTTTACTTCTCTCCTTTTATTACTTTGGAAGTTATTGAAATTCAAAATTTTATTTCAGCACAACACTCCAACATAAAAATTCTACTGTACTTTCAGTGATCCTACAAACAAGTAATTTCGTACAAATATATTGTTTCATCCCTGAATCATAAGAAAAATTTAATACTGGCGTTTTCCTCAGTCTTTATTTAATTACAATTCCAAAAAATTAAAATTCTGGCACACGTTTGCAGCTTAATTTCTTTGCTTCCGATGAAGATATAAACCATATATTTCTATACTACATAGAGGTGACCAAGTTGAAGCAAAGCCTTAAAGTTTACTTTGTTTCTATGCTTAGTTTGAAAGTTACTAGTAATTTTGTGTATGGTGGTAGTGAAATTAACGGCAATTGCTCAACTACGGCGTACACCCATTTTTTTCAGAGAGTGGGTCGTTCTTGATAACGTATATTAATGTCTTAAACCCTGAAATATTCTTATTCACCAATTTCGAAATGGAATCATTACGTTTGAGTGGCTATTCAGCATAAGCGATAAATTTACAAAAAGAAATGAGATCCCATAAAAACAATTCTTTTAAAAATAGGCCAAGTCTGGTATTCATGTAGTGACAAAAAGTCTTCTTCTGAGCCAAGTACAGAGTGCTTCAAAAAAATGTATACACACTTTGAACTTCCATAGAAAATTTATTTACCGTTCTACAAAGTTAAATTTCAGGAAAATAGAAAGCTAAAAGTCCAATGTAAATCAAACATAAACAACAAATGTTAATACTGTTCAAATTGGTGACCTGCAGCATCAATACAATTCTGAGTACGAGTCACCACAGATTCTGTACATCGTATCAAAACGTCCAATGAGATTTCTCTACACACTGCTTGAATCTCATATACTTTACAGTTTGTATTCTGTTCACTTTATGAAACAGAATGGTTTCTCTCGATGTCATAGATCGTTTATTTAGGATAAAAAAAATCTGTGAACTTGGCCATTATGCACGCCATGTTTTAGTGAACCTACATAGATACTTTACATGTGTTTGATATAAGTACGAAAAAGCCATGATTTCCCTCGCTCTTTTTCGAATTTGACAAGTATTTATTATGCCCTCGATTTCAGTAAAAATTATGACGTGCATAATGGCCAAGTCATCAGATTTTTTTAATCGTAAATAAACGATCTATCACACCGAGAGAAACCATTCTATTTCAGAATGTGAACAGAATACACACTGCAAAGTGTAGACTTGGCACAGAAGAAGAGTTCATAACTTTTTGTCACTACATGAACACCAGACTTTGCCTATTTTTACATGAATTGTTTTGTGGTATAACAAGTTTTCCTGTAAGCTTTTTCTGTCTTTTTAATAAACTTCCCTTTTTCTTATCTTATATCGAAAAATTATTACGTTATGTTATGAACTGGTTCTGCAGTAAACAGATCCGTATATGAATTTATGGAGTTAATTTTCGTAAATGAACAAAGAAGACACTGATTTAAACGAGCGTTCTAACTTCTTAATTCTGTCCTTCGTATTTTTTTGCATTTTCTTACACGACAGAAAATTGCATCACAATTACACTTCCCTTTGACAATATAAACCCGAATAAATTCACATTGAATTATTTGTTTTAAATTTAGAATCCATTTTAACAGTTTAAGTGCAAAATTAAAATAAATGCAGTTATTCATTTGTAATTTCCGGGTTATTTAAGCAGCGCTGAGGTGGCAGTCAGTGTAACCAACACTTCGGGCATTATCGACACTCTGCGAAGTTTTCCGAGCCATTGAGGTAACTACAGTCTGCAGGCACAAGGCATTTTATTGAAGTGGATAACCTGAAAATCTATCCTGTGTTCATTGGCAAATATGTTTATTCATTTAATTTCATCGTTTAACGTCATTCTTCACAAGTTAAATGGCTAAGATTAAATCAAACCACTTGATTTACTCTTTATTGGCAGTGGGTTTTTGCTGATACTTATAAATAACAGAGTTTAAAGATATTTCAACTGAAGAGCTACACTACAAAAACTACAGGAAAAGCCTTGCTTGAGCGATCCAGTGTGAACTATTCAGAAGATCAACAACATACAATAGTTACATTTCAAATGGTTTTCGCTCTCTCTCCATCAACCCCAGTGAATACTAAGACAAGCAACTGAATATATATATATATTTTTTTTTTGAAACACACAGTGTCGCGCCAGCGATATATGTATATTTGATGACTGATGAATTATGAATAATTAACATTGGTGGGGCAAAACATGTCTGAAAAATCACTGTATTGTTTGTGATGAAATGATGAGATAGTATCTGTTACAGTATAAAGGAAGAGGGAATGATGATATAATGCTCATTTAGATATAATTCAGATGGTAATTATCAATCTATTTCTGATTTCTTCGCTTATGATGTGACGATGTCATAGTTAGAGGTATAGATCTGAAACATAGCCAGAATTTTACTTTCAGTTGTGAAATAGTTGGAGGAGCAGGTAGTTGATGTATTTTTTTAAAAATATATGGGAAAGGTTTTCATTACCAATGTAAACCAAAGGCTGATAATATACTAAGCGATTGAATTTTCTGTATTCCTAATATTAGTTTATTGCTAACTGTTTAAGATTGAGACGATTTGACGTACTATCAGTAGTTGAGGTCCTTTATGCTGAATGACTTATGTGAGAGTAATTACTAGAATTCTAGTTGTTATCGATTTTCTACTTTTTAAAAGAAACGTTAGCATATGAGGTGGGCATTATAAATACAGAACACAATTTACGCGAGGATTCGATGCCACACTGGTTGATTCTCTCGATATCCATTATACCATTACCTGAATTAAACATCAGAAACCAATAATCACAAATTACTTTAAACAATATAATTCGGTTTGATTTATGTAGGTCTGCCATATGGATACGTCAACAACAATAACAGATGTAACTATTAAGAAGAGTTGTGTATTACGTTCTTCTTTCCGAGTTATTTCGAGTGCTTTCTAACCACATGCAATAGTAATATCAATACATATTACTGCATAGCGAAAAATTAAAGTAATTTTGCAAAACTTTTTTTTTTAAATTTCAGAGATTTTTTTTAGGAAACAATATCTGATGTGAATATATCTAATGCTTTTACAAATAGGCATTGTACTTCCAAAATTTCGTAGGCTCTTCTTTCCTGCTATTTTTCCATTTATCGTTCTAGATACTAAATTTGCTATTTATCTTACTGAACCCAGAAAAGTGTAATAATAAACCTCGGGAACAGAGAAAGTGTGTAGGTTGCTATTATTGTTAATTACGTTAACTGTGTTGTCAGGCATTCTACCCGATTACTGAAGATATCTGACGACTTTTAGCTATGGAATATCTCTCTACAGACATATGATCGACTCATCTTAGCATAGAAACGAGTTGAATGCTATAAGAGCCTCCTGAACGAACAAGAGTTCGTGGCGAGCATTAGTATTGTTTTAGTGACCAATGATGGAATGAGGGAATAACATTTCCTATGTAATAGACAAAAAGAAACACTTTTAATAGACAAATATACTGAGAATCAAGAAAATTTAAAATCTAAGTTTTTTCATTTCTACCTTTGTTTTTCGATAGTTACAGTTTTTGCACATTGTAGCTCTTAATTTCAGAGCCGTTATACGTTTTTGAAGCAAGCTATTTTGCGCATTGTCCATACAGAACAACTGTTATCTGAAACTGAAAGCGAAGTTCTTTTATTTTCTGGACACTGAAAATTTTGCCAGAGGAATACTTTTTATGATGGTTACCAAATGCGTTGATTAATGAGAAACAACTTTAAGCCTTTATTTCATGTTCCGTCAACTGGAACACCTGCCAGAATGTACAAAGCATTACAAAAAGCGGTGAAATTTTTTTCGTGAAAAAGTAATCAATCGCTTTCGCACGCCGAGTACAGAGTTTCCATAGCTGGGACCTGATCACGCACTTTTTCGTTGTAAAAAAAAATTTGAAACTGTTAAACATCTGCGCTAGGGCCCACGGCGAACAGCGCCTGTGACGTATACTTGGCGTCGTAATGAAGTGTTTGTGTGCACAGAACTCTGTAACGAAAATGCCGCAAGCGATGGCAATAGCGTGAATTCATTAAATTTAGAGGATACAGTTTGTTTGTTAATGCACAGATAAGTATTTTCCTTTCATTTATTTCTTTATCATGAATGACAACTGTTATACTTTCTTTCATTACGTGTCGGTCTTGCACATTCGTTGTCTTGACTGAATTTTGACTTTAATGGTAGACAGCTCACAATACGATTAGTTTTGAACTTATCTCTTTCTGGGGACTTCAGTCAACGTAGAACGTTTTCCACAACATCATAAAACTGCCTTGCGATGTATTATATTAAAACAAGGAGCAATGTTTGTGCACATTGAATATCCTTTCATGAAGTAAGAACCACAACTACTATTGTCACATTGGTAATGAGATTTACATATTGGAAAATAAAGAGTTAAGGTGAACATAAAACTAAGATAGATAATTGCTGTTGGTCTTGGCTGGTAGTATTTTGGAAGGCAACTGAGTCTTACGGTTAATAGGTTCATATGTTATAACTACTTCCAGTTAAGAAGTCAAAATTTAGTTTTGATGAATTGTGACGGAACTTAGAGTTAAAAAGAAATCTCTTAACATATATATTAACAATTTTGTTATGACTGTGGGAGAATTATTCCAAAATCGAAACTAAATATAAGGTAGAAATAATTAGACCAAATAACATATTTATTAATAAATATATTGAAGTATAAACTCAAAGACTAATTTGATCAATGTAAATGTTGTGTACCAAACGTAAGAACTACTTTGTTACAAAAAACAATGCTGCAGCAACATAAAGATTCTGTATGACTCAACGTCAAGAACCTAAAGAATACATACAACTGCTTAACTGGAACGCTGTCTGATAACTACTGGAATAAATTATCGGGGTGGTACATAGAAACTTTCGTATTTTATGAAAATAGTTGAATAGACTTCACGTGCTCTCATAGTTAATTACTTATATTACTTTTACCACGTATGAGGATTTCAAACTGCGCATATTACTCGGAGACACAGTAGTCGGAGAGGGAGAATGGTGTTTTAATAAGGATTTGACGATTGTGGGGTGAGTGCACTCTAGAATGGCACACATTTTATTCAGTCGGAAGAGGTTTCATACCTAACTCTTAACGAGCAAATATATATATATATATAACTTCATGGTAGGATACGTAATAACTCCGTTACCAGTGCCTTGTTATTGCATATACTGAGTAGCTTATCACCAACTAGAATGAGTTCATAATTACCTATGCTGTTTACACCTGTGCTATAAAATTGCCGTTCCTCATATTTATGGACATTATGTGCAATAATTCATAAAATAATGAATTTAATGTTAAATCAGACAAAAGTTAGAATGAAACACAGCCTTCAGTCACTTGAATGCAAAATTTATTGCACTCCACAATGCATTTCGGACCCTGTGGATTCATCTTCAGGTGTCTGTTGTATTCACATTGGTTTTAAATTTTGTCTTAAGCGAGATTCGTGCCTATAAAAGTTTATTGCTGTGCTAAAAAACTATTTGAAGTAAGTTCGTGAATACGTATTATCATGAGAGGAACAAATATTTTAAAAAAATATACAAAACGTAATCTCAGACAAGCACGAAAAGAATTAGAATCCTTACAACAGAAATCTCAGCGAGCCCAAGCAAACACAACTTCCCACACTAAACAATTTTACCACACAGTTATTAATCAAATTTACATCCGCTTTGGTGAAAAAGAAAAACAACTGCTTGAGAAGGGTTTAAAACATAACATGAAGTACAAATTAAATAACTTTGATTCAAGAAACCTCATTGTACAAATAAAGAAAGCAGCAGATTTACTCCTTTCCTCTCATGATAATACCTGTTCACAACACTTACATCAAATCGTTTTTCAGCACAGGAATAAACTTTGCTAGGTAGGAATCTCACTTAATGCAATACTTAAAACCAATGTAAATACAACAGACACTTGAAAATGGATCTACGGGGCCCGAAATGAATTGTGCAGTGCATTAAATTTGTATTCAAGTGACTGAAGGCTGTGTGTCATTCTACGTTTTGTCTGATCAATACAGTCATATACAACACAATGAATTATGGATAAAATTAAGTTATTGTTAAATTATCGCTGTCAGCAACCAGGCGTAGTAATCTTTCGTCTGGTTGATTGGTATAGTTTGCAATTAGATGCATCTTCGAAACTTTATTCACTGAGGCGATTAATTTAAAATGTAATCTAATGATATACGAACATGTATTAAGAAACTATGTAAGTGCATTGCTGACTATGTGAAACAAAGGAAACCAACAAACTTTCAATAATTTACAAAACATGGTAAAAAAAAAGTAGTATCTTATATTTCCCTTCTAAGTTGTTTAATTCTTTATTAACTAATACATTGAATGAAACATAGTTTAGTAAAAAATACACTTTAATAACGATTAAAATATTAATTATTCAACAAGTACTTGGAAAAACATGGTAAATCGTTGAGAATGATTTGAATAAATCTCCAGTACTTCTAAAATTTGTACATAAAATTACCTAAATAATCCCTTAACCTTCGAATTACGAATTTCAGGTCGAAAGCTCATAATAACGAATTTTCGGCACAATTCCTATTTTGTCGGAAGAAGAAATTATACAGTTTTTTGCTCTTGTCTGAAGAATTTCTGTGTTTATTTTACAAGATTGTGAGGATTTACTTTATTATTATTATTATTTACCTTCGTGATAACTTTTGTTATTTTTGTTTTATGTATTTTCCATATAGAAAGTAAAACGAAGAATATTCCTAGTCCTTTAAAATGCTATTAATGGAAATTGATACTAGTTTAGTGCGGAAGCAAATTGAAACATCTGATCTTAAAATGTGTTTTCAAAGATCTTTAAGTGTTTGCTTGTTGGTTTCAACTCGTGACTTCATCTTTAAGATTCAATCAAAAGACCAAAAACGATAACCAGAATTTAATCAAAAACAAAATATGCCATGCCACCTAGGGCTACTGTATTAATAGTAACGTTAATAATTCCTGTGAACTAGAAAGAAATTATCTCCTAGTTTAGTTTAAATATAATTGATGTGCATAATAATGAAAAACTATGAGGCACTCATTCAAATGACTAAGAATCTGAACAATCATCATATATATTATTTCTATAAGGTATTTTTTTGTCACAAGCCTGTATCTTCCTTCATACTTAACCGAAATCAATGAATGAGGTGTCATTTTAAAGCTTATGGTCACATCATATTTTAAGAAATGAAGTTTTCGGAATTCGGCTCTTAAAGGGCGAAAATATCAATATTTCTAAAATGCTGTTTTCTGTGTTATGAGTCAAATATCTCCCTGGATACCTATCTGAGATCGTTTAATGAAGTATCATTTTAAAGATTGAGATATCCGCTTTAGTGACGTCATATATTAAGACAGAAATTTTTCGGAATTCAACCATTAAAGGGCAAAAGTATCAATATTTTTGCAATTCGTTTTTGTGTCACGAGCCATTTGTCTCCCTTAATATCTAACTGATATAGATAAATGAGGTATCATATTAAATATTAAGGTCTCCGCCGTGGTAACACTATATTTTAAGAAAGGAATTTTACGTAATTCGACCCTTAAATGGCAAAAATGTCAACTTTTCTAAAATGTTTTTTTTTGTATCTTCAGCCATTTATCTCCCAGGATATCTAACCAAAAAGAATAAATGAGGTAGGATTATGAGGAGTATTGTCTCAGCTCTGTGACATCATATTTTAAGAAAGAATGTTTTTGGAATTCTACCCTTAATTGGAAAAAGTATAAATTTTTCTATAACGCATTTTTGTGTCACGAGCGATATATCTCCCTTAATATCTAACCGATACAGATAAATGAGGTGTCATATTAAAGAATAAGGTCTGCGCCGTGGTAAAATTATATTTTAAGAAAGGAATTTTTCGTAATTCGATCCTTAAAGGGCAAAAATGTCAATTTTTCTAAAATGCGTTTTTCGTATCTCGAGCCATTTATCTCCCAGGATATCTAACCAAAATCGATAAATGAAGTAGAATTATAAGGAGTAATGTATCAGCTTTGCGAAATCATATTTTAAGAAAGAATGTTTTTAGAATTCAACCCTTAAAGGAAAAAAGTATAAATTTTTCTATTGCCGATTTTTGTGTCACGGGCGATTTATCTCCCTTGATATCTAACCGATATAGATAAATGAGGCATCATATTAAAGAATAAGGTCTCCGCCGTGGTAACATTATATTTTAAGAAAGGAATTTTTCGTAATTCGACCCATAAAAGGCAAAAAAGTCAATTTTTCTAAAATGCGTTTTTTGTGTCTCGAGCCACTTATCTCCCTGGATATCTATCCAAAATCGATAAATCAAGTACGATTGTGAGGAATAATGTCTCAGCTTTGCTGACATCATATTTTAAGAAAGAAGTGTTTGGAATTAAACTATTAAAGGGAAAAAATATAAATTGTTCTACAATGTATTTTTGAGTCACGAGCCTTATATTTCCCTTGATATCTAATTGATATAGATAAATGACATATCGTATGAAAGACTAAGGTTTCCGCCGTGGTAACATTATATTCTAAAAAAGGAATTTTTCGTAATTCGACACATAAAGCGCAAAAATGTCAATATTTCTAAAATACGTTTTTTGTGTTTCGTGCCATTTATCTCCCTGGATTTCTAACCAAAATCGATAAATGAAGTAGGAATATGAAGAGTAATGACTGAACTTGGTGACATTATATTCAACCTCACTATTCATCGCATTTTATTCGCGAAATTTTCGCACGGGTCGTCTAGTTAAAAATTTATTTCAGTTTTCTGTTACATATTTTAGCCCGAATGACTAATATCACGGACGCTGCGGCGACGAGAGTGCAAATGACGGCTGCAAATGACATTTGAAGGATTACAGTGTTCTTTTTTGTACTGACATACATAAAGGTCATTTGTTGAACAATTAATTGTATTTTACTGAATTTTTTAAAAAAACATTCTATTGATTTTGGTGATTATAAGGTCATGGTAGCTCTTTAATATAGCATCCTTTTGAAGCAGAAAAACCATACTTAGATACAATAACATAACAATCCATCCTTATATAACTAAGATATATTCCTGCGATGAATAACTTAATATTGAATTATGGTTTCATTAATTTTAATAATTTGATCTTATTATGGTATGAACTCTTCGAGGTAATACGTTTATAGATTCATGCAATATAATATTTTTAAGAGTTAATGTTCTACCCTGGATATTGCCTGATTACTTTGTATATTTTCGTCTATTAACCACTGTTTCGATACTCCCTGACTAAGTAGGCCTACATATAAAAAAACGGTAGACAATTTCTGTAAAGAAACTTGGATGCATGATTAGGCAATTATTATATTATTAAAAAATAGAGATAAAAATAAATATTAGATTGTTTTGAATACAATTCATCACTAAACTTTAATATGTAACTTCAAAAGCAGAGATTTTTGAGAGAGTTGTTTTCTTTCTCTCAATCACATTAAATGTTATAATTCAGTTTGTTTCAGTTTAAATTTTGTAATGGCCTTAATATATTCCAAATGTGTTATGAATCCTAATATATGAAATATTTTTGAATGATTTCTTCAATGGAATGTCCGCGTTTATACGAAAATTGTTATTTATTAAATTAATATCCTTGAATGCTAAACAGCGATTCTTCATGTAAACTACAGTAGATATCAAACTTGAATTAATTTCAATGAATTCAGCCTGTCTGGTGATCAGAAGAGTTATGGTTATTGAGATTGGGTGATTAAGCTTGTAATGATGGAGTGGAGAGTCAGAGGATTGAGGTAGATAGTCAAACACTTAAGCCTTGAACTTATATACCATGTTACACGGGTTTGTAAAAACTGGATAGACTGGCAGTGAAATATAACCTTCACGTGTTCGCTGCCGGATTGTGTTGATGAAAGATGAGCTTTCGGTGGCATAATGTGCCTCCATCATCAGTTCTTATTCTCACGCTGTAACAATTAGAGCTGCACTCCAGCTGGCAGTATCAAACAGGTAGCAGCAAAAGATCCTATCACCACTTGGTTTGGTAGCAAGTACACAGCCAAAAAGTAAGACAGTAATGTAACATACAGTTACGAATGCGCTCTTATCGGCTGACCACCTGCGTCAAAGTACGTGATTGCGTTCTATTGTTAACATATTAAACTACACAGCTAAGAAAATAATTTATTTAATTCGACAGTTATAAAAAATCAATTAAATATTTAGAAATAATGGTAAAAATAACGTAAAGTTGAATATACATTTAAATATTGTCATTTGGAGTGTGTTAAATGATGATACAATATTAATTTTGTTGAATATTGTACTACTGAATCGGATGTGACAGCTATTCAGCAAAGCGCACAGTACACGATATAGGTAGCCACCGAGAAAAGCGGATTCTGGCCTAGTATTAGTAAATAAGACCGGACTTTCTAAATCAGATTTAAAATTATATTGAAGTTATGATTAATCCTACTATCATTAGAGTAAAGGCACTGTTACGTCGTACTATTTGCTAAGGCCGCTGCTCCCGAATAATCGTGTGTTAGGATGCTTCAGAAAACTCTTCTTGTAACACAGTTATCCAACGTACGAATGAAGATCGTCAAAGGGTCGGCAGTAAGGCAGCTAGCAAGCTATCAAAAGAAAAATGAGAAATGATTAGTCTGGTGGCCAATTCTGTGTTGAGTCTGTAATGAACGACAGTTTGCGACCCCCTGTTGCTCTTGGGAGTGGGCGCAACTTTGTGTTCCTTGCACATTGTCTAAAACCAACCGAACCTCACGCTATTCCAGGAAAGGCTACGCTGATGACAAAACGGAACTGAGCTCGGAGCGGACAAATGGTGCAGAAGCTGAAGGAACTTGGAAGAAGAATAACCACTTCCCCCAGGATTAACGGAACGTTCTTGACGGGTTAGTGGTATAAGAGAAATCGGACACGAGAAAGTGTCGCCATAGCTACTATTATTATTATGGTGGATTGTTATTGTTATGGTGACTGTCCAGAGCCATCATCGTTAGTGTTATTACTATCAGCATGACGACTATGGAGGTAATGGATTGTTAATACTGCCACTATTAAGCGAGAGGCTAGGCTATTGCGCCGGCTATTCTCCTTACGAGAAGTTCTTTCACTATTGGACGATGCCAGTCAGCAGTACCGGATCATCACACAACATAATAGAATCTGACACCATAGAACAGACTTTCTGAATAGCGCAGCAAATGATCTGTACTAGGCAGGACGGATAAAAAGTTTTCTAAATCACATGAATTTTCTTTAAAAAATTTGCAATTAAATATATCATTATTATTTCAAGTTTTTAATTGCTAGCCACTTAAATAAGAAATTTTATAATGAAGTCCTATTTTTTCCATCACTCATATTTGTTTCAGCTATTGTTAAATGGATTTTTCAACTTAAAATCCTGAGGATATGTTATTGTGCTTGATTTTCCAGAGTTATTCAATCGATTTCGCAAGTTAGTATGCAAGAAATCAAAGTATATGGATGGGTCATTTCAGACTTCCTGACGCCTAACTTGGACCATGGATTAGCCACTATACCGTCATACTATAACATGTTTCTCCAGAGGTTACATCCTCTGTAGAAGGTCCACTTAATCACTTAACAGTTCAAGTAGTTTCATTAGTTTAAGTAGGTATCATGTGTTCTCTTTGGCAATAAGTAATGGGTTTGGTTAAATGTACAAATCATTAGCACAAGTAAAGTATACCTGAAAAACAATGTATTAATATCCTTATACTGACTGTTACCCGCGACTTTGCACGCGTAAACTTAGAATTTCATGGCCAGAATTGGGTATAGAAAGCTGGTAGTAACAACAGAGAGTCGGTATAATACGACAGGAAAACCATCACTATATCATTCTACCGTCGAACCTGTCTCATGAAAAGAATCAATTTCCAATATATTTAAAAACATAAAAACAAATGAAGGTGCAGGGATGTGGGGGGGGGGGGGTTAACTGAGGGCAACTTTGTTTCAGCTTGGTCTTTCTTCAGCATGAGCATCAGATCCTTGGGTTCTATTAAAATTAAGATTTTCGTGCTCTTCTAGAACTACACCTTAGGCTAGGTTTACGCCCGCAAAGCATGACAAAAAAGGATGGCAAAATAAACTGATGCCAGAAACATTTAGGCAGACACAAAGTAATAGTACAGTGCAGAGCAAATCGACATCTACTCTTAATAACAAGTTCTGTCTCAAAACGAAATTTATTAAAAAATCACACTCTAACAAACTACGCGAGAAGCACAGATTGAGCAACCGAGCTAACATCACGGACTAACACACGCATCCGTCTGTCTGTTATCATTAGATAAGTTATCAAAATTTCGTGATTAAAACGGTTATTCGCACCAAAAAAAAAAAAAAAAAAAAAAAAAAAAAAAAAAAAAAATGTCCTGCGCCCTTCCTACAGATACAAATTATTTCCTTGCCAAATTCCATCAATATTGGTATAGCCATTTAGTCGCCAAAAGGCAGAGACTTACTTCCGCATTTATAATATTATTATTGATGATCGCACACAGAGTTACTGCGAGAGAAACAAAGCCTGAGGAATCAATATAGTGTAAAAAAGTGTACACCTACAGCATTTTTGGACCGCCTACGATTTGCCACGGATTGCACCACTAAATTTGTGGGATCAATGGCTTAACATGGAATCCGAACAACTGATCGTCCAGGCGTGGCTCATACGATCAAAAACAATTTTTTCTTACAGAGGGATTCGAACTATGACCTCGCTCCAACCTGTAGCAAGCATTCACCATTGCGCTACCAACTTGCTATACAAATACTACGCGTCTTTCTATCGCCATTCAGAAATTTTTCAAAATTATCGTATGTCCATCCTAATGCCCAATAGCATCTCCTTATCAAATTTCATCACGATCGGATTAGCCGTTTAGCCCAAGAAATGTAACAAACAGACAGACAGAGAGACAGATAGACAGAGTTACTGTAGCATTTATAATATTAGTGTAGACGATTACACATAGAGTTTGTGGTAGTAAAGGTAGTGTTGCATAAAATTAGTTTCTCCGGTCCCCCCCCCCCTCCCCCAGAGTTTCCGATAAATGGTAATATTCGATTAAATGTTATCCATGAAACCATATAATGTGTCCGTCCGTTCAGGGTACGATATGACAAAAGGATTTTGTTTGATAGCGAAAGTATAAATGTAAATGTAATAGGACATTATATATAATATTTCTGACTCTACATTCATGATCATGTAGGTATAAATGCAAACTATATAACGTATGATTCATCTATAACATTAAAAACTTCAAAGAAGCGCTGCAAATGCAGTAAATGTTTCCACAAATTAAACGTGGAGACGTTAGCGAGAGCTGTGCTAAATGTCAACAGTAAATAATTTCGCAAACAACTTATCTCTACCGTCAGTTGAAAGGTGTGGTTAACATAAACAATGTAATATTCGGGAAATATGATGATCAAGGAAATTTAAAATACTTTTCCTCTCCTGTGGTTTGCAAATGGAATACACAGATTTGCTGTAATACTGGAGTAAGGTTATACACATTTACCTTCCCCCTCCCCCCTTCCCAACCCTCTGATACAAATTTTCCACGATTCGTGTCCCTGCGATAATTTTCCGGTCTGGTTTTTAGAGGATGCGGGTTTGATTCCCGCTCTGGGTTTCCCAAAATCACCTCAGGTGAACGCAGGAAAAGTTCCTAGCTGAAGGACATGGTATTTTTCCTTCCCACTACTTGTCCACATACCTATTACGAATCTGCTAGTAGCAAATCTCAAACAATTATCTATTTCTTGTATATAAATCAGTAGCGGGTCTGTTTGTTATTACATCACTTAAAAACTACAAGTCTGATTTCGATTTAAAAAAACTTAGGATTTGACTTAAAATAATTGAATGTTTTGTGTCTCTAAGTGAGCAGGAACTGGAGTCAGATATTTAAATTTGATCTTAATTTCAAAAAATTTTGTGGTCCTGTTTTGTTTGATTGCTGTATGTTCACAAGGAGAGTATACCAGATATCAGATTCTAATTCTGTCCGTCTTTGTGAGCCGAAGTTTAAAAAATTTAAGTTATAAGTTTATTTAATATATACCAATAGAAAAGCAGGAATGTTATATCCACTGAATCATTAACAATGTTGTAGCGTGTTATGTTGGTTTTCTGGGTGGAACCACTCCAATTTATCGAAACTTAACGTTTCAGCCATCTTTCTGTGGCTTTATTCAGAGAACTGTCCTCTAAAAAAAGCCACAGAATGATGCCTGAAACATTTGGTTTTGATAAATTGACGCGGTTCCATGCGGACAATTTAATATCGCTCAACGACCGCGGAAGTCTTTGCACACACTTGTTATAGCGTGTTGTTCTTTGTTTCACGTGCTCTTTTTTTTTTTGGCTACTAACGAATGTTTATGCCATTGAAAGTTTATTTTTACAAAAATTCATCAGATGAAACTTAATTTTTTTATGACAACAAACTTCCGATTTTGCTCTTTCGATTCTGTTAATGTTGTTATTGATCTTTTGTTCTTGGTATTGCCTTGGCTGATTCACAGGTTCTTTTAGGTAATTTTAATTACCTGTTTCTTCAATTTTCTGAACATGCTGAGGAGATAGTATTCGCACTGTAACAATGAGCTAAAGTAGCCGATTAGCTGAGATGCTGAAATTGTGTGTTCTAAAATTGTTATTGTTTCATATTGTGACATCAAGGTACAGGAAAAACCACTTTTGCTTTAAGATATAAACATCTCGTAAGTCTTGCTGCGGTGGTTGAAACTTTTCTCCTCAATATTACACATTTGACGAAAGAGAGCAATACAAAATACACTAAAGAAGGCGCCACTACACCAAATTCAATTTTTTAGTTAACCTGATAATTGTGTTTTTTATGTACGTCTTTGAAATGTGACGCCTAGATGGATATTAAGCAAAAATTAGAAGTAATAGGTCGCAGGGAACAATGGGCTATGAGCACTTGGTCTTGGACGAGAAAATAGTGAAAAAGATGAAAAGGGGTGGAATTATTAGATTATTAGTAGAGGTTTCACAAACAATAGAAGAACTCCCGACGTGACGAAGTAACTGGGATTGAGGAAACTTTCTCTCATGACATTTAGGTTTATTACTGCGATTAATTTGCGGTAATAATATACTACATCTATATAGATGTAATTTCAGCTAAGAACATGTCACTGTCAATGAAACGTACTGCATACTTAACATAATACTGTAGTTCACAGTTCGAATAGTCGTGAAGACTTTATATCTTCCTATTAAGAGGTAAATGCAAGGATGAAAAGTAGTGGAATTTGTCTCAAAGTAGCCAACAGGATAACGAAAGCAGCAACACAAATAGGATGGATGTATTTGTATCAATAATTTCGTATAAAGATATTTTGCCAAGATGAGAGTTAGACTTTTCAACTACAGTTTCTCTAAAGCTCTCTCTTATATGAATTTGTCAGAATGATGAAACCTGTCAATCCCAAACTGAAAATGAAACTGTTTCTCTCCCTGTTACAAATTTCAGTATTTTATTTACAACAAAAAGCTTGATATTATAGAACTCATTCTATTAATTCCATCCGTACTGGTGGTATTCGTAAAACTCCTTTGCAAGTTTCGGAAATATTTTGTTAAGTTAAATTGCACCATACGATGTACTTTATGTAGTTTGGTCCACTACACATTCCAAATTTCAGTAGCACCATTACATATTCCTATCTGTAACTTGTATTCTTTAATCCTGTGTTTTAAAGGGAAATCTAAAAATGCAGA
This sequence comes from Vandiemenella viatica, assembly GCA_031002005.1. NCBI lineage: Eukaryota > Metazoa > Arthropoda > Insecta > Orthoptera > Morabidae > Vandiemenella > Vandiemenella viatica. The sequence continues at coordinate 306,816,636 of JARYHS010008074.1, read as the reverse complement.
TAGAACTGAAATATTTGTACTAGATGCGTAATATCATGTATAAGAGTCTGTGTCTTTCCAATGTAAAGAATAACGTCTTGGAAACAGTGGGTTTTTAATAGAATGAGAGTGGAATCATGACGGACTGTAAATCATGTATCTAGAAACTGAGGACAATGTAGTAGACGGTTTCACGTGAAATAATTCTTTGGGACAGATAAGAACACAGAATATTAAGGAGTGATTGCTGAGTACATCAATACAGTGTTGGTATCGTGAATAAATCGGCGCTGTTGTTGGTAAGATGTTATATGATGCTAGTGTAAGACCGTGATTGTGTTATGATATGGTCACGGGTCTGGAATAGTGCCACATTTATCGCGATATATGCTGCCTGTATCACCGTTAAAACTAGTTTTCATAACACTTCTATTAGTTTGATAAATAGATAAAAATCACAGCATAGAAATAAACAAAACACAATGAAAGAATACATGTAACATCGTAATGTTGCAGCTACAGTAAACGCGCACACAACGTAAAAAAACAAATAAAACGTAACAAAAAACAAAAACAAAAAATCAGCCACGCTTTTATTGTTAATAACCTTGATCTCAAGTCTGACGTAACCTCAAGTTTGATGTCTAAACTAAATACCAAAGTAATTAAAGAAGGACGGACAACATGACAGTTACTGAAAAATGGTAACGTCAGGAAGGATTTTATTGAATTGGAAATCACAGTTCTATCCCACGTATAACCACACGATTTTAACTAAAAAAAATGAAATTCTACCCGAAAACATACGCAATGAAAGCTGAGAGACTATATTACGTCTTACTATTTCATCGGCTCACTCCAGCTTACATCGGGACCCATCGGCTCGATCTGGCAGAGTTCGAGGCAGTAGCTACCTTGGTATCCACGTGAGCGGCGGCGGAGTGAGTTAACTACCGAAATTATACAGTAGATTTGTTAGATATACAGAATTAAGAAAAAAGGATTAGTCGAATTTTTTAGTAAATAAATTACGTAAACTAAGCTCATGTAGTCGTGATGACCTGGTGACAGGGTTTATTATCCGCAGCGCAATTCGTTACACCTGCCGAGTATAGGGGACCTACAGATCAACTTGGAATCCGAACCATGGCAGTGTTCCGGCGTAATTCACGTTACACAGTAAGCTGCGCCAGAGGCAAAGGTCGGGTTACAAATCTCAGCCGAGATCGGTACTCGAACCGGGTACCTTTCTAACTCCAGTCAGATTAAGCTAGAAGACCACTAATTAATTAAATAGAAAATTAGTTACTAATTCATATTATTTGTTTTTAAATGATATTCATATTTTTCCCATTTACTTCATTATTATCTCCCAATCATGCCAAAAATGACTGGTTGAAGGCAAAGTTCATGGCAATTAATTTCTTTGAGTTTAATATCAGTAACACAGAATAATGCCGGAACATCTACATCGAATATAAATACCTTGTAAGCACGTCAAACATAATTGGTTAAACGCGGTTTTCATTTCCTTGCATTTGCTTGATTAAATGCAGTTGTTATGAAACAATGTTCGTGTGGTACATATTTATTAGTTTACTATAACAGGAGAGACTATAATAAAACATCAACATCAATAAATTAAAAAAGTAATTTGTAATATGTTAATTAAACGCATTACATACTTTCTTCAGTGTTATGGCAGTTCATTTCTTCGCGGTTTCTTAGGCGATCCCTTGAACTTCTGCTCCAATATGGTTCTGAATGATGTACAATACGAGTGACTGACATAGTTCATTTCCGATGGCGTAGAAAACATTGGCTAAGTAGCTTTAATGTTTGAGAATATCTATTTATGATAACGAAATCTCCCGATACGTATTGAAATCAGCTATTTTGTGACTTCACTTTCGCTCGAAAGCGGGAAATACTGATACAAAGTCATGAATCCCAGCCAAGGGAGAAAAACGTGGATGGGAACGCACAAAACATATAATCCTCCAAATATCGCTGCTATAGATCGGGCGCTGGTAATTAGTATCGTGTCTCACCGAAGCTCTTGCTATGCAGTGATACATAATCTACAGAAAACAGGCTCACCCGTGGCCAGTGCTGATCTTCCGCCAAGGCTGTCAACCGAAACGGATCGCGCTTGGTGAGAGCGGTCTGAGCAAATTAACTCGTGTGCGGCCTGACCACGGAATGGATCCTCTGGTGACGAGTCGGACATTGTTCTCGCTGTAAACATGGACTATGTTTCGATTTTTGTATGCTAATGTTGAACACCACAGTCCATCAAATGTTACGACAAAACGTCGCTACAGCACTCCAAAAAAAAAAACAGCAGAAAAAATAAACAATTTGAATCAGTACCGGATTAACCACGTAGAAGGTAGCAAATGCTACGGGCCTTGCGCCTTCTAGGGGACCTCGCGCATTCTAGGGTGCCTCGCGCCTACTAGGGGGGGGGGGGCGTACCTAGGCTAGATGGGTGACCATTTTTTTTTTTAAGCTATACAATTTTACCCCGGACAGCAAAAATCAAGGGCCTCTTCTTCACATTTGCTATGGGCCCCGCGCTGTCTTAATCCAACCCTGATGTGAACACATTTACTAACGAGCAATAATGACATTGCAGAACGGCACAGAAAGATAAAATGTGGCTAACGGAGGAAGCTAAGCAGCTTTCAAATGATCCAATCAGGTTTAAATAGTTCACGAAAATGTTTGGGAATCATAAAATAAATTGTTTCACAAATTAAACTGGAAAAAAATATTTCATTCAGGTTCAATCTGCAATCATAGGGAACCTTTTTTACTGCATAAGAGAGCCACAAAAGAAGGCACACAACTCACAGCTTGACTATGTGTTGATTTTCTGCTGGTAAAAAATACGTGAAAATTCAGATCTCATTAACGGCATTCAAACAAAATTACTTTTCACTGGGCTGTACAAGTATGCTACATTTGCTTCTAATATTTCTGATGTGATTTGAGAGCCAGTTTTTATTTATATAGTTAGACTTATTCCCTCCTGCAGTTCCACTGGCGCAGGCAGACTACTAATGTACAGAAAGGCAACATCACCAACAGCTACACCATTCACAGCTCCAGTGGCTCACTGAACACAAATCTTACTCCATGAAGGGTCTCCACAACAATTATTTAATTCCTCCAAACAATAAGATACATCTCTTACGATGAAATCGCAACAAATAGTTTGAATGTTAGAAGTAACTTATCCGTAAATGTGTACTAATTATTGGAAACTTAATTTCTGAATTTTTCGAAGTCGTATCAAAATAAAACATAACCTATTCTAATCATGAGACCATGGGTTGAACATTGGTCGAAACAACATTAGAAGTCTATGTTTACTGTTTTCGTGAACAGCGTTAAACTAAAAACTATCCTAAATTTATAGTCTTTAATTCAAAATGAAACATAGTGTAAGCATCTTAGAATTTTGGTAAATTCTAGCTTCTCACTTTTAGGTATTAGGGGGAAAGCTTACTCTGTAGTAAAAGATAGTTTTCAGTTCATGTACAGGTTATGGGAGTAAAGCTTTGTATAGCATAGAGATACTGTAACCAAACACACTAAATAAAACCCTTTAGGGATAATAAAAGTATTCAAAATTAAATAAATGCTCTAAATAAACCTTTGATAACAAAAAGAAAACATCAGTTTGGGAGGAAATAGGTTAAATCCCCCAAGTTCAATTTCGAATAATAGATTTTGATATAGGTTAACTTTACAGTTTCTAAATCAATTTGAATGCAGTAAAGACTTTCAGTAGTGGCTAAACGCTGAATATAAACTTTGAATGATAATAAATAAACTTTAAATCAACTGAAAATTAAATAATCATCAGTAATCCAACTTTGTAATTATTAGCTTCTAACTGGGGAGCATTTTGTCATTTTTAAACCAATTTAGGAGCAAGAAAGTAACTCAATACTTAATAATCCAACTATACTGATTTTCTGTAATGATATTAACACCTTTTACTAACCTTAAATATGATAATCCAAAATAATCCAGTTGAGTACACAAGCAATTTATAATATTTGGCATTTCACTGTTTTCACACACTTTCGAACAAAATAAAGTAATTGTAGGGAAGTAATCATGCAATTAAAAAATAAATTCACTAAAATTTCGTAGTTTCTGAACGTTTAAATAACTTAAATCAATTTTTATACTTCGTCAGATGCTCTGCACTTTTAATAATTTTTTATCTCAAAATCCTAGAGAACATTCGAAATAAAAAGTAGATTTCCGGGAAGACCTAAAAATCTAATATCACACATAATAATTTCAAGTAATTCCAAGTAATAGAACCGATTTTACAGAGATCTTAAAATTTATTTCTCATCGCAGGCACGTGCATAGTTTCGAAATTAATTTCAACCGATCTAAAGTAGATACAGAGATGAGATAACTTTCAGAATACGTAGTTTAATTCAGTGAATCTCCTGGTAATTTTAGATTTGCGATAAAACTAACAGAAATAAAGTTATAAAATTAAAACTGAAATTGCATTTTGGTTACGTCGTAGTTAAACTTTCCCTGCACCAATCTTAATAAAAGTTACACCAATAAACTCAGGAATTTTAGTAGAAAACGGTAATAATAATAACATTTATGTAAATTGTGGCTTTAAGAAAATGACGAAATGTAGAAGTTTCGAGAACAATAGTAGTTCCCCAGAGTAGGAAAGTAGTTCACTCCTGCGCTAAGATCTTTTAAACCAGATGCTTAAAATTATTCACTAAATATCCATTATTTCACAATTAAATATGTCGAAACACTGTAACACCTAAAGTTTTGGATAACTGTTTAGTTACTGAGATATTTCAGATCTAAATCGTAGAAGTGTTAGCAGAAAGTTGTGTTTTGGCTCTGACGTCAGCAAAGGTATAAATCGGAGGACGCGGTGGTGACGGCGTCTCTTTTCCGGGTTTGAAGTCGTGCTAATAAGATGTTATAAGCGTGTGTGCTGGTACGTTGGCAACTCCGACTTAGGTTGGTAGCTCAGGTCTTCGGTTGGCACTACCGGGGTCGGCCATGATGGAACATTGTCGGGGGGCGTGGCATTTGTTTACTTAGCATGAACTGGTAATTCTTATAGGGGTTTGGTCGGTTTCTACTTCTCTCCATAATCTGTGATTTTTGGAACGATTGTTCGATTGCCTAAGCAACTTAAGAATGCTGTTTGAACTTTGAATTTCATTCTAAATAAACTTGAAGAATTTTGGAAAAGTGAACTGTTTTATTTCTGTAGCTGCTGTAATACCTTTTCAATATTTGGGGTCTTCAAATATTGTGGCGACCTGTAGCGTTCTAGTTGTGTCCTGGCAACATGGTCAAATTAAATTAAAGTATTCAACAAGTTTTCATCGGACTGGGAGGTGTGATCAAGAGAGTAAGTTAAGGTACATAGGCGATACTCTACCCCGGTGTCGGCCTTTGTCCTTACAATAGCCTAATTTACCCCCGGGATCAAAGCATGTACAGTATTGAAAATAAGGAAAATATTTTTTCCTGAATTATTTAAATTCCAACTTGCAGACAGACACGTATTTAAAAAACCAGTTGATTCCTTTTCAGTAGCTTACTAATAGCGCAAAAATTTATTTAAAAAAAAAAACAAAAAAAAAACAAAAAAAAACATCTTAGATATACAAACGTTTTCCTGGTTACATTTTTATTATGACTTTACGACTTGTCTATGTAGATATATATAGAAGGGGGAAAGTACTGCGATAAGGAAGGGAAGGAACTTTCTCATGGCCTTTTGAACGAACCATTCCGATGTTCGCCTGGAATGATTTCGGGAATCAATGAGAAACTGAAATCAATTGTTCCGACAGTGATTAAAACCTGCGTCCTCCAGAAGGCGAGGCAAGACCGTTACCACTGGTTACAGTTTTGTTGTATGTAGTGATAGATTTCTCGGCATTTCGATGTCGCTTTAAATCGAAGCGTACTTTATTTTGCCAATGGAACCAGGGCAATATAATCATTGAAACCACATAAAAACTCTTCCATTTTTTTCCTGGATGTCGATCAATGAATTATTTTAAATATATCAAATTTACAACTTAACATCCAGATAAACATACCCCGTTTTACAATGGGCTCTATACTAATTCGACTCTAGACTAGTTCAAAGTTCATTACGATCAACGGACTTTATCTTCAGTTTATTCTATCGTAACTAAGCATACTCTTTTTTATCTGCGGTGCAAATAATAATACATTAATAAAAAAATCATCAAATTTCGGTTAGTAGTTTTTCCGTGAATTACGTTCAGCCGAAGATTATTTTAATTTTTTTTTTTTTTTTTTTTTTTTTTTTTTTTTTTTTTTTTTTTTTAATGACGCTTTGAAATGAAACATACCCAATTATATCTGCGGTAGTGCTGTACCTTGATCCGATCCCATCAAAAACTCACCAGTGATTTTTCCGCGAAATTTATTCAACAAAAAATAACTTTTCAATGCCACATAAAATTTAAGTACACCCAATTTCATCTGTGAGACCACGGACTGTACCTTAGTCGACACTCCATAAAAATGCGAGCAGTGGTTTTTGCGAGATTGGAATAATTTTCTGTTAGCAACAATACTGACGAAGTGAAGCAGTACCTCTCCTTATATAGATAGAGGGGCAGTGGCAGCTTAATACATTAGGTTCTGCGAAGCTCACGCTCTGAATCAGTATAAAACTAATTCGGTAGAAGTTCCAAACAACTTCGACTAGCACGATATAGTGTAGATAAAGATATGTTATTACGCACGCATATATATTTAAGTATTGATTATCGCAGATAAAATAATAACAGTTTATGTAAAGGTTGAGGATAAAATTTAGTTATACTGAGTTCTGATGGTATCAACACAAGAATTAAATGAACCACATATGATGTGATCCTTGATTTCTAATTCATCGCACTTGCTTGTTAGCAATGTGTTATCAAATGCAACAGCGCAGCAATCTCTTGTTTAATCTTTCTTCGAATATCTGAATTTTAGGTTCCCATAGAGAAAAACGTAAATCTTACGAAGAATCTTTGCTTTGAATTCTGCCGCCACTGGTGTGAAGCACGTCACGAGAAATAACTGCGAAAGTTAAAACAGGTATTCTAAATTAGAATTTAATCAGAGAGTTTGTGCTATCGTTAGTGAAGATCATGATTCACAGGTTCCTCAGTATGTTCAGGTATGCACAATTCGATATGTTCCATACGTAAACACACGAACGCCATGGTGGCAGTGGAATCAGATATTATCGAACATGTATTCTGAGTGACAAAGTCGATTCTAATTTTCCTGTAATTTATTTGTGGCTTACATAGTAACGCTAATTCGAAGACATGTGTGATTCAGCCTTTCCGTTTTTAAATTTTGCGATCAGATAAGTGATGCCAACGGCAGTCCCCGCTGGTGGCTACCTCGTTTGCCCCACCTGTCAGGAGAGGGTTTGTTGTCCATCAGAGGTCGTGTCAGATAGCGAGAGATGGATGTGACTGTCAGGCGGCAGATGGCGAACCAGATAAAGCGGTGGGAGAGGCGAGCCTCGATGTATTAGTAATCCACATCTGGCGCTCTGCTCTGAATATTAATAGCGGGAAATTAGAAATTTGTTTTGCTTTATAACATTAGGTATTCCAGTTTTGTCTCGGATGGCAGCTGACGTGCAGGTATCAGTCGGTTGTATGGATATGAATACTGTATATCGACACGGTGAGGACTAAAATAGGAGTATGAATAAAAACTGGAGTATTAAGAGAATCGTTGTAGCTAACAAACCGTCCATGAATTTTTCATTGTTGAGATAAATCACCAACGTTGGAAAAAGAGTTGCGGAAGTTATATCCAAGCCATTTTGCAAATAATGAGCATGCTTTACAAAAACATTTAGAACAAATTTCGGAATTAATTGAATTTATAAATAGAAATTTCTGGTTTCTATTTCTCCCCCTTTAGGCAGAAAAAAATAGTACTACATTCCGTATTTGAAGGCCATTTGTGGAAAGTGTTGGTACTCTTTTGTTTTGATATAAACTAATACTGTTAAGTAATGGGGTTCGAATAAAGCTACTGAAAAGGTTTAAACTACGGAGACTGAACTTTGAATCTGGATTGGCCAATAGTTGCAACGTTAATTCTTGCGAGATTGTGATAAACATTAAGAAGCAGCAACATTATTTTCACAGAGGAGAGGAGCGGGAATTCCTGAAAGGAAAAGGAAAGCGAGTTGGAGAATCTTTCGCGTGTGGGAGAAGCTAACCAGATGAGCTGGAAAACCTGACTATGGAAGAAGGGCGTAAGCTGCGATGAAAATGTATTGGGTTGAGTAGACTTGTTAAATTTGAAGCCCGACTATTTATTATTGCTATATTAGCCTACAACTGTGTTTGGTGTTTAAGCACATTGTTAAACATATTACGATTACCGACTATTTTCATTTTGTCATCATACTAATTACATGCAGTTCGATTGACTCTTAGATTTGTAATTTTGCATCGATTACGATGTTGGGTTGCCCATATGCGCTCGTAATACATGTATGTTGCGTATCTTTTTCCTGAAGATTATTGTAAACTTTTTAATTTACTTCAACCTTTTCACTCCTAGCTTCCCTGTATTGAACTGAGTGTCGTGAACTATTAGTTTTCACGGGTACTACGCTTGAAGCTCCTGGCAACTGCTCATAACAGAACATGGATTAACCTCCTTCCATCACCCAGAGTAATATGCATGAGTTCATCCTTATCCACTGTCTCCCTTACAAGTATCGAAACGCTCAGGAGATACGATAATACCTCAACATTTGTAGGTGTTGTTTCAAACGATTATGAGCAACAGAGCGTCTTACTGTTACAGAGAAAATAAAGAAATTTGTTCTGCAGCCATGTGACATTTGGTTGAAGTTTGATATAGATTATTAAAAGGTGAGAGAGGTGATATAACTGTAGTACTGGGAACATGATGGCGCAATGCGGTCAGCGTTCGGCCAACAATCTTCAGTACACACCTCGTTCGAATTATCTTTTTTGTGTTTTATTTATTTTTTGCTTATGGCTTTACGCTTCGTCGACGTCGAAGCCATTAAATGCGGGCTAGGTCTGGGAGAAAGAAACTGTAAAAAATACAGGTATGCCATTTTGAAGGAACAATTCCGGCATTTGCCTGGTGTGATTTCAGGAAACAATGGAAATCCCAAATCTGGGTGGCTGGACGGGGATTCGAACCCGCGTTCTCCCAAATGAGAGGCCAATGCGTTACCGCTCACACACTGCGTTCGGTATTCGACAATATCCCTTTATGTTTATATTTACGTCTTTTAATCATCTTGAATGCCACAATAATTGCATGAAACTTGTCCATGGAAATTCCGGACTCATGCTCAAATCAGAAAAGAAAACCTTCGTTTTAATATGCGTGTGTAGATGAACGTTATCAAATGCATAAATTGATTTTGATAATTTCACGATTGAATTGACTTCGTTGTTTTTTATATCACACTAATTTTGAAAGCTCTGGATATTAAATCCATGTTATATAGCACTGTTGGCGAAAATTGTAACACCGAGACGGAGGAATATGATTACAATGAAATTTACTCCACAGGTTAAGGACATGACAATACACAAACGATAAGAATAACAAAATTGCACGTTATCTCTGGAGTCTTAATCATTTGTTGTGATTCTATGCTCTACATATCCTCCGATTTAGGAGTGATTCACACCATTCCTTCTAGGTGTTGCAATTTTCACAAACAATACAATTATTAGAAAGTAAATATTGTTTTGTTAGATGAACATCTGTTGTTACTCTCCTCCTGCATGAAACCATTTTGTTATAATGTTTTATTCACTCATTCCAACTCTTTCTATTGTTCCTTTTACATAAATTTGAATAAAAATAATGTTCAGTTGAAATAAATAAATTATCTTTATGCTTCCTGTATCTTGTAAGATGACATAAATTCGAGAGATGATAAAGATTACTGTTTTATACAATTAGCACTTTCTGTGGATAACCTTGTAAAAAATACCATACGGAGCCTGTCCGTTATACAGGATATTTTACAGTCACTCAAATTTTGGTGTACGTAGGGTATACACTTGTTGAAAGATATGATTTTATAAATGGTTTTGCTACCAAAATCAGAGAGAGTTATAAATCAGTCAGAGACTCTACTCATAAAGAAATATTCATTGTAACATTTCTCTGAAAACTCTGTTGGTAACGGTAAAGAACAGTAAATCTGTCTTTATGAGCAATAACACTGCTGGTTTGATGAATCAAGGACACAATTTCGTCTGGCGATAACTATCCATAGAGTTATATTGTCCTGGCGCATTGTAGAACGCAAGACGTTGACTGCCAGTTTTTACTGCGTCAGATAAGAAACTACCAGTGCCTGTTATATGTATAAAACTTAGAAGACTATGTTTTGTCAGTGACTTATGGATACTAACATTTTATTTGTTTTCTGTGTGTAAAGTCCGTTTGATGGAGCAGTGAAATTGTAGCTGATCGAGTTTAAAGGCTATAGAAATCGGTTTACACATCATCTTTAAACCGCTAGGTACCTCGAATATTATAGATGCAGACTAAAAGTTACTTTATACGAGCTTGAATTTATGTTTCAAAACATTATTAGTAATGCCATTAAATATATAATATACGAATGTTCCATCCAGAATAGTACCATACTCATTAGATAAACCTTTTGGGTTGACTTCAAAATTTTCTCACTAAATATTTTTATCAGATTTTCATTTAAGTTGTTAAATATTTCGTTGCATCTGACCAAATTGAGGTGGCATTAACACTATCAAGTTTAGCAACACGTAAAACCTATGAAATGGCAATATTAATTACTGCAAATCTATAAATTTCCAAGCGTAATTAATTAAGACTATTCTTTATTCATAACTCCAAGAAGAAAGACAATACAATCGTACAAACTGTTCTCCAGTAATTACTATTATTAAATTGCCATTTAATGGATATAAGTTCTTCAGAATGTTAAGAAACGTCCTAAAATTTCAAATTATTGGCGCAGGAAGAAGACGCTACCTTAGAAATATAAGAGAACGTTTTGTAATCCTTGTTACTGAAAAGTATGCAGCACCACATCACACCTCAAATATGGTGGTTGGTAACTGCCTTTTAAAAAAAAAAAAAAAAAAAAAAAAAAAAAAAAAAAAAAAAAAAAGTTCTCTATTTGTGGAAGGTTCTATTCTTTTGTATTATTTTGCTTTTGAGATAGTTTTTACTTCCGTCATCAGTTTCAACGGTACTTCCTAAAAAAACAGCATTATCTAACATCTTTTAGTGTAAATTACCTTATACTTAATCATGTGCTATACCGTTACAGAATTTATAAAGAATTTAATATCCATGAAGAATAATCGTCACCTACATCTCTGAGGAGTATACATTACTTAAAGCAAGTAATAATACATAGTACGCAAAAATATCTTATGGATTGATTTTGCTTATTCCAGCCACCTGTGACAAACATCGTATAATCGATACATCGTAACAAGTTTTGATGTAAAACAAATTTGGCTAAAACAGGAATGCACTGAACGGAAAAACTCTAACTCAAACGTTATTATTTTATTTAGAGTGGTACCATCTATCATAAACGAATGTAGTTCATATCAGTTGATCGTTTAGGTGCTAGCTCTGTAATCTGTTGTAAGACTTAATAGACAATAATGGAAAAGCAATACATATTATGCGTATGGATGAGCACACATGACACTTGTCAAACGGTAATTGTATAAATATTAGATGTATGAGTCATTCGTTTGAAATTGAAGGCACTAAGTGTGGAGAATATGCCTAGTTGAAATAACCTCAAATCTTACTAATGGACTTTTGGTTTAGAAAAGATATTCTGCCGTAAATGAAAATAAAATTTAATCAATACTTCTTCTTATGTTGATGGGCTTTCTTATGGTGATATAAACCTTGATAGGTATTAGTAATCAGAGAAGAAATGAATCTCTGACATTATTGTATACTTGATTTGGTTGTCACAAGATCAAGTGAAGACCTACACCTGTAGATCTAAGAGCATGCTGGAATGACTAGACCTGAATTTTTGGTGAAGGGTCAAACCAGTAATTGCCAAAGACATCTCCCAAGTAACATTATAATATAGTGGAAAATAATAAATGATTCAATATCATCCAGCTACTAGATGTACTAAAACAATCTAGTATCAAATTATTGCAAATGAATAGAAAATATAATATAATCCTTAATGAGTATAAGGTTAAGTCAGGAATAACAAGTAGAATATAGCGGGTGTTGGTATAGCACACTGCAAAGAGAATTTCAACTATGCAACTATGTTTTCCATTTATTTTTTGAGTGCACAAAATATACCATTGTAAAAATTAGTTGTTAATTTCTTTTATAGACAGTTTATTTTACTTTCGGCCGACGTAATAGCTTTGCTTCTCTCCTCTTATATACGGTTCTGGTTTAATCGGCGATAGCAAATTGCCTCTTAGTAGCTGCTATGTGCAGACTGCAGAATATTAGGAGATAGAACTAACACTCTCTTTACCCGACATTCCAAAAACAAGAATGCAAGGCTTCAACACATTTAAGTGCTATTTGTTTGAGAAACACACACACACAAAGAAGGATATCATTTCATCGAGAAGTTACAAAATTTGCCATGCTTCTTCCAACAGAATTATATACCTCTCATTCACTTAAACTTATAACAGGAGAATATAATTCATAACAGGTTATGGAATACCCTACTCCATCTTCCAAGACTCATTACATAAATTTATTTTCTCTTGCGGCAAATAAAACAACCGAGTTTATTCTTTCCAGAAACCGGACCCTGTTGATTAGGTTATGTATACAGAGATTGTAATGGATTTGAGAAGTAAGAAGAGGAATAAACCAAGCTTGGTGGGTGAACGGTTAAGGTTCTGGCATCGCATTTGGGAGGACGTAGGTACGAATCCCCGTCCGGGCATCCAGATTTGGGTTTTCCATGGTTTCCCAAATCACTCCAGGCGAATGCCGGGATACTTCCTTCGAAAGTCCATGGCCGATTTCCTTCCCGTTACTTGCCCCAGTCCCATACCGCCTCTAATGACCTTAGCCGTCGAGGAGGCGTAAAGCGATAAAAAAAGGAGAATTATTTTTTTCTCTCTATGCAATTTTACTGGGCCAAAACGCAGCTTTTTATATTTTTCATTATAATTATTTCGAAAACATAAACAATAAATCACAAATCACTATTTAGACAAATGTAGGTTGAACTCTTCATGCAGCCATCTTCAGCACACGCATGTCAGACGGTGAGTGCGCATCACCATCAATGCTTTCCAGAGTCAGTTATATGAAATGTGTCCAAATACATGTGATTGGCGGCCTAAACCACTCCACCCGTGGCGTGACTTAGAAAGCTGCAAAAATATGTTTTCATTAATTTTTTTGGATATCATCACGGGAAACCAAAATCTCCACCCTTTATGTACTCTCTCTCCATGTAGGAAATGTAATAGTTGCATTTTTTTCATACTGCTTATATAATACTGTACACAAAAAATTGAAATAAAAAATGTAGAAGCGCATTTTTTTTATGCCGGTTGATGGATCTTATCCGGTCTGAGGATTTCGTTTATTGAAATTGTACGTACTGTAGTTCCATCCCTTTATTAAAAATTTGATGTAAGCCACACCCGAAAACGTGATTAGCCACGCATAGATCGGTCTGATAGGGTGTGAGAGGCAGTCTATGTTACTATTTATGTGGCTCCCGTCTGTAAGCAAAAGATACGAGAGGTGATCAAAAATAATATTACAAAACTAGCAGCGTAACGTGTGCATCTAATTTCATACAAAAAATGTAGCCAAGAGCTGGTACATACATTAGGCTGTTTTTCGATATAGTCTCCATATTGGTCTAGGCACTTTCGCTTATTGTGATCAGTTTGAATATTCCCTCCTGGTAAAAATCCTGTCGTTCCTCATCGTCTGAAACGAATTGTAGGCCTCCTAGCCGCTCCTTCAAGTGAGTAAAGAGATGAAAGTCGCTTGGGGTGAGGTCCGGGTTGTAAGGGGAAGAATGCTGCCGTGCTGGGTTGCCTACTGCGGTCCTCGGCGGTTACATGTTTCTCTCCCAGAAATGGAATAACTTGACGGATTTTTTCGCAAGACCAGTTTTCCAAACGACTCGCCAGTAGTATTTGCTTTCAACTAACGCTATAGGTGGCGGGTAGCTGAAACTATGCACTGCTTTCAACCTCTGTCTTAGAATTACCACCCACTAATAATTTATCTATTAAGGGGTGACGTTCCAGGAATACCGGACTTGTAATCTCAGTTGGTGATCAACCCTCGTTTATTATTCTCATTTGTTGGAGTAACAAATTAATTATTTTAAGCCAGTAGGATGAAAAAACTTTATCAAAAATTGTTCACCATGCTTGCGACCATATAGTGTTGGGATATTTGAATTCAATAATATTCTTTCTGATATATAACGTAAGTCTCTTGTAGATATACCTTGTAATCTCTGACAATTGAGAGCACGTTTTGAATAAATATTCAGTTACGTATTGTAATTTGTCGTGTTGTTTACCTATAAAAATATAACTGTGATGTTGAATTAAATTCGAAACAGCATTAAGAATGCGAAAAATATTGAATAATAATTAGATATTTTTAGCGTGAAAAAACTATTTTTTTTTGTAAACATTAAAACGGATGTGAATACCTTTGCTATTAAATTTGATGCCATTGCTTTGTTAGAGTTCTTTACGTTTTCTCCCTACAGAGTGGCCCTAGAGCCCTCCAAACTACTCTTCTCTTTCGGCTGGTCACGCGATACAGTCTTCAAGCACAGAAATGAGAGGTCATATCAAGTCCAGCACGGAACATCATACTAATCAGATGCCGTTGTTGTTGTTGTTGTTATTTGGGTTTTAGGGCGCGTCGACGACGGGGTCATTAGCGTCCTAATCAGATTCCCTGGTTCAGTATAAATCTAATTTCTGTGGTATATCACTTCAAGTTTGTATGATAATTTCCAATTGAACATCATTAGTAAATATCAAAGAATTACACGTAATAGTACTACCGCATTGGTTTTCCCTTATAATCAAATTTACTACTTCAAATTTATGACTGCGACTGGTTGGTGATCTATATGACTGACATTAAATAGCACGAGAATTTGATCTTGATGCTGCTATCTGATTACTCTTACGTGTATTAAGAAAATGTGACTGAACCACTTACTTCACAGCCTGTTGTCTCGTGCAAGAGTGAAGTAAATGGACTCCAAAAGCAAATATTACCAGTATGTCGGGTAAATCATGAGAGGCGCTTATAAGCATTCTTAATATGTTGAAATGAAGAATATTTATTTAATAAGTGTCGAGTAAGAACGTAAAAATCTTGATATCAGTAGGAAAAAGTATCTTGGATTTTGATAATCTTCATTCTATCATCAAGTTATTTAATACAGAAGAAAAAAGTTTTGCGTGGATATGGATTTACATATTACATGCAGCTTTTCTGGAGGAGAAGATTAGTCTAGAACTTCGTCATATCTAAGATACTGCAAAATATGAAACGAATTATTTTGCCGTAAAGGTCCACAATATCATTTTAAAACATTTAATATTTCACGGTTCCGTTGCTAGTGGTTTTCTGTCCATGTAATTTACAGCTAAAAGTGGGTTATATACTGTAACGAGTTTGAGCTGCATTATTGCCTTTTCCCGTAATGTTAATTATGTGATTAAAGCAATGTAGTTTGGTGGTTGATATAGTTTCTAGATTTTTATCTCGATTAAAAAAGTAGTGCTATTTTATTTAAGTTCCTATTTTGCAGTATTATTAGGAATGCATTAAAATAAACATAAATTATTTTAGTAGAACTGCTGGTAGCAGAACACAGAAATTTTAATTTTTGCTTTTATAGAGTGGTAGTCTTCCTGTTGGCCTAGTTGGTTGCGACATCATGATGGTGCTCGGTGGCTGATGGAGGTTAGATGGTTCAAGATCTGGTGGTGGAAAAAAGTTTCACTTTCAGGACTTGACCTGCAGGTGAGGAGAGGTTTCGATGTATAATTATTAATTACCAGTCCTGGGTTAAATCCCAAACATAAAGCGAGGACACATGGCACTGTTTCACTACTGATGGTGATTTGCCCTTTGGATGGTGACGTTAATCCTAGCAGCTCTGTAGGGTCCATCAGAAGAGTAGGTCCGAATGTTCCCGCATCAGATCCCCCCCCTTTTTCTACATTCTATCATCACATACAACACAGTACGCTGCACGTACGCACTGTCATCCTTAGGAAAAAGTAAATACGCTTCCATCACTGAGGAAACCAAGGCGAAAACATCCTAGTTTAAATTTTCCAAGATAAATTAAGTAAAAAAGAAGAAGAAGTTTCGGTAGTGAATTATAATAAACATTTCAGTAATTCCTTATTTTGGTAAAAATACTCTTTAGGAATGGCAATGATTCGGTCATAATGTTGCGAAACATATAACCAACATTCGAAATTTTTGTTACAGTAGTATATGTCACATTTTAGTACATTAGAAAGAGTCTTATATTTAAATATTTGATGATACACGTGTTGTTTGCGTAATTTAACAATAAATTTTCGCAGTAGTTTAAAAATGCTAAATTAATTCATCGGTGTTCGTGCTCCAGAATTGATTTGTTAGAATTTCATTTTAATCAGACGAATGTTACAATTTATTTATTGTAACTTAAACAATCAACTGCAGAATATGTTTGTTAAATTATTCAATGAATTTTAAAAGTATGTTTGTTGTACGTTGTGATTGATATGAGTTGTCATATAAACAGATTTGCAGCATTCTCGTTTCACTGTCTGAACATAAATACTCAACTGAAAACAGTTAGCTATCTGATTCATTTTTGTATACGCTGGATGATTTAGTGACAATATAATGATGGTATTTATTATGTCGCAATCTATCGGTTGCCATTAACTAATAACTAAGAAATTTATTTTAAGTTTGATAGTTTTAAGTTATCTTGAATGGAATATAATATTCTCAATGTAGAAACATCTTGCTGTGATAGATCCGTGCAACCTATAGACCCTACAAGTCGTATTAGGTCACATCCGGAAAGATGGTAGACATTTTGTTTCTTCAATGCATTGCATGTTGATGATTACGTGTTATGAGTAGCGTGAAATGAATGATGACGAAAGAAGGAAAGACTACTTCTTAAAGGTCATCTACGTTTCAAAGCTCAACTTCATCATCCACAGGATGAATAACTACAAACAGTCTCTTAAGTCACCATTTGGAAATTAACCGAGAGGTTTGGCTCACCATATGGTGATTAGATAACGTGACCCTCCACCTCTCTTACATTTCTGGCTAAGTAAAGGATGGTGAAAATTTTTGTCACCACCGAGGTTATAATCAGGCAATCCAGTGTGAAGTGCTAGGCGAACATGTAAACAGTGAAGTGAGGAATAAGAAAAGGAGAGATACGCAGCAAGATAAACGGAAATACGGAAACAACCAGTGACCATCAATTAGTCAAGGAAGCCACAAATATTAATGGCATTAACATATCAGTTGCACTCAAACAAGTACTCACAAATCAGTATGGCAAACACAAAAATCAATATATAAACGTCAACATCTAGGATAACTTTTACAACTTGGAACTACTTTTTAGATAGGGACAAATAGTTTTAAAAGTTTACAAATATGTTGCATTGACTTTTAGAATTGTTAATTTATGTTTGTAATTTTGAAAAAGACAGAAATACATAAATAAAAACATGCAATAACACG
Source organism: Vandiemenella viatica (assembly GCA_031002005.1). Taxonomy (NCBI): domain Eukaryota; kingdom Metazoa; phylum Arthropoda; class Insecta; order Orthoptera; family Morabidae; genus Vandiemenella; species Vandiemenella viatica. The sequence goes on along the minus strand of JARYHS010008074.1, from coordinate 306,798,786 downwards.
TCGTTCGACTAGAGATCGAATTCTCACTTTCAGAAAAGCAGGTTAGAGCCAGACTTTTAAAAAATCCACAGAGTGCTATCAAACCATCAGATCATCATTGATGTTTGATAAGATACACAATAACACGTTACATATCGAGTGACAGATAAACACGCTTATACGGGTAAATAAAAACCAGCCGATCACGATCTATAGTTTTATGGCCACATGCCCCGCCTGACGTCAAACATTACCTACTGCCAAGCCACACTATGTACTAATGGAGGAAGAGAAGTATTGCCATCAGCCTGCGAAATGTTTATCTACGTTTTAGGTGTGATGTGCATTTTGTGAAATGTGTAGTGAATGAGGTGAAGATTAGGAACCGTTCCGGCATTCGCATTGATGCCTGCAGAAAACAGGCTAAAACCGCAGTCAGGACTGTCGGTACGTGGGGGGCTTGGTCTTTTGCCCGGCTCCGTTGTACCTTCCCAATCCAGCCTGCGGCTCCTCAGCGCATAGAGCCACTAGTTATCACAGACAGAAAAGCAGCGAAAGTACATAGACAAATACACTTATGATATTACTATAAGTGTTGTCAAATATACGGAAATTTTATGCAGACAGACTATCAGACTCTTGGATATCAATGCAACTTGCAACTACTATTCTAGTTATGGTATACATAAAATTTTCATATATATACAGGAAAGTGGATAGAAGTCACCACATCAGTTGGCTGACACCTCAGTTATAGTATTCATAATTCTTACAGATTAAGGGGCCGACACACAGATAAGCACATAAAAATACAACAGATTGCGGTCCGTCGAGATTACAAAAATCATATGGGTATGATTGTAGAAACGTGTATAAAAATTGGATCACGATTAATAGTTAAGAAGCTTGATACTGAGAGATAGAAATGAAATCAGATCTACACAATGTTTGAGTTATATTAAGATATGTCACACACAGGAAGGCGCATAAACGAATAATAATCTTTTTAACAGAAAAACGACTTCAAAAACAACACACAAGAATATATTTTTAAAGCCACGAAGCAAATAATAATTTTTATAGAACCTCCTATTGTAGTGATAGAGTGGAGCCCAAGAGACCATCATAGACCGATATGAAGACCACCAGACCGATGAGAGAAGGACATAGGCAGGATTGATGATGTTATCGCGCAAGATAGTTTGACTTGGAGAAGACTGCTCAAGCTTGTAGTGTACCGTTAAATAACAGCTTGGGAGACACGTGTGTATGCGTCGTACTTTTTTTTTTTTTCTTCTTCTAGCGAGAGGCAGCCGCCGGTCTATCACGCCTGCACTTGAGGGATGTAACGACAGCTGGTGGCCCATTAAGGTAAGATGTAATACTGAACAGATGGGTCATAAGCGACGCAGCAAAGGACCGAGCCTCAATAATGTCTAAGTACGCCTTCATTAAAATAAAATAAAAGAAAAACTGTTCCCAAGAATAGTGCCTAAGGCGGAGCCACAGTGTACGGCCAATCTGGATCATTGTTAATGTTAGTAACTGTAATCTGTATGACTGGGAGCCAGCCAGTGGGCAAGAGCTTCCTTACTAATAGGGAGATTGGAAGACAGCCGCCAAACGGTGTAGACACGAATCATCGTCGCAGCCAAAAGATACCGTTGGTGATTGGCTACCTCCAGGGTAACTGAGCTGCAAAGCGCTGTGACCCTCACACCACCTAGAGATCGGGTCAGTCCTCCGACGGACTTTAGCATCGTCGTTTTCTGCCCTAGTGACCGCGCGCGATTGTCACTCTTGCTTTACCGAGAAACTTTCTGATTAGTGTTTTTTGTTCTTTTAAAACGAATTATTGTTACATTTTATAAAAAAATGTTAAAGTGCATAATTAAATATAAAAATCAGATTGTGAACCTTGTTTTTTAATTATGTCCCATCCAATCAAATAATATGTCACTTGAGCTGGTTAAGAATTCTGATTATTAAATAATTCATATTCATTATAAATTAAATGATCATACTTTGAGATCTGGATGTCGTTTCCGCCATAATTGGAAACACTCCAAAAGGAATTTCTGGCGCCCACCTGATTTTAAAATATGAATAATTTCTTGTAAATCAATAAAAGGAATTAAATTATCACAATGAGGTCAGAAGTTGATCTCCTCCCATAGCAGATACTTCAAGCTCTAGCTGAACTCATAACTCCTAGAGGCCACATCATTTAATAACTAAACTGACTGATGATGATTACCACCACTATCCAACTACTATATATGTTAGATTTCTTCAACATTCTTACTAATGCCTCATACTTTTTATTATGATTTCTTAACGTATTCTTACTAATGCCTCATACTTTTTATTATGATTCCTTAACATATAAACGCCAAGGAAGAATTTATTTATATTAAAACAACAACTGAAACGCTATCAAAATATCACACAATTAAACGTAGATCTTAAATTCTTATGGATAAAGGAATATGGTCCTGTTCTCGGAAGCTTTATCCAATGTTATAATTACAGTATAAACGATCACTGCAAGCTCGAATTCATTAGCTCAAGTCGTTTTCAACTGTCTTCAAATGTTTGAATATAATTTTTCTGAGCGTTATGTGTTTCATTTCTATATTTAATCTCGTATTTTTGTTTGAGTAAATTTATATTCTGCAATTTTCGCGTAGATTAATTATAACCAAGGCTAATGTACAGTAGATTGCCGATACTCAGTGTATATTATGTTTACTTATCCGTGAATAATCTAGTACATAAAAAATGCCATAAATGTTTAAGTAATATAAAAACATCTCGGGTTTCAAGTCGCGTCAAAATTGAGCCATCTGCCGACGTTTCGGAAGCTTGCACTGTTTCCATTGTCTGATATTAATTAAGCGGGGCTTGATAATGGAAGCAGTGCAAGCTTCCGAAACGTCGGCAGATGGCTCAATTTTGACGCTGCTTGAAACCCGAGAAGTTTTTATAGATCATTGCCACCGCGAGAACGTACATAGTTGTTTAAGTAATAGTTTGTTTGGAGCTCTTTAATCCGTATTTGTAAATTTATCTCTGAATTATATTTGCACACTTCCTCCGGCGTTGTATCAGGTCTTTGCTGCAACATAAATATGTTAAACTCTTGGAACGGTTTTAACTGGTATGAGCCTCGGGGGAAGAAAAAACTTACACAATTCGAGACTTATCCCCAGGCTAAAAGAGATATTGGTGCACGATTCCTAATCACCACGTTATTTACGAAAGTCTTCTCCTCAAGACAAGACAAGGACTCGTTAGTAATAGTGGAGTGTCATTGTACCTGTTACGCTTTCGGCTGGCATTTCTTAAACCTCTTCCAAGTGGTATGTCGTCTGTGGTTTATGGCAAAGTGGACACGCCGAGATCCTATCCAGCAGACGCGTGGTCGCCTCTAAGCCTGCTAGAGGACAGTGCGGCACGCTCCTCAAAGCTCCTTCACCTGCGATCCGTCACGTCCACTAGCAGGGTAACACGGCCCTAAAGACTGAGCCCAATCAACTACCGATCGCGGTAGATCGGAATCGATTGTTTGGTAACAACAGGGCCTAAGTTTGATTGTTACAGCAGTCTCGGAGCTTCAGTTGCAATAAATTGAATTATGATATTTAACTCATTATAGAAATGACCTTTACTTATTTTTTTCGAATAATACCGAAATAAAATTCATATTTACTAATAAAGATGTCCTACACATCATTCCTAGGTCATCTTTATGCTAACATGTACAGAGTAACTTGTCGCGATGTGTGTTGTAGTAGTCGGTAAATTCGTGGAAATGGCTGAATGCAATTTTGAAGACAGAAAATATGATGGCGGGACACGAAAATTACACCATTTTTAGAATAGCATCAATTTTTACTACCTTTTTTGTTCCGGCATAAACTATTTGTCTTAATTTAAAGCCTTACATAGATTCAGTACGACAGATTGGTCAGGTAATTAAGGTTTTCATACCGAGCGTCATGGGTGAGCGGTTAGCGTTCTGGCCTCGCATTCATGAGGACGCCGGCTCGAATCCACGTCCGGGCATCCAGATTTGGGTTTTCCATGGTTTCTCCAAATCAATCCAGATGAACGCCAGGATACTTCCTTCAAAAGGCCATGACCGAAGTATCTTAATTACTTACTTGGTGTGCTTGTTTATACCTCCAATAAGCGTCATTTGGCATAATATTAATATAATCAAGTATGCTGTCGCTAGGACTCATTGTGCTTGTATGCAGAATTTTAACTGAACTATCTACTGATAACGCCGAAACACAGTTTCTTTCATACAAGAGAACGAAGTTTTTGCGTTGTGAATTAATATAATGTTCTTAGGTGATCAGCTGAATTAATCAAGTGCTTTCACACGATATTTCGACGATCAAATTCACTGTCGCATGGTGATTATATGAGAACACGGCGACGATGAATTTGATCGCCAAAGTATCGTGTAAAATCTTCATTAATTTGATTGGTCACCCGTGAACATTGTTTAAAGTAACGACCTCTTTCGTGATTAGGGAAGGTATTTAAACAACAGTAACCAGTACTATAATTAATATCTCTGCTTAATGCACAGCTTGCACTTTGACTTCATGATTTGACTTCCTCTTCGTTTATCGTGCCTGTGAGTAAACGGTCAAAGTTTGAGTATGGCATTTGGTAGGACGTTGGTTTGAATCCCGGTATACTTTTGCTCGTCACGGCTTTCTGAAATCGCCCCTGGTAGGTTCCAGGGTGGGTCCTTCAAACCAGTCATGGAAAATTTCCTCCTGTTTGCTAACAGTTCTCTCGCCCCTTCTAAGAAGTTGATTTCGATTAGCTGCAAAGAAAAAAAGGCAGCCTACTTGGTTTGGTATTGTTAAATTGTTCAATATGACAGAATGTTATATGTTATTTCTATGAATGGAGCATAGCCTGCGAGCGGCATAGCATCGTATTCGGCTTTGCTTTTATGCACCGGAGTTTGATAACACTTAACGAAACCATGTTCTTTTGATAGTTATCTTTTGTATTGAAACAAATAGTTTTGAAATAAATCGTCGTGTTACTACAAGTCGATATGAATTTATTTAAAAACCTTTTTAATAATTGTAGCGGACGTAATAACTGCCTATTAAGGATTTAGCCAACGTATGGTGTTAAAAATGAGAATCTAATAGCATAAGCTATTAAGCAAAGATTTTTATTTTTTTATTTTCTGTGTGATCTATTTACTCTAACAGTTTTAAATTATCTTTCCGTTTGTAGTACTTTTAACCGTGACATTATATAGCTTCCGGTATTAAAATTTTTTTTTTTCAAATACGGCTTATTTCGGATTGAAAGAAATTTTTGTTCAGTTAGAGGTTTATAATATTAATTTTTTCTGCCATAGCAGAAATTACATTACGTCTATAGTAACTACAGTGATAAAAATCCGATGTCAGTGGTCAATACTCTTGCTTTATTTAAATTCTAAGTGTTGTTTAGTTATTTCTTGCGTTGCATGGAAAACGATCATGTATGAAATCAGCATTTAAAATAGACAACTCATACTTCAAATACGTTTCAAATGATATTTCTGTAAAGAGTTTAGTATCGTTTATGCTGCACGTACAGCGCAAGAAACAATAACAGCTCTTTATTAATCTGGAAGTATTACGGGATGTTAGACTGTTCTTGCATTACTATTCGTAAGTTCTTCAAACACAATGAATGATTAGGTTTCTTTTTTAAAGAACAAGAGAATGGTTAATTATTCTTGTCAGAAGCTGTTTGTTTGAGAAGCAAGTTTACAGAAGTCCTTCATTAGTAGTAAAAGTACTTCGATATAATGAAAGCCTTGAAGAAACACTCCGTCTTCTAACAGTCGTAGGCGCTGTTTGAAGGAAGGTGGATGTTAATGCACAAACATCAACCGATGAATATTTCAGAGTAGCGTGATTCACCCAACGTCTGAGGCTCCCTATCAAACAGTATTTGTACTTCCGGCTTCTGCGCTTTATGTTAATTTTCTCGACGTTACCGTAAATGTAAAAGCATCGTTACTTGTTTTAAATGTCGTAATTATTTTTGACAGAGTAATTATCTTCTACTCTAAAGTATAATATAGTCTGTGACTAAGGCGAATGTTTATTAATTATAAATTTTGTAATTTATAAAGTGTAAAAAATCTCTGAGATTCTCTTCCACAGGAAACATGAGAGAAATTTCTAGATAATAATACTGACCACTGGCGTCATTGAAAATTTTAACATGTCAGATTTTTACCTTATCTTTAAACCATATTAATATTATGTAGTTAAAAGTGTATCTTCTTACATTTACGTAGTGTCAAATCCTTTCATCATGAGTCACAAAATATCCGTTAACCGTACCAATGTTTTGAAAATCTGTTACCACATAAGTTAGTAAACGATTTCTTCGATTTCTACTTAGTTTCTCTGTACTGAGGAGTATAGCTACAGCAAAAAAGAAGTATTAGATATCAAAGATGTGAATGATGATTCTATCGGTCATTTTAACATTGCTGACGTCTTGAAGTAGATTTGTAATGTGGCTGCTGTCATTTTGTTGAAGGAGAATAACGCAAGTACTCTCTACTCTTGGATCATAGTAGTTTCGTGGCTCAGTGGTCCTGTAGGTTAGATATAAACAGAAAGATGCCCCGTTAAAATTAGATCACAGCCACGATTCTCAGGGCGTCTTTTCACTTCTCACATTATTATTGGTATTATTTTCGTGTACATGAAACAGTCTCATAAATATTTTTATCTGCTGCCTTACAATAAGGTAAACTCCTTTGATCAGTACATACGTGATTGATGACCATAGTTTAAATATTCATAGCTGTTTCGTGATAAAAATACCACGAAATAAATAAATTAAAAAACGGTACATTCAGCAGCAGAGGCCAGTACCCATCGTATTCTAGAATACTCGTGGTACAATCGTCATAGAACAATAAAACATTTATATGAGTATATTCTGCGACTGTACTGGATATTTAGATAATGAAATGATGGAAAAAGAAAAGTTTTTCCAGCTGCGCAAAGAAGCAACTAATATTGGTGCAAATTTGTAACCGAAAAATTGCTGGATTTACACTACGAAGCTTTTGAAAACCTCTACTTTCTAGGTTTGGTTAGCTACTTGTATAACTCAGTAAAAATAATATTTGCCTAGTAACAACGGCAGTTAGTTTTAAATACTTTTTACGACATTATAACACCACAGTATACCTATATATACCAATACTGTAACATATCAATTACAGTTATTCAGGCTTTTCTTTTTATACAGTAGAACATGTGGCGTTTCTTGTTTTCCGACTTCTACGTAAAACCAAAAACAAGAAATGCAGACTGATTTCAACGTAAAGCAGTAGCTTCAACTTCATCAAATGAAATCTGCGATGCTTGCGGAAATTGAACGCATCAGTATTTCTTTCATCCTTTCAATACAGAACGGATGACGATGACCACAAAATCTTTTTTTCGTATTTTCTTAGGTGTGGCAAATAAATCAGACTTTTCTTCTTTAAATATTGCATGAATGGATGTTTACCACCTTGTGTTTTAGATATTGATTAATTATGTAGAATATTTTAGAATAATTCAGCAAATTGTGCTTAAATCTGTACATGTACATTTTCCATACAGTATAAGGGAACTTACTTAATATCGGTTAGTTGTAAAAGGCGCGTTAGTGACTGCCAGATAAATTTTTTATCAGTGTTGAAACCTTATTTCACTTTTATTAAAATTCAGTTGCTTATTTTTACCCGTTCCTGACTGACAGTTTTTACTGTGGAAATAGTTTACATCCGTACGCAGGAATTCTGTCGGATTCTCATGAGCTGTAAAGCAATATGAATTAGTGGCTGTGCTTGAAGGTATTTGGTTAACTTTTTTTTTTTTAATCTAATATGGTGGACATGACTATGACTGTTTCATAGAAAACATTAAACCGAAAAATATTCTGGTAATCACTGAAAAACATTTTCTGAAAGTCATTCATTCAATTTGGACACGGAACCATTCATTGCACATGTACAGATACCAGATAATGTATTTCACTAGGATTCAGTGTGGGAAGACTTGTTATCACGTGACATTATAAAGAAACTTTGGAACACATTCAACTTTGCAGCCTCAAGTACGTTAAGTAAGTATTCAAGAAAATATTTTTTTTTTTTGCTTTGGCTACTTTTATGTATTCATTGGAAATAATAAATAATTTACGGTCAATAGCCCAACAGAAACCACGAGGAACGCACTACAACACAGTTACCTCCATCCATGAAATCAGATTTTAGTTTACCATATTTCTTGTTTTATTGTTATTACTCTTAAAAATTATCTCAAGTGCGATGAGATATTTTCCGTAACGATGATTCAGAATATGTCAAATGGCAATGCCCAGAATTTAGCAAGGTATTAACAGAATGTTATCTTCTTCTGGTAATACATTATCTTGACCCCAAACAGATTTTTCGGCAGTTCTTAACATCCGCACTTTACTTAATTCTCTATTACTATTACATAAGACTTATATCCTTTAGAAAGTGTTAATTTGGTTAAATGTACATTAGAATGTTAGAAATTTCTGCAGTGGAACCATATACAAAGTTAAATTTTGTGCAATTTGTTTGAGAAATCTTCCAAAAATATTGAAGGATGATAGAATGGGAGCAGGTAACTGAACAGACACATTTTCAGCCTATTTCAATTAATTTAAAAATTATTGAATGAAATTTTTTAGAATACGTAGCACGAGACCATATTTCATATTATATTGAGTTATTTCAGTTGTTTATTTTATTGATAGTAGTTTTAATAATCATCAAATGGTTTCTCTTATCATTATGAATAATTTTGATATAGTTTTAATCTTATTTTTAATGAGTAAATTAGTATTTAGCAAACTGACAATGTTGTTTAGCTTCTGATTTACGCGTTGTCAAGGTTCTCCAATGTGCTTTTGAATTGTTCCACTACGTATCATAAGCCGGGGTGCATTCGTTGAAAACTTGTTTGAAGAAACAAGAGAAATAAGACTAGCGCACAAAGGAGTCGTACGTAGCTTAGATTCGAAGAACGAACAAAGCATTAATTAAAAATTTATTTTCAAATAAATTATACGCTACAGTTTTCTTTTTAAGTAAATTAGCGATGTTAATTTGAGAAGGCTTAAACAAATAATAATCATTTTACATGTTTTCTTGTTAAAAGCTTAAAAATGGCAAACTTTACGAAAGTGTGATATGTTTTATTGTATAATTGGAGTATACATCCATTATTGACTGCTTGTCGCTGATATATTTACTGAAATAACCTACAAGATTAATACGAAACTAAGAGTTCAGTAGATCTAGTGTATATTCTTCGAATCAAAATTCAGGCAAATTTTGTTTGACGCTGGGAAGGTATACCATGCGTTAAAAGTATATTCATGAAGCACAGTACTACTTCCATGGGTTAATTCCGCTTTAGCATGATTGGGGATTTAATTAACTGTCAGAATGTTCATGAAATAAATTATATGACTTTATATTTTCTATTTCCATATTGCCAGTAGTATTTAATTTAATTTAATTGCAATGGAGCACAGGCTCCAGTGGCAATTTCCCTAAACCCCCATCTTACCCCTATCCTGCACCCACTTACATTTGCCCTCTACAAATTTTATCTTTAAATACTTTCAACGTTTTCGGTAAATTATTCATCATTTCTCTTGGTAACCGTGAAACCCTTACTTAAAAAGAGAATCTTCCCACACCCTTGTGCCTGAAATTAAGTGCCAGCTTGTGGTCATGGCCTTCTTTTCCCTTCAATGCACTACTTTTCATACCTACTCCAATACCTTTCCATGCCTCATACAATTACTTAGACTTTGGCACTTAAGAAATTATTAATATAAAACTGAAACAGACATTTAACATCAGTATGATGTTTAAAACAACAATTATAACAATTCCGAAATAATGAGTCCTGAAGATGCTAAGGTAACGGAAATAACTGTTAAATTAGATGCTACGGTATAGCTCATGAAAGTATGAATGGCAAATATATGGTCAGTTCACCGAAAAAGAGTTGTTAACAGTTCTTGCTAGTAATATTCTGATGTTGCGTAAAATTTTCTCGAGCTTTCCACTTCGCCGGAAGATCGAACCAGAGGCAGGCTCCGAAACGTCGCTTTGTGTTTTTACTGACGCGCTTTCCCGTAGGAAAGCTCGAGAAGATTTTACGCAACTGACCGAGAAAGCCTACTTTCTTTCAATATTCTGATGTTTAGTTAATCTGTAATTAAAAGATATAGATTTGATTTAATTAACTTTTAAAAATATCAAGATATTGTTGGAATTTTTGATCACCAATTTGATAAATGATAGCTTTTATTGATCAAGTATAGTCGATGGAGTTTGATTTAGCCGATGACTGTATAGCTTGGCCAGAAGAGAGTTAGTTGTGTGCCGACCACAGTAATATTAATAAAGGTGTTTGATAGAACCGCATAGATGGGTGAAAGTGACTCATGGACAAACCAAGCATTTCATGTGGAGACCTAAATTTTAAATGACTGATTCTATTTAAAATCTTAAAAACTTGAACAGGAAACTTAAAGTAAATTTCTTTTGTGAATATCTAAGGATTGAAACAAACAGTAGAATCTGCCCTCTTAGAAAATGAAGTTCCGATCTAAATAACATTTAGCAACGTAAATGATGGTCGACTAGGTTTAGAATTTTTAAAAGCAATTAAACTTTGTTATAAATTAACAAAATATTTTCTGACAAGTTATTTACCAAAACTAAGACATTTTCAGTAATATTTCTCAATGTAAAGCTGAATAGTGACCACAAAACTGAATTTTCAATATTCAACAGTAATCTTTAATAGACTGTTTATAAAGTTTCATATTACATATGAATTTATGTATTTTATCCCGCAATTAATAGCTGATGGATGACAAATTTGAATCTATGATTTTGTAAGGTCTTTTTGGTCTACTGGAGAACGTGTATAGAATAACATTTTTTTAAGTAACAGGCATAAAAAATTTCTATTCCTTTTCACCATACGTCTAATATTTGAGAGACAAGTTAATACCTAATTAAACCATAGGTAATATCTACGCTACCATAAATTCTTTAAGCTCATTTCAACATGTAAAAATTACGTATATTGTAGCCAGTAGAATTTTTATTTATTTATTTATTTATTTTTATTTTATTTTTTTTTGTAAAATTGAATTTGTGCTGCTAGGAGGTAGAAGTAAAAGTTAGATAGCCGCATATTATCTAGCGTATTATGCTTTTCAGTTACTTGAATTAATTAGTTGAATTTTATTTTGAAGTGATAATTTTAGTCTTACGTCACGAAATTTAAGTCGCGAGATTATTGAAATAACCTAATTTTGCATCAGGATGAATAAAAGAGAAGCTTCAAGGTGTAAGTACATCATTTGAATTTATTATGACATCTTAGTATCGCGAATGTAAAATTTTATGAGAATGTGGAAAGCGAGATTATTGAAATAACCCAATTTTGCATTAGGATGTATAAAAGAGAAGTATCAGGGTGTAAGTACATCATTTGAATTTATTATGACATCTTGGTACCGGGAATGTAAAATTTTATGGGAATATGGCAAGGATTTGTTTTATATTACATGAGCAATGAGACACTCATTAATGCCAATTACTCAGAGTTGCTTTAATTCTGTGAGCATTAGACCCACATGTCGGCTGGGTGGCCTTCAGCACGCAGGGCGATGTGTTGATTAACTTGCCTCTTGTCTCAATGGCAGCGGGTAGCCTGTTCATTTGTTTGTACCAACATGAAATTAACAGATGTTTCTACTCACGAATTTGTGTGGACACAGTACGAAAGAGCTAATTGGCTGAGTTGAAAAAAGTAACACCACAGCTGGATGTTCCACCAATCAGTTAACAAAGTAAGGAATGATGTTTGCACATTACTGACTGTTTACCATGTAGCATTGTATTTATTACCTGTTTTATATCACCTCTCACTTGACATACATGTCTGTTCAAGAGTGCTTATTAACTTCCATATACGTTCCATCCCATTTTTTCTAAAAATCCAAAAGAAACTATGCCATTGCTGCAAATGCCTCACTGTCAATTTGTGTGTGTCGTATCATGATTCATTGAAGTTGAGTGAGCTCATAATTGAAAGCAGAAAAATACGAAGTTGTAGAATCTTTGCGGTTCTAAGAGCAAAACAGAAGAAACAATGTTTACCTAAGCTGCTATGCGTCAAATTACTACATACTGTTCTATCTTGCTTATGTATAATGTTAGAGGTGATCAACAGTCCTTCGAACAGTATTTATACTGTCCTCAGTTACAAAGTTATACTCTTTTAAATTATCAGAAAATAACTGATGTATTTTGGATTGCGATACTACTAATATTTGTAAATGGTTAAGCGTCTTTAGATGGAAATGAATCATTTAACCTGTTAAAGGAAAACGTAGTTCATTGGAATACCGAACTGTATTGTAAATTATTGATTGCTTGATACAAAATTGAGAAAAAAAGAGTTTCTTTGTTAAGTGCAAAAGGCTTTAAATTAGGTTAATCAGGTTAAATGCTTTTAACAACTATGCTGTACTTCTAGCTGATATTCGCTTAAATTCCTGTAAAAGACGTTTAAAACATGGCAATTATAATGGCGCCAAAACAAGTGTTTTAATGAGACGTCGAGGGGCGGTACGGTTTATAACCTTTCATACTGCATAATGCCTAACGTCCGTTTATAAAAATAAAGGTCAACTAAGGAGACGACTGATTGTTAAAAATTTCTCTGTAGATATTTTTTCTCTATTTGACTTACAAGATATTTACAACCCGTCTACTCGAGATCATTAAACCCCGGAGATGGCGGGGAACAAGAGAAAAGTAGGAATTCAGTCACGGCGTTTTGAAAGGACCAACCTGAGTACACTTGTAGTGATTTTGTGAAACCCCTGAGAACTGGTATCAGGATGGCCGGATGGAGAATCCAACCAGTGTCCACCTGAATGGTAGGCCGGTCAGTCCTCTATTTTTGTATTTCAAAGCATGTTAACTCGAGTCTAACATAAAAATTCAAGAAAATTAGACGAGATTATGTCGTTTCTTGATTTTTCCACAATATTTTCAAGAAAAATTTCCTTCGAGACTTTGTTTTAGTTTGCTGTTTCTTAATATCTTCTGCGCCATTTCTAAAGTCCTTGGTGAGCTTGAAGATAATTGAGTGTAATAATACAATTTTACCATATAACGGGTGATTCGATTGTTCTTAAACGTGACTGGGTGTAAAGTAATTATCTTCTGCAGCTACTTGTCACTTATCAAGAAGGAAACTGCTTGTAAGAAGTACTGCTGAATTAGCACAGCGGCGCTGAGCATTCCCAGCCGGTTATTTCAATTAGCTTAATTGCATGTCGACCGAGAGTTACTGTTGAACTGCTTTCCTTAATGGTTCAAATAAAGCTCTACCGTCTCTTCAGTCTTTTATTGGACATTAAATGCTGTTTTCAACCAATTTATATCTATTGGTATGTCTTCTAAATGGAACTTTGGATTCGCGTGAATATGAAATTATCAATTAATTACCCAATGAACTTACGAGGTGTGATCAAAAAGTGGTAAGCCTGATTTATTGTGAGTTAATTGACTGTATTATGGACGTAAGTACATTCGCATGTTGAGCATGATGTGTTAGGAGTTCCACCGACCCTTATGACTTTACGCTAGCTTTAAAACTATTTTAGAACGTTTAAGCAATAATAACGGGGTCCCAGCGCAGCATAGTTATATTTTAATGGATTTTTCGTTACTTCCTTTTTATATTCACATTAACACAAAAAGTTATAAACAATGTCTTCCAACGTTTCAATTTATTACGGCTTTAATCAATAATTATAAATTCTTGATTGATTTATGACTATTAGCAGTGTGGAATTATTGAGTTAAAGCCACAGTTACTGTTTAATTTCTTGAGGGTGCGTCGCAGAGCTGTATTCTAAAAGGCTGCCAATCCCTATTGCCTTCGATAACATTCGTTCCTACGCAACTGATCTTGTACTATGGACAGCGAAGTCACTTCTAAAGACTAATTAGTGAAATATTAACTGTCTGCTTGCTTCGTTTTTAAATTTTTCACACTCGCATTAGTCAATACATCTCACTTTAAAAATATAATAACCTGTCAATCGATTCAATAATCTGAAAAATAAGATTTCACAACGTAATACATTTTTATTGAATTCAATATGTATTGTTGTATCTGTTGTGATGTATGTAGGCTATATGCAGTTATCGTTGAATCTAACAGACAGGATTTGCTTATAGTCACTGAATAATTATTAAAATTGATACAACCTATCGTCATGATAGTAATGCATGCAAAATTATGAAGAGACCATAACCAATAGTTTGCTTAATTTTTCCTCATACGACTTTTTATGTTGTTGATATTGGTTTTGAATGAAAGTACGTGACATTGTACTTCCATACAATTACGTGAAAAGAATACGTTACTAGCACCTTTCAGTTTTGAAATATCACTTGAATGTTAGGTTGCTTAAAAGATTTAAATAATTTGGGACATTATTCAACATGACAGGACGGTACAGTTGTAGATACAGATTCTGCAACCATCCAAGATAATCGACGTGTGGTGATCAGTGAATTAAGTAAAACCAGCAAAAAACTATGCACAGAAACGGCACGACTCGGAGCCACAGTTAGATGGTCAGGACCACGACAATTCCTAAGTGTACTTATTTCATGCGATGTAGCAGTTTTTACCTTTAGTCTTAATTAGCAGAAAATTTCTGTATTGCTAAAAATAAAATTGTCCCTGACCTTTTGACAATTTGGAGGTCATTATATGAAATGTGACGGGATCAGCTATACACGATTTAAATACAGACTTTCATAAATGTTCCTAGAAGTTCCCAAAAGGCTGAAGCAACAGAGTGGATTCAGAAGAATTCTGCTGAGATCGTTTCTTGGGAAAAAAAGTACATTGCTGCAATCCCTCCCGTTTCTTGGTCCCCAGTTCTTGCCCTCCTGTTATAATCTCGTCATCTGCGAGGTACGAGTCTTAAAGAAATAACAAAAAAAATGGTGGGATAATTTTTTTATTTGTGAACAAAAGATTTTTTTTAAAAATAATTATTCTCTATAAAAGCATGTTTGTAAACTATTATAAACGAAAAAAGACTTACGTTAACCTATACCTATTAAACAGTAAGAAATTTAAAAAAAATATTACTTTCTTTAGTCTTCAGTAGGACATTGTTCGTTACTCGTTTTGTTGATTTGTACATTACATCCACAAATAAATCTCGGTGATAAAACCTGATACTCGTAATATGTAATTCCTCTCGTGTTCCAGAGCCCTGAATATGTGTTTGAAATAAAAAGCCCACTTTTAAGGAAATTAGCTGTTTTAATAAATTGGCCACTCCATGAATAATAACCATGGGTATCCATTAAAAAAAATGTGCGGCAATGACAGCGTAACCGCTACTTCTTGCTGACCTCCATTTGAAGAAGTATATTGTTCGAGAGGCTTCTGTGTTCACTTTATCTCGGTTGAACTGCTATTTTTCTCCTTCTCTGCTTTATGCAGAAGGTTAGTAAATATAAAGCCCGTATAATCCCTTGCGAATCGCGCAACTCAGCTTTTCTTTGGGCGGAACATCACTCAGATAAGAAGTTTACGTCGCCTTTCCTTCATTCTTTCAAATCAAGATTGTATGTCAGCCATCCGTGGAACATTTTCTGATCTTGTCTCAGGCAATGTAATTTTTATTTCTTTCTGCTTCTGGCTTGAGAAAAGAGTTATATCTATCGCTCCTGAAGAGGAAGAAGAGCAATTGAGAAGTCTAGAGTAACAATAAATCCTTCAATAATATAAAATTTGTAATGCAAGTAACGACTTCTCCATATGCCAGAATAGAGTGACTCACAAACTTTTTATAATTCTGTTATTAACAATAATGTTTCAAGGTTAGAACTCATAATAGCATCATTTTAAGGTATTTGAAAATTACGAAAGAACACTCAATTTATTTAAGAATATCTTCCCCAAAATTCACAGCTATTTCTGATAAAACCAACTGGAGATGTCAAAAAACATTAATATGCATTAATATGAAATCAGTCATTAATTCTGACAATAGAAACATATGCTCGTAATCTGAACGATCAGAATCATATTATTTTAATGATATTTAGATACTGCAGTGATATGTTGAGGGATTTTCTGAAGAAACTCACCACTATTATCACTGATAAACGGATTAGACATTATCTCCATCTTGATTACACAAGTTTCTTCGTAGTATTTGATTTATTTTAATTTTTTATTTGCAACCGAAATTAATATTTGAATCTATTTTCATCTCAGTTATCAGTTGAACAGTAGAAAGAGATTAAACTAATAAACTTTATTTTATTTTTGCTAGTAATGATTCAATTTTAAACCATTATAATAATTATTTTTATAAAAATTTATCCTACCATACTGACTGAATTTAAATATCATTTAATAATAAAAAAGGTAACGAATGATATAAATTCTCACTTTTGGAGATAATGTTAGTAATCATGTATAGTCTATGAGAAATCTAACCTCACCTCACAGATTAATGTAATTTACTGTCATCCGTTTATAATTCCGTTACATTCCATTTTAAGGTTGAAGCTATGTTGCCCTATTTTACTGCTCAACCACTCTATTTTTCTATCGATTTTATAAATAACGATAAAAATACTTTTAACTTAAATTTGCATTTGGCATAATACACTTGTGACACTATATATAGCCATTTTTTAATTTTATTTTTTATTTTTTTCTGACGGCTAAATTCTGTAGAATAATTATTTTCGCAATAAAGAAGTGATGTTTTCTTGCAGCAATTAAAACTAATGTAATTTTGTAGTTTGAAAAATATGTTACAATTAACGAAACGTTTTCTGTTTGTTTTATTTCACTTCCATCGCTAAATTTAAGTAACTAGCCGCGAAATGGTTACATATAAATTTGAAAATTACTTTTAAGAAACCATATAAAGGTTATTTACTGGTCTTCCAGTAATGGAATCCCGAAAATAAAATTAGAAATCGGTCTTTTATTTCTATGAAAATGGTAACAAGGAACCACAGTAAATTCATTCTATTTAATTTTTAACGCCTTAATTTTTGTATATGCTATTATAAAATTAAAGGCGAAAAGATAATAATTTCACCGTAAATAATACCCTGTTTTTTCCATTCCAACTCACTTGAACCTATGTTATTGATCAAAGTTTAAAATGTAAACGTCAACTGGGGTTGTGACGGAGGTCATATTAGCGGATGCGGATGTTCATCGCTCGACACCAGCAGATGCGGATGTTTTGCGTAAGCTGATGCAGATGTGGAAAAATAAATATATAATTATTTAGATTTTAATATATTACCAAATATAAACTTAAAATCAAAATAAGTATGTTTTTATCACAAATTCTACATTTGGCATAAACAAAGGCTATTTCCATCTAATACTGTTATATTATTTTCTGCCTATTCTTTCAACAGTAAAAAATTAATTAATTACATAATCATGCACGCGTCAAAAAAACAATCTTTGTCACATGAACTTTGAGGTGTTCGTGGCTTGATTGATTGAAGCGTGCCCGCCACCTACATTTCCATCGCTCTAGCGACCCATTCACAGTCCAATTTGTAAGATCTATGATGAGCCGATTTTCCGATGTAGGCCTCTTGTTGGGCCATGCAATGGGTTGCACGACTACATGCAGGACCTGTAGGATGTTGTTGGATTCCTAAACAACCAAAACTTGCTTCTGCCGTCCAACAAGTTATGGAGTTGGATATTGATTCGAGGAAACATTCTACGAGTGTGCGATAAGATCACTGGTGCGCCGCTAGAAATTACGAGTGGAGAAGGCTGCATGGACCCCTTCTAGTAGCTTGAATGGGTGAGCGCATCCTACGGTAGTTCTACATGGAGATCCTATATGTTGGACCGTGAGTAGACCACTTAACTTTACATACAAGTTCATACTTGTAAATTGTGCTGAGGTAATAACAACGTTCAGTACATTTTTACTTTAACCACAGTATCGTAAGAAAAGAAACAACCACGTTTTTGCTAACTAAGCGACGATAGGGCGATTCTCGTACAACGTGGTGTTGTAATAAAATATCACCATTGAACGAAAGTTACTCTGTAAGATCAACGACATCCCACGTATTTGAAGTTTCTGCTTATACTTTTCGGTATCCGGTATACGTAGGCCGGAGTGGTTACAATTTAACGGAAAATATCACATGATGGTGGCCGGAAGCGATTCGCAAAGATAAGACGTCGTGAAACAAAAGAAGCCTCGTATTTGCTAATCGGTATTAATAGCCGTACAATCCATCTTCCAACGTGGCCGCCCCTGGAAGACAGCAACCTGCTGAACGAACTTCTCCCATATGCCTGCAGAGAGGAAGTTAATCACGGCCGCCATCAAGTTTGAAAGACCCTCAACTGTGAAACACCTAAATTAAATTCCAGTGCCCCTAGACTACAGCTTGCTGTTATACTGTATAAATCGAGGTGAACGCTGGACTTTGTGAGGCGCGGGACTTTTCATTCATTCAGTCATATGGAAAAAAGCGCAACGCTTAGAGGTATAAAACAAGTTTTTTTGTTTTTTAATTTCAATGTATGTACGTTCCACCTCCCAGATTCATGTGTGTTAGAACGTTAATGCTCAGGGTTCCATAGAGATAAATACATTAGTACATTACTATTTTAAACTCTGCAAACAAGACGCACGTGTGTTGAAACACTATAAAACTATGCACAGATCGAACCTGGTAGGTTTTCATTTGTGGAGAAATGGAGGAGGCGCAGTTTGTTACAGTTGAATGGTTATGTTTTTTTCAATCTGTTTGGTGTTAATGAGTACAACTGAAAGAGGAAGATACCTCATTACATTATCTGCTCCTCTTGGAGTTCGGATAAAAGGCACTTCAACAAGCCACCAAGTAAAACAACTAATACACATGATGTCTCTGCATTATCTTCTACTGCATTCAAAATTTCAGGCAGTTAACGTCTTTAGTATCTGTGCAATATAGTGTCTGTGTATTGATGTTTTCTGTTTACACAAAAGCAACAACGAAGGAATTTAACAACAAGAGAACGAAAATCATTAAAGATCAAACAAAATTCTTCGCTTAAGGTTTGTAGCTAAAAACAATGTTTAAGCAATCTGTTCATTATACGTAATATGTTGCAATAGCCTGGTGTGGTTATTGAGGTCACCTGTGTTGACAATAATGATTAATGGGATATATCCAAAAAGAACTGGCAGATCTAGTGAAAATTAGCTTAATACATCTGTCATCATAGCTAAATTATTTTTACTGTCAAAAACATGTAAAAGATAAAAATACAAAAAAAAATAATAATACGAAATAGGGAGGTAAGACAGATATGTACGATTTAACTTGCATTATTCGTTAATTTGTAAGTTTTTTTTCTCTCTCTCTCCAACCATGTGTAAAAGAAGTCTGCATCTTATTTAAGTTAATTTTAAAGACTTTTGCTGTCTAAACATTCCATGGATTTCAGTCAGTATACTGATGGTTGGTAACAAATACCGAAGTAATGTTTTACCTACTTTCTATTTTTAGGCAATGAAATATTGATCACGACCAGAAAATTTAGTATACGATTAACAGTTTCCATTCTGTGCCTTTTTTTCGTGAGTTGATCTATTTATCAAAATGCAAAGTAATACAAAATGAATGCAATGTGCTGTAGAAAAAGAGAAGCACTAAATATGTATTTCTCTGAAATCTAGCAATGGGGAAGAAAAAGCAACTCCATTTGATGTGAAATAATTTACTGGATAGACTCTTCCTGGAAAGATCCTCTACAGATTTGGGGCAAGTATTTATTACATGTTACATTATGCACATTTCAACAAGCTATATCAGTTTTGTCTTATCCTTCCAGTCTATAGCAATATTTTTATTGTTTTTTGGTATATTTCTTTTTTTAGTGTCTTATACCGTAGTGGTATGGATGATTCGTGCACTATATTGATGAAAGATTTCCTTGCATCCCTTAACCTTGGATAAAATCGATAAAAAGTTAAGTACTTAAATACACAGGTTACGAAAGAGCTACTCTATGTTACTCTAACACTGTAGTGACAGAAGACGATTAATTAAATCATCGTTCAAAATAATACCTGAAGTGACAATAGCTAGATATTATAATTGCATTCCAGTTATGGGTCATATCATGGTCCGGGACACACAACTTGAACCCGAGTTCATACACCAGACTAGCGGTTGCATCTGCAAACTGAGTTTCGGGGGTAGTCGAGTTCCCGCGAGGAAGGGGCAGCCAAGCGATTACTGTGGAGAATAGCAGAGCAGGGCTGGTTGCCTCCTGCGGAAGTTATCCGCCACTCGAGAGGCGTAACCGGCGAGCCACTCCGGATGTTAGCCTTGCTTCGTGGTAACTTTCAACAGTTGGTACACTCTACCCTCCACCGTACAAGCCACGTCCTGTGGCGTTGCTAGGCGGAGTTTTCCGTGACGGGTCTG
The DNA here is from genome assembly GCA_031002005.1 of Vandiemenella viatica. NCBI lineage: Eukaryota > Metazoa > Arthropoda > Insecta > Orthoptera > Morabidae > Vandiemenella > Vandiemenella viatica. The sequence goes on along the minus strand of JARYHS010008074.1, from coordinate 306,778,157 downwards.
CCCAAGTATAACTGTGGTCGAGAGTGCAATTCCCATAATGAGTAAACAAGAGGAAAAGTGGAGCTTTGAAAATGAAATAGATCTTATTGATTGATGAATCAGAAGCGATTAATGGAATGGCGATTCAGAAGCTAACGGGAAGTCGCTATATTAAAGTTATACTCAGAAGCTGTTTAACCACATTAAATAGCAAGAAATTAGTGTTTTACTCTGGCTAAAATATTCTGGATGGAATACAGACCTTAAGTTACCTGCTTACAGAAAAGTCATCAGCATTGTTAGAAACATTCTTTGAGTAGGAGCCTGGAATGTTAAGCTCCGAATGCAGTAGGTAGGTTAGAGAAGGTAAGGAGGGAGATGAAAAGACTTCCAGTTAGATGCACTTGGAACAAGCGGGAATCAGTTAAAAGACACGAAGAATTGTCTGATTATCAACGACATTATTGTGGGATTTTTAGAGATCAAATTAGTATTAAAACAGATTATTAAGAACGGTTTAGCAACGCAACCTGTTTTTTAGAGTAGAATATCAACATCCAGCAATCACATTAGGATAAACATAAATATAACAACATCATAAGAAGAATACACGCTGACACTGAAGACATAATTCGACATAAGAATGGGAAGAAAATTCTGACAGTCAAAGTTGACTGGTGGAGCGAGAGAAAGCAGTATCGTAGGCGAACAAGGTCTGCGAGAAAGGAATGAGTGAGAAAGCAAGCTGTTAAAAATTTGGGAAAAGTTTATAGCAGTCATAGAACCTGAAACATTTACAATTTTTCAAAGAACAATATGGCTATGAAAATTTCCAGGAGAGAAAAGCAGATATCAGCTATATTTTGACTTGCTTGGACAAAATATCAGAAAACAAATGCTATACTCTACAGGGTAGCCGAAATCCTGTATGTACTGTGAAAACAAGCTGACAGTGACAAAACATATTTTGATATCTGAGGGAATAAAGAAATAACCCAGGAAAAAGTCTCAAATTGAGAAAACGTAAAGAATTTCAAATGAAATAAAATTTGCAGAAACTTTAGAAAGGTGACTGAGAAATAAGTGCGAAAGAAGCCATAACTGGAAAATGTTGAATAAGAAAAAAACGAACAAGGATTGTGAAGGAATAAAAAATTACTTTTATAGTTGACGGATTAGTAAAGAAGAAACAAAAGTACTGTATATGAAACAGAGTGAGAATAAAATATATAGGTATATATATTTTAGAGCTCATATAAAGAGAATTACATAACAAATGGTGACAATAATAGTGTGTAGAAACAAGGAAACAATGATTGTAGGTGAAATATAGACAAATTAATCAGAATTTTGTAGAAATTGAGAAAATATGTATGTACTTTAAAAGTGCTAATAGACATCTGTTTTAATCAAAGGAGGAAGAGCTAACCGCTTGTAGGGATATATAATGAAACTGCGTGTTAAGTTTGGTTTGAACAATATTGCACTGTCTGTATTGATAAGACAGCAGATTACACTTTAAAGACAAAATTTAACAGAGGGTTGAAAGGTTTGAACTCTAACCTCGCTTGCGTTTGGGAGGACGCCGGTTCGAATCCCCGTCCAGGAATCCAGATTTGGGTTTTCCATTGTTTCCCAAAATCACCCCAGGGTGATTTTTTTTCTTTTTCTTAAAGCATTATTAGAAAATCAGTTACGGAAAGCTGCATAAACAAACACATTCAGTCAGTAACGACAGTACAGGCATGAGAGGAATGTATATAGAAGAATGTATTGATAATAACTGTATCTCACACTCATTTTTAGTAATCATGTTGCGAATAGTTTTCACATCATTTCATTTGCAAATACGTTAAGATTTTAGTGAATTAAAGAAACAATAAATTGATGCACTTAAGGTATACAGGATTAATTGCTGTTGAAACTAACTGTGAACTTATCAGTTCATTGTTTCTGCCTTTAAAAATACTTCCGATTCAACCTTTCGCCTTGAAAATGGTTTCTTTAAAACCTGCCACGTTTAGAAATTTATTTTTCCGTCTTCGAAATCAAATAATGTGCGACGAAATTTAAAGTAAAAAGTTACAGACTAGCCAACTAATTGATGTAGCAGCATATTTCAGACAGCTCCAGCTGTTATTAACCAAAGCTTCAAATTACTTTCAAAATTTTTGATCACAACATTTATCAAAATTGATATGCACAATGTTTTACTGGTTTTTAAACTGGTTTTCTCCAAATGAATATCATAGGATATCAGACATTTGGCTTAGAATTCACCGTTACTACTACATCAATGATTTATTTTCGGTGCATTCATTTCCTGGTAGTATTATCCACATGGTGCTAATTACTTGCGTTGAGAGATTAAATATTAACTAGAAAACTCGTGCGAAAATTTCACGAATGAATAGCAAGTTTGGGGGTTTGTAATAGGATGAAAGAAGAACCAGCTAATTTGTTTTAATTGTTTATTAGTTTAGTGTAATAGCTATGTGACAAACGTCGACGCCAGTGAAGCGGTTTATTAGTATCTCTATCATGTGTGCTACTGCTGCTATCTAGCGGCTTGGCTCTGAACTGTCTCATACGCGAGACATTCGCATTCATTAATTTTGCCCTTCAAGGATAAAATTCCGAAAAAAAATCCTTCTTGAGATATGATTTGATCAAAGCAGAGACAATAATCTTTAACATTATAGCTCACTTATTTATTTCGGTCAGATATCAAGGGAGATAAATAGCTCGTGACCCAAACACGCATTGTAGACATATTAATACGTTTACGCTTTAAGTGTTGAATTCTGAAAAAAGTCAGTCTCAAAATATGATTTTACCAAAGCGGAGACCTTAATCTCTAAAATAATACCTCATTTCTCGATTTTGGTTAGATATCAAGAGAATAAATAGCAAGTGACAAAAAAAAAAAAGTTATGGAAGTAATGTTAATTTTGATCTTTAAGGGTAGAATAAGAAAAATTCCTATCTTTAAATGTGATGTAACAACTGCAGTGACCTTAATCTTTAAATTGATACACCATTTATATCTGTTCTATATGAAAGGAGATAAACGGCCCGTGAGACAAAAGAATTCTTTGACGAAATATTCGTGCTTTTTCACTTTAAGGGTCGATTTCCGAAAAATTCCCTTCATAAAATATTATGTGACCAACTTTAAAATGGTACACCATCTATCTACATCGGTTAGATATCAATGGACATAAATGGCTCGTGACACAATAACGCGTAATAGCAATATTGATACTTTTGCCCTTTAAGGGTTGAATTCGGAAAAAAAAATTCATAATATATGATTTGACCAAATTTTAGATCTTATTCTCTAAAATAATACCTCATTTCTCGATATCGGTTAGATATCAAGGGAGATAAATATCTCGTGTCAAATAAAAAATTTATAGAGATAAGATAATTTTGGCCTTGAAGGGTTGAATTCAGAAAAAAAAAAATCCTTTCTTAAAATATGATGTGAACGCGGCGGAACCTTATTTTTCTATACCAGTTAGATATCAAAGGAGATAAATGGCACGTGACACAAAAATGTGTTGTAGAAATATTAATACTTTTGCCCTTTAAGGGCCGAATTCTAAAAAATTATTTTTTTAAAATATGATTTGACCAAATCGGAGACCTTAATCTCTAAAAATAATACCTCATTTCTCGATTCTTTTAGATATCAAGGAAGATAAATAGCTCGTGAGAAAAAATATACGTTCTGAAAATAGATGATTTTGCCCCTTAAGGGCAAATTTCTTTTTTAATATATGATGTGACCATAACGGATACCTAAATCTTTAAAATGACACCTCATATATCCGTATCGGTTAAATATCAAGGGAGATAAATGGCTTGTAACACCAAAACGTGTCGTAGAAATACTGATAATTTTTTCCCTTTAAGGGTCGAATTCCGAAAAATTCCTTTCTTAATATACAAAGTCACCAGAGCGGAGATCTTAATCCTTAAAATGAAACTTCGTTTAACAATTTTCGCATGGTAAGAAATTTTGATATTTTTGGTATCTGAGGGTAGAATTTGATATATTACTTTCTTAATATATGATATAATCAAAGCGGTTACCTTAATCTTTAAAATTACAACTCATTTATAGATTTGTTCCCCACGTTTCTTTAGAACTGTTGGATTTAATAATATGCTTCAGACTTCTAAGCACAAAATAGAAATATCTCCCGAATAATTTGTCAATAAGGAATGTCCTAGTCCATACGTTCGTTAAAACATTGATAAATGTGGGTTGACCAGCTGATTAATAGCTTGTTGCAGCTTCATATTTGTTACAGTTAATGAGCTCAGTTTAACTCAGACAATTACAAATGTTCTTAAAAGTCACCAGTTTTTCAGTGATCTCCATTTCGAATTTTCTTCTAATTATAAAATAAATGAATAGACTACAACATGTAGAACCAACTTCCAGTCTGGTTCAATTTAAGTTTGAAATAGTACTGTTAGCTAAATGTATCTATTTCTGAGAAATCTCTTAAATTAATGGTCACAACGGATAATTAACATCATAACTGTGCACATTGCACGTGCTGCAAACCTGAATATCATTTTCTGTTCTGTAATTACAAGCTCAATTTTTTCAGACAGTTCAAAGTTACACAGGTAGGGTGAGTTCCACATAAAATCCGGAAACGAAATTCTGTGTGTCAGCTCATGCTCGTAATGCGATAAAGCGATGGCTAACGCAAAACATGATACGTTTTGTGTCTGGCTGTTGGTCGCTTTTGTGGAAACAGGAACCGCTTAATACAATGGACGCCATGATACCGCCGGTAAACGTGACGCTGGAGGCAGCCGCCATAGTTAACACTGATGTGATGCTGTACTGGAACAGCGGGCCATATTGCTGATTCCACACTCTGTACTGTCACATGACAATGTGTAATACGAAAACAAAGAACTGAGCTCACTGGGTTTGTCAAAGTGTTTTTAATACGTATTATACCCTCTCTCTACGATTCTCAAAATGTAAAGAGTAATCACAACGTTAGTTTTCATTGTTCTGTTAACAAGAGATACTAAAACATTGGAATTAGCAGATAAGGGGACAAATCATTCGCCATTAAATGAGTTTCTACTTAGATCTGAAATTAGTTACGAACTATTTCTTACTAGACCTAGACCTAGGTTCAAAAAGTTTTGTGTTAATTGAAACTTATTAGTGTATTATACAATTAAAGTTCGTGTTATGTATTAATCCTGTATTTCGATAAGCTGTATCATCACGTAACGAGATTTTAGGAGAGAAAAGTTATATCGTTGGAAAAAATTTGAAACATAATTATTAGTAGATAGTAAATTCTACTCAGTAAATCGTCGGGAAAGGTGGTTCTCTCCTAATGCAGATAAGATTCAGTAGCGAATAACATCATCCATAAGTACATTGTGTAAAATTGTAATAATGTTTGTTATTTTATTATCTTTTTATATCTGGCTTATTGTGAGGTGGTGCAGACGTACCCTTGGCTCAACATGAATATTCTTACAACTCAACAAAACTCAATTACAGCATTTAATGTAAATACGTGGAGGATATTTAATTGTTATATATTTGTTTATATAAATAGTATTAGTTAAACTGTATTAATTAACGTCTTAAAAATGAGAGAGTCACTGGTTCCTTAAGTGAGTATGTACGTTCTCTGTCATTGCAGTGGTTGGCTTTACTGTAAAATGTCAGGGTGACTGGCATATAGACTGAGGGAAATTGTTGTTTCTTTGTCGCATGTGCTGCGACACTATATGACTGTATAATACACTTGATGTACGGTATAATGGCAAGGTATATTAGTGAATAAATATCAACAGAAATGTTTGTGCAAGCCATTCAGCTATATGCAACTATGGTTATGAATTTTAATTAACATTTGTGTAGGTCAGTCTAGACGAGTTGATAAAGAAGAAATTGCTCGTGTAGCGCAATTAAGCTTTGAAGAACCTGTTCGTAATTATTTTTATGGGATTTTTGGTGTTGTGAATATTACGTTACAGGATCGAAGGATTATCAAAAGAGAAGAGCTATCATCGACTGTTCTTAGTATTATAATAACGCGAAATTGGCTGAGTTATTAAACTAACTCAATAAAATTACTCTTTATATGCGTATCTTGCAGGAATCTTGTCCATCGGGAAAACTCAGTGTGGGAATTAAAATTTCAAGACTTGTCATATAAGTGTCTTCATCCACGAGCTGTAATTAAAGGGTGGGTTAAAGATCTGAAACCGCTATTTACCACCAAATTTGATACCGGCTTACTGTAATTGCGGAGGAAACTTCAAATTATTAGAGAAACCTTATTATTCATTTATAATTCAAGTGGTCTTATCAGGAAGCTTAGTAAAATTAATAAAGGAGAGAACTTTCTGAGAATATATTCCAAGCTTACGTTAGCAAATGTGACATGGACTGCATATCTCGTGAACTAAGCGATTATTTCCATGAACTATGCTCTCAACGAAATCTCATCGAAGTTTTCTACGATTCATTTTTCAATTTAAAAAATCAACTGGTTAAAACATTCTGCAACTGAAACATAGGATACGTATCAGGTTTCTTCTAGTTAGCTACAAAATCTTCCAGTTATATGGTGTGCGGCAGGAGTGGCGTGTGGTAAGCCGAGCGAAGATTACCAGCTGCTTACCCCTTTTTCCCGTGGGTTCGCCACGCCTACAGACCATCAACTTCTTGTTCTTCTAATCGGCGTCTGCGAGCTCTGGCTGGGGAAGACATGTAAAAATATGTTAACTACTGACGTTTAGCGAGTTAAAATGTTCTCAAGTTGGGAGTGACATGTATTTATTCCTGATCTCTGTAAATCAGTAAGTAAATGATACAGGCAGCTGGTACAGCATACATCTGTGAAGAAAGCGATGTTGTTTCCTTAATATGGCCAAAAGGCTAAGTAAAATATTCAGAGATTAGGTACGAAACCTCGTCCAGAGCGTACGAAGAAATAGATTTAATGATGAATTATTCAGCTAATAGTTTCTAAGTCAGAATCCCATATATTGCAACTTTTCTGTAGATTTCCAAAAGAAAGACTGATCCGAGCTACTGTGAGCAACTGCGGTCCGCAGTGTTGCTCGGTAGTGGGGGAGACTGGTCCCTGTTGTCTAGAGCTCATCACGTGGGGTGCATGTACAGCTCTAATTGGAGAGCTGGAGGAGGTTTTGTAGTAGGTTTCAAAACATCTCAAGCCGCGTCTCCCACGCTCAAGATTGCTGTTCTTGCGTCAGGGTAATCACTCAGGTGGCTTAGTACGTGTTTTCAGGTCCAACGCGTTCCCACCGGAACTTCGCTCAGGAGGCTGGCTCGTGCCACTCTAAAATAATACAAAAATCTACCCAACATATTAGAGGAGACTGGAAGCTCATGCTTCTGTAAATACTTAACTAAGTAAATATTACCCAACATTGATGGTGTTAAAGGATACTACAAAGTATTCGTTAGTAGAAGAAAGCTTTAAATCCACACGTTAACCCAAAAATAAATTTTTAGTGAACATATCTATATATGTTTTACAGTAAATAATTTAAAGATTCCTGTGAATTTCTTAGTTAATGATGCACAGGTGGCGGCATTATGGGACTGTGACGTATGGATGTTAGGACGAACTGGCGTTCCAAATTGTAAGAATTCACTTCCTGGCAGTATTTGACACAGAAAAACAGAATTACAAAGAAGCTGTAGATGGCTACCAGAAAATAGATATCAGTTACAAAATACCACACTCGCTGCTGCTGCAAAAAACATAGCTATTAATGCATGTGTGCGATCAGTTCACTCGAAGGAATGTGAGTTGTCTTATATTTCTAATTCAAGTGAATTTTCGTTTGTGCGAAGCTAAATTGCGAACGGATTTACAACTATTGTTTAATTTCTTAAGAATAGTGAATTTATTTAAAGAAATATTGCTAATCCTAATGTTCTTAATAGATTAGAAAGTTCTCAAGACATTCAGCATGTTATCCTGGGTGGTAAATACAACAAAAAGAAAACTTTTGCTGATTCCTCGCAATCTCGTGTATAGTGGTAAACGAATGTGAGAAATACAGACTGTAATTCCGGAACATAGCTTAATGCATCAAAAGGTTGGGAGTCGCTGAAGATAGCCGATTACATTCAAAATTTACCTATATCCCAACCACCATCGTGTCTGTTCTCTACACCGAGGTAAACTAGTTCAAGGCCCAGCAACAAAATCAATGACCCCTACGTTTACTACATGTCCCTTTCATTCCATCTATACTGATGTGAAATATAACATAAAGACATTTTCTAAACGAGAAATAATTGTATGCTATGTGGTTCTTTGGCAATAGACTAGGAGAGATGTGGGAGGATGTATTAAAATCCAAACCCATGTACAGTGCTTCTGAATTGAGCCAACACAGTACATTTCCTAGTGAATCGTTTAGAGGATGTGGATGTTAAGCTTAGTAGTCTCTATCTTATTGTTATTGTTTACTAGAAGAGATGATAATTTCAATTTTTTAAAAAATTTTCGTCTTGATTGATTTATAGAGCAACTAAGGAATAATTCTTAATTATTCAGACAATTTTTAGCTACCATGAATCGTCGGAATATTATTGCGAGGGGTTCAAAAACTTACTTTTGTGTTTTGACTTTTACCATCTACGTCTAAAGACGGGTGATGAGAAATGCTTTCTACTTGATGTATGGACTGACTGCTAGTGATCGGCACCGCTCTGGCTGGCAGCTGCTGCCAACTTCATATAACGACGTCTCGCCTTCAGGGCGTCAAACTTGGCCCATTAGGCCTAGTGGCAGTTTAGGGACCTGCCGCTCATCTGCATCAGTAGACAGTTTATGGCATATGGCGCGATGCGACAGGCTATCGCTTGTTCTTGTCGACTGACTCTCAATTGGAGTTCAACTCAAAGAACGGTTAAAAATAGCTGGCAGGTATTAAAACACAAGTGCAAAGCGTATAATTTCTGAATTCGTGCAGTCGCGAAATTCCACATGTTTTCAGTGTAAGTTTATACTGGTTCATTAGAAATATCCTGTAACAGTTAGCGAACAAAAAAAAAACTTAAATTCTGGATTAATTTGAAGATAACCATATATGGATTAGCTAACGTTCTTAAACATCACGCTTAGAGGAGAAAAACAAAACCATAAAATTCTACATTTAGAATTTTACGTTCTTTCCAAGAAGTATTAACACGTTCTTAAACTCTATGAATACTAGCTACTTAGGTTATAAGCAAATATAATACTAAAGCAGAAAAACAACAAAATAACAAACTGACTGTTTTGTTGCTAACCACTACAATATTGAAGGGCAGATAAAATAACAGATTTCTTTAAATGCAGCAACTATATTCCCTTTATTTACATTCTTTGCCCAATGATTCAAATTCCTTTTCAAATTAAAGCGTATCTAAAAGATTGCGGTTACAGGAAACAAGTAACGATCACTCAACGTGAATCTGAATTATTTCTTGATTTAACATCTGCGAATACAAGGGCCACTGCAATAAATTTGGCTACAGAAAAAAAAAACCTAACCCTCAAGCCACAAGAATTCTTGCTTCGCTTTAATGGTCATTATAAAAGTACCCTCAAACCCCGAAGAAAGTCTCTTCCAGACTAAAACACAATATCTAAATGAAAATTGATCTTACTCACCTATGAATCAACATAAAATACCCAATAATGCCTGTCTACATTAAATAGCTTCTAAACTGAGTCGTTAGTGAAAGTGCCGTAGGAACAAAAATCTCAGAACCTGGAGATGGTGATTACATGAAGAAGGATACAGTATGCTGCTTCAATCAAATACGGTTTCCGTTAGACGGAATGTGTTAGTTATTATCACCATAATCATTGGTGACCATCTCCAGTTTCTCGAGTTACGTTCACTTGTCCTTCCAGTGTTCCGGTTTAGGTGGTTAAACGAAGAATGCTCTAGTTTTCCACCTGAGTATTAGGCTTAAAACGAAAACATTTGAGAATACGTTACCAGAACGTAGTTCACGGGAAAAATACTTGCATTAAAATTTTTCTAGCAGGAATGTACAGTACATACAAGGTGATGTCGTAGTCACATTAGAAGACATAAAAATTTTTGAAATTATTTCTCTCTACAAATAAACAGAATATCGTTACAAACGTTTTTTCTGTTACAGCCAAGAAAACAGTTAGCACCTACACGACGCAAGTAAAAATTAAATGGTCTTAAATGCAGCTCTCAAGGAGGTAAACCCTTGATACATATTTCTTTTAGGAAACTTGATGGAAAGTTTAAAGAAATAAAAAATTTTCCTCCAGTTACTTACCTATTGTTGCCATCAACGGAACTATTTAGAAATTCTCATCTGCTAAAGAATTTGCATTCTTAAAAAGCTAATGGAACGCGGGGTCCTGTTTGATCTAAAGCGAAAAAAGTATATAAAATAATCTGATTTTAACAGTTGAACAATTTATATTTCTATCTGCTTATAACTCGTACTGGGTAGTTGCCATTAAAATAGTATTTAGATGGAATAAGAATCGATTTTTTAATGACACAATCACAAAAGAACATAATTTTGGAAGAATGTAAAATAACAAAACGTATTCATGACAAGAAGTTTTGTCATTCTAATAAGGTTCATCACAAAACAGTAGAAAACTCAACTAGACATATGAGAAATATATTTTTGATAAATAAAAAAATATAGTATAGCTAAACGAAAGGTTGGGAGAGGTAGGTCTAACCGTTATTACTGTTCTTACGTTTTACTCCATTGGAATTGCGTTCAAACTATCTGAGGTATAATTGTGAATTAAACTTAACATTGATTGAAAAAGAAAAATTTGTATTCGGCAGTGTGTTTGAACCCATAATTGCAGTTGTGGCTATCGCAACGAGCGTGGAGGGTGAGCGGTAACGTTTCAACCTCGCATTCGGGAGGACGTGGATTCGAATCCCCGTTTGGTTAGCCAGAGATGGGTTATCCATGGTTTCCCCAAATCACTCTAGACTAATGACGGGATGGTTCTTTCAAAGAGCCATGGCAGAATTTTTTCCCATTTGTCGCTTCCAGTATTTTCCCCCCTCTAATCACCTAGACGTCGACGAGGCGTAAAGCCAGAAACAGACAAAAACTGGTGGTCTCAACGTTCGCACAAAACGTGAAGAGGCTGATGGCAGAACACGCCGGAGAAAGCTCATCTTTCACATTATACGGCAGCGAAAACCTGGAGATTGCATTTCACTAAATGTATGCTGTGTGTGAAATTTTATTGCAGTATCATGGAACATTTTCATCAATATCTACACTTTGTAACGCGCTTCGCTCTTGATTCGTTCGTACTTTGCTCACGGGTGTCCTTCTTTTATATCTTCAATGCTCCTTACGTGGTTGTTTGATTATATATTTACCGGTACATAATTATGGATGCCATTTATTTTCTTACAATCAGAAATAATTAATATGTACTTCTAAATGGAAATAAATTGAATTTAACAACCACTTCATTTAATCAAGTACTATACCGAAAACTAGCAACCGTTGTACCGTCGAAATGGGTTCTGGCTGGATTACTTCCTATCCGAAAAGATTGCAGGTTTGATATTGATGATCCTATAAAATCGAAGTCTTCCTTACTAGTTCACGAAGCGACGTTTAAACTGAAGAAACTCTATCGCCGAGTAAATCCAATGTTGTTTCCAAGTCGTGTAATTCTAAGAATGGCCAGCGAATTTCAGCAGAAACCCAAAACACTTTATCAAATATCCATCATATAAATTTTAATCTTTTCATTATATCTATTTGAATGAAATAAATAATTATAATAAGTTTGTTCTTTTGTATTAATCAGTTTCGCTACAACGTATACTCTGCAAATCACAAAATTGTGGAAGGCAGCGGAACTTTCAGAAATAAAATTTCATTGGCGACCGCAAAAAAGAGAATCCATCCACTTTCAAACTTTTTGTGATATAAACAAACGTCAAACAAGGGACAGTAAAACTTATGATTAATAAATATTCTAACCACCAAAATGATAACTCTGGTGAAATATTAACACTCGAACAGTGTATCAGCCGATATGCGCTCTACTCTGTCCATTTTGGTTCGTTTCTGTATGTGATAGATTGAGTGGTTCAGAGAAGTTGCACTTTTTTAACGCTTGAACGGTGCAGCCCCTCATTTCACATCAATTCCATTTGAATACAGCCATGTTTTCCAACCATTTTGAGCTATGAATCATACTGCTCCGCTGTATTTTACTTTAGAGATAAGGGCAAGGATCAAAACAACCGCAAAATCGTAATTCTTCCATTATTTAATAGCTACTACTCTTGGAAATCATAGTTTGAGTAATCAAGGGAACCTGTTGTGCACACATTGATGTGCTTGCTGCCTGTTCCCACCAGCGCTCTGAACATCTAGATGAGACTTCGTACTGGAGTTCGCCCGCTCCTCGTGTTACGCAGACGGCAGTTCAACAGCGACAGGGTGGCTTTGGCACTCAAATGAAGTCGGAAGTGCTGCTCGCGCCTCTTGGCGCAAAGTGCCACTGTTTGCAGCCGGAGGCAGCGTTCTGCCTGCCCAATTACAACTGCGCGCCTGCGTGTGACCAGGCAAACGAGTTTTAATAACTCCTACGGGTGTTGCACAGCTGCGACTTCCCACGTGCTGCAGAATCTAATTTCGATGCAGATTGCTGATACACCTGACAGTCTGGCGTTGGTATTCACGAAAAATCACAGATCCAATCAAAACATAATTCTTTCTTCCCTGCAGGAGCAGGTAACAGCAAAATAAATCAACCAATTACCTGCTACATGATTATTTATAAAAGTGGCCAATTCGATTTGATAACCATATTTCAATTGAGATTAAGCACGAAAACAAGCCGTGTAGGAGCGTACTGCTCTATAATAAACCACGGGTCTTGGGTTTGTTTCAAATGTATGATAATAGTTTACTGTCGCCAAAAGTAAAGTAGGCCTATGCATAGTTGTTGAGCATCGCTTTCTCGGTATACAAATGGTACTTCATTTCTTAACCCTCAAGCATTTATACTGCCTACTAACCGAGCGTGGTGTGTAAGCAGTAACGCTCTGGCCTCGTTTTAGGGTGGACGCGGTTTCGAATCCCCGTCAGGCTATTCAGATTTCGGTATTCCATGCTTTCCCGAAATCACTCCACGCCAATGGCGGGATGGTTCCTTCAAAAGTTGAACGCCGCATTCCTTCTCTTTCCTAGCCCTAAGTCCATTCCCGCCTTCACATGATCCAGAGGTGGACGAGTCGTAGTCATAAACAAAAACAAAAAAAAAAATATACACTACTAAACGAAAGTATTACAACTGCCGGCTTGGCCGCAGTTCAGATTGTCATTACTATGGAAAGATGTAAGATGATTAATGGAAGATGCCAGTTTTAACGAGTTATGAGAGGATTTGAATACTATTGTGATATGCTTGTCAAATCATCTTTCGCTCCTTTCTCGGTTTCTTTCAATTTTATTTTCGAAATTACTCACCTTAATGATATCATGTTTCATCCACACTTCAATCACAATCCATAAAAACCGAATCATGTTTAGCCGTTACTATCAAATTCTATTCTACTGCTTTTCATTTCTTGGCGCCTCGTCGACGTCGGGGAAATTAGAGGCGGCAATGATATGGGAGCAAGGAAATGGAATGAATTCAGGCATCACCCTTTAAAATAACTGACCCAGCATTATTGAACAAATTACTTTCAATCATCTCCTAAAAGTAGTACTATGTTTTTATATTGTGTGTTGGGATATATATATATATATATATATATATATATATATATATATATATATATATATATATAATATGACTAATTTTTGTATCAATATCAAGAAACTTCACAAGAATTGAATCATCTAAACTGACTACATATTATTTCTAAAACTTCTTTCAATTATCAGAATAATTGCAAAAAATCAATATTTATAAATTGTTTAAAGAGACAGAAATTAGATTTTCGGTGGTTTATCTCCCTCAAAAACCTAGTAATTCGCTTTTTTTTCCCAGATCTTATGTGTCGAATTACACAATAAAATTATTCCGTAAGACACTAATTAATGGAAGGAAGCACAGAAGGATAAACTGAGAGCATTGCACTAATTCTACTAATGACGCTATTATGTTAGTGAATGTGCCTACGCTGACAAATGTTTTACTGTACTCTTCAGTTTAAACTAGTTAAAGTTTTATAGGAATGGGCTGGGAACTTTTACATCAATGACAAAATTTTTCTCTGCAGGTACTAGATATTTAATGAGTTTCTTTTCGATAACCTTTTTCAACATAGGAATATATTTCTTCTTTGTTTCTCCATTGCATGCCGCGGTGGGCTTCTCTTAAATGTGAGTGTACTTTCGTACATAGTAGGTAATGTATTACCGATATGTTCCTCACTCCTCTATTCACACTGCTGCTGGGATTTCTGGAATAATGAATATTATAACATCATCTTCATTAACTTAAAATTTGTAGCAATGACCTGTTGAATTTACACATAATTGAATTAGTTTCTTTAAAAAAAAGCCAACAGTTAAAACTATACCATTTAAACTGAAGAGATTTAAAAGCTCTACTTAATCACCTTCATTACATTTGGGCTTGACTTCACAATTTCGTGCCTACAGTACTTAGCAGCCACTTTCATTACCTGTCATCAGTATCAAGTATTATAATTCGGTAATACCTGATTATTTGTCTTTTTCCATTGTTTTAACACGAAGGTTAGATAGCGTAACGTGCTCGACTCAATTATTCACATTACTCATATTACTGAAATATCTCATAGTTAGCTGAAATTTACTGTAACATACAATTGCATGGACCGAACGATAAATCATTCTGCTTATTACATAAAACCAGGATAGGTCAGTAAATTCATTGTGATACTTAAAAAATATGTATAGCTTTCAATAACTGTAGATTCTAATAATTTTTAAAGAAAAAATGCATAGTTGCCAAACAGTTAATATGTATTCGATCTGTGGAAAGTTCATAAGTCAAGATATATTCAGTTTCTCAAGCTAACAGAGTTACGGAAAGAGCTACTTAAATATTTAGCACCATCCACTGCAGGAGTGCACAGAACTTTATCTCTCGGTCTTTGTAGCAGTGATGGAAATATACATTATTCAGAGACAATGTTCGTTCACATGCTCACGTCTTTTTCAGTAACCAGCATTGGATCTTGCATATTTCAGTGTGGACGAAATGTGTTTGGTATTGTATCCAAACATTCTTAGTGTTTCAAAAATGTGTCGATGGTCTTCAGGAATTACATGATGTTTCTCGCTTTGACGGTTAAGTCAAGTTTATATTATTACTTGCAGCGATCGCATCTTCGTCCTCTCGGAATGTGAGATTGTGGCTGTTAACTCACCAATAAATTATAAAAGAAAAAAAACAGCGATTTTCCCTGTTTTTCCCCTTTAATTTGGATTTCCTCCGATCCTTCTGAATCTAAGTTGTATTCAAATATTGTAAACACCTCTGTGTGTATCATTTGTTTCTAGAACCCCTAAAATTGCAACTAATTCCGAAGATTTTAAGCTTGTTGATGAAATACCAGGGTATACTTCTAAGTGGTACTGTCTGGCATGTGCGCGGACAGATTCCTCTATTTTTATGTTTTTAAACTATGATACAAAATGCTTAATTCAATCACAAGGTCGACCTAGTATAGTTTGTACGATGTAAGATCGTAACCTCGAATATAGATCTAATTGTAGTAAACATTTCAATTGCTAGTAGCCTAGAGTCAGAAATTATTAAATGGTTAAATTCGATTATGAAACAATTAAATCAGGGCACTATTTTTTATTATTATTATTTCTCAGCGTGTTGGTAAACGTAATAACAAATAAGCTATCGTTATATACAGTTTTGTTGAAATGGTTGGTTTTTGATTGATTTCGTGCACACACGTATAAGAATTAGTTTTTTTGCAGTTTTAACATCTATATCAGGACAAATTATAGTATTAATCAGGATTGGAGTATCCTTCATATTAACCGAATACATATATTATTACTATACGTACTATCGATGAAATCTACTAATGAGTTTTTGTGTGAGGCCCGCACTCAGTGACAAATGTCGAACGATTTATCGTTTTGACCTCTTTATTGAACTGAGTATCCTATATGCTAACGGTTGTCATTAACTAACATTAAGCTATGTTTCGTTTAAATGAATTCCAGTCTTCAACTTCCTATACCACATAAATAAGAAACTTTCCGACTCCATTTGCTGTGAAATCAAATGTTAATTTATGCGCCCAGTCCTTCCTACGCATCATAATACTATTCTTAATTACCGAGCCTATTGGGTGAGCGGTAACGCTGTAGCCTGAAGGACGAATCCCCGCCCGGTCATCGAGATTTTCGTTTTCCATGGTTTTCAAATATCTCTCCAGTCGCTTGTCGGGATAGTTCTCTCAAAACGCCATTGCGAAATTCCTTCCCTTTTCTTGCATCGAGTTCTTTTACTCAATTCTCATTCCCAGTGAATCTTAACCAAGGTACTGTATCATCGTGTGGGTTTTACGGTATACTCAGTGAAAACCCTGGCTATACTAGTTTGTTTACCTTCCAATTTTTTTAACTGTAACCCTTTATTTGGTTCTCATATTATTCAATCAAAATCAAGAAAATGCGTGAACAATTTTTCGTCATTTCCCTAATTTATGACGACATTTGAAATCGTTGTCAACCACTTTTCCGTTGTGTAGAACTATACTGTCAAAAAATTGTACTTTATTCCTTCGTCTAACCAATCCGCCGTATATACCGCATAAAAACTCTGTTTTATAATATATTTATCTAATTATAATTGTAATAAGCAAGTCTGTCATGAATGACGTCATCCTTCGCGTCATAACGTCACTCTATGACGTCTAGCTTTACGCCATTTGTCTTGGTTATACACGTTTTTAATAACATTTCTAAGCATCCGTGAGTAAATCAAGTGACAGAACACTGAAATAAAATTATGTATTGCGTTTAACTAGTAATATCAATCATTAGACGCTTATATTTACGTTTTATTCTTTTGATAAACAGAAGCATTCCTTAAATTCTTTGTCCATTGATATGTAAGATAAAAGTTTTAATTTTCGAATATAAATGTCGGCGAAAGTATTGATTAGATTGTTCCTTATGATGGGTCAGAAACACAACTGGCATTTGGCGCTACAGCAGAGAGCATGACAAATTTAGTTTTTTCTAAATAATTTAAACTGTGCCCTATTATTGAAATAGATTTATTTTAACCATCTTTGCATTCACTGAGTAATATTACTGAGGCTATTATTTCCGCAACATGTAACTATGTCAACTATTCAAACGTTGTAACATCGGTCTGTATCTGGGATAGCAAAAAAGAAAGGTGCAAAAATTCTTGAAGATTTTGGATCAAATTTAGGTTGTTGCGCAGTCACTGTTACTCATCAAAGAATTGTCGTTTTGGTTTGGAAACTGTCGCACTTGTTTGTTGGGTGATATTATTTAACGTATGTTACTCTAAGCGTTGTAAAATATATCCAATCCTTACAAACTTCACATGAAAATTGCCGTAACGTTAAGCGATGAGCTACTGGGTAAAGGCATATAACGATGTATAATAATAAGGCACACGTTCCTTCGACTATCTTATTTAGTATTATGTTTCTAATACACCCATCAAGATAGTATATAGTGCACAAACTTCAGGCAAAAAAAAAAAAAAAAAAAAAAATCAATGACGAAAAACGATGAAAATGAAAACCAACTTTATAATTAAAACAACGTCTATTAGGCTACAAAAGGAAGCATCTGCGTCCATTCCAACCTATCCTCAGGCGTTGCTAATGATTCTGCTTGAAAATCATGATAATTAAAATGTTTAATAAATCCCAGATTCTAGCGAATTATAGTTTAACAACAAGAACCAAACTCCGTTTTGATATAGGTTGAATTTCAACTATACAAACTAAATTCCTTCGTTGACTAACGGTTCAAAGTTGTTGCACATTTTTGTGTGTAATTTGTTCCATATTTATATTTCTCATGGCTGTGATAGCAACATATTCCGAATAATATCATTCAATGAACGTGTGCAAGATCATAATACTTCGCTATATAGCTTCTCCCAGTCGCTAGCGTTACGGCACTTTTCGAGTGATGTTTGTTAGGTATGTATATATAATTCAACTCTAAGAGGAACACACATTACACAATCTATAGAACGTGTGTAACAATTATCAGACCAAAAGGGCAATTTCTTTATGAGTCCCAGTGATTACACTAGAGCCCAAATTTATATCGCGATGCATAATTGCCACTAAAATGCTAAACAGTACAGGTATTAATATGCGTGAGATTTAAGTATTGCTTATCTGGCGGCAAGTTTAGAATAGTATGTGGTTAGGTTGAAACGCAACCTGGACGCGGATGGAAACAGAAACTTTTTGTTACAGCACAAGGCACGAGGAATTACATTGAATTTTATAACAATTCTGTTTAGTTAAGCAATTTCTAAGAAATTAATTGTCAGAACACTTAAAAAGTATGTATTTCGTTTAAATTGGGATATTAATTACCAGTTTTTTTTTTTACTGAAATCATTAGATGATTTAAATGAAAGAAGTTCTAAACCAATCGCGATCTCTGTGGCCCAAACCACAATTAAATATTACGTGGCATAGCGTAAGTTGTTAAGATTTATTTTTAGCATCCTTCGTTTTACTGGGGTCATTATTTCAGCCGATGTAAGCTGTGTCTTCATCACAGGTAATAAGAAAGAATAAGAACAAGTGAATATTTTTGATCAAGTTTATATCGCGATATCGCGACATTGAAATGCGATGCAGGGAATGTATTGATTCGCGTGTGATTGAAACTTAGCTTTTCTTGCAGCAATATTAGCGTAGTTGGGGTTAGACTAAAATGCATCGTGGACCAAGCTGACAACTAAATGGTTTTTTTTTTAACACCACAATGAACGATAAATAACAATGAGCTTTATTTTGTTACAATTCTATTTAGTTAAGCAAATGCAGAGGAATAAATTACCATAACACTCTGTTAATCCCGTCATTTTTGACGGGCTTTGGGGCTAGTTTATCTAATAAAAAAACTCTTCCGTCTTTTATATCACTCCCCAGCTAGATATATTGACAAGATCCGTTTTAGTTGTCTATGCAGTCCTATTAGGAAGCATTATATTATCTGGCAGCAACCTAATTTCTTATTTTAACACACCACCAAAATCATTCCCTAATGAAAAATATGGTCCCATCGCCCTGTGCCACCAATGTTCCCACTCACACATACCCCTATAACACTTTCTGTACTCTGAATCTTTCATTCTTACCTCTTAAAATTCAACGAAATATTAGAAATAATATCCTGATCACACCGCTGGTCGTAGTCTTATTTACTTTAACCCAGTCCTATTTCAGCGTACTGATTTAAAAAGTATCTGTTTTCCTCAAGGTATGCATCATCGTTTCTATCACTAAAGTCAAACTCATCTGTCTACAGTTTGCAATTGTATTTGTCTCCTCTCTTTTACGGACTGTTAATACTACCCCACATTTACAGTCTTCTGGTGCACGGGAAGTATCCAGGCGAAATATAAGTAATACTTTTAGGTATGGTAAACTAACTATCCTGAAAGTCTTTAATATTTATACATAAAATCACATGCATGATTAAATCGTATCATCACGGACAAACTACAGAACATATACTGAGGTGGCGAGTTTTTAGTTACGTTTCTTACCGATAGAGTCAGTTAGGCATTACGACTGCGAGAAACCTCTGTCTGACAATATTAAACGCATTTCAGCAAGAGTGAGTATAATTGGTCCAAAAACATAGAAATTAGACTCCAGCGCCACCTATCACAATGAAACCTAACATGGTTTGTCAGTGATGATAAGGAAGAAGATTACTGACCTTTTATACAGTTAAAATAACTACCATGAGCGATTTGTTCGTTCCTGTTCGTAGTTCATACCTTAGTTTAAATACACACAATAAAACTACCTGTTCTTACACGTGGCGGACAATACCAATTCAAATATTACTTGCAGTGGAGTCATGTGAAAATGAACAAACGTACCCTTTCCCAATTAGCAGTACATTCAAATGATGCGCTCATACGTTTTTAAAGCATTCTGAACAAAACAAATTCAGAATGACGAGGGAAGTTGCAAGAAAATGGAGGAAAACAGGACTGTTCTTTTGCTTTCACCGATCCACCTTTAGTAGTTTGTCCATAAATGAAAATCTCAAATTCCACATGGCGGAGTTGCGAGTGCATCTAGTTTAATACATAAACCAGCTATTCTGCGTTTACCCAAAC
>JARYHS010008074.1:306695764-306756764 GCA_031002005.1 Vandiemenella viatica | reverse complement strand
TACGCTTTTAACTTTAATCGAAAATAACGTTGCCGCAAACTGAACTATTGAGAGAAAATGAACTTATGCTCTAGAAAGAGAGAGATTAATTTATTTTTGTCCTAATGATGATCTACGGTTGCTGAATGTTATTTGTAAAAAAAAAATCTGTGACTAATGTAAATGTAGATGCAGCGGTTTTATAATTATACAAAGAAATCCCGCTGCCTCCCTTAATTGGTTATTTAAATAACCATATAATTTTAATGCTAAATTATGCAAAGCTGAATGACAATCAAAATTAAAGCACACTCTGCATGGAGATTTTAAGAACTGTTTAATGGGAGAAATATGTTTCCACGTAACCAAAAATACTTGTAGGTCGTTAGTTTAATTAAGACAAACACAAGAACTATAAAAGTTTAATAAAACGAGAGGTCTTACTATGAAATGGAATCACCCAGAATCCGCTTCAACACCACTGTCTGCATTTCAGAGACAATGGCTACGTCTCCAAGATCACCGATCCTCTGATTTCGACCAGTTTCTGTCGGTTAAATGACTTAACGAAAGCTGTTTTCGTCACCATATTTTCATAAACATATTCCGTAATTTTCTGTATTGTTCCCCTCTCACCACGAATTCCCAGTCGGTTAAAGATCTGGCCTCGCATTCTGGTGGAGGCGGGTTAGAATCCCCGTCCGGGCATCCAGATTTGGGTTACCCATGGTTTCGCCAAATCACTCAAGGCAAATACCGGGATGCTTCCTTGGCCGAATTCCTTCCCGTTACTTGCCCCCAGTCCTTGCTGGAGTCTCACTATTTAAAAATGTTCTGCAATCAATCATAGCCATTCAACTGAGTGTTTCAATGTGGTAGAAGGTTAGTTATTCTGTGTTATAGCTATAGAATTTTGTACCATGGCTTTTTGATATAGTGGAATGACGAGTTGTGATCAAGATATTCGATTTTTACGAAACGATTATGAGCGATGTAAGTGACAACAGCTGATTATTTTTATTTGGCGATTTTGTTTAACAGAAGCAGTTTCTGTGTTATATGCATGCAATATACTGGTAAATATTCAGTTTTCAGACAAATCTACTGAAATGCAAGCACAGTGCCTTCCATTTTTATCTTCCACTTTTTGAGGAATTGACGAACAAAATTTGTACCATAGGAGCAGCAAGGCACACGTATGTTTGCTGTCCTAACCACACTTCAAGCAGTCGCCATACAGAAACTTTAAAGCAAAACTTTAATTGGTCTACTGAAAATAGAAAAATAATGGGCGTCCACAATTAGTTCAGTTGAATGTACGGTATCCGTATTTTTTCTGCAAGAAATAGATCATTCGGCAGGGAATTTCGTTTAGCTAACAGTAAATATGCATTACAATAAGATTACACGTTCCGTATCTAGTGTACAAATGCTTGAAGGTGAAAGCAACTGGAAACTTTAGGAAATTTCTGAACAATATTGAAGTTAAATTTTGTAAGTATTTGAATTGGTGTGATGAAATTTCGGTCATCTGGTGCATTTTCCTTTGTGTTCGTCGTTCATATTACATACGTTCTATGAATATCCACAGGACGAGGGTTAGATACACAGTCCAGAATTCAAATCTTTGAAATTTTTTTTCAGGAAAACGTTCTCCATACTATATGAACATACGTAATACTTCAGTTAAAAGGTGTTTAAAACGGCAACTGTCAGGTTTGCAACGCTTTAAGTAAATAAAGATTTTTTTAGAAAGAAAAATTAATTCTTTTGATCAATCGAGTTTTCCTTTAAGATGGAAGTAAGGTACGAAAATGTTACTATGAAAATAAATACAGATTGTACATAATTACCCCAAATATTAATTCAAACTTTCCTTTTCGGACCGTAAAAACGAAGAAATATTTATCACAATGAATTCAAACCTACTTAAAGCGCGTACAATGCTGACATTTTTGTTCTTTTATTACTATTCCTGTGCTGGAAAACCGATATAGGCGTAATATCATTCATCACTTATGTCCCATTAAAATTTAAGTTAGAATCTTTCGCTGATCATATTAGGGCCAGCGACACTAGCCGACTATTTTTAGATTTTTGTGGTAAAAGTTTTGAAACAACTACAGTACGTCTAGACGTGAAATTGAACATTAATTAGCTAGCCATAATAATTCGTAGTTATCTCTGGATGTGTCATTAATCATTATTTTTTCAAAAAATTATTATTATTTTTATTAGCATATATAAGTAATGTCATGAGCGATAATGGTTCATTTTGAAAATTATTTTGTTTCAACTTATAAAAGTAGTTGTTTTGTTCAGATTACGCCGACAAACAAATTTTGTAAAAACGGAATATCACATGTACAAGAAAAAAAAAATCCATTACAAGTAGCTTTCGCAATCAAAATTCATAAAGCTTAAGATTTAACATTAAATAAAGTTGCTGTAGGTATTGGAGAAAAAGAAACTTTTGTTGGTTTAACATATGTTGGGTTATAGAAAGTAAACACTTCAGAAAGATTAGCGTTCAATAGAAGATTTTCTTATGACAGAATTAGTGACATTAAAAATTGGAGTATGTTAAAATGTAGACAATAGGAGGAAACTTGAATAAATTTTTTTGTATCTAGTTAAAAACAATTTAAAGAAATTAATATTTTGAATATTTAAAGATGGCATCTTATTATAATCGTGCCTAATTTTTTTCAGTAAACTAAAATCACGGATTTTGATGATAGTAATTTCTTTAATTGTATATAATATTTTTTATAACAAAACTTCGCGAGCTACCACAAAGCCGTGCTTTTAGCTAGTAATAATTAATTGTTTTTTTCTTAATTAAAATTCATTCGCTGTAGATTTTTCTCATACACTCTGGTCAGCGGTACCGGTGTTGCAGTAAGCTAGCAAATATCGACATTACATCGTTTACAACATAATTAACGTTTCTGCGAAGAAACGAATTACTGAAATACTGCATTCAACACGCCGTTTTCGACAGGCTTACAAGATACTTATATCCAATGTAAATATTTTAAGTCAGTGTTTTAACATACTGGAAGGAATGATTTACCGAAACACTGAAATAAAGGTATGCACTGCGATTAAATTAATTATTAATGGCTTTTATTACTGGTGTCACTAAATCAGACACATGTAAATATTTCCAGGAGGTCAAATTTATATCGCAAAACAATGAATGTGTTCGTACGCGGGTAATAGCATCAATGAATTTTGATCTGCATTATTAGTAGAAGTTGTGGTTATGTCGAAACGCAGAAAGGACCAGACAACTGACACATTTTTTAAAAAAGATGAATTTAGTTCTCTAAATAATTTAATTAATCTGCTTCCATAAGCTCCGGGTTACTGAATTTAGTGCATTTTTATACAGATGGAAGTAATTCCGTATTTTTCGTGCTGAATTAGGACCAGAAATAAAACCAATATGACGCGCTATATTAGGATTCCTAATGTATTTTTAATTTGATTGGTTCCCTAATTATGACATTATTCATTCAGTAGAATTTCCATCTGTATTTGTGTGTAAACTACAACCGAAATGTGTACAAATTACAAAATAAGATTATGAACCTTACATAAAAACAATTCTATTTACTTAGGTAACCGCAGAGAAACGAATTGTCAGAACATGCCTTTTGTCCGTCATTTAAAACTATTAATATGTGGCATAACATAAGTTGTTAAGATTTATTTTTAGCATCCTTTTTCATTTTTACTGGGGTCATTATTTCAGCCGATATAAGGTGTGTCAGCCGTTAAAATACTGATCTGTCAGAGATAACCCAAAAAAAAAAAACAAGAACCCGGGAAAAGTTGGGCAAATTTATATCGCGATGCATGATGACAATTACATGCGATACAGGGAATGTATTAATTCGCGTGTGATTAAAGATTTGATTTTCTGGTGGCAATATTGGCAGAGATTGCGGTTAGGCTGAAATGTAACCTGAACCTAGTAGACAACCGAAACTTTTTGCTGCAGTACAAGGGACGAGAAATTACATTGAGCTTTATTTTATAACAATTATATTTAGATAGGCAATTGCAAGTAAATGAATTTTCAGTCTGTTAAATCCGTCATTTTTATATGTTTTTTTTCCCCATACACTGGTATGGAAAAAAAAAACAGACATTCTCAAACATTTGACGTCGTCTCGTTCTCATTAATGGTTGCCATGAAAGCTATGCCACACAGGACCATCGGACTACCCGAGGTGGTTTGTGATTATTTTCCACGGCGATTTTCTTCTGGTTTCGCAGAATTGTTCCTGTATGCCCACTTCGGGAGGCCCCAGCCAACCTTCGGGTTGCTGAATAAGCTAGTTTTACTACAACTCTTGCGAAGCGATACTTCTTGCTGTTCGGACAAGTTTATGTAAACGTGAATCCCCATAATACTGATTCTAATTGAAGAGAGTCGTCTATTCGAGTGATGCACAACGGTTAAGAGATTTTAATAACCGATGTTCTAATAATGAAGATCTTTTACATCTGAATCTACATGGACTCAATTACTGTGGGATCCATATTTTCATGTTTGACGGAAAAAGTTTCATTAAGATATAACTTCGCTGCTCGATTTTGAACTCACCAGAGGGGAAAAGTAACTACATTTAATTTTCGAATTTGATTTCAGCGTCTATATTTAATCAGTCTTTTTAAATTATATTTGCAGGATTAAGCCAAATTTTAATACAATCTAAAACATTTTTAACAATGTTGTTAGCTGAATATCCACATTATTTGAACAAGATTCCCATTGGTTAATATCAAGACACCAAATATTTTCCACTTCACTAAAAACATAATTTCTCTGTGATTCATGATTTTGATGAATAGAAATCTGCCAGTTGCTTGTTTTGTTTTTTAGTCATGAAACACTTCAGTTGTATCACATCAGTTTATAAGAAGCAGGTCTAAAATTGTAAAAGCTGAAAGTAGTAAAACCAGCTAATAATACTCGAATTCCTATTTAATATTACAAGAATAAGCAAAATTTGGAAAATCTACAGACCGAAGATGCTTCTGGTCATCAATGCAAATTTCTTGACATAATACTTACATTAGGAGATTTTTAGATTTTACAACGACAGAGTGATTGCGAAACTACTCACATTGGAATTAAGTAACCTGTTGCAATTCACTGTCTTTTCATACCATTGCCTAAATATAATTATTTGGTATGTATTAATGATGTACCGGATCGTTAAAAATGTAAATCCGCGAATACGGATACGGACCTCAACTTAATTGCTCAGTCGGTGCTCGTGCGTGTTATCTTGGACCGACAGTTATCGTTGTCAACTACGATCGAGGGTCCTATCAATTACCGACAAACGTCCCGCCTCTGCGACGTGTTTCGAACTTGCACTGCGCGTGTCTTTGTTCATATTTTATTGTGACATAGGCTACCGTAAATTATATACGTTTGTGTTTTTTGAGAAGATATAAATTAAATAAAAATTATAAAATTTCCTAAAAAATTGGAAATATTTTACGACAGGAAATGACAAATCTGCTAAATGCAAAATCTGTGAAGGAATGTATTCCTGTAAAGGTAAATGTGCAACTTCGTTAAAAAATCGCCGTCAGAGGAAGCACCGACAAGAATAATTATGATTTATTCTTAAAAAAAAGACTAAAATGAGAACTGACAGAAACATTCAGCAGGGAACATATTTATAAACAGTAGAAAGAGAATTAAGACAAACATTTTTTTAACCAGTAAATAGAAAAAGTAAAAATGGGGTATTATATAATCCTCAAATCAATAAAAATTGACTATTTATTTGCAGAAATGACAGTTTTATCTGATTTGCCTTTTTTAACATGTAGAAGATTTAGGGTTCCGACGATTGATGGATCATGTTGCTCCAAATTGTGTTTTAAAAGACAGGAAACATTTTACAGAAGTTGTTTGCAGCTAATTTTACGATAAAGGATCATCGAAAATAAAGAACGTGTTAAAGGATTTTTAGAAAGTTTCCTTCATATATCTGGTCAGATTCTTCGTCAGGTGTTTCATTTTTATCCTTAACATGCCATGACATTAAAAAAAAAGCTCTTAAGAAAAAAATGTTGTTTTGAAAGCGGAGATTATTGAAGAACACCACAAGGGAAATTACATTTCAGCAATATTTCAAATTATGCTTGAAGAGTGGAGAATCCAGAAGCAGAATGTGCAATGCATGGTAAAAGATGGGGGATTCAACATCCACTTCATCTGACATAAACGATATTGACTGTGCAGCACATCAGCTGCACCAACTGGTCAAAAAAACTGTTACAAAAGTTGAAGCAATCTCCATATTAGTACAAAATGCAAAAAAATTACAAGACATTTCAACAACTCTTCAACGATAAAGCAAGAATTAGAATAAGTTCGATTCAATCAAAGAGTTTTAAAGTTTTGCAAGATCACCGACAGCTGGAATTCCAGCTATTATATGTTGGAAAGACTTGATAGCATTAAGGATACGCTGTCGCTTTACAGATTACTCGTGCGTTTAAACAGAAGGAAAATCGACGGAGAGATCAGATTGATACCAAGGGCCTTGCCTATCTGCCGTTTGTGGGTGCCCTAAGTTTCAAAATAGGTAGACTGCTATCACAACACGGAGTCAAGACAATTTATAGACCACCCACTAAAATAGTAACTTGGTCGGCAGCGTTAAAGATGACCTAGGTTTACGAATCCCTGGTGTATATTATATACCATGTGAATGTGGCCGCGGCTACATTGGACAGACGCAGCGATGCATTATGCAGCGATGTATAGAGAACGCCAGAAATGTTCGCCTTGGGCAAGAAGAAAAATCTGCGGTGGCCGAACATAGTGTGCAAGAGGGTCACACTTTTGAATTCGAAAAAACAACCATTTTAGCCCGGATCAAAGAGTTTTGGGCCAGCGTTATTACAGAGGCTGTGGAAATAAGATTAACTGATTTATTAGTCAACAGGGACACTGGTTATCAACTCAGTGCGGCCTGGAACCCGGCCATTAAAATGCTGAAACAGTTTCGCGTCTGCAACAAGCAGAAGAGCGGATGACGTAATCGCGTTGTGTTGGGTTTTTTTTGTCTTCCACCGTTTCCGTAGCAGCGGCTGAATAAACAAACAGTTAATTGGTTGACAATGAAGGCAGAGATGTACGCCATCGAAACGTCCCGCAAATGTGATATCCTTACACGGCTGGAACCCCGAGAAAAATATATTAATATTCAACGCCGTGAAAAATTACGATCCTACAGTAAAATTTTTGTTTCTTAATCTTTTTTCTGTGTATTCTCTTTCATAACAGGAGGGTGCAAGTGCACGCGCTTCCCAGCGACCATGGCCAACTTACTCTTTTTGAAGTCAGTTTACCATTACTGCACTGACGTTAAACTTTTTAAGTTTCTGTAAAATAATTATTTTATCCGTTTTAAACACTTCAGCGGTACGTCACGCGTAATAATGATTTAAGTTAGAAGATTACAACGATTAAAGGTTTGATCGCACTATAAATATTTTTACCTATAGTGATAACTTACCGTTTACCTATGGTAACTTAGTATAACAAATGTTTAAATATTTAATTTTTGCAATATAAACGTGTCAATATGTGATTTTAAGAAATAAAAAGTAATTGGAATTTAGATTGATAGTATTTCATTGCTACCTACTTTTAGAATTTTATATACTTAATTAAATTCTTACAAAAGATCCGTTAAAGATCCGGATGTAAAGTAACGGATACAGACCTTTTTGCTCCCTCGGATATCCGCGGATACGGATAAGGAAATCCGGCACGTCACTAGAATGTATAAAATGCTTTCTGAAGATTCATTAGTTTCTCGTATTGTGATTCTCATTTGGCTGTGAGTCGTGAGACCACAGTGTAATACACTGGGATACTGAACAGCTGCAGGTCTTTATAGAGGAAGTCTGGAAACGTAAGCTAATTAATTATTTTAACTCAGATATAAATAACTATCAGGGACTTATTAATTCAATCGAAAAGGCTTTCACAAAACCGGGTTCAAATTACTCATACTTGAATTGTTGAAGTAGGTTCAAACATACTTATATTGACATCAAATTTTAGTTATTTATGTGGTGGTGTGTTTTTACAGAGAAAATTACCTGACAATACTTGTTCAGTTACTGGACGTTGGGTTTAGTGAGTAAAAGATTATGATAAGTAGTTTAACCTAAATTTCTTTCTCTCTTAACTTTTCATCTTTCATTGCTTATTTTAACGCAGGATGGGGTCCCTTCCAACCAACTGCAAGTATATGCAGAAACGTAAGCCTTCCTGTGGGAGGACCATTACCAAGCATGTTGCTAAAGTCCATAATCTCTGCTAAATTATTGGTAGTCGCTTGATAGCCGAATGCGAAATCCTGCTGCATTTGCTCCTATGGGCGGCTTCTGCCGTATAGGGTGAAACAGTGAAAATGCCGATGTTGCTTCTACAACTGTGTTATGTTGGAATCAGGTTTGAACTAATAACTGGTTTTAGTCCCTTTACTAGTTGAATAATACTACTCTTCATAATGGGTGGCACCTGAAGAAGGTCAAATATCGCGATATTCGTTTGGAAAGGTAAATAAATAAGGATTTTACCCGATACTGACCAGTGTATGAAAAAGAAGATTTTGTCCTGCAGTGCCGCATAGCATTCTCATTACGTGGGGAGTAATGACAAGGGAGTATAGCTTCCTGGTGAATATTAACGCTTTCTAATCACTCAACCCTCCACCGAGGAAGAAGTGGTCTGGGTATCTCCTCCGCAATACCGTGTGAAGCTTTTCCGAAGGGCCGAGAGACCTTCGCTGGCGCCATTCATCACCCGCAAGTAATTTCCCGCCGATGTTTGAACAAGCCGGGCGGCGGCTTACGAAGACTACATTATGGACGGTATCAAGGTGTGCCGCCCGCTCCCTAAAACGGCCACCTTATTCATGATGTATTCCCAAACTTTTAGCAACTTTCGGGCATTTTGGGGAAGCCAAAATTGCGATAAATTTCAAAGGCCTTCAACACTACAGGTTTGTAGCCAGCATCGTACGATGGTTTGGTATTGGTGTTAAAGTGCTTTATTACTCTTAAAGTATTTAACTACTAGTAACAAAGTTGTATAGGTTATATAACATTCACTGATTATTAGAATTCAAGGGGACACTGAATGTAGAAATTTCCAGATATGTCTGGATGATAATTATTTTTAGCATAAAATATTAAATACTAAGTATATTAAGTTCCCGTTCGGAAAAATTGAGAAGAAAATACAATGATTAATGGTATCACCCCATTCAATTTTAATTTTATAAAATGCAAATGTTAATGTTCAAGAAATTTTTGATATTTGTTAGCAGTTAATATAAAATTGTTTTTAGTGGATTAAATTCATATTGGTTAACATAGAAGACTAGTAAATCCCATTACACGAGCAGTATATATGGCTAGTGACAAAATTTAAAAATGCATGCCGATAACCATCTGTTTATTTTTAACTATTCATGTCCAAAGTTCCATCGAAATCGGATAAAAAATGTGTGTTTGCATAAAAATTAAGGGGTGGAAACGGGTAGAAAGAGTGGTTTCTCAATTAAATTCATATGGGACCACTTTGGAGGGATATCCTATTCACTAAAAAAATTTCATTTAAATCGGTTATAAATTGACAAAGATATCGCTGAACATACATACAAATAAAAAAATAAATATATATATATATATATATATATATATATATATATATATATATATATATATATATAAATACAGACGAATTGAGAACCTCCTCCTTTTTTTGAAGTCGGTTAAAAATACGTTTCTACATAATAAAATCTCACCTCAGTTTACCATTAGTTTTTTGGCTACTTTCCTCACCATAGGTAATAAGAGGTAAACAGAACACACAAAAACTCGATTCCCAGCGAAAATATTTCATATTATAATCATTATAAAAAAATATCTGCCCTCCGTTTGTATTACTTGAAACTAATGCGACAAGGCGTTCCAAAAATGATGAAAATTTTTATTGTTATGTAAAACTATCTATGGAAACTATAATTACAAAAAAATGATGATTTATTTTATTGATATATTTCGTGAATATATCAATAATATATCAGTGCACCCGCCGAGTCAACGGTGGCACTGCCTATTCTTTTCGCGAAGCGACTCGGGCCATTTTTGAACCTCAACTTCTTCGGTCGTATTCATGCTACACGTCTCAAATTTCTGTTATGCATAGATATCAGCATTCTTAGCAAGCGTACAAAATTTTATTTTGTTACTGTTCTTAGTTCGGATGTTATTCAGATGCAAACTACAGCAATTTTGTCACTCACTGACAGACTGATGATCATCAAAACTATAAGGCACTTCCCGTAGCCGTAGGAAGCTGAAATTTAGTACACAGATAAAATGTTACACACATGGTATAAGAAAAGTCTGAAAATCGTATATTTCCATATACCTACCCCTTACCTACCCTTGACGTGAAATCGTTTTCTACAATATTAACTTTATATACCTCAGTTTTTCACTGAGGAATGAGCTTACTATGTTTAACTAATGTGTTAAATTTTACTTCTTTCCTTTTATTACTTTGGAAGTTATTGAAATTCAAAATTTTATTTCAGCACAACACTCCAACATCAAAATTCCACTGTACTTTCAGTGATCCTACAAACAAGTAATTTCGTACAAATATATTGTTTCATCCCTGAATCATAAGAAAAATCTAATACTGGCGTTTTCCCCAGTCTTTATTTAATTACAATTCCAAAAAATTAAAATTCTGGCACACGTTTGCAGCTTAATTTCTTTGCTTCCGATGAAGCTATAAACCATATATTTCTATACTACATAGAGGTGACCAAGTTGAAGCAAAGCCTTAAAGTTTACTTTGTTTCTATGCTTAGTTTGAAAGTTACTAGTAATTTTGTTTATGGTGGTAGTGAAATTAACGGCAATTGCTCAACTACGGCGCACACCCATTTTTTTTCAGAGAGTGGGTCGTTCTTGATTACGTATATTAATGTCTTAAACCCTGAAATATTCTTATTCACCAATTTCCAAATGGAATCATTACGTTTGAGTGGCTATTCAGCATAAGCGTTAAATTTACAAAAAGAAATGAGATCCCACAAAAACAATTCTTTTAAAAATAGGCCAAGTCTGGTATTCATGTAGTGACAAAAAGTCTTCTTCTGAGCCAAGTGTACACTTTACAGTTTGTATTCTGTTCACTTTGTGAAACAGAATGGTTTCTCTCGATGTCATAGATCGTTTATTTAGGATTAAAAAAATCTGTGAACTTGGCCATTATGCACGCCATGTTTTAGTGAACCTACATAGATACCTTACATGTGTTTGATATAAGTACGTAAAAGCCATGATTTCCCTCGCTCTTTTTCGAATTTGACAAGTATTTATTATGTCCTCGATTTCAGTAAAATTATGACGTGCATAATGGCCAAGTCATCAGATTTTTTTAAATCGTAAATAATCGATCTATCACACCGAGAGAAACCATTCTGTTTCTGAATGTGAACAGAATACACACTGCAAAGTGTAGACTTGGCACAGAAGAAGAGCTCATAACTTTTTGTCACTACATGAACACCAGACTTTGCCTATTTTTACATGAATTGTTTTGTGGGATAACAAGATTTCCTGTAACCTTTTTCTGTCTTTTTAATAAACTTCCCTTTTTCTTATCTTATATCGAAAAATTATTACTTTATGTTATGAACTGGTTCTTGTAAATGTTGCAGTAAACAGATCCATATGTGAATTTATGGAGTTAATCTTCGTAAATGAACAAAGAAGACACAGCTTTAAACGAGCGTTCTAACTTCTTAATTCTGCCCTTAGTATTTTTTTGAATTTTCTTACACAATAGAAAATTGCCTTTTAGCTGGCATCACAATTACACTTCCCTTTGACAATATAAACGCGAATAAATTCACATTGAATTATTTGTTTTAAATTTAGAATCCATTTTAACAGTATAAGCGCAAAATTAAATAAATCCAGTTATTCATTTGTAGTTTCCGGATTATTTAAGCAATGCTGAGGTGGCAGTCAGCGTAACCAACACTTCGGGAATTATCGACACTCTGCGAAGTTTTCCGAGCCATTGAGGTAACTACAGTCTGCAGGCACAAGGCATTTTATTGAAGTGGATAACCTGAAAATCTATCCTGTGTTCATTGGCAAATATGTTTATTCGCTTAATTTCATCGTTTAACGTCATTATTCACAAGTTAAATGGCTAAGATTAAATCAAACCACTTGATTTACTCTTTATTGGCATTGGGTTTTTGCTGATACTTATAAATAACAGATTTTAAAGATATTTCAACTGAAGAGCTTGATACGTCGTTCACAAAACTACTGGAAAAGCCTTGCTTGAGCGATCCAGTGTGAACTATTCAGAAGATCAACAACATACAATAGTTACATTTCGAATGGTTTTCGCTCTCTCTCCATCAACCCCAGTGAATACTAAGACAAGAAACTGAATATTTTTTTATATTTTTTTACATTTTTTTTGTTTTGTTTTGGAAACACACAGTGTCGCGCCAGCGATATATGTATATTTGATGACTGATGAATTATGAATAATTAACATTGGTGGGGCAAAACATGTCTGAAAAATCACTGTATTGTTTGTGATGAAATGGTGAGATAGTATCTGTTACAGTATAAAGGAAGAGGGAATGATGATATAATGCTCATTTAGATATAATTCAGATGGTAATTATCAATCTATTTCTGATTTCTTCGCTTATGATGTGACGATGTCATAGTTAGAGGTATAGATCTGAAACATAGCCAGAATTTTAATTTCAGTTGTGAAATAGTTGGAGGAGAAGGTAGTTGATGTATTTGTTTAAAATATATGGGAAAGGTTTTCATTACCAGTGTAAACCAAAGGCTGATAATATACTAAGCGATTGAATTTTCTGTATTCCTAATATTAGTTTATTGCTAACTGTTTAAGATTTAGACGATTTGACGTACTATTAGCAGTTGAGGCCCTTTATGCTGAATGTCTTATGTGAGAGTAATTACTAGAATTCTAGTTGTTATCGATTTTCTACTTTTTAAAAGAAACGTTAGTATATGAGGTGGGCATTATAAATACAGAACACAATTTACGCCAGGGTTCGATGCCACACTGGTTGATTCTCTCGATATCCA
Organism: Vandiemenella viatica; assembly: GCA_031002005.1. Lineage (NCBI taxonomy): Eukaryota > Metazoa > Arthropoda > Insecta > Orthoptera > Morabidae > Vandiemenella > Vandiemenella viatica. The sequence goes on along the minus strand of JARYHS010008074.1, from coordinate 306,743,555 downwards.
TTATACCATTACCTGAATTAAACATCATAAACCAATAATCACAAATTACTTTAAACAATATAATTCGGTTTGATTTATGTAGGTCTGCCATATGTATACATCAATAACAATAACAGATGTAACTATTAAGAAGAGTTGTGTATTACGTTCTTCTTTCCGAGTTATTTCGAGTGCTTTCTATCCACATGCAATAGTAATATCAATACATATTACTGCATAGCGAAAAATTAAAGTAATTTTGCAAAACATTTTTTAAAAATTTCAGCGATTTTTTTTTATTAAACAATATCTGATGTGAATATATCTAATGCTTTTACAAATAGGCATTGTACTTTCAAAATTTCGTTGGCTCTTCTTTCCTGCTATTTTTCCTTTTAACGTTCTAGATACTAAATTTGCTATTTATCTTACCGAACCCAGAAAAGTGTAAGAATAAACCTCGGGAACAGAGAAAGTGTGTAGGTTGCTATTATTGTTAATTACATTAACTGTGTTGTCAGGCATTCTACCCGATTACTGAAGATATCTGACGACTTTTAGCTATGGAATATCTCTCTACAGACATATGATCGACTCATCTTAGCATAGAAACGAGTTGAATGCTATAAGAGCCTCCCGGACGAACAAGAGTTCATGGCGAGCGTTAGTATTGTTTTAGAGACCAATGATGGAATGAGGGAAAAAGAAACACTTTTAATAGACAAATATACCGAGAATCAAGAAAATTTAAAATCTAAGTTTTTCATTTCTACCTTTGTTTTTCGATAGTTACAGTTTTTGCACATTGTAGCTCTTAATTTCAGAGCCGTTATCCGTTTTTGAAGCAAGCTATTATGTCCATACAGAACAACTGTTATCTGAAACTGAAAGCGAAGTTCTTTTATTTTCTGGACACTGAAAATTTTGCCAGAGGAATACTTTTTATGATGGTTACCAAATGCGTTGATTAATGAGAAACAACTTTAAGCCTTTATTTCATGTTCCGTCAACTGGAACACCTGCCAGAATGTACAAAGCATTACAAAAAGCGGTGAAATTTTTTTTGTGAAAAAGTAATCAATCGCTTTCGCACGCCGAGTACAGAATTTCCATAGCTGGGACCTGATCACGCACTTTTTCGTTAAAAAAAAAATTGAAACTGTTAAACAGCTGCGCTAGGGCCCACGGCGAACAGCGCCTGTGACGTATACTTGGCGTCCTAATGAAGCGTTTGTGTGTGCAGAACTCTGTAACGAAAATGCCGCAGGCGATGACAATAGCGGGAATGCATTAAATTTAGAGGATACAGTTTCTTTGTTAATTCACAGATAAGTATTTTCCTTTAATTCATTTCTTTATCATGAATGAAAACTGTTATACTTTCTTTCATTACGTGTCGGTCTTGCACATTCGTCGTCTTGACTGAATTTTGACTTTAATGGTAGACAGCTCACAATACGATTAGTTTTGAACTTATCTCTTGCTGGGGACTACAGTCAACGTAGAAAGTTTTCCACCACATCATAAAACTGCCTTGCGATGTCTTATATTAAAACCAGGAGCAATGTTTGTGCACATTGAATAGCTTTTCATGAAGTAAGAACCACAACTACTATTGTTACATTGGTAATGAGATTTACATATTGGAAAATAAAAAGTAAAAATGAACATTGAAGTGTCACGCTAATTGCGACATCAAAATATGATATTCATTCTATTTATTATAAATCATCCATTAATATTTATTGGATCACGTACATGGATTGATTAATTAATAAAAGTGATTCAGAGATGAGATTTCTTATTATAAACTGTCCGGCATATATTGTTATTCCTCAGGGTCGTTACTGGGCTAGTGGACGCACGCAATACACACAATACCGTATGGTTTCTCCTGCGACGGCAGCTGCAGGCTTCTTGTGATGACAGCTGCGGTCAGGTCCGTGGTGTCGCTTCTTGTCGGGCGCACGGTCGACGCTGCACAGACGTAAAGTGGCCCCTCAAGCAGCTAGGATGCAGTCTGGCGTCGAACCTGCTCCCTGGAGATACGGACTGGAAGGCTCTTACAGCAGAAGCGCGAACTCACACTTTCACTCGCGTCTTATATTCCAACGTCCGGCCACGTACCGCCACGATGTGCACACCTCTGTGGCCTCCCAGCGAGTGTCCCCCACCCCATCCGCTTAGCTGTCCAGCGGATTCGGGGAAATACGAGGGGTTGCCACATTCCTGTGGGCGACAGCTACCTGTCTGCATCTCGCTGCAGCCTCACAAATCCGTTAGCCAACTTACGTGGCTGCAACATTACACGGCTGTAATGTGTCATTACAACATAAAACTAAGATAGCTAATTGCTGTTGGTCTTGGCTGGTAGTATTTTGGAAGGCAACTGAGCCTTACGGTTAATAGGTTCATATGTTATAACTACTTCCAGTTAAGAAGTCAGAATTTAGTTTTTATGAATTGTGACGGAACTTAGAGTTAAAAACAAATCTCTTAACATATATGTTAACAATTTTGTTATGACTGTGGGATAATTATTCCAAAATCGAGACCAAATATAAGGTAGCAATAATTAGACCAAATAACATATTTATTAATAAATATATTGAAGTATAAACTCAAAGACTAATTTGATCAATATAAATGTTGTGTAACAAACGTAAGAACTACTTTGATACAAAAAACAATGCTGCAGCAACATAAAGATTCTGTATGACTCAACGTCAAGAACCTAAAGAATACATACAACTGCTTAACTGGAACGCTGTCTGATAACTACTGGAATGAATTATCGGGCTGGTACATAGAAACTTCCACATTTTATGAAAATAGTTGAATAGACTTCACGTGCTCTCATAGTTAATTACTTATATTACTTTTACCACGTATTAGGATTTAAATCTGCGCATATTACTCGGAGACACAGGAGTCGGAGAGCGTCATCGAGGAAGAATGGTGTTTTAATAAGGATTCGGGGATTGTGGGGTGAGTGCACTCTAGTATGGCACACATTTTATTCAGTCGGAAGAGGTTTCATACCTAACTCTTAACGAGCAAATATATATATATAAATTCATGGTAGGATACTTAATAACTCCGTTACCAGTGCCTTGTTATGGCGTATACTTACTGAGTAGCTTATCACCAACTGGAATGAGTTCATAATTACCTATGCTGTTTACACCTGTGCTTTCAAATTGCCATTCCTTATATTTATGGACATTATGTGTAATAATTCATAAAATAATGAATTTAATGTTAAAACAGACAAAAGGTAGAATGAAACACAGCCTTCAGTCACTTGAATGCAAAATTTATTGCACTCCAAAATGCATTTCGGACCCTGTGGATCCATCTTCAAGTGTCTTTTGTATTCACATTGGTTTTAAACTTTGTCTTAAGCGAGATTCGTGCCTAGAAAAGTTTATTCCTGTGCTAAAAAAACTATTTGAAGTAAGTTCTTGAATACGTATTATCATGAGAGGAACAAATATTTTTAAAAAATATACAAAACGTAATCTCAGACAAGCACGAAAAGAATTAGAATCCCTACAACAGAAATCTCAGCGAGCCCAAGCAAACACAACTTCCCACACTAAACAATTTTACCACAGAGTTATTAATCAAATTTACATCCGCTTTGGCGAAAAAGAAACTGCTTGAGAAGGGTTTAAAACATAACATGAAGTTCAAATTAAATAACTTTAATTCAAAAAACCTCATTGTACAAATAAAGAAAGCAGCAGATTTACTCATTTTCTCTCATGATAATACGTGTTCACAACACTTACTTCAAATCGTTTTTCAGCACAGGAATAAACTTTGCTAGGTAGGAATCTCACTTAATGCAATACTTAAAACCAATTTAAATACAACAGACACTTGAAAATGGATCTACAGGGCCCGAAATGAATTGTGCAGTGCATTAAATTTGTATTCAAGTGACTGAAGGCTGTGTGTCATTCTACGTTTTGTCTGATCAATACAGTCACATACAACACAGTGAATTATGGATAAAATTAAGTTATTGTTAAATTATCGCTGTCAGTAACCAGGTGTAGTAATCTTTCGCCTGGTTGAGTGGCATAGTTTGCAATTAGATGTATCTTCGAAACTTTATTCACTGAGGCGATTAATTTAAAATGTAATCAAATGATATACGAAGATGTATTCAGAAACTATGTAAGTGCATTGCTGACTATGTGAAACAAAGGAAACCAACAAACTTTCAACAATTTACAAAACATGGTAAAAAAACGTAGTATTTTATATTTCCCTTCTAAGTTGTTTAATTCTTTATTAACTAATACATTGAATGAAACATAGTTTAGTAAAAAATACACTTTAATTACGATTAAAATATTAACTATTCAACAAGTACTTGGAAAAAACATGGTAAATCGGTGAGAATGATTTGAATAAATGTCCAGTGCTTCTAAAATTTGTATATAAAACTACCTAAATAATCCCTTAACTTTCGAATTTCAGGTCGGAAACTCATAATAACGAATTTTCGGCACAATTCCTATTTTGTCGGAAGAAGAAATTATAGAGGTTTTTGCTCTTGTCTGAAGAATTTCTGTGTTTATTTTACATGATTGTGAGAATTTACTTTTTTGTTATTATTATTTACCTTCGTGATAACTTTCGTTATTTTTGTTTTATGTATTTTCCATATAGAAAGTAAAACGAAGAACATTCCTAGTCCTTTCAAATGCTATTAATGGAAATTGATACTAGTTTAGTGCGGAAGCAAATTGAAACATCTGATCTTAAAATGTGTTTTCAAAGATCTTTAAGTGTTTGCTTGTTGGTTTCAGCTCGTCACTTCATCTTTAAGATTCAATCAAAAGACCAAAAACGATAACCAGAATTTAATCAAAAACAAAATATGCCACGCCACCTAGGGCTACTGTATTAATAGTAACATTAGTAATTCCTGTGAACTAGAAAGAAATTATCTCCTAATTTAGTTTAGATATAATTGATGTGCATAATAATGAAAACTATGGAGCACTCATTCAAATGACTAAGAATCTGAAAAATTAAAAATTTATTCCAGTTTTCTGTTACATATTTTAGCCCGAATGACTAATATCGCGGACGCTGTGGCGACGAGAGTGCAAATGACATGTCAAGAATTGTCAGATTACAGTGTTCTTTTTTGTACTAACATACATAAAGGTCATTTGTTGAACAATTAATTGTATTTTACGTAATTTTTTTAAAAAACATTCTATTGATTTTAGTGATTATAAAGTCATGGTAGCTCTTTAATATAGCATCCTTTTGAAGCAGAAAAACCATGCTTAGATCCAATAACATACCAATCCATCCTTATATAACAAAGATATATTCCTGCGATGAATAACTTAATATTGAATTATGGTTTCATTAATAATTTGATGTTATTATGGTATGAACTCTTCGAGGTAATACGTTTATAGATTCATGCAATATAATGTTTTTAAGAGTTAATGTTCTACCCCGGAAATTGCCTGATTACTTTGTATATTTTCGTCTATTAACCACTGTTTCGATACTCCCTGACTAAGTAGGCCTACATATAAAAAAACGGTAGACAATTTCTGTAAATAAACCTGGATGCATGATTAGGCAATTATTATATTATTAAAAAAATGGAGATAAAAATAAATATTAGATTGTTTTGAATACAATTCATCACTAAACTGTAATATGTAACTTCAAAAGTAGAGATTTTTGAGAGAGTTGTTTTCTTTCTCTCAATCACATTAAAATCTTATAATTCAGTTTCTTTCAGTTTAAATTTTGTAATAGCCTTAATATATTCCAAATGTGTTATGAATCCAAACCTATGAAATATTTTTGAATGATTTCTTCACTGGAATGTGTCGCGTCTATACGAAAATTGTTATTTATTAAATTAATATCCTTGAATGCTAAACAGCGATTATTCATGTAAACTACAGTAGATATCAAACTTGAATTAATTTCAATGAATTCAGCCTGTCTGGCACTCAGAAGAGTTATGGTTATTGAGACTGGGTGATTACGCTTGTAAATAATTCCGAAATAGAAAGAGGTAGTATCAACGAACATCTTGAACGAGTAAACGACGGAAAGGTAATTTTTTATGAATGATGGAGTGGAGAGTCAGAGGATTGAGGTAGATAGTCAACCACTTAAGCCTTGAAACTATATACCATGTTACACGGGTTGTAAAAAACTGGATAGACTGGCAGTGAAATATAACCTTCACGTGTTCGCTGCCGGATTGTGTTGATGAAAGATGAGCTTTCGGTGGCATAATGTGCCTCCATCATCAGTTCTTATTCTCACGCTGTAACAATTAGAGCTGCACTCCAGCTGGCAGTATCAAACAGGTAGCAGCAAAAGATCCTATCACCACTTGGTTTGGTAGCAAGTACACAGCCAAAAAGTAAGACAGTAATGTAACATACAGTTACGAATGCGCTCTTATCGGCTGACCACCTGCGTCAAAGTACGTGATTGCGTTCTATTGTTAACATATTAAACTACACAGCTAAGAAAATAATTTATTTAATTCGCCAGTTATAAAAAATCAATTAAATATTTGGAAATGATGGTAAAAATAACGTAAAGTTGAATATACATTTAAATATTGTCATTTGGAGTATGTTAAATGATGATACAATATTAATTTTGTTGAATATTGTACTAGTGAATCGGATCTGACAGCTATTCAGCAAAGCACACAGTACACGATATAGGTTGCCACCGAGAAAAGCGGATTCTGGCCTAGTATTAGTAAGTTAGACTGGACTTTCTAAATCAGATTTAAAATTATATTGACGTTATGATTAATCATACTATCATTAGAGTAATGGCACTGATACGTCGTACTATTTGCTAAGGCCGCTGCTCCTGAATAATCGTGTGTTATGATGCTTCAGAAAACTCTTCTTGTAACACAGTTATCCAACGTACGAATGAAGATCGTCAAAGGGTCGGCGGTAAGGCAGCTAGCAAGCTATCAAAAGAAAAATGAGAAATGAGTAGTCTGGTGGCCAATTCTGTGTTGAGTCTGTAATGAACGACAGTTTGCGACCCCCTGTTGCTCTTGGGAGTGGGCGCAACTTTGTGTTCCTTGCACATTGTCTAAAACCAACCGAACCTCACGCTATTCCAGGAAAGGCTACGCTGATGACAAAACGGAACTGAGCTCGGAGCGGACAAATGGTGCAGAAGCTGAAGGAACTTGGAAGAAGAATAACCACTTCCCCCAGGATTAACGGAACGTTCTTGACGGGTTAGTGGTATAAGAGAAATCGGACACGAGAAAGTGTCGCCATAGCTACTATTATTATTATGGTGGATTGTTATTGTTATAGTGACTGTCCAGAGCCATCATCGTTAGTGTTATTACTATCAGCATGACGACTATGGAGGTAATGGATTGTTAATACTGCCACTATTAAGCGAGAGGCTAGGCTATTGCGCCGGCTATTCTCCTTACGAGAAGTTCTTTCACTATTGGACGATGCCAGTCAGCAGTACCGGATCATCACACAACATAATAGAATCTGACACCATAGAACAGACTTTCTGAATAGCGCAGCAAATGATCTGTACTAGGCAGGATGGATAAAAAGTTTTCTAAATCACATGAATTTTCTTTAAAAAATTTGCAATTAAATATATCATTATTATTTCAAGTTTTTAATTGCTAGCCACTTAAATAAGAAATTTTATAATGAAGTCCTATTTTTTCCATCACTCATATTTGTTTCAGCTATTGTTAAATGGATTTTTCAACTTAAAATCCTGAGGATATGTTATTGTGCTTGATTTTCCAGAGTTATTCAATCGATTTCGCAAGTTAGTATGCAAGAAATCAAAGTATATGGATGGGTCATTTCAGACTTCCTGACGCCTAATTTGGACCATGGATTAGCCACTATACCGTCATACTATAACATGTTTCTCCAGAGGTTACATCCTCTGTAGAAGGTCCACTTAATCAGTTAACAGTTCAAGTAGTTTCATTAGTTTAAGTAGGTATCATGTGTTCTCTTTGGCAATAAGTAATGGGTTTGGTTAAATGTACAAATCATTAGCACAAGTAAAGTATACCTGAAAAACAATGTATTAATATCCTTATACTGACTGTTACCCGCGACTTTGCACGCGTAAACTTAGAATTTCATGGCCAGAATTGGGTATAGAAAGCTGGTAGTAACAACAGAGAGTCGGTATAATACGACAGGAAAACCATCACTATATCATTCTACCGTCGAACCTGTCTCATGAAAAGAATCAATTTCCAATATATTTAAAAACATAAAAACAAATGAAGGTGCAGGGATGTGGGGGGGGGGGGGGGTTAACTGAGGGCAACTTTGTTTCAGCTTGGTCTTTCTTCAGCATGAGCATCAGATCCTTGGGTTCTATTAAAATTAAGCTTTTCGTGCTCTTCTAGAACTACACCTTAGGCTAGGTTTACGCCCGCAAAGCATGACTAAAAAGGATGGCAAAATAAACTGATGCCAGAAACATTTAGGCAGACACAAAGTAATAGTACAGTGCAGAGCAAATCGACATCTACTCTTGATAACAAGTTCTGTCTCAAAACGAAATTTATTAAAAAATCACACTCTAACAAACTACGCGGGAAGAACAGATTGAGCAACCGAGCTAACATCACGGACTAACACACGCATCCGTCTGTCTGTTATCATTAGATAAGTTATCAAAATTTCGTGATTAAAACGGTTATTCGCACAAAAAAAAAAAAAAAAATGTCCTGCGCCCTTCCTACAGATACAAATTATTTCCTTGCCAAATTCCATCAATATTGGTATAGCCATTCAGTCGTCAAAAGGCAGAGACTTACTTCCGCATTTATAATATTATTATTGATGATCGCACACAGAGTTACTGCGAGAGAAACAAAGCCTGAGGAATCAATATAGTGTAAAAAAGTGTACACCTACAGCATTTTTGGACCGCCTACGATTTGCCACGGATTGCACCACTAAATTTGTGGGATCAATGGCTTAACATGGAATCCGAACAACTGATCCTCCTGGCGTGGCTCATACGATCAAAAACAATTTTTTCTTACAGAGGGATTCGAACTATGACCTCGCTCCAACCTGTAGCAAGCATTCACCATTGCGCTACCAACTTGCTATACAAATACTACGCGTCTTTCTATCGCCATTCAGAAATTTTTCAAAATTATCGTATGTCCATCCTAATGCCCAATAGCATCTCCTTATCAAATTTCATCACGATCGGATTAGCCGTTTAGCCCAAGAAATGTAACAAACAGACAGACAGAGAGACAGATAGACAGAGTTACTGTAGCATTTATAATATTAGTGTAGACGATTACACATAGAGTTTGTGGTAGTATAGGTAGTGTTGCATAAAATTAGTTTCTCCGGTCCCCCCCCCCCCTCCCCCAGAGTTTCCGATAAATGGTAATATTCGATTAAATGTTATCCATGAAACCTTATAATGTGTCCGTCCGTTCAGGGTACGATATGACAAAAGGATTTTGTTTGATAGCGAAAGTATAAATGTAAATGTAATAGGACATTATATACAATATTTCTGACTCTACATTCATGATCATGTAGGTATAAATGCAAACTATATAACGTATTATTCATCTATAACATTAAAAACTTCAAAGAAGCGCTGCAAATGCAGTAAATGTTTCCACAAATTAAACGTGGAGACGTTAGCGAGAGCTGTGCTAAATGTCAACAGTAAATAATTTCGCAAACAACTTATCTCTACCGTCAGTTGAAAGGTGTGGTTAACATAAACAATGTAATATTCGGGAAATATGATGATCAAGGAAATTTAAAATACTTTTCCTCTCCTGTGGTTTGCAAATGGAATACACAGATTTGCTGTAATACTGGAGTAAGGTTATACACATTTACCTTCCCCCTCCCCCCTTCCCAACCCTCTGATACAAATTTTCCACGATTCGTGTCCCTGCGATAATTTTCCGGTCTGGTTTTTAGAGGATGCGGGTTTGATTCCCGCTCTGGGTTTCCCAAAATCACCTCAGGTGAACGCAGGAAAAGTTCCTAGCTGAAGGACATGGTATTTTTCCTTCCCACTACTTGTCCACATACCTATTACGAATCTGCTAGTAGCAAATTTCAAACAATTATCTATTTCTTGTATATAAATCAGTAGCGGGTCTGGTTGTTATTACATCACTTAAAAACTACAAGTCTGATTTCGATTTTAAAAAACTTAGGATTTGACTTAAAATAATTGAATGTTTTGTGTCTCTAAGTGAGCAGGAACTGGAGTCAGATATTAAATTTGATCTTAAGTTCAAAAAATTTTGTGGTCCTGTTTTGTTTGATTGCTATATGTTCACAAGGAGAGTATACCAGATATCAGATTCTAATTCTGTCCGTCTTTGTGAGCCGAAGTTTAAAAAATTTAAGTTATAAGTTTATTTAATATATACCAATAGAAAAGCAGGAATGTTATATCCACTGAATCATTAACAATGTTGTAGCGTGTTATGTTAGTTTTCTGGGTGGAACCACTCCAATTTATCGAAACTTAACGTTTCAGCCATCTTTCTGTGACTTTATTCAGAGAACTGTCCTCTAAAAAAAGCCACAGAATGATGCCTGAAACATTTGGTTTTGATAAATTGACGCGGTTCCATGCGGACAATTTAATATCGCTCAACGACCGCGGAAGTCTTTGCACACACTTGTTATAGCGTGTTGTTCTTTGTTTCACGTGCTCTTTTTTTTTTTTTGGCTACTAACGAATGTTTATGCCATTGAAAGTTTATTTTTACAAAAATTCATCAGATGAAACTTAATTTTTTTATGACAACAAACTTCCGATTTTGCTCTTTCGATTCTGTTAATGTTGTTATTGATCTTTTGTTCTTGGTATTGCCTTGGCTGATTCACAGGTTCTTTTAGGTAATTTTAATTACCTGTTTCTTCAATTTTCTGAACATGCTGAGGAGATAGTATTCGCACTGTAACAATGAGCTAAAGTAGCCGATTAGCTGAGATGCTGAAATTGTGTGTTCTAAAATTGTTATTGTTTCATATTGTGACATCAAGGTACAGGAAAAACCACTTTTGCTTTAAGATATAAACATCTCGTAAGTCTTGCTGCGGTGGTTGAAACTTTTCTCCTCAATATTACACATTTGACGAAAGAGAGCAATACAAAATACACTAAAGAAGGCGCCACTTCACCAAATTCAATTTTTTAGTTAACCTGATAATTGTGTTTTTTATGTACGTCTTTGAAATGTGACGCCTAGATGGATATTAAGCAAAAATTAGAAGTAATAGGTCGCAGGGAACAATGGGCTATGAGCACTTGGTCTTGGACGAGAAAATAGTGAAAAAGATGAAAAGGGGTGGAATTATTAGATTATTATCACAAACAATAGACGAACTCCCGACGTGACGAAGTAACTGGGATTGAGGAAACTTTCTCTCATGACATTTAGGTTTATTACTGCGATTAATTTGCGGTAATAATATACTACATCTATATAGATGTAATTTCAGCTAAGAACATGTCACTGTCAATGAAACGTACTGCATACTTAACATAATACTGTAGTTCACAGTTCGAATAGTCGTGAAGACTTTATATCTGCCTATTAAGAGGTAAATGCAAGGATGAAAAGTAGTGGAATTTGTCTCAAAGTAGCCAACAGGATAACGAAAGCAGCAACACAAATGGGATGGATGTATTTGTATCAATAATTTCGTATAAAGATATTTTGCCAAGATGAGAGTTAGACTTTTCAACTACAGTTTCTCTAAAGCTCTCTCTTATATGAATTTGTATCAGAATGATGAAACCTGTCAATCCCCAACTGAAAATGAAACTGTTTCTCTCCCTGTTACAAATTTCAGTATTTTATTTACAACAAAAAGCTTGATATTATAGAACTCATTCTATTAATTCCATCCGTACTCGTGGTATTCGTAAAACTCCTTTGCAAGTTTCGGAAATATTTTGTTAAGTTAAATTGCACCATACGATGTACTTTATGTAGTTTGGTCCACTACACATTCCAAATTTCAGTAGCACCATTACATATTCCTATCTGTAACTTGTATTCTTTAATCCTGTGTTTTAAAGGGAAATCTAAAAATGCAGATAGAACTGAAATATTTGTACTAGATGCGTAATATCATGTATAAGAGTCTGTGTCTTTTCAATGTAAAGAATAACGTCTAGGAAACGGTGGGTTTTTAATAGAATGAGAGTGGAATCATGACGGGCTGTAAATCATGTATCTAGAAACTGAGGACAATGTAGTAGACGGTTTCACGTGAAATAATTCTTTGGGACAGATAAGAACACAGAATATTAAGGAGTGATTGCTGAGTACATCAATACAGTGTTGGTATCGTGAATAAATCGACGCTGTTGTTGGTAAGATGTTATATGATGCTAGTGTATGATCGTGATTGTGTTATGATATGGTCACGGGTCTGGAATAGTGCCACATTTATCGCGATATATGCTGCCTGTATCACGGTTAAAACTAGTTTTCATAACACTTCTATTAGATTGATAAATAGATAAAAATCACAGCATAGAAATAAACAAAACACAATGAAAGAATACATGTAACATCGGAATGCTCCAGCTACAGTGAACACAACGTAAAAAAAAAAAAACAAATAAAACGTAACCAAAAAAAAATCAGCCACGCTTTTATTGTTAAGAACCTTGATCTCAAGTCTGACGTAACCTCAAGTTTGATGTCTAAACTAAATACCAAAGTAATTAAAGAAGGACGGACAACATGACAGTTACTGAAAAATGGTAACGTCAGGAAGGATTTTATTGAATTGGAAATCACAGTTCTATCCCACGTATAACCACACGATTTTAACTAAAAAAAAATAAAATTCTACGCGAAAACATACGCAATGAAAGCTGAGAGACTATATTACGTCTTACTATTTCATCGGCTCACGACAGCTTACATCGGGTCCCATCGTCTCGATCTGGCAGAGTTCGAAGCAGTAGCTACCTTGGTATCCACGTGAGCGGCGGCGGAGTGAGTGAACTACCGAAATTATACAATAGATTTGTTAGATACACAGAATTAAGAAAAAGGATTAGTCGAATTTTTTAGTAAATAAATTACGTAAACTAAGCTCGTGTAGTGGTGATGACCTGGTGACAGGGTTTATTATCCGCTGCGCAATTCGTTACACCTGCCGAGTATAGGGGACCTACAGATCAACATGGAATCCGAACCATGGCAGTGTTCCGGCGTAATTCACGTTACACAGTAAGCTGCGCCACAGGCAAAGGTCGGGTTACAAATCTCAGCCGAGATCGGTAGTCGAACCGGGTATCTTTCTAGCTCCAGTCAGATTAAGCTAGAAGACCACTAATTAATTAAATAGAACATTAGTTACTAATTCATATTATTTGTTTTTAAATGATATTCATATTTTTCCCATTTACTTTATTATTACCTCCCAACCACCGCAAAAATGACTGGTTGAAGGCAAAGTTCTTTGCAATTAATTTCTTTGAGTTTAATATCAGTAACACAGAATAATGCCGGAACATCTACATCGAATATAAATACCTTGTAAGCACGTCAAAAATAATTGGTAAAACGCGGTTTTCATTTCCTTGCATTTGCTTGATTAAATGCAGTTGTTATGAAACAATGTTCGTATGGTACATATTTATTAGTTTACTATAACAGGAGAGACTATAAGAAAACATCAACATCAATAAATTAAAAAAGTAATTTGTAATATGTTAATTAACACATTACATACTTTCTTTAGTGTTGTGGCAGTTCATTTCTTCTCAGTTGCTTAGGCGATCCCTTGAACTTCTGCTCCAATATGGTTCTGAATGATGTACAGTACGAGTGACTGACAGTTTATTTCCGATGAGTAATCGGTTGGCGTAGAAAACATTGGCTAAGTAGCTTTAATGTTTGAGAATATCTATTTATGATAACGAAATCTCCCGATACGGATTGAAATCAGCTATTTTGTGACTTCACTTTCGCTCGAAAGCGGGAAATACTAATACAAAGTCATGAATCCCAGCCAAGGGAGAAAAACGTGGATAGGAACGCACAAAACATATAATCCTCCAAATATCGCTGCTACAGATCAGGCACTAGTAATTAGTATCGTGTCTCACCGAAGCTATTGCTATGCAGTGATACATAATCTACAGAAAACAGGCTCAGCCGTGGCCAGTGCTGATCTTCCGCCAAGGCTGTCAACCGAAACGGATCGCGCTTGGTGAGAGCGGTCTGAGCAAATTAAGTCGTGTGCGGCCTGACCACGGAATGGCTCCTCTGGTGACGTGTCGGACATTGTTCTCGCTGTAAACATGGACTATGTTTCGATTGTTGTATGCTAATGTTGAACACCACAGTCCATCAAATGTTACGACAATACGACGCTTCCTCACTCCAAAAAAACAGCAGAAAAAACAATGTGAACCAGTACCGGATTAACCACGTAGAAGGTAGCAAATGCTACGGGCCTTGCGCCTCCTAGGGGGCCTCGCGCCTTCTAGGGGGCCTCACGCCTACTAGGGGGGGCCCCCGCACTTAGGCTAGATGGGCGACCTTTTTCTTTTTTAAAGCTATACGATTTTACCCCGGACGGCAAAAATCAAGGGCCTCTTCTTCACATTTGCTACGGGCCCCGCGCTGTCTTAATCCAGCCCTGATGTGAACACATTTACTAACGAGCAATAATGACAATGCAGAACGGCACAGAAAGATAAAATGTAGCTAACGGAGGAAGCTAAATAGCTTTCAAATGATCCAATCAGGTTTAAATAGTTCACGAAAATGTTTGGGAATCATAAAATAAATTGTTTCACAAATTAAACTGGAAACAAAATATTTCATTCAGGTTCTATCTGCAATCATAGGGAACCTTTTTCACTGCATAAGAGAGCCACAATAGAAGGCACACAACTCACAGCTTGACTATGTGTTGAATGTCTGCTGGTAAAAAATACGTGAAAATTCAGATCACAGTAACGGCATTCAAACAAAATTACTTTTCACTGGGCTGTACAAGTATGCTACATTTGCTTCTAATACTTCTGATGTGATTTGTGAGCCAGTTTTTATTTATATAGTTAGACTTATTCCCTCCTGCCGTTCCACTGGCGCAGGCAGACTACTAATGTACAGAAAGGCAACAACACCAACAGCTACACCATTCACAGCTCCAGCGGCTCACTGAACACAAATCTTACTCCATGAAGGGTCTACACAACAATTATTGAATTCCTCCAAACAATAAGATACATCTCTTACGATGAAATCGCAACAAATAGTTTGAATGTTAGAAGTAACTTATCCGTAAATGTATACTAATTATTGGAAACTTAATTTTTGAATTTTTCGAAGTCGTATCAAAATAAAACATACCCTATTCTAATCATGGGACCATGGGTTGAACATTGGTCGAAACAACATTAGAAGTCTATGTTTACTATTTACGTGAACAGCGTTAAACTAAAAACTATCCTAAATTTATAGTCTTTAATTCAAAATGAAACATAGCCTAATTTACCCCCGGGATCAAATCATGTACAGTATTGAAAATCAGGAAAATATTTTTTTCCTGAGTTATTTAAATTCCAACTTGCAGACAGACACGTATTAAAAAAACCAGTTGATTCCTTTTCAGTAGCTTACTAATAGCGCAAAAATCTATTTAAAAAATAATAAAAAAATCTTATATATACAAACGTTTTCCTGGTTACATTTTTATTATGACTTTACGTCTTGTCTATGTAGATATATATAGAAGGGGTAAAGTACTGCGATAAGGAAGGGAAGGAACTTTCTCATGGCCTTTTGAACGAACCATTCCGATGTTCGCTTGGAATGATTTCGGGAATCAATGAGAAACTGAAATCAATTGTTCCGACAGTGATTAAAACCTGCGTTCTCCAGAAGGCGAGGCAAGACCGTTACCACTGGTTACAGTTTTGTTGTATGTAGTGATAGATTTCTCGGCATTTTGATGTCGCTTTAAATTGAAGCGTACTTTATTTTGCCAATGGAACCAGGGCAATATAATCATTGAAACCACATAAAAACTCTTCCATTTTTTTCCTGGATGTCGTCCAATGAATTATTTTAAATATATCAGATTTACAACTTAACATCCAGATAAACATACCCCGTTTTACAATGGGCTCTAGAATAATTCGGCTCTAGACTAGTTCAAAGTTCATTACTATCAACGGACTTTATCTTCAGTTTATTCTATCGTAACTAAGCATACTCTTTTTTATCTGCGGTGCAAATAATAATACATTAATAAAAAAATCATCAAATTTCGGTTAGTAGTTTTTCCGTGAATTACGTTCAGCCGAAGATTATTATTATTATTATTATTTTATTGAATGACACTTTGAAATGAAACATACCTAATTATATCTGCGGTAGTGCTGTGCCTTGATCCGAGCCCATCAAAAACTCACCAGTGATTTTTCCGTGAAATTTATTCAACAAAAAATAGATTTTCAATGCCACAAAAAATTTAAGTACACCCAATTTCATCTGTGAGACCACGGGCTGTACCTTAGTCGACACTCCATAAAAATGCGACCAGTGGTTTTTGCGAGATTGGAATAATTTTCTGCTAGCAACAATACTGACGAAGTGAAGCAGTACCGCTCCTTATATAGATAGAGGGGCTGTGGCAGCTTAATACATCAGGTTCTGCGAACCTCACGCTGTGAATCAGTATAAAATTAATTCGGTAGAAGTTCGAAACAACATCGATTAGCATGATATAGTGTAGATAAAGATATGTTATTACGCACCCATATATATTTATGTTTTGACCATCGCAGATAAAATAATAACAGTTTATGTAAAGGTTGAGGATAAAATGTAGTTATACTTAGTTCTGATGGTATCAACACAAGAATTAAATAAACCGCATATGGTGTGATCCTTGATTTCTAATTCACCGCACTTGCTTGTTAGCAATGCGTTATCAAAGGCAATAGCGCAGCAATCTCTTGTTTAATCTTTCTTCGAATATCTGAATTTTAGGTTCCCATAGAGAAAAACGTAAATCTTACGAGGACTCTTTGCTTTGAATTCTGCCGCCACTGGTTTCGAAGCACGTCACGAGAAATAACTGCGCAAGTTAAAACAGGTATTCTAAATTAGAATTTAATCAGAGAGTTTGTGCTATCGTTAGTGAAGATCATGATTCACAGGTTCCTCAGTATGTTCAGGTATGCACAATTCGACATGTTCCCTACGTAAACTCACGAACGTCATGGGGGCAGTTCCTTAAAAATGCCATGACCGAATTCCTTCCCATTCCTTGCCCCCATCATTTCCCGTCTCTAAAGACTTCGCTGTTGAGAGACGTAAAGCAGTTAAAAAAATGGGGGCAGTGGAATCAGATATTATCGAACATGTATTCTGAGTGACAAAGTCGATTCTAATTTCCCTGTAATTTATTTGTGGCTTACATAGTAATTTGAAGACATGTGTGATTCAGCCTTTCTGTTTTTAAATTTTGCGATCAGATAAGTAATGCCAACGGCAGTCACCGCTGGTGGCTACCTCGTTTGCCCCACCTGTCAGGAGAGGGTTTGTTGTCCATCAGAGGTCGTGTCAGATAGCGAGAGATGGATGTGACTGTCAGGCGGCAGATGGCGAACCAGATAAAGCGGTGGGAGAGGCGAGCCTCGATGTATTAGTAATCCACATTTGGCGCTCTGCTCTGAATATTAATAGCGGGAAATTAGAAATTTGTTTTGCTTTATAACATTAGGTATTCCAGTTTTGTCTCGGATGGCAGCTGACGTGTAGGTATCAGTCGGTTGTATGGATATGAACACTGTATATCGACACGGTGAGGACTAAAATAGGAGTATGAATAAAAACTGGAGTATTAAGAGAATCGTTGTAGCTGACAAACCGTCCATGAATTTTTCATTGTTGAGATAAATCACCAACGTTGGAAAAGGGGTTGCGGAAGTTATCTCCAAGCCATATTGCAAATAATGAGCATGCTTTAGAAAAACATTTAGATCAAATTTCGGAATTAATTGAATTTATAAATAGAAATTTCTGGCTTCTATTTTTCCCCCTTTAGGCGGAAAAGAATAGTACTGCATTCCGTATTTGAAGGCCATTTCTGGAAAGTGTCGGTAGTCTTTTGTTTTGATATAAACTAATACTGTTAAGTAATGGGGTTCGAATAAAGCTACTGAAAAGGTTTAAACTACGGAGAGTGAACTTTGAATCTGGATTGGCCAATAGTTGCAACGTTAATTCTTGCGAGATTGTGATAAACATTAAGAAGCAGCAACATTATTTTTACAGAGGAGAGGAGTGGGAATTCCTGAAAGGAAAAGGAAAGCGGGTTGGAGAATCTTTCGCGTGTGGGAGAAGCTAACCAGATGAGCTGGAAAACCTGATTATGGAAGAAGGGCGTAAGCTGCAATGAAATTGTATTGGGTTGAGTGGACTTGTTAAATTTGAAGCCCGACTATTTATTATTGCTATATTAGCCTACAACTGTGTTTGGTGTTTAAGCACATTGTTAAACATATTACGATTACCGACTATTTTCATTTTGTCATCATACTAATTACATGAAGTTCGATTGACTCTTAGATTTGTAATTTTTGCATCGATTACGATGTTGGTTTGCCCATATGCACTCGTATTACATGTATGTTGCGTATCTTTTTCCAGAAGCTTATTGTAAACTTTATAATTTACTTCAACCTTTTCACTCCTAGCTTCCCTGTATTGAACTGAGTGTCGTGAACCATTAGTTTCCACGGGTACTACGCTTGAAGCTCCTGACAACTGCTCATAACAGAACATGGATTACCCTCCTTCCATCACCCAGAGTAATATGCATGGGTTCATCCTTATCCACTGTCTCCCTTACAACTATTGAAACGCTCAGGAGATACGATAATAGCTCAACATTTGTAGGTGTTGTTTCAGACGATTATGAGAAGCAGAGCGTCTTACTGTTACAGAGAAAATAAAGAAATTTGTTCTGCAGCCATGTGACATTTGGTTGAAGTTTGATATAGATTATCAAAAGGTGAGAGAGGTGATATAACTGTAGTACTGGGAACATGATGGCGCAATGCGGTCAGCGTTCGGCCAACAATCTTCAGTACACACCTCGTTCGAATTATCTTTTTTGTGTTTTATTTATTTTTTGCTTATGGCTTTACGCCTCGTCGACGTCGAAGCCATTAAATGCGGGATAGGTCTGGGAGAAAGAAACTGTAAAAAATACAGGTATGCCATTTTGAAGGAACAATTCCGGCATTTGCCTGGTGTGATTTCAGGAAACAATGGAAATCCCAAATCTGGGTGGCTGGACGGGGATTCGAACCCGCGTTCTCCCAAATGAGAGGCAAATGCGTTACCGCTCACACACTGCGTTCGGTATTCGACAATATCCCTTTATGTTTATATTTACGTCTTTTAATCATCTTGAATGCCACAATAATTGCATGAAACTTGTCCATGGAAATTCCGGACTCATGCTCAAATCAGAAAAGAAAACCTTCGTTTTAATATGCGTGTGTAGATGAACGTTATCAAATGCATAAATTGATTTTGATAATTTCACGATTGAATTGACTTCGTTGTTTTTTATATCACACTAATTTTGAAGGCTCTGGATATTAAATCCATGTTATATAGCACTGTTGGCGAAAATTGTAACACCGAGACGGAGGAATATGATTACAATGAAATTTACTCCACAGGTTAAGGACATGACAATACACAAACGATAAGAATAACAAAATTGCACGTTATCTCTGGAGTCTTAATCATTTGTTGTGATTCTATGCTCTACATATCCTCCGATTTAGGAGTGATTCACACCATTCCTTCTAGGTGCTGCAATTTTCACAAACAATACAATTATCAGAAAGTAAATATTGTTTTGTTAGATGAACATCTGTTGTTACTCTCCTCCTGCATGAAACCATTTTGTTATAATGTTTTATTCACTCAGTCCAACTCTTTCTATTGTTCCTTTTAGATAAATTTGAATAAAAATAATGTTCAGTTGAAATAAATAAATTATTTTTATGCTTCCTGTATCTTGTAAGATGACATAAATTCGAGAGATGATAAAGATTACTGTTTTATATAATTAGCACTTTCTGTGGATAACCTTGTAAAAAATACCATACGGAGCCTGTCCGTTATACAGGATATTTTACAGTCACTCAAATTTTGGTGTACGTAGGGTATACACTTGTTGAAAGATATGATTTTATAAATGGTTTTGCTACCAAAATCAGAGAGAGTTATAAATCAGTCAGAGACTCTACTCATAAAGAAATATTCATTGTAACATTTCTCTGAAAACTCTGTTGGCAACGGTAAAGAACAGTAAATCTGTCTTTATGAGCAATAACACTGCTGGTTTGATGAATCAAGGACACAATTTCGTCTGGCGATAACTATCCATAGAGTTATATTGTCCTGGCGCATTGTAGAACGCAAGACGTTGACTGCCAGTTTTTACTGCGTCAGATAAGAAACTACCAGTGCCTGTTATATGTATAAAACTTAGAAGACTATGTTTTGTCAGTGACTTATGGATACTAACATTTTATTTGTTTTCTGTGTGTAAAGTCCGTTTGATGGAGCAGTGAAATTGTAGCTGATCGAGTTTAAAGGCTATAGAAATCGGTTTACACATCATCTTTAAACCGCTAGGTACCTGGAATATTATAGATGCAGACTAAAAGTTACTTTATACGAGCTTGAATTTATGTTTCAAAATATTATTAGTAATGCCATTAAATATATAATATACGAATGTTCCATCCAGAATAGTACCATACTCATTAGATAAACCTTTTGGGTTGACTTCAAAATTTTCTCACTAAATATTTTTATCAGATTTTCATTTTTAAGTTGTTAAATATTTCGTTGCATCTGAGGTGGCATTAACACTATCAAGTTTAGCAACACGTAAAACCTATGAAATGGCAATATTAATTACTGCAAATCTATAAATTTCCAAGCGTAATTAATGAAGACTATTCTTTATTCATAACTCCAAGAAGAAAGACAATACAGTCGTACAAAGTGTTCTCCAGTAATTACTATTATTAAATTGCCATTTAATGGATATAAGTTCTTCAGAATGTTAAGAAACGTCCTAAAATTTCAAATTATTGGCGCAGGAAGAAGACGCTACCTTAGAAATATAAGAGAACGTTTTGTAATCCTTGTTACTGAAAAGTATGCAGCACCACATCACACCTCAAATATGATGGTTGGTAACTGCCTTTTACAAAAAAAAAGAAAAAAAAAAAAAAAGTTCTCTATTTGTGGAAGGTTCTATTCTTTTGTATTATTTTGCTTTTGAGATAGTTCTTACTTCCGTCATCAGTTTCAGCGGTACTTCCTAAAAAAACAGCATTATCTAACATCTTTTAGTGTAAATTACCTTATACTTAATCATGTGCTATACCGTTACAGAATTTATAAAGAATTTAACATCCATGAAGAATAATCGTCACCTACATCTCTGAGGAGTATACATTACTTAAAGCAAGTAATAATACATAGCACGCAAAAATATCTTATGGATTGATTTTGCTTATTCCAGCCACTCAAACGTTATTATTTTATTTAGAGTGGTACCATCTATCATAAACGAATGTAGTTCATATCAGTTGATCGTTTAGGTGCTAGCTCTGTAATCTGTTGTAAGACTTAATAGACAATAATGGAAAAGCAATACATATTATGCGTATGGATGAGCACACATGACACTTGTCAAACGGTAATTGTATAAATATTAGATGTATGAGTCATTCGTTTGAAATTGAAGGCACTAAGTGTGGAGAATATGCCTAGTTGAAATAACCTCAAATCTTACTAATGGACTTTTGGTTTAGAAAAGATATTCTGCCGTAAATGAAAATAAAATTTAATCAATACTTCTTCTTATGTTGATGGGCTTTCTTATGGTGATATAAACCTTGATAGGTATTAGTAATCAGAGAAGAAATGAATCTCTGACATTATTGTATACTTGATTTGGTTGTCACAAGATCAAGTGAAGACCTACACCTGTAGATCTAAGAGCATGCTGGAATGACTAGACCTGAATTTTTGGTGAAGGGTCAAACCAGTAATTGCCAAAGACATCTCCCAAGTAACATTATAATATAGTGGAAAATAATAAATGATTCAATATCATCCAGCTACTAGATGTACTCAAACAATCTAGTATCAAATTATTGCAAATGAATAGAAAATATAATATGATCCTCAATGAGTATAAGGTTAAGTCAGGAATAACAAGTAGAATATAGCGGGTGTTGGTATAGCACACTGCAAAGAGAATTTCAACTATGCAACTATGTTTTCCATTTATTTTTTGAGTGCACAAAATATACCATTGTAAAAATTAGTTGTTAATTTCTTTTATAGACAGTTTATTTTACTTTCGGGCGACGTAATAGCTTTGCTTCTCTCCTCTTATATACGGTTCTGGTTTAATCGGCGATAGCAAATTGCCTCTTAGTAGCTGCTATGTGCAGACTACAGAATATTGGAAGATAGAACTAACACGCTCTTTACCCGACATTCCAAAAACAAGAATGCAAGGCTTCAACACATTTAAGTGCTATTTGTTTGAGAAACACACACACACAAAGAAGGATATCATTTCATCGAGAAGTTACAAAATTTGCCATGCTTCTTCCAACAGAATTATATACCTCTCATTCACTTAAACTTATAACAGGAGAATATAATTCATAACAGGTTATGGAATACCCTACTCCATCTTCCAAGACTCATTACATACATTTATTTTCTCTTGCGGCAAATAAAACAACCGAGTTTATTCTTTCCAGAAACCGGACCCTGTTGATTAGGTTATGTATACAGAGATTGTAATGGATTTGAGAAGTAAGAAGAGGAATAAACCAAGCTTGGTGGGTGAACGGTTAAGGTTCTGGCATTGCATTTGGGAGGACGTAGGTACGAATCCCCGTCCGGGCATCCAGATTTGGGTTTTCCATGGTTTCCCAAATCACTCCAGGCGAATGCCGGGATACTTCCTTCGAAAGTCCATGGCCGATTTCCTTCCCGTTCCTTGCCCCCGGTCCCATACCGTCTCTAATGACCTTAGCCGTCGAGGAGGCGTAAAGCGATAAAAAAAAGGAGAATTATTTTTTTCTCTTTATGCAATTTTACTGGGCCAAAACGCAGCTTTTTATATTTTTCATTATAATTATTTCGAAAACATAAACAATAAATCACAAATCACTATTTAGACAAATGTAGGTTGAACTCTTCATGCAGCCATCTTCAGCACACGCATGTCAGACGGTGAGTGCGCATCACCATCAATGCTTTCCAGAGTCAGTTATATGAAATGTGTCCAAATACATGTGATTGGCGGCCTAAACCACTCCACCCGTGGCGTGACTTAGAAAGCTGCAAAAATATGTTTTCATTAATTTTTTTGGATATCAAAACGGGAAACCTAAATCTCCACCCTTTATGTACTCTCTCTCCATGTAGGAAATGTAATCGTTGCATTTTTTTCATACTGCTTATATAATACTGTACACAAAAAATTGAAATAAAAAATGTAGAAGCGCATTTTTTTTATGCCGGTTGATGGATCTTATCCGGTCTGAGGATTTCGTTTATTGAAATTGTACGTACTGTAGTTCCATCCCTTTATTAAAAATTTGATGTAAGCCACACCCGAAAACGTGATTAGCCACGCATAGATCGGTCTGATAGGGTGTGAGAGGCAGTCTATGTTACTATTTATGTGACTCCCGTCTGTAAGCAAAAGATACGAGAGGTGATCAAAAATAATATTACAAAACCAGCAGCGTAACGTGTGCATCTAATTTCATACAAAAAATGTAGCCAAGAGCTGGTACATACATTTAGTTGTTTTTCGATATAGTCTCCATATTGGTCTAGGCACTTTCGCTTATTGTGATGAGTTTGAATATTCCCTCCTGGTAAAAATCCTGTCGTTCCTCATCGTCTGAAACGAATTGTCGGCCTCCTAGCTGCTCCTTCAAGTGAGTAAAGAGATGAAAGTCGCTTGGGGTGAGGTCCGGGTTGTAAGGGGGAGAATGCTGCCGTGCTGGGTTGCCTACTGCGGTCCTCGGCGGTTACATGTTTCTCTCCCAGAAATGGAATAACTTGACGGATTTTTTCGCAAGACCAGTTTTCCAAACGACTCGCCATTAGTATTTGCCTACAACTAGCGCTATAGGTGGCGGGTAGCTGAAACTATGCACTGCTTTCAACCTCTGTCTTAGAATTACCACACACTATTAATTTATCTATTAAGGGGTGACGTTCAAGGAATACCGGACTTGTAATCTCAGTTGGTGATCAACCCTCGTTTATTATTCTCATTTGTTGGAGTAACAAATTAATTATTTTAAGCCAGTAGGATGAAAAAACTTTATCAAAAATTGTTCACCATGCTTGCGACCATATAGTGTTGGGATATTTGAATTCAATAATATTCTTTCTGATATATAACGTAAGTCTCTTGTAGATATACCTTGTAATCTCTGACAATTGAGAGCACGTTTTGAATAAATATTCAGTTACGTATTGTAATTTGTCGTGTTGTTTACCTATAAAAATATAACTGTGATGTTGAATTAAATTCGAAACAGCATTAAGAATGCGAAAAATATTGAATAATAATTAGATATTTTTAGCGTGAAAAAAACTCTTATTTCTTGTAAACATTAAAACGGATATGAATACCTTTGCTATTAAATTTGATGCCATTGCTTTGTTAGAGTTCTTTACGTTTTCTCCCTACAGAGTGGCCCTAGAGCCCTCCAAACTACTCTTCTCTTTCGGCTGGTCACGCGATACAGTCTTCAAGCACAGAAATGAGAGGTCATATCAAGTCCAGCACGGAACATCATACTAATCAGATTCCCTGGTTCAGTATAAATCTAATTTCTGTGGTATATCACTTCAAGTTTGTATGATAATTTCCAATTGAACATCATTAGTAAATATCAAAGAATTACACGTAATAATACTACCGCATTGGTTTTCCCGTATAATCAAATTTACTACTTCAAATTTATGACTGCGACTGGTTGGTGATCTATATGACTGACATTAAATAGCACGAGAATTTGATCTTGATGCTGCTATCTGATTACTCTTACGTGTATTAAGAAAATGTGACTGAACCACTTACTTCACAGCCTGTTGTCTCGTGCAAGAGTTAAGTAAATGGACTCCAAAAGCAAATATTACCAGTATGTCGGGTAAATCATGAGAGGCACTTATAAGCATTCTTAATATGTTGAAATGAAGAATATTTATTTAATAAGTGTCGAGTAAGAACGTAAAAATCTTGATATCAGTAGGAAAAAGTATCTTGGATTTTGATAATCTTCATTCTATCATCAAGTTATTTAAAATAGAAGAAAAAAAGTTTTGCCTGGATATGGATTTACATATTACATGCAACTTTTCTGGAGGAGACGATTAGTCTAGAACTTCGTCATATCTAAGATACTGCAAAATATGAAACGAATTATGTTGCCGTAAAGGTCCACAATTTCATTTTAAAAAATTTAATATTTCACGGTTCCGTTGCGAGTGGTTTTCTGTCCATGTAATTTACAGCTAAGAGTGAGTTATATACTGTAACGAGTTTCAGCTGCATTATTGCCTTTTCCCGTAATGTTAATTATGTGATTAAAGCAATATACTTTGGTGGTTGATACAGTTTCTAGATTTTTATGTCGATTAAAAAAGTAGTGCTATTTTTTTAAGTTCCTAGTTTGCAGTATTATTAGGAATTCATTAAAATAAACATAAATTATTTTAGTAGAACTGCTGGTAGCAGAACACAGAAATTTTAATTTTTGCTTTTATAGAGTGGTAGTCTTCCTGTTGGCCTAGTTGGTTGCGACATCATGATGGTGCTCGGTGCCTGATGGAGGTTAGATGGTTCAAGATCTGGTGGTGGAAAAAAGTTTCACTATCAGGACTTGACCAGCAGGTGAGGAGAGGTTTCGATGAACAATTATTAATTACCAGTCCTGGGTTAGATCCCAAACATAAAGCGAGGACATATGGCACTGTTTCACTACTGATGGTGATTTGCCCTCTGGATGGTGACGTTAATCCTAGCAGCTCTGTGGGGTCCATCAGACCGAGCGTGGTGGTGTAACGGATAGCGTTCTGGCCTCGCATTCGGGAGGACGGCGGTTCGAATCCCCGTCCGGGCATCCAGATTTGGGTTTTCCATGGTTTCCCCAAATCACTCCAGGCGAATGCCGGGATGCTTCCTTCAAAAGGCCATGGCCGAATTCCTTCCCATTCCTTGCCCCCATCCTTTCCCGTCTCTAAAGACCACGTTGTTAAATAGGGACGTTAAACTGTTACCAAAAAAAAAAAAAAACGGGGTCCATCAGAAGAGTAGGTCCGAATGTTCCCGCATCAGATCCCCCCCCTTTTTCTACATTCTACCATCACATACAACACACTACGCTGCACGTACGCACTGTGATCCATAGGAAAAAGTAAATACGCTTCCATCACTGAGGAAACCAAGGCGAAAACATCCTAGTTTAAATTTTCCAAGATAAATTAAGTAAAAAAGAAGCAGAAGTTTCGGTAGTGAATTATAATAAACATTTCAGTAATTCCTTATTTTGGTAAAAATACTCTTTAGGAATGGCAATGATTCGATCATAATGTTGCGAAACATATAACCAACATTCGAAATTTTTGTTACAGTAGTATATGTCACATTTTAGTACATTAGAAAGGGTCTTATATTTAAATATTTGATGATACACGTGTTGTTTGCGTAATTTAACAATAAATTTTCGCAGTAGTTTAAAAATGCTAAATTAATTCATCGGTGTTCGTGCTCCAGAATTCATTTGTCAGAATTTCATTTTAATCAGACGAATGTTACAATTCATTTATTGTAACGTAAACAATCAACTGCAGAATATGTTTGTTAAATTATTCAATGAATTTTGAAAGTATGTTTGTTGTACGTTGTGATTGATATGAGTTGTCATATAAACAGATTTGCAGCATTCTCGTTTCACTGTCTGAACATAAATACACAACTGATAACAGTTAGCTATCTGATTCATTTTTGTATACGCTGGATGATTTAGTGAAAATATAATGATGGTATTTATTATGTCGCAATCTATCGATTGCCATTAACTAATAACTAAGAAATTTATTTTAAGTTTGATAGTTTTAAGTTATCTTGAATGGAATATATTATCCTCAATGAAGAAACATCTTGCTGTGATAGATCCGTGCAACTTATAGACCCTACAAGTCGTATTAGGTCACATCCGGAAAGATGGTAGTCATTTTGTTTCTTCAATGCATTTTATGTTGATGATTACGTGTTATGAGTAGCGTGAAATGAATGATGACGAAAGAAGGAAAGACTACTTCTTAAAGGGTATCTACGTTTCAAAGCTCAACTTCATCATCCACAGGATGAATAACTACAAACAGTCTCTTAAGTCACCATTTGGAAATTAACAGAGAGGTTTGGCACACCATATGGTGATTAGATAACGTGACCCTCCACCTCTCCTACATTTCTGGCTAAGTAAAGGATGGTGAAAATTTATGTCACCACCGAGGTTATAATCAGGTAATCCAGTGTGAAGTGCTAGGCGAACATGTAACCAGTGAAGTGAGGAATAAGAAAAGGAGAGATACGCAGCAAGATAAACGGAAATACGGAAACAACCAGTGACCATCAATTAGTCAAGGAAGCAACAAATATTAATGGCATTAACATATCCGTTCCACTCAATCAAGTACTCACAAATCAGTGTCGCAAACAGAAAAATCAATATATAAACGTCAACATCTAGGATAACTTTTACAACTTGGAAGTACTTTTTAGATAGGGATAAATAGTTTTAAAAGTTTACAAATAGGTTGCATCGACTTTTAGAATTGTTAATTTATGTTTTGTAATTTTGAAAAAGACAGAAATATATAAATAAAAATATGCAATAACACGTCGTTCGACTAGAGATCGAATTCTCACTTTCAGAAAAGCAGGTTAGAGCCAGACTTTTAAAAAATCCACAGAGTGCTATCAAACCATCAGATCATCATTGATGTTTGATAAGATACACAATAACGCGTTACATACAGAGTGACAGATAAACACGCTTATACGGGTAAATAAAAACCAGCCGATCACGATCTTTCGTTTTATGGCCGCATGCGCTGCCTGACGTCAAACATTACCTACTGCCAAGCCACACTATGTACTAATGGAGGAAGAGAAGTATTGCCATCAGCCTGCGAAATGTTTATCTATGTTCTAGGTGTGACGTGCATTTTGTGAAATGTGTAGTGAATGAGGTGAAGATTAGGAACCGTTCCGGCATTCGCATTGATGCCTGCAGAAAACAGGCTAACACTGCAGTCAGGACTGTCGGTACGTGGGGGCTTGGTCTTTTGCCTGGCTCCGTTGTACCTTCCCAATCCAGCCTGCGGCTCCTCAGCGCATAGAGCCACTAGTTATCACAGTCGTAATATTCATTACAGACAGAAAAGCAGCGAAAGTACATAGACAAATACACTTATGATATTACTATAAGTGTTTTCAAATATACGGAAATTTTATGCAGACAGACTATCAGACTCTTGGATATCAATGCAACTTGCAACTACTATTCTAGTTATGGTATACATAAAATTTTCATATATAGACAGGAAAGTGGATAGAAGTCACTACATCAGTTAGCTGATACTTCCGTCGAGATTAAAAAATCATATGGGTATGATTGTAGAAACGTGTCTACAAATTGGATCACGATTAATAGTTAAGAAGCTTGATACTGAAGATAGAAATGAAATCAGATCTACACAATGTTTGAGTTATATTAAGAAATGTCACACACAGGAAGGCGCATAAACGAATAATAATCTTTTAAACAGAAAAAACGACTTCAAAAACAACACACAAGAATATATTTTTAAAGCCACGAAGCAAATAATAATTTTTATAGAACAACCTATTGTAGTGATAGAGTGGAGCCCAAGAGACCATCATAGACTGAGATGAAGACCACCAGACCGATGAGAGAAGGACATAGGCAGGATTGATGATGTTATCGCGCAAGATAGTTTGACTTGGAGAAGACTGCTCAAGCTTGTAGTGTACCGTTAAATAACAGCTTGGGAGACACGTGTGTATGCATCGTACTTTTTTTTTTTTTTCTTCTTCTAGCGAGAGGCAGCCACCGGTCTATCACGCCTGCACTTGAGGGATGTAACGACAGCTGGTGGCCCATTAAGGTAAGATGTAATACTGAACAGATGGGTCATAAGCGACGCAGCAAAGGACCGAGCCTCAATAATGTCTAAGTACGCCTTCATTAAAATAAAATAAAGAAAAACTGTTCCCAAGAATAGTGCCTAAGGCGGAGCCACAGTGTACGGCCAATCTGGATAATTGTTAATGTTAGTAACTGTAATCTGTATGACTGGGAGCCAGCCAGTGGGCAAGAGCTTCCTTACTAATAGGGAGATTGGAAGACAGCCGCCAAACGGTGTAGACACGAATCATCTTCGCAGCCAAAAGATACCGTTGGTGATTGGCTACCTCCAGGGTAACTGAGTTTGCAAAGCGCTGTGACCCTCACACCACCTAGAGATCGGGTCAGTCCTCCGACGGACTTTAGCATCGTCGTTTTCTGCCCTAGTAACCGCGCGCGATTGTCACTCTTGCTTTACCGAGAAACTTTCTGATTAGTGTTTTTTGTTCTTTTAAAACGAATTATTGTTACATTTTATAAAAAAATGTTAAAGTGCATAATTAAATATAAAAATCAGATTGTGAACCTTGTTTTTTAATTATGTCCCATCCAATCAAATAATATGTCACTTGAGCTGGTTAAGAATTCTGATTATTAAATAATTCATATTCATTATAAATTAAATGATCATACTTTGAGATCTGGATGTCGTTTCCGCCATATTTGGAAACACTCCAAAAGGAATTTCTGGCGCCCACCTGATTTTAAAATATGAATAATTTCTTGTAAATCAATAAAAGGAATTAAATTATCACAATGAGGTCAGAAGTTGATCTCCTCCCATAGCAGATACTTCAAGCTCTAGCTGAACTCATAACTCCTAGAGGCCACATCATTTAATAACTAAACTGACTGATGATGATTACCACCACTATCCAACATTCTTACTAATGCCTCATACTTTTTTATTATGATTTCTTAACGTATTCTTACTAATGCCTCATACTTTTTATTATGATTCCTTAACATATAAACGCCAAGGAAGAATTTATTTGTATTAAAACAACAATTGAAACGCTATCAAAATATCACACAATTAAACGTAGATCTTAAATTCTTATGGATAAAGGAATATGGTCCTGTTCTCGGAAGCTTTATCCAATGTTATAATTACAGTATAAACGATCACTGCAAGCTCGAATTCATTAGCTCAAGTCGTTTTCAACTGTCTTCAAATGTTTGAATATAATTTTTCTGAGCGTTATGTGTTTCATTTCTATATTTAATCTCGTATTTTTGTTTGAGTAAATTTATATTCTGCAATTTTCGCGTAGATTAATTATAACCAAGGCTAATGTACAGTAGATTGCCGATACTCAGTGTATATTATGTTTACTTATCCGTGAATAATCTAGTACATAAAAAATGCCATAAATGTTTAAGTAATATAAAAACATCTCGGGTTTCAAGTCGCGTCAAAATTGAGCCATCTGCCGACGTTTCGGAAGCTTGCACTGTTTCCATTGTCTGATATTAATTAAGCGGGGCTTGATAATGGAAGCAGTGCAAGCTTCGGAAACGTCGGCAGATGGCTGAATTTTGACGCTGCTTGAAACCCGAGAAGTTTTTATAGATCATAGCCACCGCGAGAACGTACATAGTTGTTTAAGTAATAGTTTGTTTGGAGCTCTTTAATCCGTATTTGTAAATTTATCTCTGAATTATATTTGCACACTTCCTCCGGCGTTGTATCAGGTCTTTGCTGCAACATAAATATGTTAAACTCTTGGAACGGTTTTAACTGGTATGAGCCTCGGGGGAAGAAAAAACTTACACAATTCGAGACTTATCCCCAGGCTAAAAGAGATATTGGTGCACGATTCCTAATCACCACGTTATTTACGAAAGTCTTCTCCTCAAGACAAGACAAGGACTCGTTAGTAATTGTGGAGTGTCATTGTACCTGTTACGCTTTCGGCTGGCATTTCTTAAACCTCTTTCCAAGTGGTATGTCGTCTGTGGTTCATGGCAAAGTGGACACGCCGAGATCCTATCCAGCAGACGCGTGGTCGCCTCTAAGCCTGCTAGAGGACAGTGCGGCACGCTCCTCAAAGCTCCTTCACCTGCGATCCGTCACGTCCACTAGCAGGGTAACACGGCCCTAAAGACTGAGCCCAATCAACTACCGATCGCGGTAGATCGGAATCGATTGTTTGGAAACAACAGGGCCTAAGTTTGATTGTTACAGCAGTCTCGGAGCTTCAGTTGCAATAAATTGAATTATGATATTTAACTCATTATAGAAATGACCTTTACTTATTTTTTTTCGAATAATACCGAAATAAAATTCATATTTACTAATTAAAGATGTCCTACACATCATTCCTAGGTCATCTTTATGCTAACATGTACAGAGTAACTTGTCGCGATGTGTGTTGTAGTAGTCGGTAAATTCGTGGAAATGGCTGAATGCAATTTTGAAGACAGAAAATATGATGGCGGGACACGAAAATTACACTATTTTTAGAATGGCATCAATTTTTACTACCTTTTTTGTTCCGGCATAAACTATTTGTCTTAATTTAAAGCCTTACATAGATTCAGTACGACAGATTGGTCAGGTAATTAAGGTTTTCATACCGAGCGTCCATGGTGAGCGGTTAGCGTTCTGGCCTCGCATTCAGGAGGACGCCGGCTCGAATCCACGTCCGGGCATCCAGATTTGGGTTTTCCATGGTTTCTCCAAATCAATCCAGGTGAACGCCAGGATACTTCCTTCAAAAGGCCATGACCGAAGTATCTTAATTACTTACTTGTTGTGCTTGTTTATACCTCCAATAAGCGTCATTTGGCATAATATTAATATAATCAAGTATGCTGTCGCTAGGACTCATTGTGCTTGTATGCAGAATTTTAACTGAACTATCTACTGATAACGCCGAAACACAGTTTCTTTCATACAAGAGAACGAAGTTTTTGCGTTGTGAATTAATATAATGTTCTTAGGTGATCAGCTGAATTAATCAAGTGCTTTCACACGATATTTCGACGATCAAATTCACTGTCGCATGGTGATTATATGAGAACACGGCGACGATGAATTTGATCGCCAAAGTATCGTGTAAAATCTTCATTAATTTGATTGGTCACCCGTGAACATTGTTTAAAGTAACGACCTCTTTCGTGATTAGGGAAGGTATTTAAACAACAGTAACCAGTACTATAATTATTATCTCTGCTTAATGCACAGCTTGCACTTTGACTTCATGATTTGACTTCCTCTTCGTTTATCGTGCCTGTGAGTAAACGGTCAAAGTTTGAGTATGGCATTTGGTAGGACGTTGGTTTGAATCCCGGTATACTTTTGCTCGTCACGGCTTTCTGAAATCGCCCCTGGTAGGTTCCAGGGTGGGTCCTTCAAACCAGTCATGGAAAATTTCCTCCTGTTTGCTAACAGTTCTCTCGCCCCTTCTAAGAAGTTGATTTCGATTAGCTGCAAAGAAAAAAAGGCAGCCTACTTGGTTTGGTATTGTTAAATTGTTCAATATGACAGAATGTTATATGTTATTTCTATGAATGGAGCATAGCCTGCGAGCGGCATAGCATCGTATTCGGCTTTGCTTTTATGCACCGGAGTTTGATAACACTTAACGAAACCATGTTCTTTTGATAGTTATCTTTTGTATTGAAACAAATAGTTTTGAAATAAATCGTCGTGTTACTACAAGTCGATATGAATTTATTTAAAAACCTTTTTAATAATTGTAGCGGACGTAATAACTGCCTATTAAGGATTTAGCCAACGGTATGGTGTTAAAAATGAGAATCTAATAGCATAAGCTATTAAGCAAAGATTTTTTTTTTTTATTTTCTGTGTGATCTATTTACTCTAACAGTTTTAAATTATCTTTCCGTTTGTAGTACTTTTAACCGTGACATTATATAGCTTCCGGTATTAAAAATAGTTTTTTTTTTATACAAATACGGCTTATTTCGGATTGAAAGAAATTTTTGTTCAGTTAGAGGTTTATAATATTAATTTTTTCTGCCATAGCAGAAATTACATTACGTCTATAGTAACTACAGTGATAAAAATCCGATGTCAGTGGTCAATACTCTTGCTTTATTTAAATTCTAAGTGTTGTTTAGTTATTTCTTGCGTTGCATGGAAAACGATCATGTATCAAATCAACATTTAAAATAGACAACTCATACTTCAAATACGTTTCAAATGATATTTCTGTAAAGAGTTTAGTATCGTTTATGCTGCACGTACAGCGCAAGAAACAATAACAGCTCTTTATTAATCTGGAAGTATTACGGGATGTTAGACTGTTCTTGCATTACTATTCGTAAGTTCTTCAAACACAATGAATGATTAGGTTTCTTTTTTAAAGAACAAGAGAATGGTTAATTATTCTTGTCAGAAGCTGTTTGTTTGAGAAGCAATTTTACAGAAGTCCTTCATTAGTAGTAAAAGTACTTCGATATAATGAAAGCCTTGAAGAAACACTCCGTCTTCTAACAGTCGTAGGCGCTGTTTGAAGGAAGGTGGATGTTAATGCACAAACATCAACCGATGAATATTTCAGAGTAGCGTGATTCACGCAACGACTGCTCCGTTGCTGAGGCTCCCTCTCAAACAGTATTTGTACTTCCGGCTTCTGCGCTTTATGTTAATTTTCTCGACGTTACCGTAAATGTAAAAGCATCGTTACTTGTTTTAAATGTCGTAATTATTTTTGACAGAGTAATTATCTTCTACTCTAAAGTATAATATAGTCTGTGACTAAGGCGAATGTTTATTAATTATAAATTTTGTAATTTATAAAGTGTAAAAAATCTCTGAGATTCTCTTCCACAGGAAACATAAGAGAAATTTCTAGATAATAATACTGACCACTGGCGTCATGAAAATTTTAACATCTCAGATTTTTACCTTATCTTTAAACCATATTAATATTATGTAGTTAAAAGTGTATCTTCTTACATTTACGTAGTGTCAAATCCTTTCATCATGAGTCACAAAATATCCGTTAACCGTACCAATGCTTTGAAAATCTGTTACCACATAAGTTAGTAAACGATTTCTTCGATTTCTACTTAGTTTCTCTGTACTGAGGAGTATAGCTACAGCAAAAAAGAAGTATTAGTATCAAAGATGTGAATGATGATTCTATCGGTCATTTTAACATTGCTGACGTCTTGAAGTAGATTTGTAATGTGGCTGCTGTCATTTTGTTGAAGGAGAATAACGCAAGTACTCTCTACTCTTGGATCATAGTAGTTTCGTGGCTCAGTGGTCCTGTAGGTTATAAACAGAAAGATGCCCCGTTAAAATTAGATCACAGCCACGATTCTCAGGGCGTCTTTTCACTTCTCACATTATTATTGGTATTATTTTCGTGTACATGAAACAGTCTCATAAATATTTTTATCTGCTGCCTTACAATAAGGTAAACTCCTTTGATCAGTACATACGTGATTGATGACCATAGTTTAAATATTCATAGCTGTTTCGTGATAAAAATACCACGAAATAAATAAATTAAAAAACGGTACATTCAGCAGCAGAGGCCAGTACCCATCGTATTCTAGAATACTCGTGGTACAATCGTCATAGAACAATAAAACATTTATATGAGTATATTCTGCGACTGTACTGGATATTTAGATAATGAAATGATGGAAAAAGAAAAGTTTTTCCAGCTGCGCAAAGAAGCAACTAATATTGGTGCAATTTGTAACCGAAAAATTGCTGGATTTACACTACGAAGCTTTTGAAAACCTCTACTTTCTAGGTTTGGTAGCTACTTGTATAACTCAGTAAAAATAATATTTGCCTAGTAACAACGGCAGTTAGTTTTAAATACTTTTTACGACATTATAACACCACAGTATACCTATATATACCAATACTGTAACATATCAATTACAGTTATTCAGGCTTTTCATTTTATACAGTAGAACATGTGGCGTTTCTTGTTTTCCGACTTCTACGTAAAACCAAAAACAAGAAATGCAGACTGATTTCAACGTAAAGCAGTAGCTTCAACTTCATCAAATGAAATCTGCGATGTTTGCGGAAATTGAACGCATCAGTATTTCTTTCATCCTTTCAATACAGAACGGATGACGATGACCACAAAATCTTTTTTTCGTATTTTCTTAGGTGTGGCAAATAAATCAGACTTCTCTTCTTTAAATATTGATTAATTATGTAGAATATTTTAGAATAATTCAGCAAATTGTGCTTAAATTGGTACATGTACATTTTCCATATAGTATAAGGCAACTTACTTAATATCAGTTAGTTGTAAAAGGCGCGTTAGTGACTTTCAGATAAAATTTTTATCAGTGTTGAAACCTTATTGCACTTTTATTAAAATTCAGTTGCTTACTTTTACTTGCTCCTGACTGACAGTTTTTACTGTGGAAATAGTTTAGATACTTACGGAGGAATTCTGACGGATTCTAATGAGCTGTAAAGCAATATAAAGAAGTGGCGGTGCTTGAAGGTATTTGGTTAACTTTTTTTTTTTTTTTAATCTAATATGGTGGACATGACTATGACTGTTTCATAGAAAACATTAAACCGAAAAATATTCTGGTAATCACTGAAAAACATTTTCTGAAAGTCATTCATTCAATTTGGACACGGAACCATTCATTGCACATGTACAGATACCAGATAATGTATTTCACTAGGATTCAGTGTGGGAAGACTTGTTATCACGTGACATTATAAAGAAACTTTGGAACACATTCAACTTTGCAGCCTCAAGTACGTTAAGTAAGTATTCAAGAAAATATTTTTTTTTTTTTGCTTTGGCTACTTTTATGTATTCATTGGAAATAATAAATAATTTACGGTCAATAGCCCAACAGAAACCACGAGGAACGCACTACAACACAGTACCTCCATCCATGAAAGCAGATTTTAGTTTACCATATTTCTTGTTTTATTGTTATTACTCTTAAAATTATCTCAAGTGCGATGAGATATTTTCCGTAACGATGATTCAGAATATGTCAAATGGCAATGCCCAGAATTTAGCAAGGTATTAACAGAATGTTATCTTCTTATGGTAATACATTATCTTGACCCCAAACAGATTTTTCGGCAGTTCTTAACATCCGCACTTTACTTAATTCTCTATTACTATTACATAAGACTTATATCCTTTAGAAGTGTTATTTGGTTAAATGTACATTAGAATGTTAGAAATTTCTGCAGTGGAACCATATACAAAGTTAAATTTTTGCAATTTGTTTGAGAAATCTTCCAAAAATATTGAAGGATGATAGAATGGGAGCAGGTAACTGAACAGACACATTTTCAGCCTATTTCAATTAATTTAAAATTATTGAATGAAATTTTTAGAATACGTAGCACGAGACCATATTTCATATTATATTGAGTTATTTCAGTTGTTTATTTTATTGATAGTAGTTTTAATAATCTCAAATGGTTTCTTTATCATTATGAATAATTTTGATATAGTTTTAATCTTATTTGTAATGAGTAAATTAGTATTTAGCAAACTGACAATGTTGTTTAGCTTCTGATTTACGCGTTGTCAAGGTTCTCCAATGTGCTTTTGAATTGTTCCACTACGTATCATAAGCCGGGGTCATTCGTTGAAAACTTGTTTGAAGAAACAAGAGAAATAAGACTAGCGCACAAAGGAGTCGTACGTAGCTTAGTTCGAAGAACGAACAAAGCATTAATTAAAAATTTATTTTCAAATAAATTATACGCTACAGTTTTCTTTTTAAGTAAATTAGCGATGTTAATTTGAGAAGGCTTAAACAAATAATAATCATTTTACATGTTTTCTTGTTAAAAGCTTAAAAATGGCAAACTTTACGAAGTGTGTATATGTTTTATGTATAATTGGAGTATACATCCATTATTGACTGCTTGTCGCTGATATATTTACTGAAATAACCTACAAGATTAATACGAAACTAAGAGTTCAGTAGATCTAGTGTATATTCTTCGAATCAAAATTCAGGCAAATTTTGTTTGACGCTGGGAAGGTATACCATGCGTTAAAAGTATATTCATGAAGCACAGTACTACTTCCATGGGTTAATTCCGCTTTAGCATGATTGGGGATTTAATTAACTGTCAGATGTTCATGAAATAAATTATATGACTTTATATTTTCTATTTCCATATTGCCAGTAGTATTTAATTTAATTTAATTGCAATGGAGCACAGGCTCCAGTGGCAATTTCCCTAAACCCCCATCTTACCCCTATCCTGCACCCACTTACATTTGCCCTCTACAAATTTTATCTTTAAATACTTTCAACGTTTTCGGTAAATTATTCATCATTTCTCTTGGTAACCGTGAAACCCTTACTTAAAAAGAGAATCTTCCCACACCCTTGTGCCTGAAATTAAGTGCCAGCTTGTGGTCATGGCCTTCTTTTCCCTTCAATGCACTACTTTTCATACCTACTCCAATACCTTTCCATGCCTCATACAATTACTTAGACTTTGGCACTTAAGAAATTATTAATATAAAACTGAAACAGACATTAACATCAGTATGATGTTTAAAACAACAATTATAACAATTCGAAATAATGAGTCCTGAAGATGCTAAGGTAACGGAAATAACTGTTAAATTAGATGTACGGTATAGCTCATGAAAGTATGATGGCAAATATATGGTCAGTTCACCGAAAAAGAGTTGTTAACAGTTCTTGCTAGTAATATTCTGATGTTGCGTAAAATTTTCTCGAGCTTTCCACTTCGCCGGAAGATCGAACCAGAGGCAGGCTCCGAAACGTCGCTTTGTGTTTTTACTGACGCGCTTTCCCGTAGGAAAGCTCGAGAAGATTTTACGCAACTGACCGAGAAAGCTACTTTCTTTCAATATTCTGATGTTTAGTTAATCTGTAATTAAAAGATATAGATTTGATTTAATTAACTTTTAAAAATCAAGATATTGTTGGAATTTTGATCACCAATTTGGTAAATGATAGCTTTTATTGATCAAGTATAGTCGATGGAGTTTGATTTAGCGATGACTGTATAGCTTGGCCAGAAGAGAGTTAGTTGTGTGCTGACCACAGTAATATTAATAAAGGTGTTTGATAGAACCGCATAGATGGGTGAAAGTGACTCATGGACAAACCAGCATTTCATGTGGAGACCTAAATTTTAAATGACTGATTCTATTTAAAATCTTAAAAACTGAACAGGAAACTTAAAGTAAATTTCTTTGTGAATATCTAAGATTGAAACAAACAGTAGAATCTGCCCTCTTAGAAATGAAGTTCCGATCTAAATAACATTTAGCAACGTAAATGATGGTCGACTAGTTTAGAATTTTTAAAAGCAATTAAACTTTGTTATAAATTAACAAAATATTTTCTGACAAGTTATTTACCAAAACTAAGACATTTTCAGTAATATTTCTCAATGTAAAGCTGAATAGTGACCACAAAACTGAATTTTCAATATTCAACAGTAATCTTTAATAGACTGTTTATAAAGTTTCATATTATATGAATTTATGTATTTTATCCCGCAATTAATAGCTGATGGATGACAAATTTGAATCTATGATTTTGTAAGGTCTTTTTGGTCTACTGGAGAACGTGTATAGAATAAACATTTTTTTAAGTAACAGGCATAAAAAATTTCTATTCCTTTTCACCATACGTCTAATATTTGAGAGACAAGTTAATACCTAATTAAACCATAGGTAATATCTACGCTACCATAAATTCTTTAAGCTCATTTCAACATGTAAAAATTACGTATATTGTAGCCAGTAGAAATTTTTTTTTTTTTTTATTTTTTTTGTAAAATTGAATTTGATGCTGCTAGGAGGTAGAAGTAAAAGTTAGATAGCCGGATATTATCTAGCGTATTATGCTTTTCAGTTACTTGAATTAATTACTTGAATTTTATTTTGAAGTGATAATTTTAGTCTTACGTCACCAAATTTAATCGCGAGATTATTGAAATAACCTAATTTTGCATCAGGATGATAAAAGAGAAGCTTCAAGGTGTAAGTACATCATTTGAATTTATTATGACATCTTAGTATCGCGAATGTAAAATTTTATGAGAATGTGGAAGCGAGATTATTGAAATAACCCAATTTTGCATTAGGATGTAAAAGAGAAGTATCAGGGTGTAAGTACATCATTTGAATTTATTATGACATCTTGGTACCGGGAATGTAAAATTTTATGGGAATATGGCAAGGATTTGTTTTATATTACATGAGCAATGAGACACTCATTAATGCCAATTACTCAGAGTTGCTTTAATTCTGTGAGCATTAGACCCACATGTCGCTGGGTGGCCTTCAGCACGCAGGGCGATGTGTTGATTAACTTGCCTCTTGTCTCAATGGCAAGCGGGTAGCCTGTTCATTTGTTTGTACCAACATGAAATTAACAGATGTTTCTACTCACGAATTTGTGTGGACACAGTACGAAAGAGCTAATTGGCTGAGTTGAAAAAAGTAACACCACAGCTGGATGTTCCACCAATCAGTTAACAAAGTAAGGAATGATGTTTGCACATTACTGACTGTTTACCATGTAGCATTGTATTTATTACCTGTTTTATATCACCTCTCACTTGACATACATGTCTGTTCAAGAGCTTATTAACTTCCATATACGTTCCATCCCATTTTTTCTAAAAATCCAAAAGAAACTATGCCATTGCTGCAAATGCCTCACTGTCAATTTGTGTGTGTCGTATCATGATTCATTGAAGTTGAGTGAGCTCATAATTGAAAGCAGAAAAATACGAAGTTGTAGAATCTTTGCGGTTCTAAGAGCAAAACAGAAGAAACAATGTTTACCTAAGCTGCTATGCGTCAAATTACTACATACTGTTCTATCTTGCTGGTGTATAATGTTAGAGGTGATCAACAGTCCTTCGAACAGTATTTATACTGTCCTCAGTTACAAAGTTATACTCTTTTAAATTATCAGAAAATAACTGATGTATTTTGGATTGCGATACTACTAATATTTGTAAATGGTTAAGCGTCTTTAGATGGAAATGAATCATTTAACCTGTTAAAGGAAAACGTAGTTCATTGGAATACCGAACTGTATTGTAAATTATTGATTGCTTGATACAAAATTGAGAAAAAAAGAGTTTCTTTGTGAAGTGCAAAAGGCTTTAAATTAGGTTAATCAGGTTAATGCTTTTAACAACTATGGTGTACATCTAGCTGATATTCGCTTAAATTCCTGTAAAAGACGTTTAAAACATGACAATTATAATGGCGCCAAAACAAGTGTTTTAATGAGACGTCGAGGGGCGGTACGGTTTATAACCTTCCATACTGCATAATTCCTAACGTCCGTGTATAAAAAATAAAGGTCAACTAAGGAGTACGACCGATTGTTAAAAATTTCTCTGTAGATATTTTTTCTCTATTTGACTTACAAGATATTTTACAACCCGTCTACTCGAGATCATTAAACCCCGGAGATGGCGAGGAACAAGAGAAGACTAGGAAATTCAGTCATGGCGTTTTGAAAGGACCAACCTGAGTACACTTGTAGTGATTTTGTGAAACCCCTGAGAACTAGTATCAGGATGGCCGGATGGAGAATCCAACCAGTGTCCACCTGAATGGTAGGCCGGTCAGTCGTCTATTTTTTGTATTTCAAAGCATGTTAACTCGAGTCTAACATAAAAATTCAAGAAAATTAGACGAGATTATGTCGTTTCTTGATTTTTCCACAATATTTTCAAGAAAAATTTCCTACGAGACTTTGTTTTAGTTTGCTGTTTCCTAATATCTTCTACGCCATTTCTAAAGTCCTCGGTGAGCTTGAAGATAATTGAGTGTAATAATACAATTTTACCATATAACGGGTGATTCGATTGTTCTTAAACGTGACTGGGTGTAAAGTAATTATCTTCTGCAGATACTTGTCGCTTATCAAGAAGGAAACTGCTTGTAAGAAGTACTGCTGAATTAGCACAGCGGCGCTGAGCATTCCCAGCCGGTTATTCAATTAGCTTAATTGAATGTCGACCGAGAGTTACTGTTGAACTGCTTTCCTTAATGGTCCAAATAAAGCTCTACCGTCTCTTCAGTCTTTTATTGGACATTAAATGCTGTTTTCAGCCAATTTAAATCTATTCGTATGTCTTCTAAAAGGAACTTTGGATTCGCGTGAATATGAAATTATCAATTAATTACCCAATGAACTTACGAGGTGTGATCAAAAAGTGGTAAGACTGATTTATTGTGAGTTAACTGACTGGATGTAAGTACATTCGCATGATCGAGCATGATGTGTTCGGAGTTCACACCGATCCTTATGACTTTACGCTAGCTTTAAAACTATTTTAGAACGTTTAAGCAATAATAACGGGTCCCAGCGCAGCATAGTTATATTTTAATGGATTTTTTGTTACTTCCTCTTTTTATTCACATTAACACAAGAAGTTCTAAACAATTTCTTCCAACGTTTCAATTTATTACCGATTTAATCAATAATTATAAATTCTTGATTGATTATGACTATTAGCAGTGTGGAATTATTGAGTTGAAGCCACAGCTACTGTTTAATTTATTGAGGGTGCGTCGCAGAGCTGCGTTCTAATAGACTGCCAATCCCTATTGTCTTCGATAACATTCGTTCCTACGCAATTGATCTTGTACTATGGACAGCGAAGTCACTTCTAAAGACTAATTAGTGAAATATTAACTGTCTGCTTCCTTCGTTTTTAAATTTCTCACACTCGCATTAGTCAATACATCTCACTTTGCAAATATAATAACCTGTCAATCGATTCAATAATCTGAAAGATAAGATTTCACAACGTAATACATTTTTATTGAATTCAATATGT
Source organism: Vandiemenella viatica (assembly GCA_031002005.1). Lineage (NCBI taxonomy): Eukaryota > Metazoa > Arthropoda > Insecta > Orthoptera > Morabidae > Vandiemenella > Vandiemenella viatica. The sequence continues at coordinate 306,701,374 of JARYHS010008074.1, read as the reverse complement.
TTTGTTGTATCTGTTGTGATGTATGTATATGCAGTTATCGTTGAATCTAACAGACAGGATTTGCTTATTGTCACTGAATAATTATTAAAATTGATACAACCTATCGTCATGATCGTAATGCATGCAAAATTATAAGAGACCATAACCAATAGTTTGCTTAATTTTTCCTCATACGACTTTTTATGTTGTTGATATTGATTTTGAATAAGTACATGACATTGTACTTCCATACAATTACGTGAAAAGAATACGTTACTAGCACCTTTCAGTTTTGAAATATCACGTGAATGTTAGGTTGCTTAAAAGATTTAAATAATTTGGGACATTATTCAACATGACAGGACGGTACAGTTGTAGATACAGATTCTGCAACCATCCAAGATAATCGACGTGTGGCGATCAGTGAATTATGTAAAACCAGCAAAAAACTATGCACAGAAACAGCACGACTCGGGGCCACAGTTTGATGGTGAGGACCACGACAATTCCTAAGTGTACTTATTTCATGCGATGTAGCAGTTTTTTACCTTTAGTCTTAATTAGCAGAAAATTTCTGTATTGCTAAAAATAAAATTGTCCCTGACCTTTTGACAATTTGGAGGTCATTATATGAAATGTGACGGGATCAGCTATACACGATTTAAATACAGACTTTCATAAATGTTCCTAGAAGTTCCCAAAAGGCTGAAGCAACAGAGTGGATTCAGAAGAATTCTGCTGAAATAGTTTTTTGGAAAAAAAAGTTACATTGCTGCTATCCCTCCCGTTTCTTGATCCCCAGTTCTTCCCTCCTGTTATAATCTCGTCATCTGCGAGGTACGAGGCTTAAAGAAATAACAAAAAAGTGGTGGGCTAATTTTTTTATTTGTGAACAAAAGATTTAAAAAATAATAATTATTCTCTCTAAAAGCATGTTTGTAAACTATTATAAACGAAAAAAGACTTACGTTAACCTATATCTATTAAACAGTAAGAAATTGAAAAAAAATATACTTTCTTTAGTCTTCAGTATGACATTGTTCGTTACTCATTTTGTTGATTTGTACATTACATCCACAAACAAATCTCGGTGATAAAACCTGATACTCGTAATATGTAATTGCTCTCGTGTTCCAGAGCCCTGAATATGTGTTTGAAATAAAAATCCCACTTTTAAGGAAATTAGCTGTTTTAATAAATTGGCCGCTCCATGAATAATAACCATGGGTATCCATTAAAACAAATGTGCGGCAATGACAGCGTAACCGCTACTTCTTGCTGACCTCCATTTGAAGAAGTATATTGTTCGAGAGGCTTCTTTCTTTCTCCTTCTCTGCTTTATGCAGAAGGTTAGTAAATATAAAGCCCGTATAATCCCTTGCGAATCGCGCAACTCAGCTTTTCTTTGGGCGGAACATCACTCAGATAAGAAGTTTACGTCGCCTTTCCTTCATTCTTTCAAATCAAGATTGTATGTCAGCCATCCGTGGAACATTTTCTGATCTTGTCTCTGGCAATGTAATTTTTATTTCTTTCTGCTTCTGGCTTGAGAAAAGAGTTATATCTATCGCTCCTGAAGAGGAAGAAGAGCAATTGAGAAGTCTAGAGTAACAATAAATCCTTCAATAACATAAAATTTGTAGTGCAAGTAACGACTTCTCCATATGCCAGAATAGAGTGACTCACAAACTTTTATAATTCTGTTATTAACAATAATGTTTCAAGGTTAGAAATCGTAATAGCATTATTTTAAGATATTTGAAAATTACGAAAGAACACTCAATTTATTTAAGATTATCTTCCCCAAAATTCACAGCTATTTCTGATAAAACCAACTGGAGATGTCACAAAACATTAATGTGCATTAATATGAAATCAGTCATTAATTCTGACAATAGAAATATATACTCGTAATCTGAACGACCAGAATCATATTATTACGAATATTATTTTAATGATATTTAGATACTGCAGTGATATGTTGAGGGATTTTCTGGAGAAACTCACGACTAGTATCACTGATAAACGGATTAGACTTTATCTACATTTTGATTACACAAGTTTCTTCGTAGTATTTGATTTATTTTAATTTTTTATTCGCAACTGAAATTAATATTTGAATCTATTTTCATCTCAGTTATCAGTTGAACAGTAGAAAGAGATTAAACTAATGAACTTTATTTTATTTTTGCCAGTAATGATTCAATTTTAAACCATTAATATTATAATTATTTTTAAAAAAATTTATCCTACCATACTGACTGAATTTAAATATAATTTAATACAGGGTGCGGCAGAAATAACTCCCGAATTTAAAATGTGAATAACACAGCACTGATAGAAGCTACTGAGATATTTATTTCACACTTTCAAAGAATGATGTTTACCATTATGTTTGTCATCACTGAGTTTTGAAAATCACATCGTCCAAATGCCGACCTTCACATCTTATGCACTTCTGAATTTTGTAGGGATGGAATTTTAGGTCCATGTGCAAAATTCGTCTTATGCTGCGTTCAGATATTCCCATAGCAACAGCATGCCTACGGGCTGAACGTTGTGGGGAGGTCGTAATGGCGTGTCTCACTGCTTCAATGTTCTGCGGTGTTCGAACGGTGCGAGGTCTACCAGGAGGCTTCGTTTTTAAAGTCGAACCCGTTCTTATCAAATTGTTGACCCATGACAAAATGGTTTTCCTGTCAGGAACAACAGCATTTCGACGTAATCGAAAATGTGTACGGAATAATCGCTGCGTTATGGTAACAGAGTCACCATTTTTGAAATAAGTCTCAATCACGAAACCACGATGTTCTCCGCTCCACGCCATGGTACGTACTGAAATTGCAAGGCACACACAACCAAACGCCACAACCGTGACTCACGCCGCACCACTAGCGCCAGAGAAACAGCGGTGGCAAATTCGGGAGTTATTTCTGCCGCACCCTGTATAAAAAAGGTAACGAATGATGTAAATTCTCACTTTTGGAGATAATGTTACTAATCATGTATAGTCTATGAGAAATCTCACCTCACCTCACATATTAATGTAATTTACTTTCATCCGTTTATAATTCCGTTACATTCCATTTTAAGGTTGAAGCTATGTTGCCCTATTTTACTGCTCAACCACTCTATTTTTCTATCGATTTTATAAATAACGATAAAAATACTTTTAACTTAAATTTGCATTTGGCATAATACACTTGTGACACTACATATAGCCATTTTTTAATTTAATTTTTTATTTTTTTCTTACGGCTAAATTCTGTAGAATAATTATTTTCGCAATAAAGAAGTGATGTTTTCTTGCAGCAATTAAAACTAAAGTAATTTTGTAGTTTGAAAAATATGTTACAATTAACGAAACGTTTTCTGTTTGTTTTGTTTCATTCCTTCCATCGCTAAATTTAAGTAACTAGCCGCGAAATGGTTACATGTAAATTTGAAAATTACTTTTAAGAAACCATATAAAGGTTATTTACTGGTCTGCCAGTAATGGAATCCAAAAATAAAATTTGAAATCGGTCTTTCATTTCTATGAAAATGGTAACAAGATACCACAGTAAATTCATTCTATTTAATTTTTAACGCCTTAATTTTTGTATATGCTATTATAAAATTAAAGGCGAAAAGATATTAATTTCACGGTAAATAATACCCTGTTTTTTCCATTCCAACTCACCTGAATCTATGTTATTGATCAAAGTTTAAAATGTAAACGTCAACTGGGGTTGTAACGGAGGTCATCTTAGGGAATGCGGATGTTCATCGCTCGACACCAGCAGATGCGGATGTTTTGCGTAAGCGGATGCAGATGTGGAAAAATAAATATATAATTATTTAGATTTTAATATTTTATATAAAATAAACTTAAAATCAAAATTAGTATGTTTTTATCACAAATTCTACATTTGGCATAAACAAGGGCTATTTCCATCTAATACTGTTATATTATTTTCTGCCTATTCTTTCAACAGTAAAAAATTAATTAATTACATAATCATGCACGCGTTAACAAACCAATCTTTGTCACATGAACTTTGAGGTGCTCGTGGCTTGATTGATTGAAGCGTGCCCGCCACCCACATTTCCACCGCTCTAGCGACCCATCCACAGTCCAATTTGTAAGATCTATGATGAGCCGATTTTCCGATGTAGGCCTCTTGTTGGGCCATGCAATGGGTTGCACGACTACATGCAGGACCTGTAGGATGTTGTTGGATTCCTAAACAACCAAAACTTGCTTCTGCCGACCAACAAGTTATGGAGTTGGATATTGATTCGAGGAAACATTCTACGAGTGTGCAATAAGATCACTGGTGCGCCGCTAGAAATTACGAGTGGAAAGGGCTGCATGAACCTCTTCTAGTAGCTTGAATGGGTGAGCGCATCCTACGGTAGTTCTACACGGAGATCCTATATGTTGGACCATGAATAGACCACTTAACTTTACATACAAGTTCATACTTGTAAATTGTGCTGAGGTAATAACAACGTTCAGTACATTTTTACTTTAACTACAGTATCGCAACAAAAGAAACAACCACGTTTTTGCTAACTAAGCGACGATAGGGTGATTCTCGTACAACGTGGTGTTGTAATAAAGTACGAAAGTTACGTTCTCTGTAAGATCAACGACATCCCACTTATCTGAAGTTTATGCTTACACTTTTCGGTATCCGGTATACGTAGGCCGGAGTAGTCACAATTTAACGGAAAATATCACACGATGGTGGCCGGACGCGATTCGCAAAGATAAGACGTCGTGAAACAAAAGAGGCCTCGTATTTGCTAATCGGTATTAATAGCCGTACAATCCATCTTCCAACGTAGCTGCCCCTGGAAGACAGCAACCTGCTGAACGAACTTCTCCTATAGGCCTGCAGAGAGGAAGTTAATCACGGCCGCCTTCAAGTTCGAAGGACCCTCGACTGTGAAACACCTAAATTAAATTCCAGTGCCCCTAGACTACAGCTTGCTGTTATATTGTATAAATCTAGGTGAACGCTGGACTTTGTGAGGCGCGGGACTTTTCATTCATTCAGCCATATGAAAAAAAGGGCAACGCTTAGAGATCAAGTTTTTTTTGTTTTATAATTTCAATGGATGTACGTTCCACCTCCCAGATTCATGTGTGTTAGAACGTTAATGCTCAGGGTTCCATAGAGATAAATAATGATAGTACATTACTATTTTAAACTCTGCAAACAAGACGCACGTGTGTTGAAACACTATAAAACTATGCACAGATCAAACCTGGTAGGTTTTCATTTGTGGAGAAATGGAGGAGGCGCAATTTGTTATAGTTAAATGGTTATGTTTTTTTCAATCTGTTTGGTGTTAATGAGTACCACTGAAAGAGGAAGATACCTCATTACATTATCTGCTCCTCTTGGAGTTCGGATAAAAGGCACTTCAACAAGGCACCAAGTAAAACAACTAATACACATGATGTCTCTGCATTATCTTCTACTGCATTCAAAATTTCAGACAGTTAACGTCTTTAGTATCTGTGCAATTTAGTGTCTGTGTATTTATGTGTTCTGTTTACACAAAAGCAACACGGAAGGAATTTAACAACAAGAGAACGAAAATCATTAAAGATCAAACAAAATTCTTCGCTTAAGGTTT
>JARYHS010008074.1:306645480-306694764 GCA_031002005.1 Vandiemenella viatica | reverse complement strand
ACTAACAAGGGACAGTGCCGTGGGAAGATTACTTCCCAACTCGAAAAAATTACTTTACAAATTACATGTACAATATTTTTTTGTGTGCAACACTTGAGAATATTGCTAAGGTACCTAATTACATAAATAGTATTCAGAATTTGTTAATGCTTTCCTTTAATAACAATTATTCGAAAAAAACAGAAATTTCGTTCAACACAGCTTGAAAATGGATGCAAATTTCACAATGGTCATCAAGAAAATTGCGTTGCCACAGACCACAATGTAAAAATGCACCATAAAGCGATTTTAACATGTTTTTTCAAACTTCTGGCAGATGGCAGCACTTGTCAGAGGTGGTAAATGCGCTTCCCTCAAGAGCTTTAATTCAATTTGTCGAGTGGGAAGAAGGTTTCCCATCGCCCACGAAAGGGTTAAATGACAATTTATGACCCCTAATAGAAGTTGGCTAAAAGTTAGAAAGCTGAACACATTCGGGAAACTACAGGGAATTGTATTGTACTGTACCTATGATGAAAGACGACTTCCTGTTAGAGAGGAAAGTCACCTAACAACATAACGGTTCTTTCAAATATTTACAGAAAAATGACATGTGAGCAGTTGCCAGAGGGGAGGTAGATCAAATCCGTGAATTTGGTAACACCTGTCATAAACTTTAAACTGTATGTTTCACGTCGGAAGCAAATCGTGGGCGAGAATTACCCGCGATAGGTAGCCAAAACGTGCGGGCAACAGAGTTTCCTACGAGGTCAACGAGCGGTGGGGAAGGCAATCTCTTATTGACTGTCATCACGAAAGCGCCGAACCTTTATGACAGCTGGATAGCGGGTCATTCATTGATCCGGACTGGACAGCAAGTGTATTACGCAGCGGCAAAAATTATTAAGGAAACACAAACATTTGCATCAGGGCCCTGAGATTTAAAAATCTTGCTCTACTCAGAAATATATCGACATTGAATCATGTTGTATTTTTTAAAAAGAAAAACGATCATTAATTGTTACTGTCAAAAAACACGTTCAATTTCATAAGAAAAATAGTACAATCATATTGTTAATCCCGTTTTCACTGTATCTCACCCAGTCTAATAATACGTCATTTGACTTGGTCATGAATTGTGATTATTAAATAATCCATACTTGCAATAATTTGGGTATCATAATTTCAGGATCTGGTCGTCACTTCCCTCATAACAAGGAAAAATCCAAATTCATTGACGACATCCCGTATTTTAAAATTGAATGTTAGGTTGGAAATTAATAATATTCACAGAAATTGTGTTAACTCCATTACAAATGTATGGTTAAGAAGTCACTTTCCTCAAATACTTCAAGTTTCATCTTCAACTACTTCTTTAGGAGTTGATCTTAATAGAAGACCATACAAGCTGTTTTACCTCAGCCAGGTCATTTTTGCTCTATAATTTTTTATCATGGTGATGGTACTTGTATTTGTATTAGTGTTTCTGTATAGCTTTCAATTGTCTGTTTTATACAACAATTGTTCTGCGGAGATACGTTTCTGCTTTATACATCCACCATTCTAAACTTTTTTTCTTTATTGAAGACAGCTTCGTAAGGAGGACTGTCAAACACTATTGATAATTATTTTCAGCTCAATATCGCTAAGTTGCGAACTGTTATCATTATCTCTTTTAACTGTTTGAGGTTCCCTTGACTTTGTCTATAGCTATCCACCATATTTAAACCATTTATCATGTTTTCAAGTTCAGGATAGCCGTTGGAATCTGGCTATTGATCTATTGAAATAATTGCCGATTACAATTTCTGACGAATGACCCTGAGAAGGAAAGACTCACTGGTTTTACAAAACATTAATATCTTCTTTTGTTAATAAAAATGCATGTCGCCTTTTCCTTTTTCTTTTGTGAGTGGAAGACAATTCCAAATATGAGGTTTATAAAATAATCAGTTTCCATTAAAAGGATCGTTAAATTTAAGTTTTTAATTTTAGTGTTAGTATAAACTTTTGTTTCTCACCTCCAGAGAGGCAGGAAGGTCAGTGAGAATTGTGGATATCTTGTTCCACGCCCTTTCCCAGGCCCGCGTCTTATCCCGTCGTAACGTAGATTGCGTGTGGTGCAGGAGGTGGGCCGTCCCACGTATTGCTCCCCATGGAGCCCGCATTTCATTAGACTCGGTAGCGGTTTGCCCAGCCGTGTAATCTCAGAGCTATGTTTACAAGAACGGCGCAGTGATGATGAACCGGCTCTACGCGGACGCTGAAGAAAATCAGAAACTGTAGACGATTACAAAAATTATAAAACTTGGTTTTATTACGTCAACAGACAGCTGCAAACAATTATAATTAAAATTACGTTGCTCTTTAGAACAAAGCCAAGGAAAAAATCTAGGCATTACACACTATTCCGGTGATATTTCGAACAGCAATTTAAATTTCGTGTACGCTAACTACGTATTTCTCAATGCAAATGATCAAGGCAAACATCAATTATTGTGTTAGAAGTGTACAAAATAGCGCAGCTCATGTACAGTGACTTAAATCTTGAAATAATGGTAGATACGAAAGAAACGTAATGTTTATTTCAAAATATCAGTATTCCAGTAATAATCTAGATGTTTCATTTTTGTTATTTTTTCTCTCGATTCCTGGATTTTCCCATTTTCCTGAAATTCTACAGAGACATGATAGCATGTCTCTCCACCATTTCCAAGAGGGTTTCCGTAATCGTACCATTTGCAGGGGAACGCCGGCGTTTTCTGGCCATGAAGTGTAATTCAATTAAATATTTACGCTTAATCTTTGTTTGTGTTTGCCGCACACAGTTCCATAACGCTGCAGTGCCAGAAAGTCCATTCAAACTCTCTTATTGGTTTTACAAATTTTTATGCGTGCGTAATTTAACGATTCTTTTCATTACTCATCATGTAATTGCGTTTGCTAGCGAATTCTCAACTGTTTATTAGAAAATACAAAATACACAATGGATATCAAAAGTACGAAAAAAGCAGCATGATTCCCCTATAACCAATCGATTTCATTATTTTCAATAATTATTATGACCAAAATGTTGATACTTGTGATTATTTTAACTGTAGTACTCTGAACTTTTGTGAGTCTCTTGCGCGCGGGTTCATTTTTTTTTTATTGTTGGGTAAAGTGCTAGGTATGAGAGGTCTATTGTGTGGTGAATTTAGTGTAACACCTACCAGTTATGCTGTCCCATGAGGTAGTCGTGTCTAGAACGAAGCATAATTGAAAGGTGAGGGGTCTCGCGAATTCTGTCCCCGACTGTACAAGCCCTAAGAACCCAATGTGTATGGGTATTATAGGTACGGAATCAAAAAGTTACAACTAAGACTTTATAATTCCAAACAAGATACTACAAAGACTCCCTAAAAATGCCCAGATCTGTAACAGTAAAGGATCTTAATTTACATTTACTTATCACACATTTCAACTTACCTTAAAACAACAATAACCAAAATTGTAGGAACCGGGCTCCACCTACAATTTGATTAAAACAAAAATACTAATTGAAGGAGGATTTTGAATTAAATTTCAAAATGTATCACGTATTACCTTAAAAAAAAATACTGACAGAAGTTCCTAAAAGCTGTATCCTTGAAAAAGGAGATATATTTTTCTTTTTAATTTATGATAACATGCTATGCCATCATTTTTAACAAGAGATATATTTTTTCGACACGATTGTAAATAACAATATTTGTACCCAGGAAGATACTAATTTAGTTAGTAATTTAAGTTTGAATTCTGCATAGTAATGATAGGGACACAGCATCTAACTTAAAGATAATTAAAATCACAAATAATATTTCTACTAGTATAATGCCTAAAATTATTGTTTGAATGAAAAACTATTTAATTTTATACCAAGTATCCTATTTCGTCTCAGATATTAATTAAGAATAATAGTACAAATGAACACCTAAATATTTTCAGAACTTGTAAAACCTTTGGTTTAGAAAATTGAAACCGCATCGTTATTAACTCCGTATTCTCTTAGATTCACATCATCACAATGTGCATGGTCTGCGGCGGATGTAGCCATAACAAGTTTACTGTTGTGAGAGAAAGTTCCAGCACGGTAAGTAAGCTACGTGGTGTGTTTGCACTGAGTACCTACTGGTACAATCGGGGGCAACCGCCTTTGTTTACTGAAGCAACAGCCTAGTACGCTTGGCTATTCTGACGCTCGATTAACAAAATGGAAACGAGGAGGAGTCTCTAGAATAAAAGAAAATACCTCAACAACTGACATTATTATTAAACCTTAATTTTTTCCCTGACCACCTACAATCGCACTTTATCCAAAACAGAGGTTTGGTTCACGTCTAAAAACCACGGTGTGGTTCACATCTAAAACAAAAATGCAGGTCTAAACAGCAATGGCGGTCTTCAGTATCTAACGAAAAATTCATTTGTCATAAAAACATTATCTGTTGCCAAAATGTCTGTTTTCGGTGTCCTTAAAGTAATATCTATAAGAGAACTCAGATTGTACTCAGCATTACGTTCGCAGGAACCTACTGGGGATACAGTTATCATATAACTATGCCAACTATTGAGAAATGACTCTTTAGAAAAATGTGTCTCACTCATTGATCTTCGCACATGACCACAAAATTTAACGTATTTGGTGATTATGTGTAATTTTGCGATGTCACCTAACCTATTTTTAGTTTGTCACATTCACGTTGTCAATAACTCTAATGTGTTTTTCCATTGAGTACAATCAGTACTGAATACTGATTAACCGAGTTAGTTGAAATACGTTCCGAACGTTGTATAATTATTAAACATAATGACAAAGAATAAATTGAAGAATTAATAGCATTTTTAGAGTAGTGCGCTATCTTCTCTTTGTACAAATTCATATAAAATTAAATTCTCTCAGTGGTCTAATGATACGATATAAATTAAGCAGTCAATAACTTCTCAGAACATAAGGAAAGAACACAGCACCAGTATCGTAACTTCTATTCACAGAGGAAACACAATGTTTCAACCTTTTATGCTATCTAGTATCTGTGTAAATGATTAATATTCAAGAAACATACTTACTAACAGGATGCAGCTTCATTGACTGTCTACATGAAACTTCAACGGGTTATGCTTCCTTCACTGTGATAATATTGTGTAATAGGATGTGAAGGTTCAAAATAATTTCACTCTTTAGCATTTTTATAAAAAGACAATGGTCATTGCGTTTTTCATCAAAGTGTATTCTGAAACTACCGGTCACAACACAGTTCGAGAATTATAAAATATCTATCAGTTATTTAAGTAACATGTCGTTTAGCGTCGTATCAACACATATGTGACTCAGTGAGTATTGATATATTGCAATACATACCAAACGTCAGATAAATAGGGGGAAAAAACTAAAGAAGCAGCAAAACATATTACAGCCGATCTTCAATCACTGATAAAAACATTACAGATTTGCAAAAACTACAGAGCAATGAAATGAAAAACTGAAAATGTTATGGAGTGCTGGCGAAAGTTACAGAAAATTTACTTTTAGAATTGTGCCAAACTGTTCCTTTCTGTAAGGCAAGTTGACATGTATTATTTTGAAATATACCTTGCCATTAAAGATCTCAAATTTAGACTACTAAATAATGGAAAAAATAACAGAAGGAAACTAAAATCAAATGCGACACATATATCGAAATTGTAGGTCTGACTATGAAAGTGAGGAATAGTTTGAATTTTTTTTTGTCGGCATTGGTAGCGTAGAGGTTGAGTACTGGCTCCGCGTGCCAAAGGTCACCGGTCCGAGTCCGGCTGAGGTCATGGGTGTTTAAATCTCGAGTGTTGTGTACGTTACAGTTGTGTGCGTCGTGTGTTGTCTTTATTTAGTGGTTACAATTTACTGGAGAAACTGATACGCCGGAATAATCACACTTGAGCTATGTTCATGGCATAAGTCGCCGACTGGCATTAAAAAAAAGAGAGAATACTCTGAATCTTGTAACACGAGAATATACTTGAGGAATTGTCTCCACAATAATTTGTCACAACGTTAGTAAAACCTCTTTCGGTTCGCTTCGAAACCTCGATAAGTGAATTTCAAACCAGTGCACTGGTGTCAAACACATTAATGGCCTATATTAACCTCCCGGAAATCCACGGGCAGAAGGAAACTTGGAAACCTGCATACCACGTAAACATATCATATGTGAACTGCTTGCAATTTGAAACCTTCTTCTTTTTCCTAGCATTAATCCCGCATTTTAGATACAGATCTAATGGACTTCTTCAATTTATGCCGATGTTGTTCATCTTCTAGTGAAGCGTTCATTTGTTGCATGTCGTCCCTTGAGGTATCCAGTCAGCGCTTCCTGGGTCTCCCTCATGGTCTTCGGCCCTCCGAACTTATATAGAGTGCTGTTCCCAGCGACCTTCCCGCATTTTATCAGGGACTGGAGATATGCCAAATGTCGCCATACGTTCTCATTTCAGATGAGATGAATCTAGTGAGTCCCTGCGACCAGCGAATCATCTTAATTTCCATGACGTGCAGCTGTTGTTCATGTGTTTTCGTGACTAGCCAACATTTGGTTCCGTACAGTGCTACTGGTAATACGATGTGTCTGTAAATCCATAATTTAAGATACAATGGCAACGGCTGGTCGAAAAGTATTCTTGTGTCCTGACGACTCTTCATCCAGATTGTTTTGACTATGTTTAGGACGTCTGGGAGCGTCTGACCATTCGAACACATTAATGTTCCCAGGTATTTGAACTTAGATGACTTACACAGTTCAACACTGTCGGTATTAACAGACCCATCATTTGGAACTCCACACTTTATGTTCTCGGTCTTCCATACAGAAAGTCGCACGCCGGTTGGTCGAGGGATGTTTTTCCTTGTTGGGCTTGTTGATCCAGTTCGTGATGAGACTTGCAGGCGACTATGATCTCATCAGCACAGAACCTTGTCCGGGGGTGTGGAGTGAGTAGTTTTGCAGCAATGGTATCAAGATAGAGGATAAACTGGAGAGAGGGCAATACCAATACCTGATAAACACCAACTCTGATGGGAAAAGAGTCAGAAATTTCTACAGCACTTGGAACATAGCTGGTGACGTTCCTGTGTAGCAGTTGGGTCCATTTAACATATACCTCTGGAACCATATGCTGTATCATCGCGTACTAGTATAGATTAAAAGGCCTTTTCATGACCCAAAAGAAGCTATTTGAAGTGCCTTTTTATTTTCAAGATTCCTTCCCCACCAAAAGAATTGGGTCGTGAATATAATCAGTCATCCCTGTGCCTTTCATGAAAACACACTGATTTGGAGCAATCCTACTTATTCTTCGAAGGCGTGCATCCACAATGCGCTCAAAAATCTTCATTGTGTGGCAAAGCAGGCGAATTTGTCGATAGGTTGGAGCAGTCTATCACATTACCCTTTGCTTTCCAAAGAGGTAGTGTATACTAGTGAGCCAAGTACAAGAAACTTCATCGTGTTAAATGACCTTGTTAGAGAGATTTGTCAAGAGCTGAGTACTTATTAGTAAAAATCAAATCTTTTGCGTGCCGCAAAACATGCTCCTGCCAAATTTTTACTGTGAGGAGCAGTAGAGGATACAAGCCTATAGAAACTCGAGCCTACCTGATTTTGTTCAAGCAACATATGACGTTTGTTTTCAAATATACGAAGGTATTAAACAGACGCTTGTGACGATTCATTTCATACTCACACATTTATATTATATTTCAGTAAATTATATATAATATTAATATGTGCAGTGTGGGACATTAAAATATTTTGGGCACTTGAATGAAAACTTTGTTAAAAAATACACTAGCCCTAAAGTTGTCCCTAAGCCTATTTTTCACGCTTCAAAGCTTCAGCACATTTGGTAAAATACTAGGCAATAGCCAGGCGAAGGGACCTTACCATTCAGCACCCTAGCCTGCTAATCAGTGCCTCGATAAACCTGGATCACCTGATCTTGGAGAGAAAGATGAAAACATTTTTCCGCGACTGTACCAAATTTTGACTTGCTCATTTCTCTACAGTTTCAAGCACTGCAATGATGGTTGAAGTTCCAATGAAACATGATACAACTGAGATTTACTCTGATCTAGATAGGGTGCAAGACGGCACTTCACATGTGATTTTCTGCTTGTAACACCACAGATCCGTTCTACTTGTGTTATTTACAACCGCCAAGTTAGACTTCATCACGAGAAAGATACTTCTAGTAGCGTCTGAGTCTAGAGCTCTTTACAGCCTGTCAGCAAATACGATCTTTACTGAATTAGAGTGGTTAATTGGATGACTTAAACAACCAGGGCAACCCACGAAGTATCAGACTGTATATCAGTATTTCCACTCTACAGAAAACTACCGCGTGTTATGGATGAGAATGCCCACACATTGAAGGCGCTGCTCGTTTAATTTTGAAGTTAGGATATTGTTAGTTAATTTAAATCAGCCAGAAATGATAGTAACTATTGATATGAAGAGATGTTAACCACTTTTTGAAAAAATACTCCATTTATTCTCTGTTGTATCTATTACCAAAATCAATGTTTGAAAATACGTTACAGTACTTGTTGAATTACCTCTAAACAAAAAATTACAATCACATTAATGTTTCCATTCTACGGAGCCCCAGACACACGTCCGAGGAATTTCTACAACAGGCGTTTAACACCTTATTCTCTCAGCTGTTTATAATCGCTACCACCAAAGATTTTAACACTATCTATCGATACTAGCTTACTCTAATCCCAACGACAATACATTCTACATGTAACCGTCTTGATTAGAAAGTAATAATACATTGAGCTGTTGGGTGGACTGTCTTACCGTCTGTCCTCGGTGTAATACTAACATTAAATGCAGTTGTATTCCTTCAGTCGCTGTTCACGAGCCATGAAATATAAATACATCAGTCGTTGGTATAATTCTGCACGTTCTGCCGACCAACTTGGCTGGTTACTGGAAAAGTTGTTGGCTCACAAACACAAAGAAACAACGCGTTAAGATGAACACAGCATACACTTTTAATGACATGAAAACTGATACAGCTCGCCAAGGTAAACCACCAGTGATTAAAAAACTAATTTGACCGTATTCCAAAGATTGCACTGTTCCTAAGTTAGGAAATTGTTCAGGTTAACATATACACGACGTATTACTGTCTGTCGTTTACACACACAGAAAGCACGCTTTATCCAGTTCACAGTCACTATACCACAGTTCTGGCGTACTTCAGATACTTAGCAAGTAGCTATGTAGCTTTGCTCCCGCGTAATCACCAACACACACACACACGCGCACACATGTATCGCATCCGCATCATTCTTCCACTGAACGCCAACCCGCGCACGTAAAGCGTCCAAACTTTTCGACAACTCGAAACAGATTCGCCATCTTTTTCAGTGATACTCCTCTCGCCTCAACAATATCTTTACTTCCAGCGACACTGTTGCATCGTTACACACAGCTTTTGGAGTCTTACGACACAAATAAGGCAGCTTCTGAAGTAATTCTCGAGTTGTCAGATAATCATCTCGAGCAGCTAGTTAATGAACCTACGCGGTGTCATAACGGTAGCGAAAACATTTTAGACTTGCTGGTTACCAACAGGCCAGAATTATTCACCGACATTTCAACGACCACAGGAATAAGCGATCACAAAGCGGTAATTGCGACTATCAAATTAATGACCAAGAGAAAAAGGAAAAAAGGGCGAATTGTATACAGATTCAGTAAGGCCTCAAAGGAGTGTTTTAGAACCTACCTGAGGAATAATTACTATAACTTCAAGTCAACAAAGGACACCGTTGAAGAGATGTGGCATCGATTTATACATATACTCAGGGAAGGCATGGAAATACATATACCAAAGCGGACAATAAAGAATGATCCACAGTGGTACACATGCGAAGTCAAAAGATTACTCAAAAAACGAAGGAAAATACACGCACGCTCAAGAAGGAAGGGGTGTCGCAGCGATTTAGAAACCTTAGCTGATTTAAGAGGACGTATTAAGAATGTAATGCGCGAGGTCTTTGATGATTTTCACTCCAACTCTCTCTCTAAGAGTCTCACAGAAAACCCAAAGAAATTTTGGTCGTATGTACGAAAAGTTAATTGTACCAACAGCAATATTCCAGCACTAATTCGTGAAGGTTCTGAGGTTAATGAAAGCCGCGATAAAGCTAACGTACTAAATTCTGTATTCAAAAATTCATTTACAAATGAACATAAGGATAGTATTCCCATTTACCCACGCCGTGTCGAGTCGGCGATGGAATCATTACGAATAGATACTGCAGGTATCGTTAAGCAATTAGAGCTCCTGAAGTGGGGGAAAGCACCGGGCCCGGATGGAATTTCAGTAAGTGTATTTTCAGAGTATGCGGCGAAAATCGGGCCATTTCTGTCTGATATATTCCGTAAATCATTAGAAGAGCGAAAAGTACCTTCAGACTGGAAAATCGCGCAAGTAACTCCAATTTTCATAAAAGGTGATCGAAGTGATCCTGGAAACTATCGTCCCATATCTATAACATCTGTTTGTAGTAGAGTTATGGAGCATATTATATGCTCGAACATTATGAATTTTCTAGATGATAATAATTTGCTTACAACAAATCAACACGGATTTCGGAAGAAAAGATCATGTGAAACACAGCTGGCCCTATTTACACACGACGTAATGAAAGTTATCGATGCAGGTTCACAAGTTGATGCTGATATGGTATTATTAATAGAAGGGCATCCCCAAACAATTTACCAGGGAAATGGGAGGTGCGGGATGGGATCGCGTTTCTCACTTGACAATCATTCAATAATAACAATTCATTTATTAAGAAACAATTCAACAATATCAGAAAATGTAATGCAATGTAAGTGAGACTAATATCTCTTATTTTAAAACCAGATACAATACCCGAATCACAATGCGGGATGTAGTCCCTTAACATTTTCACAACACTTTACAACAGATACATTTCTAAGCATAACCTTACAATTACTATGCACACAAAATAAGTAAATATTTCTGCAAATCCCTGAGGGATAAGACATAATACGGTCCGCACTTGGGCCTGGGTAGGAAGTTCTGGGTGGAAGTAGTTAACTCCACCTGCGGGTCCGCACCGCCGGGTAGGCCGCGCCCAGTAAACACACTGTCGTCCAAATGCCCCCACGGCGAGCTCACCGAGTGCGCTTGGAGAGTCCGGGAGATCAGCGCCTTGATCACGCTCACAAATGAAACAAATACACCAAAACCATATTAACCATCGTGCATACAATTATTAAGAAAAATTAGAATGTGGTTAAGCGCTCACAATTATTAGCTAAGGCGATAGCGGCGCGACAGCTTAAGAAACACCAGAACATAGTATCCATAATTCACCGATTTGTAACGGTTTGCACCATCATCAGCCACCCTTCACATGTAACATTACCCAGTAATTCCATGCAATTCGAATCAAGCACAATTCAACCACATACGTGCCAGTCCATAACTGGACCAGGAAGCATAGAACACGAGCCTTACAATCAGATAGCTGGAGGTAGACTTAGTGCACAGTTGTGCATCACTGGGTAACGGGCGCTGTCCAACTAACTGTCCACAAAACCGACAACCGGCCCAAGGAGGAGCGACCATAACACAGAACCAGAAGGAATAGCGATCGCTCTCACAGCCAAGCTGCCAGGTAGTTTCAATCAGTGGAGCCCGTTGTAACCTTAGAGCTGCAGACAAATTCCGAGACAACTAGAAGGATAACAGAAACGCGAGCACAAGGCCCCCATACACCGAACCGCGGAGCACAAGACCTCCGCGACGCCACACCACTCACTGCCTCGAGAGCCACCGAGCCGCCCCTTTTATCTGTGCCAGGGCAACGATATAAACACCAGCGCAACGGGAATCGACTCAGGTCCCGACAAAGCAAAGAGAACATGGCGGCGGGCCGCCAATATATCGAACCGTGAGAAGGACGGTTCAGATGCATCTTCTTAGATTTCCAGAAAGCCTTTGACTCTGTGCCACACAACCGCCATTTAACGAAGCTTCGAGCGTATGGTATATCGGATCAGCTTTGTGAATGGATAAACGATTTTCTAACTGCTCGGTCACAGTATGTTGTCGTTGAAGGAGAAAGTTCTTCTAATGTAGATTTTACATCATGTGTACCTCAAGGAAGTGTAATAGGACCACTTCTTTTCTTAATTTTTATAAACGATCTCGGAGACAAAGTGAAAAGCCTATTTAGATTGCTTGCTGATGATGCGGTTATTTATAGGGAAGTAAGAAATTTGGCCGATTGCTTAGAAATTCAGCGCGTTCTGGATATTATTTTGGTTTGGTGCGCTGAGTGGCAACTTACTCTAAATTGCAAAAAGTGCAAGGCAATGAGCATAACTAACAAAAAGAATCCAATTGTTCTGAAATACGAGTTAAACAATACAGTTATTTATATGGTCGATTCTATGAAATATTTGGGAGTAACAGTACAAGGGAACATGAAATGGGACATACACATTAATTCGTTAATAGGTAGAGCAAATTCTAGGCTGCGATTCATAGGTCGAATCTTGAAAAATTGTAATGAACAAACAAAGGAGATAGCGTACAAATCTTTTGTGCGTCCACATTTGGATTATTGTTGTGCCATTTTGGACCCGTTTCGTTAGGGATTGATCGAAATTATAGAGAAAGTACAGAGAAGAGCCGCTCGATTCGTGACCGCTTGCTACAGTCCTTATGAAAGCGTCACAGAACTGATTAGTAGATTAGGTTGGGAGTCTCTGGTAGATAGACGACACACGTTTCGTTTAAACTTATTGGAAAACATGCGTACTCCCACTTTCACTTTTGAGTGTAGAGAAATACGTTTTCCACCAACCTATTTGAGTCGGAAGGACAGGAAAGATAAAATTAGAGAAATAAGGTGCCGTACTGATTCTTATATGAATTCTTTTTTCCCTCGTACCATTAGGGATTGGAATGCACAGCAAAGAGATTAGCTTTGGTGCTGAGCACCCTCTGCCACCCACAATTTTGTGAATTGCAGAGTATATTAGTAGATGTAGTTGTAGAAATAAATTAATTTATTACATTAGTACAATTATTTATGAGGATATGAAATTAATGAAGAAAAATAAAGAAAAAATGATAGTTGGGGAGTGGTATATTCATACACCGCACGAGCATTGTTATCGGAGTTTGCCGATTCCCTCTGCGGCTACCCGTCCAGTGGTTCGGAGGCGTCTCCACTCTCCACTTGTCCGAAGATGAGAGTGTGTTCGCGGCGATACCACTACGTTGTCTGTACTTGCTCGACGCAGTTCCACTGTGGCAGCATGCTGGTAACATTATCGTAATATCTACTACTTTTATTCCATTGGAATTACATGCGTGTTTAGGCATTAGTGAACTTCCTTTAACGTATCCAAGCATATTTTTGAGATAAAGAACCATGTAATTTATAACGAGGGACCAGTCAGTTTTTGTTGCGTGATATTTTATTTTTGAACGCATATCTTGGCTGGTCTTTTCTCTTGTATTTGTTTTGACAACAAAACAAATTCACGGATTCCTTCAGTTCCATATATTTTAAATAAATGTAGCTTTTACAGTACAGTTTTCAGTATATTCGTTTATAAAATCATCTTCGCTTCCAAAGAAAGATAATAATTATAAAGATTTAAGCGAAATTACACAATTAATTAGTTACTGTGAACTGAAAACATCTTGAAAGCACTATCGGAATATTATTGCAGTATAAAGTTTTGTCAAACTAATTTCTAATGACCCTTTTGTTAATAATGTTTAATTCCAACGTTGATTTTTTAATCACCGGTTAGCGTCTTTTAACCGTTCAGTTAGTTTCATTGTATGGTGCAAATACTCTGATTTTTTGGCGCCTGTGTGGCTGATTTCTAATTATCTTAGAAAATAATAATCACTCTGTTATGTTTTTACGTCTTTATGAGATTACTTAATGCTTGTTCAAGCAGAAACAGTTCAATGTTAAAACTGTGTTAATGTTGGTACCGTTAAGTGCCTCTCTACTACAGCTGAGACCTCGAACCGGCTTGGAAACACCGTAATTGGAGAGAGAGACTCTGTGGTTCCACATTTGTCTCTATGAAGCTGGATATTTCTGTGAAAATGTGTCTGTGATTATGCTACCCGTTCCAGTATTCTGTTCGCTTCGCTATGGTGATTTTTAGGGAACGTTCTCTCATCTCATATGTATGTTTGAGAAGCGTATGAAACGCATCACACACTCAGATGAAAGAAAGGAATGTCACAATAGAATGTAAATTAGTTTATGTCTCTTTAAACACCACTGTGGCTGAGCGCTTTAAAACGCCACGCCACTGGATACGGGATGCGCAACGGGCTTCAGATTCCGGTCGTCGTGATTGCGATTTTCAGGCGGCTTCCCATAATCACTTACACGAATGTTGCGACGGCGCACAGTCTCCGTATCATAAATTACACATTTCACAAACGAAAGTACATTTTTGGCTGACAGACAGTAACAATTAAAAACGCCAATTATGAGTTACTGGACGGAGGTGAAAGATGTGAGAACATAAAAACTCTATAAAAATTATCTTAATTTTTCCGTATAATAATGGATGTCCAAAAAATGTTGAACACATCTAGAAATCAACAGCAGTCGCACCGTTAAACCTAATTAATAACTTTTTTTACCAATGTCAACTCTATTAATTTGTCAAAACGCATTGCTTTACAGAAGTTGATCAAATACTACGAAGCTGGAATACTTCCATGAACTGCTTTATCAATTGCCTGCATAAAGCTGTAGAATCTATGTATTTGTGTGCGCTGTCCGTAATATAAAGAACAGTGGAAATAACGATGTAGCGCCCAGTCTGATATTTGGTGAAAGGTATTACACTGGTAAATTTCTTTCGTATTTTCCCAATTGAAGGGACTTGTATCCAAACTTGTGCATTTTAAATTTACCCTTGTGAGGTTCTTCGACAAATAAGGTTTTTACGTTAATAATAGTTTTTAGTATTAAGAAACAATTCGGAATCATTCACTCAAGGTTTGCCTCAATGGGTTTAGCTCAATTGTTGTGAATATTAATAAACAAGTCGGAATCCTTCTCTCAAGGATTGCCTCAATGGGTTTATCTCAATTGTTGTGGTCCGTACCGCTTGAGTGAACCGAATGCGCTGGTCGGTCAGCAGCGGATGTGGGGCCACACCACAATCATTTTCCGCAGTCGATTTAACTGATGACTGAACGAATCAATGTGTTCGCTCAACTCAGCCGAGAGACGTCGTTATTTGCGTATTACCCAGTCCATGTTGCGGTACACACGTCATCGCTTCCGTCAGTGGCGTATCACCAGCAGACGTGTGGCATAACATAATACTATCAGTAACGACGAGTAATATCAATCGCTCAGTTACATTAGCTGTTGAAGTGGTGGTTCAGAAAATATAGAGATCATCTCTGTCAACAAGGATATGCCAATGTATCGTTTTACTGCAACTATCATAAATAAGAACACAACTGAATTATTTATGATTAATTTATATATTATTTTTCTTGTATTCGTGAAGTGAATAAACGTCAGGAATTAAGAAAAAAAGTTTTAAGGCACCTTTATGAATAGCAAAAGGTCTCCAGTTATGAGTAAACCCAGTTAACATAAATCAAAAAAAAATAAATCTGGATGGGATGCATTCCCCACATTATCCAAAATCCTCTGACGCAGCTATAACCTAGATTCCCAGTCCTTACCTTCCCTTTAAATAACCATGTTTGTACATATTAAAGTAAACGGTAGATTCAGTAAGATTACTTGAATTTATTTCATTAATATGTATTGTATTGGTTTGTATGGTATGCGAAACTGTTGTGAGTGAGTGTGACACACTTTTTAAACATGTTAATTTGTTCGCGATATCCAAAATCTTAACTAAAATATACTAATATCTTCTATCGAGCCAGCTAACGTATTTGAAGGTGTTATTGATTCTTTGAAAATGTTTACTTTGTCCAGTGCAATGTTAGATACTTGAATTTGTTTTAGTTTCATTTAATATCATTTCCTTATCACGCAATAATCATTTCTAATGCTTACAGATTGCATGGGCCAATGTTTGACGTTCTGTAAGTGGGTAACTGCGCCTTGTGTTTTCGCCGAGAATTTTCTTAGTGGCTTATAAAATTATGCGCTTCAAGCCCAAAGCAAAGTCGCACAGAATAATGCTAGCTGGAATCTACGTAATATATTCTGTATAACGTATCTTGGAAACCTTCGGTAAAAAGTCTTATACCCTTTTAAAGGCGTTTTTGCAATAAAAGCGAAATTAAATGTATCGTCTGATTTAAAGCAACAACTCATAGCAATAGAATAAGTTCAAAATAGTTGGAAATAATACTCACTTCGTTTCCAATTTTTTTAATATCACTATAGTACATTAAAATTCAGCGTTACATTATGCACTGTGTATTATTTTTGCAACCGTCACCAGAATACGTTAAGCCACGTCAGGATAATCTGTTTATCTTTAAAATTGTTGTGACGTAATCAAGGTCAGATGGAATTTTATTGCTTCCTTGTTATTTTAGGGACGATTAGCGGTCAGAATGGCAATATGGCCATTAATGAATTGTTATTCAGCCTCAAGTATATAGAGTTAGCAATACTTTCAACGTTTACATCCAGAATTAGATGACTTGAGATTGATTCTGTAATACACAAGTGCTGATTTTGAAAGAAAAGAATTGCGGGAAACATGAACGATATTGACACAATTTAACAGACAATTAAAGAAAGTTGCATGTAAGCAGAATTTTTTTATAATTTGGTTTATAAAACGAATAAGTTGTCATATTATAACATTATAACTCGGCAATCGCTAAATTTTTAGTAAAAGATATAAGCTGTTAACCTATCAAGAATTAGTTTATATATCAAATGTAATTCTCAGAAAATAACTTATATGAATTCAGTTAAAAATGAAACGACAAGTGCCTAAATACTCTTAATTTATTTAAATTTTAATGGCAAGAACGGAACAATAGCTACGCGAATAATGATGAAAAACAAATGTAGGAAACGTTTTGTCTTTAGTAGATTCGTTGTTACGTATCTATAGGTAAGATTAGCATCTTTCAACTTTGAGAATAAAAAGAGTTGAACTTGATTATCGGTTTTATAAATCCTGATTTGGAGAAAAAACGGACCTATAGGACAGGATGGAAGATGTATTTATTTAGTGGTGCATTAGTTTAGTCATTAAATTGTTCAAGATGCATATGCCTGCCACGACGGCCTCATATAGTGAATATTCTCGTAACAGATCACAGTGTATCTTTGATTAAAAGCGGAATGTTAGATGAAGATGGAAATTGACTCAAAACCTTCAGCGTTTAAGACATCGTATTGAACGAAAACTAGAACAGGCTGCTATATCAGATTTATCTTACTGTCTTGATTTTAGCCCTTCAATCCTCTAACATCTTGCACTACGTGGTCAATGTAATACCTGTAAATGAATTAACATTTGCCATAAATGCCATAAATGTTTGTTTGTATACCAGTTTGGCTCCCATCAAAAGCACGTAAGCTGTTTACCTCGAACTTTGCTTAATTTGAACTTATCACCATCAGGTCATTCCCAGGTACGTTAGCTACGGTTAACTTGCGGTCGAGGCAGAAATGTACTTACTGGAAACTTGTCGGAATCTGATATGCATTAAAATCAGGATCTGTTAAAGGGGTGTACACAAAAATTACTGCATGGGACTCCAAGTAAATTCTCAGGCGTTTCACTACCGACTAACACAAAATCCAAAACTAAATATTAGACCTACTGGTTACTAAAATTCGGAAACAGTTAACAAAAAGTAATTTGTTCTATCCGTATACCTCACAAGAACATTGGTTCAATATGCGGAGTATAAAAATATCGTAACAGGTACACCCTGAGAAGTTATTAATTTTTGTTCATGAATTATGAACTCATGATAAAAAGTCAAGTCAAAACTAAGTTTCGGAGGAATGTAAAAATAGAAATGAATCTGCAGTGAAACTTCGCGGGTGAATGAAACAAATTATCCTAAAAACATTTGTTTGAATAGTACATAAAAGCATGTTCTATTCTGTTTAAAGGTCTACGACAGCTATAATTTATTAAATAATGTTCCAGTTGTGTAGCACCATGTTACTAAAGAATAGTTCCGAACTTTGTTTCTAAGCTATAACGTTCGTTAATGTTCCTCATCAGATGTTCCACGTTTCACACCCCGACATAGCATATTTACCCACTGATGGAAGAACGAACGGGCCGCTGCATTACTTAGCCCAACATGACACCGCTCACCTTAGCATTGCGGTAATTTTTACTACCGCAATTGCAACAAAAGGAAAGGAAACCTGTAAATGTCTTCCAAAAGTCAGAAATTAAACTTAAATAGTCTCTGATGAAACTATCAGTGAATTTCTATTGATTAAAAAAGGAATCACTTTCATTTCATGATTGTAAATAAAGTCACTACATAATGTTTTCCATTTTTTTCAAGTCAATTTATGCTTTATTTTATCATTCATCTTTTCTTTACCAGATATACGAATCCTCTTGGTATATGTGAAATATCATTTCGGTTAAGAACTACGCGTACAACCATATATTATTCAATGAAATAATTAAACATGCTTATTAAAAGAATAAATTACCAGAAGAACCCAATGGGACTGTACACTACGCAAATATGGAAAAAGAGATGCGGACTCACCTAACTATTCAGTGACAACGTTGTAATTCATACAGACAGATTTTACTATCACCGTAATAGAAGTACGGAGAAATAGATATCGGCATAAAGTATTTGTGCCTTGTAAATCACTAGCTACTTTATTACTCTCCTAAAACTATTATAATCAATTAGATTATATCTCTTGCTGGAATCTATTTTATTGGGTATTTGCGAAAATGTTGTGACAGAAGTCTAAAGTAGTATAAAAATTTAGGTCCACCTTTGAGCGTAGCTTAAATAATTCATTTGGCATAAGTATGATTATTTTTATTAAACCCAAACTTACTGCTAACAACTTGGACACAATGCTGATTGTACGAACTAATAATTTAGCTTTATAAAATGTTAGTAAGTTCGTCTGTATTGTTCAGCTCACAAATATAAGGGAAAAATTTTCACCCAGAATGGTTCTGTTGCTTCAGTCCAGGATGGGTTGCTTAAGGGAAAAGCCGACGGTATACAGACCAAATATGCGCAGAAATCGTTATAAAACAGTTTAAGAATGATGTATTCTTCCCATACTGACTACGGCTTTGAAACCAATAAATTTGTAAATTGAAAATATAATGCTCTGTTCATTAAAACCGACAACGGATCAGTTTAAAAGGTTCACGATTTCTCGGTTAAAACAGTTACCTTGAATTTACAGTGTGTGGGTCATGTTTCTCAATGAAAAGATTAATAAGAAATAGCAATGGATGTCATTTTAAAACATTTTAAGAGACTGAAAACTTACAGAAAGATGACACAAAGGCATCTTTGGAGTTAATTGCAAGAATATTACCTGATATTTATACCTGGAAATTACCTTTCCAGTCCCATGTGTGTCCATGACTCTTGTAAACCATTTCCCCACTTGACTGAGTAAACTGATGATGATAATTATATAATTCTGACACCACGGTTGTGAAATTAGTGATCATCTATGATCTCACCACTATCATAATATAAATTCTTTGCTTTTTATTTTAGCGTAGCGTCCTAACGCTATAGCTGAAGTCTTTGCGACGAAGGATGAAGGAATTGAATCAGACAGTTTCTTGGCACTGTATGCTGCAAGTTATGTGGTTTCTGTCCGAGTCAGGAACAAGGAAACAGCCTTTTACAATATACGATTAATTCAGATAACCGTATCAAAAACTATTAGGCATTACATGTACATTTCAAACACAAACCATTCCAGCCGGGATTCTGATTATTATTATTATTCAGATTCTAGTGGTCGTCTTTATGGTTGCAAGTCTTTTGCTGATGGTGCAGACTTTCCAGCTGGGCTGTAAAACTCGATGCTGGGAGCACGAGTGCACTTAACGTTGAGGTGTCACGCCTCATTGGATAGACCACCCGCAGGGCAACGTTGCGCGGGATGCGGCACCTCATTGCCCGATGCCTGTGCTACCCGGTGCATTACTGTTTTCACACGTAATTACTTGCGCGTTGATCATGTCAACCCTTCAACATATTACACCAAAAACAAATAAAATGTAAAAAGTTTCAAAATTCTTATACAATTTCCACTTAGTAGATACCACCATTTCCACTGAAATTTCTCTGTCATTCGTTTTCATGGGAGCATTGTTATCGATAAGTAATTATTTTAAACAAATATAAACTACTCAGTTTTATTAGAGACTACATTAATTCTTGTCAATAGTACCAACAAGTATTTCAGTAATCTCACATATGTTACATATTTCTATTATACTTCTAGTTATTCTCATAGATAATATAGATGTACTTGTCATCAAATGATAAAACGCTCATGTCGGTTGAAGGACATTGTGCAGTTAAATAAATATTAACATTTGCAAAATAAATCCACAGCAACAATGCTTCAGTGGTCAACTCCATTTGACTGTTGGTTCCAAGATACAACGTTTCTAGCTGTAGTAACTCGAACTATTTTCCTGATTGGAAAATCGAGAGACATATGCACTGACGTCTGGTAAACAAATATGATAATTTAGGTTCTTAACGGATTGAAATAAGTTTAATTTAATCTTTATAACACTTACCCTCCCCATTGGTCCAGTAGGTTGCGGTACCGTGATGTTGTCTAAGCTTGACACAGGGTTAGTTGGTTCAAATCCCAATGGTGGAAGAAATTTTATTCTTCAGTACTTGACCGACATGGTAGGAGAGGTAGTGATTCACAACTCCTAATCATCAGCAAAATCTTAGGATCAATCCCAAATTTCTCCGCAGTTCTTATAGAGTGATGGTATACGACACTATTGAGAATGCTCTGATGAGAAAATCTCACATATGAGGAGCATTTATTTCTGATATTCTATAGTAGTATGGCTTATAAATAACTGTAGATAGACTACAATAAACGATTATAATTTTTATGGCTGAAATGAATATTGTATATTAGGGTCAGAACCTTATGATTTCTAATGTCACTACAAGAATAGAACAATAAACATTGACAATTAAACAAACGGCAACATGAATTGTTTTTCGCGTAATAGTTTGCCTAGTCCAGACACTTAAATCAGACAACTGTTAAACATGGTTGGAATTAAAGTAGTTCATTAATTGGGATAACGTGAAGGCAACCTTTGTTTTCTCTTCAAGTTATGTTTGGAACAAGAATAACATAAAAAATGGCTATTAATGACATATCAAATTAAATTCAAAGGACAAAATTTAATATCAAACACGAATAAATTATACGTACCAGAAAAAAACTGCACCCAGACTCAGTGAAATGTTTCAGACTTCAATTATTATATGACTTACGCATAATAGTCCTGAAGAAAGTGCCACTAACTTAAAGACACAACGTCACACAATAATTACCCCATTATACTGAATATCAAGTCTGGGAATGTGTAAAATCGTGTTTTGGATCTTGACACTTCTCCTCGGTAAATATTGTAGCATGTTGTGGAAAATTCTCGCGGGTATCTTTCATTTTATGTTCGAATCCGTTAGCTGCTGCCCAAACAATTCTAAAACAGAAACATACAATAAAATGTGATATTACATTGGACTTTCTATTAATGCAAGATAACCCTAAAATCACATCCTACGAGTAAAAACAAAACTTTTTCTAATACAATGATTTTTGTCCATAATCCTAATTTTATATTTCTGACAGGAGTGTTTAATTTAGTATTCTAATTAGTGGTGAACATAGGATTACTGCAAACTGCCTGGTAAACGCCGGTAATGTCTCCTGGTTGCGTGGGGCAACGATAAGCTTACACGATACCGCGGCTTACATCGCTAATCTGCAGCAAGCTGAGCTCTCGCTGGATGCCGGATGTGTGGTAGACTAAAGCTGCCTGCTCCGAGACTAGCCAAACACTCCGAATTAGTCACTGAGTTGTAAACCTGAGTAAAGATTGTTATTAAGGAACCTTTTCTCGGAAGCTATTATCACTATTGAGCTCTCGCTGGATGCCGGATGTGTGGTAGACTCAAGCTGCCTGCTCCGAGACTAGCCAAACACTCAGAATTAGTCACTGAGTTGTAAACCTGAGTAAAGATTGTTATTAAGGAACCTTTTCTCGGAAGCTATTATCACTATTGAGCTCTCGCTGGATGCCGGATGTGTGGTAGACTCAAGCTGCCTGCTCCGAGACTAGCCAAACACTCAGAATTAGTCACTGAGTTGTAAACCTGAGTAAAGATTGTTATTAAGGAACCTTTTCTCGGAAGCTATTATCACTATTGAGCTCTCGCTGGATGCCAGATGTGTGGTAGACTCAAGCTGCCTGCTCCGAGACTAGCCAAACACTCCGAATTAGTCACTGAGTTGTAAACCTGAGTAAAGATTGTTATTAAGGAACCTTTTCTCGGAAGCTATTATCACTATTGAGCTCTCGCTGGATGCCAGATGTGTGGTAGACTCAAGCTGCCTGCTCCGAGACTAGCCAAACACTCCGAATTAGTCACTGAGTTGTAAACCTGAGTAAAGATTGTTATTAAGGAACCTTTTCTCGGAAGCTATTATCACTATTGAGCTCTCGCTGGATGCCGGATGTGTGGTAGACTCAAGCTGCCTGCTCCGAGACTAGCCAAACACTCAGAATTAGTCACTGAGTTGTAAACCTGAGTAAAGATTGTTATTAAGGAACCTTTTCTCGGAAGCTATTATCACTATTGAGCTCTCGCTGGATGCCGGATGTGTGGTAGACTCAAGCTGCCTGCTCCGAGACTAGCCAAACACTC
This sequence comes from Vandiemenella viatica, assembly GCA_031002005.1. Classification (NCBI taxonomy): domain Eukaryota; kingdom Metazoa; phylum Arthropoda; class Insecta; order Orthoptera; family Morabidae; genus Vandiemenella; species Vandiemenella viatica. Next base: position 306,671,781 of record JARYHS010008074.1, on the reverse strand, counting down.
AGAATTAGTCACTGAGTTGTAAACCTGAGTAAAGATTGTTATTAAGGAACCTTTTCTCGGAAGCTATTATCACTATTGAGCTCTCGCTGGATGCCGGATGTGTGGTAGACTCAAGCTGCCTGCTCCGAGACTAGCCAAACACTCAGAATTAGTCACTGAGTTGTAAACCTGATTAAAGATTGTTATTAAGGAACCTTTTCTCGGAAGCTATTATCACTATTGAGCTCTCGCTGGATGCCGGATGTGTGGTAGACTCAAGCTGCCTGCTCCGAGACTAGCCAAACACTCAGAATTAGTCACTGAGTTGTAAACCTGAGTAAAGATTGTTATTAAGGAACCTTTTCTCGGAAGCTATTATCACTATTGAGCTCTCGCTGGATGCCAGATGTGTGGTAGACTCAAGCTGCCTGCTCCGAGACTAGCCAAACACTCATAATTAGTCACTGAGTTGTAAACCTGAGTAAAGATTGTTATTAAGGAACCTTTTCTCGGAAGCTATTATCACTATTGAGCTCTCGCTGGATGCCGGATGTGTGGTAGACTCAAGCTGCCTGCTCCGAGACTAGCCAAACACTCCGAATTAGTCACTGAGTTGTAAACCTTTGTAAAGATTGTTATTAAGGAACCTTTTCTCGGAAGCTATTATCACTACTGAGCTCTCGCTGGATGCCGGATGTGTGGTAGACTCAAGCTGCCTGCTCCGAGACTAGCCAAACACTCCGAATTAGTCACTGAGTTGTAAACCTGAGTAAAGATTGTTATTAAGGAACCTTTTCCTCGGAACCTTTCCTGTATAACATACTAGCAGAGTACCAGGCGTTTCGTGGAGCCTGAATATTAAAGTTCTGATGTTTTATCTCCTTTGAATTTATTGCCGTAAATATTGTTCATTACCATCAAGTTTGGTCGAATTCGCTACCATTTTCGAGATATTTGTAAAAAAAATTGAATCATTGCATGTGTAAATTTTCCTCATGGTAATGATGGGTGGATTTTGTAAATCACATTTAGACAGTATTTTTTTTTTTTTTTAATAAACATGTACAAAGTTTAATCGCTATCGGATAAAATTGAGGGTATGTATCATGAACATATTTAGGAGGTTGCAAGGGGGAGAGGGATTGGGTTTCTGTAAACCAATTGTATACAGTATTTTTCTGTTTGTTTTAAAGCATACGTGTGGAAAGTTCCACCGAAATCGGATGAATCTGTAATTATGTATAAAGAACGTTTTCAAAAGACTGTACTTATCTCTTTGTTTTAAAATCTACTCGTTCAAAGTTTGATAAAAACTGTGGGCTTATGGAAAGGTTAAGGGGTGTACCATAAAGGGGGAGGGTGGAATCTTCTCCATGAAAAAAATACCAACTTTCGTGGTGATCGGTTAAACGGTGTTGAAGTCTATTAATCTCGGATGTATATAAAAACATCCATTTTTATATATAAAATTATTTAACACAACGTTTACATGCTTTAACGTTTTGTACGAATCAACATTTCACTTAATGTCTAACTGTTCCCATAACACTAGCAGTTTCCTTAGTGCTGCTTCCATATAGTCAAGCCATCTCATTCAACCTCTCAACACATCATTTAATAATTGTCTACACAACCTTCTCCTTGATCTTAGGTCAGCTGTGCTCGGTTACATTCTTTTAATGAAAATATTCTTTCAAATATGATGTTTACAAAAATGAAATATCATAATTAATCACTTTTCTATATTCATTTGATAGCTTGACGTATGACCACTACAAAATTGAATATGAAGCTTAAATGAGACAAGAGGTGGAATCTACAGTCCATTATCTGAGCCAATTTATGAATGCACTGATCGAATCGGAAATCCGGACCCCAAAAAACGACTGTATTCGTTGTAAAAGATCGAACAAAACTTTCGGCTTCACATTTTACATTAAACATTTATGGAACCATTTAAAAGCACTTGCATCATAAAGAAATAATGTCTGCTTCGAGTGCACATGGTGTGTGAAATGTTCTGGTAAAGCAATGTCACCGAAACTGAGAATCCCTGAAGCTAAGTATATGGCAACCTGACAATCAGTTACCCAGTCCATTACAGCTGCCTTATCCTTGTTACTTTTGGAATACTAGAAGCTAACATTCTTTTATGAATTTTTGCATCAAAAGAAAATATATATTGCAGTCTGGTTGGCTATTAAAATAGGAAACTTCATGTTACATACACGGAGTTTTAAACTACCTCTTAGCAATTGAGGTATTGATTCGACAACATGTATTTTTCATCAAATCTACACGATAATATTTTATTTCATAAATAAAAATTGTTCAATTTACCTTAAAGATGCAACGTCTTAAAGCACAAAAAAACTCGACTTGATTAATCACTAGATGATTGCAGCAATCATGGATAAAAATTTGATGTTAGAATTAATGTTGATAATGCTTTCCGCACGCAAACACACCCACACACACACACATATATATATATATATATATATATATATATATATATATATATATATATATATATATTAGTATTCTGTGGATTGGATTAATTTTGCAAGGAGGAAAACATAGCCCCAAGAAACTAGCAGTGAATAAAAATAGAGCTGGAGGGAATTTTCGACACAAAACTCTCGATTCTCAACTTTTATTCAGAAGAACGTAATGCCTTGGCGTCTTTGACTAGCTGGAAAAAGTTAAAAACCTTTCAGGACACTTTTGTCTTCTTTTATTTGCACTTGGTTAATCTTAAACATCTAATTTCATTTATCCGATATAACATACAATTTTGTTATGAGAAGTGATATTATGTTTTTTGAATGTTTTATCATAGCTGAGTACATTTTCATATTTATGTACTTCAGGATTGATTAATTCCTCAAACTAGTTGTTACTCATTTTGGTGTTTATGCATAAGATTCAGTTGAAAACATGTAATAGTGTACTTGTTGTGTACCAGTCTCTTCATTTCAACATTCCAATCACGATAATACAGAAGAATAGAATTATCTGTCTGCTGATAACCACCATAAAAGATATCTATATCATTATCAAATCAAATTACACATCAGCTACTCATTAGCGGGAAGGAAATTCATAAAAGTGTATCACTTAAGGAAAAACACACAGAAAGAGTCAGGAAGTGATGAACAACTACACTGAGCCCTTCAGTACGGCGGAACTGGAAAAGGTTATTCACGAGTGCAAAACAGGGAAGTCGGCAGCCCTTGATGACATACGATCAGACTAAATTAAGAACTTCGGATATAAAACCAAATAATGGGTTCTACAACTGTTTAAACAATGTATGAGCACATATCAAATTCCGAAGGTGTGGTGGAGGACGAAAGTCATTACCCTGCTGAAACCTGGAAAGGAAGGGAACAATCCCAATGATTTTAGACCCATATCGCTCTTGTGTCACCTTTACAAAATATTTGAGCCATTAATTCTTTTTCGTATCCAGCCTGTGAGTGATCCAAAAGTTATACCACAGCAAGCTGGCTTTCGAACTAGTAAAACTTGCACTCGACAATTGCTGAGTCTAACACAGTTTATATAGGATGGATTTGAGAACCGTAAGGCCACGGGCGTGGTCTTTGTGGACCATTCAGCAGCGTACGATATTGTTAACTACCAACTACTCCTTTACAAGGTCTACAATCTGACAAAGGCCACCAGATTAACCAAGCTCATCGCTACTCTTCTCCAGAACAGTAGGTTTTTCGCTGACTTTCAATGACCACACAGCCGGTGGAGGGTACAAAAAAAAATGTTCTACATCAAGGTATTGTACTGGCCCTAATTCTTTTCAACATTTATACAAATGATCAGCCATTACACCCAGCTAACAGGAGCTTCGTGTACGCTGATGACCTTGCCCTAGCCTCACAGAGCACAAAGATTGAAGTTGTAGAAAGAAATTTATCATCAGCCCTTGAAGGCCTATCAAGCTATTCTAGGGAAAATCACTTAAGACCTAACCCTTTAAAAATGTAGTGTGTGCCTTTCACCTAAAAAACAGGAAAGCTCAGCGTAAATTGAAAGTAATGAGATCAGTTATCGATCTGAAGACATGTAACACCCCAAAATATCTGGGACACTTGACAGAACTCTCATATATAAGAAGCACTGCATGAATTGAAAAATGAAGAGCTCTACAAGAAACAACTTACTGCGAAAACTAGTTGGATCACAGTGGGGCAGTCAACCACAAACTATACATACATCAGCAATGGCCCTTTGTTACTATGTAGCAGAATATGCATGGCCAGTTTGGTATACATTATCTCATAACAAACAGGTGGATGTAGCCCTCAATAACACCTGTAGACTAGTCACAGAGTGCCTAAAGCCTAGCCCAGTTGACAGGCTTTACCAGCTTTCGGGGATTTCAGTATCCAGAGAGAAGTGGCTGCGAACACGGAGAGGACCAAAGTAGAACGGAAAAGCGCTCATCCACTGCACGGCCATACACCACGAGCCCAGAGACTCAAATACAGGAAAAGCTTCTTGAGAACATCGCGGGAACTAATTGGATCACCTTAAAAGGCAAAAGTACAGTTGTGGAAAATGAAGGATCCTAACATCTCGGTACCACTAACAGTTGCAGAGCGGTTGTCACCCGGTGACGCAGAGGACTGTAACGTCTGGCGGTACAGGAGTGGGCAGGTCCAAGTGAAATGGGGTTAAATTGATCTTACCAGTATTACGTGCGAGTGTGATGAGGATCAAACGATGAAACATATGCTCGAGTGCCCTATTTGCCCATCATCCTGCAACGAAGATAATTTGTTTCAAGTAACATCGAACGCACTTGAGGTGTTTAAACATGTTAATTTGCACAATGTTTTAACTGTTTATTTTGATGTTCATGATTCGAGAACAATAATAATACTCAAATCATGTATTTTATATGTTTTATGCTGGTACTACATTTTCGTCTAATTAAACGTAATACTAAAAATGTATGCACTACCGGAATAAATCATTGAAGACCAATGAACCCAAGATATCTGGATGTTCTGAGAAAAGGCAATAGTTCAAAACGAAAATAAAAGTTGAGAAATTCTTTTTACAATCAAACAAAAATAAAATGACATAATAACTACATATTACCAAAATGAGATTGAGGAGACTTATAAAGTTGGTTAGAACAAAAAATAGTGAAATAAGAAAGCAGCAGGACAGTACCGAACAAGCAATTAAAAGCAGCTTAGGTGGAATGTAAGATGCGATCATAAGACTATTATGGCTTGAATAGAACACTGAGTGATGGAACAAAAATTTCCGTGATAGAAAGTTGAGAATAAAATACGGTGTTTACATAGTCATGGTTTACAATAGCGATAAAGTTACCGAAATTACGTAAAAGACAGAAAAATTAAAAAATGGACTGATAATTGCTTTAGGGACTATCATACACAGGTGATATGTGAAATATTGAAGCAGGTGTTTTTCCACAAAAGCAGGAATGAACTTACTAAGAATTTAGAAACATATTTTAAAAATAGTAAGAGTCAGGTATGTAGGTACTAAAAGCACAACAAGTTTGCTATGAACAATATCACAACAGGTACACCGAAGATGAATGCCAGTTACGTCCTATCGTACCTAGAAATACAACTAATATTTTGATTCATACATTTGTATACAAGAGGACTAAAAACTAGTACCGTTTTATAGAGAAGGGGAGACAAACAGTGTTTGCAACTATAGCCCCACAAATTTTTCCACAGTGGAAGACAAGTACATCGAGAGATTGATACCCGAAACACATAATGGATGCTAGCATGGAATGAAATGCTGGTCTAGGAATAATTGTTCGTGTGCATCTTGGTGGGCTAGGTGGAAGCTGTTTTAGGTAAAATGGACCTGGAATCCCAAGTTGATATTGTGGTAGTAGCTCCCTCTAAAATGTTTAACAGAGAAAGAAATAAAGTGATGATGGATAAGGTTAAGACTAATGGGATGATTTCGAATTTGTTTTACTGGTTAGAGGATTTCTTAAAGCGTAGCATATCTGGGAAATGTAAGTGATTTCGTAAGAAGTACTGGTGAAAACAGTAGTAACTACTTAATAAATATTTCACGTTTTGGTAGAATAGATTCCAATTTTACATCTTAATTATGTGTATTGGCAGCACTCATTAATCTAACGAATAATGTTATTAAGTCGATTGCAGATGAGCAGATGATATACTGTTTAATAAAATTAGGCAGAGAAGAGTTTGAACAGATACAGAGGTATTTAGACTGTATACATTAATGCATAATTTAAAATTATTCAAACTACCCAAAAAAAAAAAAAAGGTCAGCCTGTTTTTTTTTTCAGTGGAAATCAAATTGCTTGTAGGACATTTATAAAGTAAAGATCTTTAAATTTAATTCTATAACAAATTAAGTTGGACGGCACACATCGAGGAGATGGTAGGTATTGGTTTAGGCTTCGTGTATTTACTAGAGCGCTAAATGAGAGGATGAGAGGGTGACCCATTGGAAAAGTGAACTGTGCTACAAAACTTTGATCATGTTATTACTTGACGATTAACGAATCAAAATACTGTCGCAATGAAAGGCAGCCATATTGGTTTGCGGATTTTACCGTACAACACAATACCAAATATCATCAGCATAGAAAGGTGCCATTGAAAGACAGTAAGGAATGAAATGAGTGACGGGAATGTATGAGACACATATTGTGATGTAGCATGGAACGATATTGGGCGAAGAATGAGGAGACGAACAGTTACTCGCCTGGTACAGTATAAATGTTATTCGTCTGAATGCGCAAGAAGTCTGATTAACACATGATTAAAAATTTTAATACTGTTATGTCAGATATGATTTCCATGAGCAGTTTGTATCAAATAACAGATATAAAAAGATCAAATCGACAGTTTAACTTCAGATTTTAAGTGAATCTCTATTTAAATACTCTAAATAAATAAATAAGAATATTAAAATCTATGTCTTCCAACAAATAAGGGAATGGACACAACGTATTTACTTATCAAATCGTCAACATTCCTTTCTTATGTCATTTAATTGCTAGTGTTTGGAAAAAAAATATTCAGTTTGATTGATTTTGTGACAAAGTATAACACAAGGTCGTAGATACAATAGGAGCTTAACACAGCGGTTTGTTAAAAATATTAGATTCTGGTAATAAAGAAGTGGGTAGGACGGATTCTTGCTTCTGAGAGTTTCACATAGCAAGCGGCTCTGTAGGCTCTCTGCCAGATGGCAGCGGTTTGCCAGGTGCTGTGCAACGCGCTTTCCGGCCAAATGCCAAGAGGAGCGGCCACTTAGCTTTTTAATGCAGCGGTGGCCAAAGCCCATTAAGGTGCACTTCCATTGACTGTTGGTCAAGTGATAAATGGTGTTGTAATTTAGTCACCATGCCAAAGTTCTGTCCTACCCTACACACACACACGCACAAATATATCAATTCAGTTAGGAACCAAGATTCAATTACATTGCAGAGTATAAGGGTGCTCTATGATGCGCGAACAAGAATCATCTTCGTTTTTCGCTTAAATATTGAAAATATTGATTGGATTAAAGGCACTAGAATTGTTCGTTGTTACAGTTTAGAAATAAAGGTACAGATAACCGAATTCGCACTTCAGAATCGGTTCTGTGGTTTTCGGTGCGTAACTTGCCAAAACAAAAATTTCGTCAAAAAAATATTGAAATACTTGTATACACCTTACATATAAAATGAACAGTGCTGTCACCGTTGTATAATTCTTTCATTTGCACCAGAAAGAAATCAACAGTGTGTATCTACGTTTTTTCATCAGTTCACATATTCTTCTGCACAGAAATTTTGACAAAACTAATAAATTTTTATAATGTTACGATTTTTACGTTATTTTTACTGTCGGAGACACAAGAAAGTATTGTCATTTCATTATATATAAAATAGCAACCTGGTAATCTGTGATAAGAATCTCAGTTCTTGTTACAACTGCTTATGAATAGGAAAATGAAGTTGAAAAATTATTAGAACTGAGCTTGTTATGTCAGCAATTTGATTAAGAGAAACTAGTTAGCAAATTTAAGCACATAGCTCCAACATCTTCACATTGATATTACCTAAATTATTGAAGTTCAATGGAAAGAAGCCCATGATTTTTGATCTGTGTAGTACGGTATCATTAGGATAGAAGATACAAAGTTACGAGAATTTAACTGGAAACTAAATGTCGTGATGTGATTTATCTGAGTCCTTGACAGAGCCATATAGTGACTCGTTTAGGCAACGGAACAAGCCAGATGTAATAGGTTGCCGAATCAGGAAACATCCAAGGTATTAAAAGGATAGGATAAGTTCGTTTGATGATGTGACTAAGCTTGTTGGTCATAACGCCGTTGTCAATCGAAATGAATCTCGCCAAAAGGTATAGATTAATAAGTATCTTTGGTCGAAAGGGCTGGACTAAATACGATGTCGTACAAATTGATAGACAAATAATGAAATCTTTTGGCACCAGAGGGACCCAGATCGAGCTAAAGATATTACATATGAAAAGATAGTAATCTATAATCATATACTTAACGGTTGAATATTAATTGAAGTTTTCTTGTAGACCATAATTGCGATAACCCAAAATACACAAAAGCTAACATTTATGTAAATCTAAACTGATACAGAAACATTTATAGGTTTCAACGCAAACTAATTACTTTGATGTGATTTTTATCTCCACGTAATGTAAAAACAAAAATTATTGCAGAAGTTTCTTACACATTGATTCAAAAATATATTATCTTTACATTGAACCTACAGTTCACCCATTTTTTTTATTTATACTAACGTAAATATCACAATGCAGAAACATTCCGCAAATTAGTCTACGAATGATTTTTGAATGAGAACAGTATCTATGCCGAAATTGTCACCTTAATGTAAAAACATCACTGATATAGCCTGAATAACATACAGCTATAGATACTATGGTAGAAATTATTACTAACGTTAGATATCAGTTGAATGAACCTGTAAACTAATTAATACCATCGCAGTGCTCACAGAATTTCTATTTCAAAGTTACGACCATTTTTTTCTAAAACATAAAAATAACTGAGGCTAATTGCGTTTTAACATTTATTGATGTGTATTTAACTGTAACTTTACGATTAATTACAGATACTTATCTTCCGTAACTGTTATGAAGCTATTTTTTTATATAATGTAAATGGCGGTCTCAGAATAAAGGAGTACCAAATCCGGTTACTATCATGGAGACACAACAGATTAATTTTCGTCTAACCTCATATTCCATAAACTAGAAGACGCTGTGTCGAAAAATGAAATAATGAATCTTTGTTTATCTTACGTTGAAAGACTGCTTTCCACGCAGCAAACGAATTCAAATAACACATTTTCAAGTTTGGAAGGAACCTTTGATACATGCATTTGGATTATCTCGAAACAGGAATAAAAAAACTATTGAATAAAGTGAACGCTACGTTGTTTGATGATAACACAAGGTTGTAATTACCGTGTACTGCGCAGATATTCGGCATTTTCACAGCTGTATTCATTCAGCGTATATTCTCGTTTAGTTTTGCCAATAAAGCTTGCCGAAGATTTATTCCCACCTCTTTTACAGTTTAGTATATACGAGTATTTCTTACTTCCTACAAGAAGACATTTGAAACCTCCTTTCAAAGTCATGACCAAGCTTTCGGTTTCCTTAGGCAAAAACCGAAGCACATTACGAACATTGTCATATTCTCTTCCATTGCTTGAAAATTAATTTTATGTAATATATTCAACCAGCTTGTGATGTTTCATTTGGTCAAGACAGAGTGACTCGAGAGTAATTCATAACTAATATCCGCTCGTTAATCACACTTGCAGAAATGCAAACACATGAGGTTGACCATGAGTGGGGATGGCCCAGCTAGCCGCTACCTGCGAGCCAACAAAATGCTTTCTCATTCTCAGTAGCCTGTGTATGCTTGAATGAAAGACAAGACACACCAAATACAATTTATTGTCACGTCCTGACGGCATGGGTATTTTGGCAGTTGTTCGGAAATTTACATTGACGTATGATCAGACAGAATATGGTTGGAGACAGCGCAGCAAATAATTGCATGTAATTGCTACAAGTGGAGAAGTGAAAATGGAATAACGAATAAGCCAACGGTGTGGAGGGAAAGTACGTTAAAGTTTGCCTGTCAGCCCCCAAGTTTGGTGTCAGGAAAAAACGACTGGTCGGCCCCGACCGAGAAGGCGGCAATACGAGATTCCCTGCCGACAAGCTGACGTTTGGAGAGGCATTCAATCATTGTGTTTCCACTGGCATCTGCGGGCCGGTGTTTGGACCTCACCAACGTCTGATGAGCAGCTCCTGAATGCCGAGAAATTTTCAACCAGTCTGCCCAACACGCCTTCTCAGCCAGGCGGCAGGTGTGTCGTTGCCGTTGCAACACAACTCAACCTGTCGGAGCCTCATCCGCGCTGAGCCGAGATCATGTAATGACTCTATACCACCACACCTCTCATCACTCACCACTGCTACCTATAAACGGTAACGGAGCACAGTTTTTTTTCGGCAGTCGTTCTTCGGCAGCCGTCACGTGAAGCAGTGCCTTCTGTGTTAATATAATTTAAAGTGTTTTGTTTCATCTTTGAATATTTGTTTAGCAGCCCCAGTTGTCAGTCGTTCTTCGGCAGCCGTCACGTGAAGCAGTGCCTTCTGTGTTAATATAATTTAAAGTATTTAGTTTTCTTTTGTTTCATCTTTGAATATTTGTTTAGCAGCCCCAGTTGTCAGTCGTTCTTCGGCAGCCGTCACGTGAAGTAGTGCCTTCTGTGTTAATATAATTTAAAGTGTTTAGTTTTCTTTTGTTTCATCTTTGAATATTTGATTAGCAGCCAAAGCAGTCAGTCGTTCTTCGGCAGCCGTCACGTGAAGCAGTGCCTTCTGTGTTAATATAATTTAAAGTGTTTAGTTTTCTTTTCTTTCATCTTTGCGTATTTGTTTAGCAGCCCCAGTAGTCAGACGTTCTTCGGCAGCCGTTACGGGGAATAGTGCCTTCTGTGATAGTTTTAATTCAAAGTGTGAGGTTAGCTTCGTCTCTGTTTATTTTTCGTCAGTAGCATCAGCCATCGTCGAACCGTTACGTGACGTAGTACCTCTAGGGATAATTTAATTAAAAGTGTGTAGTTAGTAGTAGCTTCATCTTTGCATATTAGTTAGTCAGTAGCAGCAGCTGCAGTCGTTGGTCGGAATCGTTACGTGAAGTAGTACCTCCAGTGCAAATTTAATTTAAAGTGCGTAGTTAGAGTAAGCTTCGTCTTTGTATATTTGGGTTTTGACAAAGGGCCTCCTACTGAGAACGCATAGTGAGTCAGTTTTTTCTCGTGTACTCCTTAGTTTTTCTTTCTGTAAGGTAGTATGTGTAGGGACTGTGGTTGTTGTGTGCAGACGCAGGCTGAGGTGACTGACCTGCGCACCCAGCTTGCAGCTTTTGTAACAAGAGTTACACAGCTGGAAGCTTCCGCAAGTGAGTGCAGTAGATGCGGTATTGGTGACCCTGTAGACGCTGATCGGCTCGCAGGTTCTCCCATACCAGTCATCGTACCTGCAGTCCAGGCCGAGACGTCGGAATCTATGCGGCCGTCGCCTAGTGGTGGCTGGCGTGTGGTGTCTGGACGTCGTCGGCGCATGCGGGGGCAGTCGTGCAAGCCTGATTCCCAATGAAGGCGAGCTTGTACCTCTGTCCAACCGGTTTGATGCATTGTCTGGAACTGATTCAGTCCTGCAATTGTCGGCCAGTGAGTTGGCAGCCCCACAGCCCGCTAAGTCTGGACAACTGCAGAAGGGGGTCTTAGTGGTCGGTAGCTCCAACGTTAGGAGCTTTATCGAACACCTTAGGGAAATGGCGAAGAGGTCGGGGATGAATTCCGGTATCCATTCATTGTGTATTCCGGGGGGTCTGATCCGAGATGTGGAACAGGCCATCCCGGATGCCATTGAACGGACAGGGTGCAGCCAGCTGCGGATTGTGGCTCATAGTCGGCACCAATGATGCTTGCCGCCTAGGGTCGGAGGTTATCCTCTCGTCCTTTGGGCGACTTGCAGAAAGGGTGAACTCTGTGGCCATTGGCCGCAAGATTTTGGCTGAGCTATCCATCTGCAGCATTGTCGATAGGACTGACTGTGGACCTCTGGTTCAGAGCCGTGTTGAGGGGCTGAACCAGAGATTACGGCGCTTCTGTGATAGTCATGGCTGCAGATTCATTGATCTTCGCCCTGGGGTTGAGTCTAGTAGGAATCCCTTGGATAGATCAGGGGTGCACTACACACGGGAATCGGCTACACGGGTGGCAGGGGCCGTGTGGAATGCATTGGGTTTTTTTTTTAGGCTGAGGGAGGGTGACCCTGAGGAGGAAATTCAGTTGCGGACAGCCAAGACAAATTCATCACCGCGTGTTAGGGGCAGCTTAAAAGAATCCCAAACATTAAAAGTTCTAGTAGTTAACTGCAGAAGTGTTTGTAATAAACAGCCTGAACTCAAAAACGTTATTCGTAGTACTGATGCTGATATCGTAATAGGCACAGAAAGTTGGTTAAAATGGGATATAAGTTCAGCCGAAATTTTTAATAGTAACATGAACATTTTCCGTAAGGATAGGTTGCATTCTCAAGGAGGTGGTGTATTTATAGCTGTTAGTAAGCACCTCCCATGTAGCGAAATTGATGTCCATACTGTCTGCGAAATCATATGGATCAAGCTCAACGTAGTTAGGACAAAACTTGTGATAGGCTCCTTCTATCGTCCACCCGATACAAGCGTAAATAATGCCGAGGCCTTAAGAAATAATGTAAATAATATAGCACGGCAATTTCCGGACCATACAATAATACTAGGAGGTGACTTTAACTTGCCAGATATCGACAGGACTAATTACGTTCACGTTACTGGGGGCAGGGATAAAGCAGCTTGCGAAATCATTCTAGACATCTTCTCAAATCACAATCTTGAACAGCTCGTAACTGAACCAACGCGATGCCTCAACGGTAACGAAAATATTTTAGATATAGTTGTTACAAATAGGCCTGAACTATTCACGAATATTTCTACCACCGCAGGAATAAGTGATCACAAAGCTGTAATTGCTACAGTAAAACTAACAACCACGCGCAGATAGAGAAAAGAGAGGATCGTTTACAGATTCGAAAAGGCCTCAAAAGAGTGTTTTAGAGCGTATTTGAGGCATAATTACCACACCTTCTTAGTAGCAGGAGGCACCGTTGAAGAGAGGTGGCATCGATTCCTATATATAGTCGGGGAAGGTATGAACTTGCATATACCGAAACGGACAATCAGGGAAGAGAACGATCCCCCATGGTACACACGGGAGGTTAAAAGGATACTCAAGAAGCAAAGGAAGATACATCAAAAAGGACGATGATTCGGACTGATTTAGATAAGCTATTGGAGATAAGGGGACGTGTTAAGAATGCGATGCGTGAGTCCTTTAATAACTTTCGTGAAAATTCTCTCTCTAAGAGCCTCACTGAAAACCCTAAGAAATTTTGGTAGTATGTAAAAAAAGTTAGTTGTAGTGGGAACAATAAGCCAGTTCTAATAAAAGACGGACGGGAAGTTGAAGACAGCCGCGACAAGGCTACCGTATTTAACACCGAATTCAAAAATTCATTCACGCGAGAAAACATGGAAAACATCCCCACTTTACCACATCGTGTGGAATTAGAGATGGATCCAATAGAAATTGATAGCGTGGAATTGTAAAGCAATTAAAACTCCTGAAGTGGGGTAAAGCGCCGGGTCCCGATGGTATACCGGTAAGAGTATTTTCTGAATACGCGGACGATATTGAACCATTTCTGTCAGATATATTCCGTAAATCACTAGAAGAGAGAAAAGTACCTTCTAGCTGGAAGATAGCCCAATGTAATTCTCGTTTTTAAGAAAGGAGATCGGAGTGATCCACGGAATTATCGACCCATATCTCTAACATCGGTCTGCAGTAGAATTCTGGAACATGTCATATGCTCGAACATGATGAAGTTTCTAGATGAGAACGAGTTACTTACGCCATGTCAACACGGATTTCGGAAGAAGAGATCGTGTGAAACACAATTGGCCCTATTTTACCACGACATAATGAAAGTTATAGATGCAGGTTCGCAAGTTGATGCAGTTTTTTTTGGATTTTCAGAAAGCTTTTGGTTCTGTGCCACACAACCGACTTATAGCGAAGATTCGAGCTTACGGTATTTCAGCTCAGATTTGCGAGTGGATACGTGATTTTCTAACAGGTCGATCACAGTATGTTGTTGTTGACGGGGAAGCCTCTTCTAAGATAAATGTTACTTCGGGCGTTCCTCAAGGAAGTGTAATAGGTCCACTTCTTTTCTTAATATTTATAAACGATCTAGGTGACAACGTCAAATGCTGGTTGCGATTGTTTGCCGACGATGCGGTTATCTATAGGGAAATAAGGTGCTCCGACGATTGCTTAGAAATTCAGCGTGATTTGGATACTATTTTCAATTGGTGCCGTAAATGGCAGCTTACACTAAATTGCAAAAAAGTGCAAGGCAATCCGGATAAGTAACAAGAAGAATCAGTTTGTTCACGATTACAAAATAAACAATTCAGTTGTTGACACGGTTGATTCCGTGAAGTATCTGGGGGTGATAGTACAAAGCAACATGAAATGGGACATGCACATAACTTCCGTCGTAGGCAAGGCAAATTCTAAATTACGTTTCATAGGTCGTATTTTGAGGAATTGTAATGCTCAAACCAAGGAGATAGCGTATAAAACACTAGTGCGTCCGCATCTGGATTACTGTTGTGGGGTTTGGGACCCGTATCGCAAGGTTCTGATTGACTCAGTTGAGAGGGTGCAGAGGAGAGCCGCTAGATTCGTGACTTGTTGTTACAGCCCTTATGAAAGCGTCACAGAGTTTGGAAGACAGACGACGTAGCTTGCGTTCGAATTTATTGGAGAATATGCGAAAAAAATTAAATTTTGAGTGCAAGGAAATACTTCTTCCGCCAACCTATTTAGGTCGCAATGACCGGAGGGATAAGATTAGAGAAATAAGATGCCGTACTGATACTTATATGTATTCCTTCTTTCCTCGCACTATTCGGGATTGGAATGGGCGGGTTTAGGATTGGTGCTTAGCACCCTCTGCCACCCATAATTTTTGTGATTTGCAGAGTATGAATGTAGATGTAGATATAGAATATTACTTTACCCCTCGTCGACGTCTTGGATCGTTAGAGGCTGGAAAGGACTGGGGACGAGGTACGGAATTCGCCCATAGCGTTCGTCTGGAGTGAGTCGAGCAAACCATGGAAAACCCAAATTTGGATTTCCGGACAGGAATTCACACCCGCGTCCTCCCGAATGCGAGGCCTGAACGTTAACCGTTCACCCACCACGCTCGGTGGAATATAGTTCGTTCCACAACAGTTTTGGCTAGAACTCAGTTTCCAAATGACCAGCAACCCCTTAGACGTTTCATACCCTCCACTGAACAATACTAAACATGAATTGCTTAAGATCTTTTGCTCTAAATAATAAGTATTCTCAATAACGTATATCATTTGTTTCGTAGAAGAAATAAAGTTACCTAGAATCGTCGAAAAGGAAATTAAAAATGTCAATATTTGTTTTGTAAATTCGTTGGTTTTTCAGTGTCTAGAATGATAAAGTTAACCACCCATTTCTTATTAAAATAATTTTGATATATAAAAATCAATGTTACATTTCAAGTCGACAAAAGAAATGGCTTTAGTGTACACGTCGCCCCATCTCCCAACCACTATCGTGTTGGTCTCCTGTTCCTATATTCTCACTGTCGACGTTTTTTCCGGTAGCAAACACTTTATCTTATTGATACTCGAATTACCTGAAAAACACAAATGCAGTTCGATTTTATTGTTTCACCTAAATTTCATTATTCTGATATGTTCTAATTTGCGCTCTCCCATTTCTGCAGTGTCCTATAGTTTCTTATCGTGACATGATGTGTATTAGTTCAACCATATTGAGGTCAAAGTGTTATTGAGACAGTGATAACAGCTAACATAACGTAATTCAACCCGCCAAAAAATGATACGACTTCCAGATATTAATCAAGTAGATTAGCTACAACCATTCCCTGAGCCTTCAGGAAATGTAAATATCCAAGACCTTTATTATCTGAATTGTCACTCCCCGTTAACCAATCATGTAACCCTACCTCACCTCTTGTTCATCTGTATTAGTCCATTATATCATGCTGCATATTATTGTGATAATCGAAAATACAGGAACAACACGCATTGCATTTATTTCCTACTATACGACCTACAAATAATAAGCGTGGTAGACTGGGAATCTTTGCATTCTTTCTATTTTTTTTTTAATAAGTTCTAATAACTTTTAAATACCATAGTATGAAAAATATTTGGAAAATGAGAATATATGTGTTAAATGCAGATATACGTTACATCAGTTCAAAAACAGTTAAATACAAATAAATATTGTATTTGGTTCCATGATAAGAAAAACATGATTGGTAGTATTTTATATTGCTTTACGCTTCGTAGACGTCGAGGCCATTATAGGCGGGAAAGGATAGGGGACAAGGAACTGGAAGGAATTCGACCATAGCCTTTTGAAGCAACCATCCCGATATCCATCCGGGCGGGGATTAGAATCCGTGTTCTTCGTAATGTGCTGTCAAAGCTTTACCGCTTAATCATCACGCTCGGTGCATCCCTTCACAGTTCATGACTTCCATGATGGCGATGGTATATCCCAGCAGGTTATCGGTCAATTATACTAGCCAGAATCATGTCACAGTAGTTTGAGGAGCACAATAGTGAGCTCACGTTGATGTCATGATCACTAAATTCGTCGTCTGATCTCAGCCAGATAGAACACATCCGGGACGCTTTCCGGTGCCACCTCCGCGACCACAAAGCACCAGCCTGTAATTTAATGCAACTGTATGAACTCTACGTAGACATCTGGTGCTAGATACCTTCGGAAAACTAAAGGACCGGTCGAATGCATGTCACGCTAGGTCTCTGCTATATTGCTTGTTATTGTTGAAGATTTTGTTGTTGTTTTAGGCCGCATCAACGACTGGGTTATTAACGCCGTGCGGTATTGCATTACAAGGCTGAATCATTACCTATTTAGCAGGTGGTCATAATGTTTCGGCCGATCAGTGTATACAGGTGGGACTGAGCATTTATTTGTAACTAAATAAAGTAAAACCGAAAGCAAAAATTACATTTTTGGTTGTGTAAATGTAAAAAGCAACCAGAACTTTGCAATAAGTTTTGATGCCATGAACTCCCTGGCTTCTGCAAGCCGCTAAAGAGAGCACCAGTCCTATGCCCACATGGCCTTTAAAAGCTATCCTCCCACTCCTAAAGTTTACCGATAAACCCATCCACTGGTTAACACAATGGCGCGCTGGAACGGACGCTTGTCGCCCCTTTTAATTTTCGCAAACAGCAAAAATCGCAGACCGTGTGGGGCGTAGCTGTTGTTCCATCGTCCTGCGGCTAACGAGACTGAACCTGTAATGCTGCCTCAGTGTGCTTGACATTTTGCGAACACTCGCGAATCGCGGTTTTGTCCCCGAACAGAACAAAAACGATGTTCTGCCCGTGAGAACAGCTTTGTTCCACCATCCTGTGTTCGACAACTTTCGGAGATACACAGCTCACGTGTTTTTTTTCCCCCGTCTGACGAGTTATTAAGTACCGCAAACCAGTGTACCACTATTACAGCTGAATTATATGAAGTGCTACGCAGAACTGTTAATTGGGAACAGCTTTTTTAACAGATTTAAAGTCAGCTGTGATTTTCATGAGCGAACACGCAGTAACAAAACATAAATTTAGCCGCAATACATATTAACAAATTCGGGGTAATATTCTTGAACGAATTATTTTTTTTTAGGTTTTAGATGTGGATAGAGTTAATTCAGTGATAGATTTTTTTTACATTGATGATTCATCCATCTAGTTTGCGTAGTTAGCACGAAAGTACGTGGTTAATATGTACCTTAAAAAAAAGGTATTAAAACGAAACAAACAAGAAAGAAACAGGTACTGTTTGAAAAACAATGGTATGGAACACCTTTTTACCCACGGAAGGATGTATTTATGCGGTATGAAAAACATGAATCACTATCGCATTATAGTAAGATGATGTTCTGCCGGAAAGAAGAACTCAGACTAATATGTGAGTAGCAGTGGGCTAGGTCAAGTACAAGATCGGGTGGACATTTTTTTCCTCCACTTGAGATAATATACACTAAATCTGGCCAGCTAATTACCGTGTGCCTCCAGCACCCTTTTTACTGAGGTGTTCTGTGTGAATCATGAGCGCAAACGGAAGGATCTGTATGCGCCCGAATTCAAATCATGTTTGTTAGATCCGCCCTATTTACTCCTAGAGGAGTAAAGAATGCTTTACATACTATCTGCCTACGGAGATTGGGGAACATTCATCTAAATTGCGGGAACCACTTAAAACTACAATAAGGATGGCCGGTACCCAGGGACTAGGAGTCGAACCTGGTCCCGTTCTACCTACCCGAAACAGTATGTGGCGTCTTGACGCACTAACCACGTTGGCTAGTTTGTTTGAGCATTTTGTTGTTAATATTGCTATTAATTGCTATGGGATCCCCGTAGCAGTTTCACTACTGGTATATTTCCAGATGACTCTGACGAATGTGTCTTTTGTGTTTTAGCTGTCAGTAAATGAAGGGAGATGTTGAGAGGCGTTGTGCCACCACATTCAAGTCTACTCTTCCGATAGACATTTCAAGGAGGTTGACACTTTTAACATCTTCCCTCGACGGACAAGCAAACATCAATAGTGTTGTTTACCCTGGGGTACACAACGAGATGTATAGTAAATAACCACCACCCTCTCTCCTGCCTACTGAATTGTCAGATGTTATTCAACAGTAAACCACCGTCACGAGACAAGTATTCGTATCAAAACACGGCACAAACCAAGAAAATATTTGAACTCCCAGCAGCAGCTATAATTTAAGACATTAAACCCATCAGAGGGTATAATGGAAATCCCGAGCAAAGTTAGGCAGGTATCCAGGAGCATGATCTGTTATCAAAAAATTAATAATACCTAATAATAAAATTAAAAAGTTGTAGGACATTGTAAATACAGAAAACAGTAAAAATATATGACAGGTAAGACCAAGTGAAAAAGTGGAATTTAGAAGAACCGGGATTCGACCCTCGGTTCGGTAATTCAAACTTACATTTCTAATTGTTTCCAAAATTCACTCCAGCTTCATATTAATGTAGTTTTAAACAATTCAGTAAATATCGGTGTCGTGTAGCTGATAGCTCCACCTGAAATAAAATTTTAGAGCATTGAGGCTCATCCAGAAGACATTTAGAAATATTTAAAACTCTTAAAACGCAATACCCAATAGATTCTACATATAACTAGCGGATTGCTAGGAGACTTGCTGCACAAAGCAAAGTACTATACATAGTTTCCCAAGTAATTTTTATTCCTTCAGGTATTTTTTTTTTAAATATTAAATGTAAACATGCCGAGTATAATCAGCTCACAAGAATGCTAATAAATCAGCTGAATCAAATCTATGTCCCTTGTTACTGTTTTAAGACTTCCACAAAGTTCCTGAGTATTTAATTATGTGTAGAAAAGATAAAATTTACTACCAAACTGCTTCGTAATATGAAAGTCTTAAATATTTGGTTTGGTTTATACGTACAAACCTAGGGATCCATTTCGCTGAAATGTAAAATGTGATCCAAAACTTTTAGATCAGTCTGACAGTGTGAAAATTAAGTGCAGTGATTTAGTCCAAATCGTCAGAAAGATAAAATTATGAAAATTGCTCGTTATTCTTTTAATAATAAAAGAAAAACATTAGAATTCTTCCAGGAGTGTTATCTGTAAGATTTTAGTGAACATTGCTCTGAATTTTTTGTACCTGTGCTGCTAATTTCTGATGTAGTCTTCATCTGTTCTGTAAAATGATTTAGAAAGTTATGTTGAAATTTAACGATGAATCTAATAATAATTCGGCTTAAGAATGTGGACTATTTTTATGTATTAATACCTTCTTCTTTTAATAAGACCAATTTACTTTACACCCATCTTCAGCAGCTTTTTTACGTATGACTTTAAGCGTCGTCTCCGTCGAGATCATTAGAGGCCGGAAATAACGGGAAGCGGTTCCAACATAGCCTTTCGAATCAACCATACTGGCATTAACTTGGGTTGATTTCGGAAAAAAAACATGGAAAATTGAATTCGGGATGGCCGGACGGGGATTCGAACTTTCGTCCTCACGAAAGTGAGGACAGAGCGTTACCGCTCATTTGTATAAAATTCTCTTTAACCTTCCGCAAAATAACAAAACATTTTAGAAAGTTAAACAAACGCCCCATCCGGCCGGTGGGGGAGGGGGTATAATTGTCATTCTGAGACTTTGAGAAGATTTTATATTTTTAAACTTTGCTGTTTAATGATCATAACTCTACAGTGACGAAGATAATGATAACTAGAAATTTACTATTCTCATGTCCCCATTGAAGACGTTTCTTTGTTATCTACGGAAATTGGTGTAACACGGCACTAAAATTTTTCATATTACAAACATATTTTAATTTCATGCTCCTGATGCAGGTCACGTAGCAGATTCTAAATCAGATCTTAAGCCTTAAAATTTCCTAAGTCAGAATATATGATTTTCACTAAAAAAAATTCATCAAAATTGGTTCCACACTTTTCGAGTTATGTCAAATTATTTGTTAAAAAGTGTTGAAGTTCATAACAGATATGAATTTTCTGCAACTATGAATCAAATTTCATGTTAATCGTTCCATTTCCTATATCTATTTGAACGACTAAGCCTCGGTGTAGACCAAAGGAGATGGACTATTGTGATTTATTCCTTCGATATTTTTAATCGCTCCAATCAGAAAATGTATACTAAGTTTCATCAAAATTATCCCATCTATTCCTGTAACAATTTGAAAAATTAATTTCGTCAGCAAATTAGGAAAATACAAAATCGTTCAACAATAAATTATAAAAATATCCGAAATACATGAATGAATAACGTTGTTAATTCTAAATTGAATAAATGCTATATTATATGATAAACTGCCGCGTATATAAAGTAGAATGCGTAGCGATTTGCAGTACTACCAAAAAACCATCAGTTGAAAAAGAAGTATCCAGAATTATTTTCCCAATCTACATTTAATTTCAACATTTAAGGCTTTAAAAACTTCACGTTCATGTTGAAACCATCCAGATATGCATTACTTACTATGAATAGTGAATACACTTTCACTTCAAAACGTCAGAGGTTGTAGGCCTGAGATCGTAGCTTCAAGAATCGAAGACATAATATTATTAATTTATGTAGTTTCCTCGTGTGCCGTTAACAATAAATACGGCCATATATAGAATATAAGGAGTGATTAACCAAAAATTAAGGAAGGAACCGGTAGTTGCCGTATTATTTTTATGAAGTACGACATACCCAACATCTATTTTGTATTACATTTTTGGTGATACTAACGATGAGTTCAGAATTTCATTTATTAATTGGGCGTTACGTATCGTTTAAGATGGCTTATGCCCAACGATCAAGTCTTATCCTAAGGTTTAAAACGGTAAAACCTCGTCGTAATTTATATACACGGGTTTCGTTTTATAGGCATGGATTGAGCGATTAGAAAAATGGTTTCGGAGTTGCCACTTTTTCATAACCTTACTGTATAAGTAATCTAATTCAGTCATGGGAAAAGCAGGTTGCATTTTGATTAAACTTACCAAATCACCCTTCGCGAATTAACACTTTTTACAAATTCTAGCCATCTGCACTAGTCACTCCAGGAGAATGCTGGGATGGTTCCTTCAAAAGGTAACGACCTGTCTCCTTCCCCTCCTTGCCCCCAATCCTTTCTCTCCTTTAGTGACGTTGGTGCCGATCAGGCGTAAAGCCATAAGAAGAAAAAACGTTATAACTTAACTGCGTAGGTCGCAACAAAGAAAACACTTAAAAAAAAATATTCCTTTAGGGTGAGCCACATAACCTCATGTCAAAGAGGTTCACGGTTGTTGAGAGAAACCAGCGCAACGTGTAATATCTCCAACACTTGTCACACCCCATTTATATGAGGCTTTGTGCCGATATGCGTGGTTTCTACTTCGCTAGACTTCTGTTAGGTCTAGACTGGTGGGAGTAAAGTACGGGTAGATTTGAATGCTGCATATTATGCACACGTATAAGAATAATAAATTGGCTGGTGCTGATAGTCTACTCGTTTCATATAGTGAGTAAAAACTCGAACAGGAATCTTGATTTCAGAATGCTTTTGTATTTTTTGACGAATTATCCACTTTTCACATATTTAAAGGTTTATCTTCTAGTTAAAATATCAGTATCCGTAAAACGACTGAGTAATCGAACATTGGTGAGTGAAAATGTCAGCTAATTTGGAGAATAATGAAGCGTAAAAGATTGGATGTATTACAGACTGCTAACCGCGACCTACGTTTTGTGATGTAGACAGTCCTTCGCCCTTTAGTAGAAAATCGTAACTGAACCATCAGATAAGCGATGCAGTACACTTACACAATTCTTAAAACCACTGGCCAGTCATTTCAGAAAATGCCTGCATTGCCAATACTTACATCTTACACCTGGTGCAATGACAACTGTTTTTATGTACTGCAGTCGCGTTAATACCATGAAATGCTCCATTTCACAAACGGACAATAGAAGCCGTTATGGAGGAATACTATATCATCAAGGTACTTACATTAGCTCAGCAGATACTAAGTCGTCATCATTGCACGAAACGTCAGCTGTTTCTATTACTAACTGATGTGAACGCTACTTTCTGAAGAGGTTGAATTTTACTTTTGTTTCAGAAACTATAATGCTTATAACTTTTCCTTCTCTGTGTGAATCTGCCCAAGCTTGTAATGGTAGTTCAAAATTTTCATATATTTTAAAATTTATAAACTTTTTCAGTGCGACGAACCGTTACAACGTAAAAAAATTATAAACGGTAGTTAGAAGTTTTTATTTTTAATGGCATCTGATCAGAAGGTAATTTGACTTAGCTGTGGAAAGAACCAGTGCTGATTCCGCTTCTTAAGCACCTAAGAAACAGAATACCAGTAGTCATTGTGAAGAGTATCATCTATATCATGAAGCTATGATCGGAAAGCATATCGATACTTCGGTCTGTGAACTCTATATCAAGAGCGGGCATCTACAAAATCATTGTTTACGTTCGTAGTTCACAGATCAAAGTTTAGATTGATAAAATAATTGCAGTATTCCTCTGACACGATGAGTGCGACAGAACTTCTTTTCCACCTGGGTTAAACTAATCAAATTAGACTATTAGAAATACAGGAAGGCTTTGAACGCAGCTGATACGTGGTAGCTTTTCTACGGTGGAATGACACATGATAGTAATTTAATGTGGACTTTATGACCTAGTTTCAAACTATTATCAGAGGCCGTGTGACCATCAAGTGAAACAAGTAAGTGCGTTGTGCTGCTCAGTGGTCTATACCGAGCTAACATTTACTGCGCTTACTACCGATTTATGTGGCGGTCTAGACTGGATTATGGCTGCATCATATGGACTTACCTCAGAATACTAGGGCAACTAGGCGATCACATTACTGGCAGCCTCGGAACAGACATTAGCTGTTACATTGTACACTTTTGATCGTACTCAGCAGGTACAGGATATAATACGGTCGAATACACCAGTTTTCTTTTGTATGCGAATAAACCCTGAAGCACAAAACATTTAACTGTTGCTCGTAGGTAATACAGGGCGTTCGCCGGATAACGCTACCCTCCCAGTCTGTTGCCGTCGGCAACTTGCTCGGGCAGTGGAGCCAGCAACTGCCGCCACACGGCACCGTGAATCACCGCACTGTTTAACACCTCCGCTGCCCCAATAGTACAGTGACGCAGTATAATTTGGACCCTTACATTGTTAAGAACGGTTTCATTGCATTGTAGCTAGTTTGTGACTTCAGTCTCTTATTAATCAGTGTTGTGAATAAACGTTTCTTTGCGGTTTGGCTGGTTTGGGGCTTCATACTCTTACTAATCTGTACCGTGTTTGAGTGTGAGTAAAATTATGGTACGTTACAGTTTGCAACAAAGAATATTTCTCTACGATACATATGTGAAGAAGAAGTCGTTTAGAAAGTGTCGCAGTAAATTTCGTCGCGAATTTCCTGGCGCTTTACTGCCAGCTAAATCAACAATTCTGCGTCTGGTTAAAAAAGTAAGAGAAACGGTTTCATTTTTTAACAAAAAGAGACTTTCGGTCAACCGTATTCTCACAGAGGAGAAAATTAACGATATCGCTTTTCGACTAGAACAGTCACCCAAAAAATCATTAAGTCAGTTAGGGCACGTGTGTCTCTAAATATGTTCAGAAGATGTGAAATATGCATTACACAACAGGGTCAACACTTCCAGCATCTTTTATAAGGTAAGCTAATGAATTACGTCACATTTAAATGCTTAGCACATACAAGTTTATGAAGTTTATGAAGCGTAATTATTATGAAATAGTCCGCGGCCGACGGTCGAACAATGCCGGAAGCTGGCCGCTCGCTCGCCGGGAGCAATTTCTTCCTTGTAGCGCTAACAGTGGGTTGCGTTTCCCGGCGAACGCCCTGTATATATGGACGTGGTGGCAAAAAGGTCTCTGTCCTGATTCAGAATTGTTGCCAATTCTAGTTCTGGATGTTAAAAGTGACCCACCATGTTTCTAGTACTCACGCATTCCAAGAAGATTTATAACTTAGAAAAATTTTATAACCCTATTCAGTCAAATCTCTGTGTTAATGCTGTGATTGTAAGAGCTTAGTTTTGTGTTAGGTTAGTAATAACCATTACGCTAATTAAATAATAATAATAATAATAAAACCCGAATTGGTGCTGAATATAATACTCCTCTTCACAGGCAGATATGAAATAACAAAAATCGACGTGGTTTTTGTACATCTGTTTGCTGTACGGCAAAAGGCAACCGGCGTCCACCAAAGACTGTGTACACTTTTATATCCAGTCATTTCCGTCACATTCCGCAACATGTATTGCTCTAAAAAGAAAGGGAATATGTGTTAGATGATAATTATTTTCACCTTGATAAGGAGACAGTATCAGCGGAAAAATGCAGCCTACGTAATTTTTTCATATTAATTACTTGAAATTCTGTTTCATATATCTTGACCAGCGATCCATCGTAACCGAAGAGCCAAATGTATAAAACATATGCGGAATTGCTTGCGGATACCGGAGCATTTAATTCCACAAATACAGTTTACTCCATTCATATCCCCAGATATAGGTCACAAACAGGACAACAGACTGCGGTACCTGAAGTATATAGGCTTTGAATGGAATTTTTCATAATTGTTTTATCTATACAAGTTCCTTTTCTAATACTGAAGTTTTTTTTTTTTTTTTTTTTTTTTATTATTGGCAGTGGGCCGGTGAGCCATATAGCCATATCAATTGTTACATCACTTATTTACAGGTATTATTGATCATGGAATTGTATCTCACATGCCACAATTATGACTTCTCTTACACATTACTTGGACATTGTTACAATATTTCATATCTCTAATTACCTAAAGCTATGATTACAGTACATTGTGTTTCCACGGGAAGACCTGGTCATGATTAATATGTGGCGCTTATGGCCTTAACACAAATTATAAGCTCTCTCACATATACATGGTTTCTATTACTTTGCGTAATGACAGGAATGAGAATTCAATATGGTTGGTCTTACGTCTCTAGCTACATACATATTATACTGGTCCTTGATATTATGTGACATTTATAATTGTATCACAATCTGTGATTTCTCTGAACAAAAGAAGATAGAGTAGGATAAAGATAAGAATACCTGGTCGTTATTACAATGTTTCATATCTATATTAGGTATGTGATATCACCACGGTTACCTGAGCTATCCACACATAGCTCTAGTCATAACAATTATGTCTATAACAGTATATGGGACTTCTCTCCCAAGTCCTTGGTCGTTATTACAGTACTACATTTTTATTATTAGGTACATAAAGTAATTATAGTTATATTCACTTCCACACAAAAACACAGGTCCTGAATGTCATGTAGCCCGTGTGTCCATCTCACAATTTGTGGCTTCACTCACAACTCACATGGTTAGTGACACAGTGTTACATATCTTGCGTTTCAG